>CM076575.1:1722852361-1723548630 GCA_034641835.2 Pinus albicaulis
TAATGTAACATTGGGACAATAATTGTTAGATTGATTGTCACATTCAGAAAATTTTCATCACAATACAACATTTAATATACTTATGTACCATTTCAATGTCACAATATTAAACTATAATATTAAACCAATTATTATAAACCCTAACATTATAAAACCCAATATTATAAACATTCAAATTAACATCATAAAATCTAATATTATATACCCTAATATTAATATTAAATCGTAGGATTGATATAATAAACCCTTGGATCGAAATTATGTACCATAATATTAATATTATAAATATAATATTAAAACTTGATATTAAACCCAATACTAAAAACCATAATGCTAAAACCAATATCAAAATCTGATATTAAAACCAATATTATAAATCCTAAAATTTATATATGTAATCCTAGGATTATAAACCCTAATATCAATATATTAATATTATAAAACCATTATATTATAAAACCAAACATTATGTTAGACACCTAATTCGCAAAGGGTTAAGTTGTAGGACTTGGAGAATGAAAAGGGATTCCAAGAGACGTTGAAATATGAATCCAAAAATCACAAGAATATATTATAAATGTACATCAATGTGAATAAAAAATGAAATGAACTGTTTATCATTCATCTATCATATATTCCATGTGTGTATATGACATGGTATCAATGCGCAGGCGAGGCTTTGGCATTTTCATATTCAACTAGCTCCACTTTTACCCTTTCTTCTCTTATTGTAACTCCCTCTTGTTATGCCTATTTTACAGAACTGACATTCTATGCTGGAGAATCAAATATCAGTTTCTTATGAAAGTTAAAAGGAGTGTGTGTTGTATGTTGCAGGTTGAGTATATTTTATGGATGGGTGAGTATATTGTGTGTTTTTGGCTGAGCTGAACACAACCGAGTGGTATCGTTTAAATACATTTTCGTGACTGTGATCCTGGTGGTATCATATTTTGGATTGCACTCTTGTACCCTCAGTTCAATAACACTTCTCTCAAATATGAGTCTCCTCTCCTACATGTAGTCCTTGACTCCTCCCTCATGCTATCACAACTTCTCCTACACATAGTCACAGACTCATCTCAACACTCCACACCTGTGTTAACCCTCCTCAACATACAGAAATAGCACTCCTCATCGTTCTCGCAGCCTCTGTCCATCGTGGTTACCCCTTAGTGGGCACTTCTTCCTTGTGACAACAATAAAAATAACATCACATTGTGTTACCTTGCAGCCTTCCATCATGGCGAACTATCCCCCTTTGCACAGTCCACACTTTCTCTCCTAAAATCCATTGTAGTCTCCAAACCATGTCATTGGTTCATCCCATGCCTATATCTTGAATTCGTTTCATATATGATTCCACCTGTGCTTTCCAATGATGCTTCATCTTCTCTTAATATCTAAGTTCTTCTTGGGCCAGCTTCGAGGATCTTGAGTGAATGTTGGGTTCACATTCGAATCTGAAACAATGGAGCATGAGGTATATTTTCATCTTTGTCAGGATTTTTCGACATCAAATTACACAACCCCTTTGGTTGATTGATGCCTTCAAAAAACATATTTAAATCATAGAGATTCTACAGCCCGATGGTGTCATCAACAAAATCAACATTGTGAGTTTCGAATCCTCGCCCATTCTCCATTGGGCCTCTAGCAGTATCTCCCACACTACTCCTGCTACTAGGTCAAGGTGTGGTTCATCGATTAAGAGGGTATGTTGAAGGGTGATTTGGATACCAAGTGTCAAGGAAGTGAATCACACAGTTTTTATTCAACTACAAGCAATCTCATTTCAATACAAGAGCATAGGCAAGCGGTTTATGAGTGCACCAGGATCAACAGATAATATTTTATGAATAATATTTGTGCAAAAAGAGGTGATAATGTTATCTTTTAGTTATAGGAGTTTAGGGTTCAAAAGTTACTCTCGTCCTTCTCTAGGTGCTTTGATATCTACAAATATGTGAATTACTCTGATCTCTTTTTTTGACTCCTATTAGGATTACAAACATTGATAGTATGATGAACTTAAGTGGTGGAGATTTTGATTTCACTATAATTTACAAATTTTTGTCAGTATTTTATGTTCCTCGGACTTTTTTCTTGAGGATTTTTATGTTACTCTCCAATTCACCCTCGAAAGGAGGATATATAATTCAAACATTACACTAGTACAAAATGGCTAATTAGTTACTAAAAAAATGACCAAAATTTTCATATAAACATCCATTTTTGTCATTTACCAGTATAGCTAATTTACAGTATCTTATAACATGACCAAATTTTAGTTATTTTTATTTAGTCATTAATTGTTTGTCTCAATTTTAACATATAGTAGTATGTTTAGTCATAAATTTGGTCATTAATTTAGTCATTAATTTAGTCGTTAATTACCACAGTTATTGACTAAATATACAACAAAATATATTACTATATGATCACAGGACAAAACCAATTAATGACCAAAGAAATATGACTGAAATTATTGTGTTATAAGATACTGTAAATTATCTACTAATAGTTGTATATATTCAAATTTTAGTCATTGGTTGAAACCAATTAATGACCATAGAAATATGACTAAATTTTTGTTGTGTTATAAGATATTGTAAATTAGCTACTAATAGTAATATATATTCAAAATTTATTTGTCATTTGTAATCACAAGTTAATCATTTGCAGTAGTCATTTATATTTTTTTGGTAGTTTCATATTCATTATATAAACGACTAATTTATTAGTTTATATTCGTTTAAATTATTTTCATTAATAATTATTATAAATGACTAATTTAGTCATATACCGATTTTATTTGTGTTCATAATTAATCAATATAAACTACTAATTTATAGTTTTAGATTGATTTTATGTGCTCATTATTAATTAACATAAATTAATTAGTATGATTTTGTGACTAAATTAAACAAATGACATACAATGTGCACTAATTCATATAATATGAAAATGTAGTTACATGTGTTAATTAAAAGACTAAACAATATCAAGTATAACTATAAATAAATTCAAACACGTAAATTATATTATATGAAATTTCAAGTATTATAATATGAGTTTCCAACTTAACATTGGTTGGACTAAAATTTACACATGAAATCTTGTCTCATCATTACAAAAAATCATCATTGTGTTTCAAAGGCATTGTAAGTAAATTCACTAACTCTGAAGACTTGACCATTAGACTCTATGTGTGTGTCTTAAGTGAGATTTCGATTTAATGGTATCACTAGACCGATTCTCTTCTCTCTCTTTTTGCATTTGTCACTCCAGTGTTAGTGTTCTCCATTTTTTTCAAATCCTGCTGCTTACCATCAATATTGAGTTCCTTTTCTAAAATGAAAAGAAGACACAGTGCAGAGTGTAAGACATGAAAGGCGATGAAAACTAGAATATAAAATAAGGTAGACTACAAAGGATTTATATGAAATATACCTCAAAATCAACAACGTTAAAGCCATTCTTTCCCATAAAATAAATAAACTCGAACAACTTTTCTTGAGTTGAGCGACAGTGGCCGCTATGTGGCTAGATGACTTGTATAAAAAAATAAAATAAACATCACCATAGAAAATAACACCTTAGTAACTTAGTATTCAACCTTTAGGGAAATCTTAGGCACAGTCATGCAAACTAAGTTACATGCTAAAAGGCTCAAATAGTAAATAACTTGTGAAAACAAATAATTTGAGGTATGATGTCTAATACTTTTCATTGTATTCGCAACAATTGCATTTTCTCTAACACATGAACTTGGAAAATTATATAAACATGTTCTCAAATAACAATATGAGAGAAAACTTTTCTAATAGTCATGAATATCTTTCAACACAAAACAATTAAAAAGGATTTCAATTCATATCATCTAATACTAATTTCATCTTCAAGATTTGGTTGTTGTTTAAATAGACATGATACCAAGTATTTTCAATTTCATAGTTAAAATACAAAGAAAAATAAAAATAAACGTTCAAAATGCAATCAAACAATAAAGAGAAGATATCATGGAATGGACATTGCAATTATAAAAAAATTGTTTGCTTTTCCATCGATGTCTTATAAAGAATTCCTAAAGACATATCTTGCCCAAAATAACCATGAGGTGAAAGAATCACAACATTAAAATGGAATAGGAATACCTATTAGAAACATTTCCAAAGTCGATGTCTCAATTTACTAAAGGATATACAATAATAAATAAATCATATCCAATATGTGATCTACATTTTCACCCCGTCCTTTTTCTAGCCACATTTCCTATAAACTATCCACGCCAAAATCAAGTAACAATCAAACGAAGGTATTGAAATTTGTTTTTATCATTTATATCTATAAACTTTTGTTGGGCCAGAATTGTAATCTACGGATAAATTATGCTTCCCTAGGTAGGTGTTAGTCTAGAAAAATAGGTGAAAGACTATACTACCATTTCTCCTAACTCAGAACAGATACACAGAGAGGATTGGATGCTTACTTGTTTCAGTCGCATCCAAATGGTTCCTTTCTGTCGCTTCTGTTATAGCTTCAAATTCAAGCGGTTTTGTTGGATGAATGCTTCATGCAAGAAAGAACATTGAAACAGCAGAATATGCAATAATATAGATATCTATTCAAGCTAGTTAGCTAAATCAGTTAAGCATAAACTACATTCATCAACCAATATCTTACAATATGGAAAATCAAAGTTAACATAGATGCATGTAGGGAAAAACAATAAGTAATCTGTATTTATGATAGAAGGAGAGGTTACAACCTAGTGACTTATTTGGAGTGACCTTCCAGCATAGTTCCCAAGTCTCATCATAGCATAAATCTCTCTAGAAGTAGCTCTACAAACCAAGCTCTCAATTGAAAATTCTCCATCATTTCTCTACTCAAATTCTTCCTTCTCAAACACTTAGATCTGTGTTCAATTTATAGATGAACTGTAGGTTTTTTTGTAATCAATAGCTTTCCAAAAATAGGAAAGACATGTTTCCATTCATGTAGATGTCAAATGGACACTTGGATCCGAAGCTTGACACGTGTGAACTCTTCTAGAAGGCACTGGCCAAGTGGAGATTTCGGAACAATGAGAATTTCGCTCCCAATGTGACCAACGCACCTGTGAATGTCAGGAAGTGCTTTGCAGAGCAGCCTTGCATGGGGATACCTGCATATGCAATGCACTTAGGCCCCTTAGAGCCTATGTTGGTGAGCTCTCATATGCTATACAATAAGCTTTAGACCATGGAAACTCTTGCTTGATATGTAATGTTTCTTGTCTTAGGGCATGTAGCAACTGAAATGATAGGGAATGATAGACCCTTTATCATTGGTCCTAGAGATGATGCCCAGTTAACCAAGTCATTGGGAATGGTGCCAAAACTGACCTATAACAATTTCCCCCTAAAGCATCAGATCCAAATAATAAGAACATTTGATTGAGATGCTTTACGTTGTGATGAGCCTGGAAACGAAGCAGAATGGTCACCTGCATCAATATTACAATACATTTCATCATGATATATCCTCTATTGATCATAATTGCTGAGGGTAGACATTCCCATAGTCAACACATAAAACAATCTAATAACATGTACATAATTTAGAAAGTCGTCTACATTGGAATGTTGCCCAGATGTAGACACGCCTACAGATATAGGCCCATGTTTGGATGACAATATTTATGTGAGGTCACCGTATAGATGATGTGTACAAAAATCCTGAAATCGTAGCCCAGATGGATGAAACTAGATCCGGGGTCTTCTTATCTCGTTCACTCGATCATTTGGGTACAAGTCCAACCATGCGAATATATGATTTGTCGTCAAACATGGAAAGACATCGTTTGATTACCAGCCAATAATGTGAGTTGTTAACAAACACGAGAGAACCACCATTAATGTCAATGGCCCTCAAGGTACTGCAGGACATTTCGTAAGGTGTGATTAGATGATTTGATGTTGAACGCCAAACAAAATCTTTCGGTCAAAGGTCTAGAAGTGAGGATCTTGTCGATGCTGTAAAGGGCCTCATGGTACTAGAATCTGATGTTTCTAAGTGAACTTCCTGGATATTGATTTGTTGTCGACAGGAAGTCACCTTATTGAAAAATAGGAGTTACTGATTTCAGAGACAAGGGTATGACTTGATATAGCAATCTTCAGGGATGACAGTCATGAAAATGAAGGTTTATGAGTATTGCAGATGGATGAGTTTTTAATAACTAGATTACTTCCCTTGAAATATCAGCGACACTGTGATGAGTTGGTAGCATTGACACAAAACCGAAGTGCAGGTATGATGAAACATAGGTGTGAATGAACCATCAAGATGATTACCCAACCCAAACAGTGACAGACACGGAGTGAAAGAAGTGTCATGTTCAAGAGTGACTTGCTACCAAAAAGAAACTTTGCTTTCCCCAAATTTTCCCCAGTCATTTTTCGACCATTACCTCTTTATTTTTTAACAAGCTTGAGGAGGATAACATTTGCTTGATCTATAATTCAACCCTTCGAGTGAATAAACTATCGCTATTTAATAATTTAATGAGTCTAGTGATGAATGAAACTCGATTCTTTCCATGGCCGACAAGCCCATCGCTATTTTATGTTTTAACGAGCTTAACAACAGTGATAGGCCAATCCTTTTTCATATTTAGAGAGTCTAAAAAAGAGGATGAAAGAGAAATCCAAAAGTACTTTTTCGTAAATTTGTCACTCATATCCAAAAAAGTGTAAAATGATATCTGAGAGAACCTCTTTGCTCATGTTTAACCAAGGTATTCCTTTTTCATAAATAATCCATCTCAGTCCGGAAAAGCATTAAACTTATAGTAAGTAGATATCAATTCATTTACTTTAACGAGCTCGAAATGACAAGTGCTTGGCAATATTTTCACATTATCGAAGTCTGAAAAAAGTCGAAAGACGACTCCAGGGGTTCCTTTTTCATTGTTATCAAAGCTTGAAAAATATATAAAATTGCGCTTCAAATCCTTTTTCGTTTTTATCAGAGCTCGAAAAATAAGGAGAAAAAGTATGCTTTATGGTCAAGTCATTCTTTGAATAAATCTGCACGACTAATCTGTTCATCGGTTGTATTTCCTGTTCAGAACAACATCAAATGGATTAAAAATACTTGTTTCATGATAAAAACATAATAAAACTATAGTCATAGCAATAAATTTAACTTGCAAACAATTAAATGAATATAAAAAGCAGTTTCGCTATTCATTTTTACCATTCCATAGTTACCATTTGCATTTTGGAGCTCTGAAACTGATTTTCCCTCGAAATTTAGTCGTTGATTATGGTCATTTCTATGGATGGATTTCATTGTTGTTTGATCTAGGTTAGTGCCATGAACCTCCTCTTCCTTTCAGTATTCATTTCATTATCATTCCTTACAGTTTTTTTGGGTTTTGAGGCCCCTAGGGTAAATTCTACCCAAAATGAGGGCAACGAACCCCTGAATGTCAAAACCTGCATTACATAGCAGGTATAGTGAAGTGTATCTACATGTGCAACACATGGTCTCAGCCAAGGATGTGCGTTGGGCGCAGTTGAAGTTTTTGGTTTTCATGATGTGTCCAAAATTTGCCTAGTTTTTTGCAATGAATGGTATCTAATGGATGTTATGGTTGATTTTCAGGTTTCCATCAAATTATACTGACAATTACATGGAGAGAAAGAGAACATGAAGAACAATATAGGATTGCCTTGAATGATCCAGATACTATAAGAGCCTTAAGAGATTGTGGGCTACTTAAGCACTTCAAATTTTCGAGAATGAGGAAACAAATATAACTCTTGGAGTTCCTTGTTCGAGCATGGGATCCGGCGGTAGAGGCATTTCACATAAAAAATCAAGTGTTGTCCATAACAGTTGAGGATGTGTATTTTCTCAGAGGTTTTTCGAGGAGAGGTTTGCCCATTTCTCTCACGGGGTCTACCATTGGAGGAGAGACAATGAGGGATTATGTTATGCAGTATTTCTATCCAGGGTCAAAACCTAGCAAATGTGGAAAAATAAACATCTGGGATGTCAGGGATTTTCCTTTGAGAACCATCCTTTTCACGATTGCTAAACTTGTTGGCACCGTTACACTCCATGTAGCGAATAGATCGTATATGCAATATGCACTAGAGTGCTTAGAGCCAATAGTCTTCAACTGGTCTGAAGTTGTTCTATCTTAGATAAAGGAACAACTAAATAAAGCAAAGGGAGGAAAGAAGAAAAATTTCAGTTATGGTTCCATCCTCATCTCCTTCGCTTTGGAACGGATTCCACTGATGTAGCCACAACATGTAACATTGGATATATCTAGTCCTAGAGATCCTCAAATGCAGAGATTGCTAGAACTCATGGGTCGGCATGTAGGCCAATCGACAGTTGTGTTCTCGACTACATTCTTCGCTTGATTCCAAGGACATATCGTCGTTACCGATGAGTATGCATACACAGGTGTCGACTTCCAAGGAGATCCAAATCTAGTTTTACCAGAAGATGCTCAGTGGGGTGCAATGGGTAAGAATGATTTGACCATGTTTTTTTATTTTCCTAAGGTTTATACAATGTTTTTGTGTTTTGATTTCTTTCCAATACTAAACTAAAGGTTTAATGTAATGTAGATATTGGTTGTGTTCAACCAGTAGAGGAAGAAGAGCGTAAGGCAAATGCGCCAGCAGAGAGGGTTGTCGGGAGAGCAGACCTTCAGGACCTTGACATGGTTGAGACTCTTGCTGAGCTCCAATAGCACATAGAGGAGTTGACCTTTGGGATTCTGGATTGCCAAATCGAAGAGCTTCCCATGCGACTACAGTGACACACTATTGGGGTTCCTAACTGTTGGATAAGGTTGCTTCGTAAAATTTCTAGATCTATAGCATGCTACCATGAGCACCACTAGTTTACTTGTGATTTTTTTCATAAATTTTGAGGTCAGATGACCACCATGTCTTGGGCACAAATTTTTTAAAAACCTATAACTATCTATCTATGTGTTTTCAGAGTTTTTCCTATGTTTAATGCGCAATCCATTCAATGATGTGAATTTTTTCTTTACCTATGTCGCAATTGTCTGTCTAAAACTTGATTGGCTAATGAATCAGTTAAAGTGTTTAGATTTCTAGAAATGTGTTGATATAAAATGAAAAAAATGTCTCTCCAAAAGTCAAAATCTTAGGAAAAATCTAAGAAGTGTTGGATTTCTAACAGAATAAATACTAGTAAGTTGTAGTACCACAAGTTGTGAGTCTAACCTTATGATTATGCGGTTAATACCAAATGAAATGGCATCAGAGAGAAGTTCGATAAACGCGCTATAATTAGTGATATTATTCGTTGATCTACCGATACAAATCCCTTGAAAACTCACTAACTCACTGTTCGGAGAAAAAATGGCCCATGTTGCAGAGGATAGATTATGCGTACTATGACTAGCACCATCAGCATATCCAACAAATGGTTTTGAAGATTCAAACATCTGCCATAACATGTAAAGCGGATTACTAACGTCAAGAAAACTCTAAAAAACAAATTAAGATAGTGAATGCAAATCAACAGCATATAAACAATATAATACAAAAAAATTACTACGCTCATGATTAAGCATAGTAACATTTCAAATACAACCAATTTCTAGTCTGTGCCAATGGAATTCCATCGTAATCAACTAACTCTTAGGCACCCTTAGCAAGAACTCTTTTGACAATATAGGGGCCATGCCATAATGGCTCGAATTTCCATGTACCTATAACATCAGCCTCTTGATCATAAAGAAGGACCAAGTTGCCCTCGAAGTAGATGCGAGGCTGGAAATTTTTATCGTATTGCACCTTTATACGTCTCTTATGTGCTTCGTTGGCCAATTGGGCTTCACGATGCATTTCATCTAGATGGGTGAGGTTAAGGATATGCACTTCTTCTTCTGAGGTGTCAGGTAACAAGTCTATCGTGAGTTTTAACATTGATATTTCACATTCGATTGGTAAGATAGCTTCCCGACCATACACCAATTGAAAAGAAATAAATCCGGTCACGTTTCTTATCGAGGTTTGATACGCCCACAAGGCAGAGTACAGGATCAAGTGCAAGTTATTTTTATAGACTCCTATCATTCGTTTAAGCATTCGTTTAAGAATTTTGTTAATAGCCTCAACTTATCCATTTGATTGTGGATAATAAGGAGTAGAATTATCATGTGACAATCCTAACTTGGCTGTCAATTCAAACATCATTTGGTTGTGAAAATGCTTCCCATGATCCATAACGATAGCCTGTGGAACTCCAAACCATGCAATAACATGGTTAAGGAAAAACAATGCAGCTGTTTGTTCTGTGTTGTTGAATGTAGGCATTGCTTTGGCCCATTTGGTAAAATAGTCGACTGCGACAATAATATAACCATGCCCCCCAGACGAAGGAGGGTTACAGGTCATGAATTCAATACCCCATTTCATAAATGGTCCAGCAGAGACAACAAGATGCATTGGCACTGGCGGTTTGTAGATTTTACCGTCAAAAATCTGACATGCATGACAACTTTTGACTACGAGGATACAATCTCAAAAAATAGTAGGCCAAAAGTAACCGGTGCAGAGTATCTTCTACGTGGTAGCATATCTAGATAAATGTCCACCACAAGCCTCAGCATGGAAATCATTTAAGACTTTCTCGGCCTCCTCATGAGTGAGGCACCTCCTTAAAATGGTATCGACACCATGACAATAAAGTGTATCGCCGACGATCACATAATCTTTAGCTTGGTATTGAATACGTCGATGATCAGAGTGAGAGGTATTAGGTCAAAAAGTTTGGGTTTGGAGATAAATGATGAAATCTCCATAACAAGGATCAGATGATCTGATCATAAATAGAGACTCGTCTGGAATAGATGGTTCTGACGTAGTTGCATTACTATCAGAGAGAAGGTCACAAAGAAGCTCAGCCAAAACTAAAGACTTCTTTGACTTGGATTTGATGAATTTTGAATCAAATTCCTGAAAAATTACAATCCATTTTGAATATTTTACCTCCAGCAATTGACGTGATAAGATATAAGTCATGGGGTTGCAATCCAAAACTATTGTTTTTTTTTGGAGCAGGATATAATGGTGAAATCTTTGGACAGCTTGAGCAGCTGCCAAGGCAAGATTTTCCATGTACGAGTACTTAACTTCCGTATCATTGAGATTACGACTCAAATAATAGATCAGATGTTCAATTCCATCTTCTACTTGGACCAAAACCATAGTGATGGTCGTTTCAGCCATGACGATATATAGAAATAATAATTTTGATAATTAGGAGGATACATTAGTGACGCTCGGATAAGATGGTACTTGAAAACATCAAAAGAAGCTTGCGCAACTTGGTCCCAATGGAAGGGAACCCCCTTTTCAATAATCGAGTAAATCCTTTAGCCATTTCTGTGTATTTTGGAATGAACCTTCTCAAGAAGTTAGCCTTTCCTTGAAGTTTCTATATCTGAAGTAGGTTTGATGGTGTAGGCAAATCAAGAATGGTCGGTACCTTCAGTGGGTCTATTCGAATTCCTTCTTTTGAGACTATGAATCCTAGCAATTGACTAGAACCAACACAAAACACACATTTCTGCGGATTGAGGCGTAGCTTGTAGTGTCGTCACCGTAAGAAAATGGCTCTCAAATGCATCGGGTGATCAGTCTGATTTCGGTAATGCACTAGTAAATTGTATAGATATGGTTGAACAATGTGCTTGATGTCGTTAAAAGCATAATCCATTGCTCTCTAAAAAGTTGCCCCAGTGTTCTTTAAACCTAATGGGAGTTTCCTATATGCGAATGTGCCCCAGGGAAAATTGAATGTTGTCTTATGTTGGTCATCTCAGCGGATATTGATTTGATTGTAGCCAGAAAATCCATCAATGAACGAAAATATTTCGCATCCAGCACAATCGTCAATAATCTGGTCGATAAAGGGAGTAGGATAGTTGTCTTTTGGACAATCCTGATTAAATTCCCGATAATCGAGGCACACTCTAATGGTTCCTTGTTTTTTCATAATACGAATGATATTGGAAACCCACTCATTTAGCGGAATGGGGTAAATGAAACTAGCATGCAAAAGTTTTTCAACTTCTACTTTGATGGCAGTGGCTTTCTTTGGATGAATAGGACGAAGCCATTGACGCACCAGTTTGACATCATGATACATATTAATAGTGTTTTCAACTATACTAGTATCTATGCCTAGCATTTCCTTGTAAGACCAAGTGAATACGTCACAAAATTCACAAAAAAGAGAGTGATATGAATCAAGTTCTAATGGAGAACAAGATACACTGACATGAATATTTCCTACAACGCCAGGTTTAGTTGAAATATCGATAGAAATTGTTTCTTCGATATTAGATAAATTTCACTCAGATTCAATTGCATTAATCATAAAAGAATTCGAAAAGAAAGTTTGAATGGATGGGTGATATAGTTCACTGAGATTATTTTCTTCATAATTTGGAAGATGGGAACAATGATTATAATCTTCTCATGGTTCTCCTTCTGTCATCATAGCTTCCAAGATATTTTCATCTGTCAAAAATTTTGAGGAAAATGGATCAGATGGAGTACCAAAATCTAATGAACGATCAACCCAAACACTTGATGATGCTGATTTCTGATTTTCCACCCAAGAAAAATAGATTGATTGCTATTGTAGCTCAATGGGGCTGAGCGGTAAAACATCATCCAATGTAGAAATATCAGAAACACCTGTACTCTCCCTTAAGCTAGATAGAGTGGAAGAGATCATGTAGCAGGTCTCTATGCTTGCAATTTCTGCTGACGTCGCTGGCAACGGTAATGCAAAGGTTCCCATAAGAGTGGAATCCTTTAAAAGTCCTACACCAATGTTTTGAATTTCTGGTTGGGGTAAGTGAATATACGGAACGCTTCCATTTACCTGCGAAGTAGAGGCAAAAAAGGATAATTGACTAATGACTGTGATTGTACCTTTATGAGGAAAGGAAACCATTCTAAAATATGTAGAAACAATAGTAGTCATTACATATACCCATGGTCTTCCAAGTAAAATATTATAGTCAAGGGGTCCGTTAACAACCTCAACATAAATACTTACTGTTTTGCCCCCTAATTCAACTTGCAAGTTATTGATAATACCACAAGGTTTATATTTTCTTCCATAAAAATCCTTTAACGCCATTGATGATTGTGATAATCGCGGTGAGCCAAGTGACTTCCAACAGTTTAGAGACATAATGCACGTAGATTCTCCCTCATCAATAATAGTGCAATGAACAACGTGATTGAGAACATTTGCTTGAATGGAGAATGCCAATTCTACTGGTAGTTGCGGCACATAGCCCATATGATTAAAGACGACAAGATTAGAATCAGTCGGATCAATTCCACCAATGGCCGAAAATAAAGCCTACTTCTGGGAGGGAAAATTTTGTAATACTTCAAGAGTGGACATAGCTGAAGGGGATTGAGCCAAATCTTCAACTATATTATAATTTTATGCAACTCTTGCTCGAGGATTATATGTCGATCTATGAATTACTCCCTTCAGTGGCTTAATTGTCAATTTAGGAATAACCGGAGGTGGTACCGATTCATTAGATGGATTCATTGTTGAGGTAGTGGGTTGATCAGTGGCCAGACTACCATAGTATTTATTCCGCATCAACACCAAAATATTTTGTGAAGGTTTTGTAGTGGATAACATTAACACTTGGGAACTAGGAGCTGGATCCGTAGCAACCAAATTTGTGTCTAGATTTGGGAATGGGTCTGTCAACACAACTGATGCATGAGAAGTCTTGATTATTTTTGAGACTTCAGCATGGTGAGGACAATCCCTAACAAATTGTTCCTCGTTACAGATTATGCATGGATAATGAGGTTTCTATGGTCCTGACTGTTGATCAGATGATCGTTCTTGCGGGTTAGAAGTTTTCTTTTTCTTTGATTTGCCCTTTTCTTACCTCTTGGTTGCTTATCACTTTTTCCTTTGTCAAAGGACATGGCATTAATTTCGGAAGTAGGAGTAGGATTAGATGTAGTAGGGTGGTGTGTGTTTGCAGTTCCTATCAAGCCATCTCTGGCATGAGAGTCCTTTATTTGAGGAGGAACATTGAAATTAGATAATAGCGCATTTGGTATTTTTTCATAGTGCATGCCAGACTGAGTGTAAATCAAGTCTAAATATTGGGCACGAGCGATAAATTGCTCTTTTGTGATGATGCCACCTTTAGCCACATACTCAGTTATAGATGGTAACAGTGACTTAATGAACCATTCAACAAAGAGGTGATCAGGAACAAATGTCTTAACCATTCATCGACGGCAATGCCACTCATGAATATGATCTGAAATGTGAGTAGAATTACTCTATTTGAAATTGGTCAAGAGTTCTGTTCCAGTTTTGTATCTAATCAGTAACTGGAAATGGGTCAAAAAGATAGTTGCTAAGGCAGTGAAATTATCGAAAGAAGCTCTAGGTAATTCAATGTACCATTTGGCTGTCGGACATGTGAGCGTTCGCTGGAAAAGACGTAATCGGACAGAAACATCATTTAGGGAATTTGATGAACACCATAAATGATAAGTCATAACATGAGTTGATGGGTCTTCTCTAGGGTTTCCATTGAATTTAGGAATTTCAGAGGGTATTTTATGAGGTATCACCGGCCACTAAGGAGCATAATTGATAGGATCATTGGTTAACTGGTTTAAATCTGGTAATTCCAAGGTTTCAACAAAAGGAAACTGTCTATTAAGGTCAGGTTGAGCATAGCCAGGATAAGATGGAATTGCTTGGGCAACAGGTCTTTGAGCACCGGCATATGGAATTTGCTGCTAGTAACCCAGATAGGGGTTGTTTTTCATAGCAAATGCTTGAGAATTCTGTTGGCCAAAAGCTAGATATGATACTTGTTGAAATGAAGTTTAAGGCATTTGCACCTGTGGCTGCCAAGGGTTCTGTCCACCAATGTTAGAACCAAATTAGTGTAAGTTGGATTCAGTTGATATGTATAACTAGGCTACATTTGTGACATCCCATAAAATGGTACACCAGCTTGTGAATAAATGATCCCTGATATAGGTTGTTGTAAATTAACCAAAGGATTTTGAGTCTGTGGACCCAAAATTTGATGATATTGAGTTGAAGAACTTGCCTGATAAGGTTGATGTACAGTATTTTGATTCTGTAACTAGGGTATAGATGTATTAACAAGTGGTATTGAAGTGGGTGTAACAGGTTGAACTGGTTGATACAATTGGGCAACCGTTTGTGGTTGGATAGGGAAAGTGGGCTGCCATTGACAAACATTCATGTCAACATTAGTTTGACCAAAATGTGGCTGAGTACTGTCATATTGGGTAACCATAGGTTTCCCCCCAACATAAGGAGGATAATGAGACAGAAAATATTTCTCCCTGAATGTTGGGAGTCGAGTTGATAGGGTACTTAAAGGAATTGACCCATAAGGACCGATTTGATATTGCCCTGATGATGGATGTAATGATTCAATTCATTCAACACTAACTATAGGACTACCAGTTAAAACACCAGATGATGACATTGGTAAAAACCATGGTCTTGGAGACTAACCAGAGAAAATTCCAGACAATTATTTGTAGCCTGTTGGGACCGAAGGGCCACCGTACAAATATGACTCTTGTGAGGTTGTGAACATCGACGGGGTAGCGAGGGTAGGAGATGACGTAATTGGAACAACAGAACCAACCGAAGATGTTGGTTCAAGCATGGTTGTATGACCAAATTTATACTCTCTGAAATCAACAAGAGACTGAATGGCAATGGGATTAACAAAAGAAGATGGAAACGATTGAGGAAAAGACTGGTACAGGTAAATGTCTCCCCCAAAATGGGTTGGACTTAAAGGTGTATCAGGTTGTGGGATTTCTTCAATCGCAATTAAACCAAGAGGAAGAACTTCATTGTCAGGCCCAAAATATATTTCAGACGGTTGATTGTATGATATAGTAGTTTCAATGGCTACAGATATTTGTGGAGTGACCAAGGTAGGAACAACTTCTAGTTGTTCAGGATTCAGATTTTCTGGGCAAAGAAGGGACAGGATCTAGATCAATTTTTGATTGAACAACGACGGGTCCAGGAGGTATGGTCTCAGCGATTGAATGGATCGTGACCACAAGTAGCTGTGAAGACTCTGTTTCGACAATAGTAAATGAACCAGGATGTGTAGAAAAAATTTGAGCTAACTCTAGTTTAAATTATGATGTTTCGCCAGAGGTACGAATTGTACTTGATTCGGCAGATCGTGATCGCCTTCGCCTACTAGAAATAACTTTAGGTGGTAAAGGTGGTTTCAAAGCTAATATATGCAAACGAAGAGGTGCAGGATTGTGTTCTTCCATGATTATTGATTTATTTTATCCAAAAACAAATAAACAAAAAGAGGTTAATGCTAGGCAAAAGGGTTTACCAAGAAACTGGGAACTGTTGAATACCTCCTGACGAACCAAGAAGTATGGGCAGGTAATCTCCCCGAATGCTGTGTTCGGTGTATCACAATTTTAGGGTGGATGACTTGGTTCACTATGGATGGATACCACCTAAAATTTTTCCTCCCAAACATACCCGAAGGTACGTGGAGGCCCAAGTTTGTATTAGCGTTGTCTGATGCAAAACCGCACAATGAGAGCACCCCTTTATACTTATTGTACTGTAACACCGCCCGATATACCGAAGAGTACGTGGACGAGCTATGATATACTTACGTACGTGGATTGAGGTATCGCACTCAGAATGTATCGCAGACAAGTTAACAACAGCTGCTATGTTTTACGATGCTGGAACATGTCTCTAGCCTAGACCTTCTAAATTTTATCGTTAATGTTCCAATGCGTTGTTAAGTAAATTGAGATTTATTTTATGTTAATATTGCTTAACAATTTGTCTTTCAGGTTCACCACGATGATGTATATGATATTCCTAAAATGCAAGCTAAGAATGATAAACAAACTTTCACTTTCATCTTTTTCAATGAAGAACCTAGCTACTAAGGTAAGAGAACGCTAGTTTTTTGGAAAGAGAGAAAATAATTTGTGAGCAAACAAATCAATGAAGCACAAACTAAATGCAGATTTCCTAATTTTCCTTTTGCAAAAAACACACAATCCTACATGCAAATGCAAGTTTTTCTTTTCAGTTTCCTTAATTTTATGAATACAGAAAAGAAACTAGGCGCACTAGATCAATAATCAAAATGCTTTTTACTTTCGAGAAACGAAGAATACAAACAACAATTTCTCTTTTGAAGGAAAAATGAGGATTTCAACAGCAATTTATCCTATCAAGGAAATGAAGATTTTACGAGAATTTCCTATTTCGAAAGAAAATGATTCTTAATGCGACCACAAAAAATACTTTGAAATCAACTTGTCAATGATAAATAAAAACTTTTCTAAACAAACATTGAACAAATTTTCAGCCAAAGCAGGAAGAAGTATATAGAGACACTAGTCAATTGAGCATCAAAATTTTTAGAACACGGCAGCAAACATAACTCAAACAAGATACAAAGTGAGATTCAAGGGAATTTGGTCCCTTTCAGGAGTCAACGTAGCCTCCAAAGGGATACAATGCTCTGCAACACAGGCTTGGAAGGGAGACAATGCTCTGCAAAGAATTGTGCCCTGACTAAGGGTGCGTTGGGCACAGTAAACAAATAAAAAGCTACTATTTGGCTCATTGTCTTTGCAAATTAAGGTTTGAAAAAGTCTAATATTTATGTGTAACATCTACTGGGTGGATTATCAAAGAAAATCAGAGACTAAAACACCTAGATCTAAGAGAAATTCTCCCCAGTGGAGTCGCCAGTTTGTTGGGCCAGAATTGTAATCTACAGATAAATTATGCTTCCACAGGTAGGTGTTAGCCTAGAACAACAAGTGAAAGACTATACTACCATTTCTCCTAACTAAGAGTAGATACATAGAGAGGATTGTATGCTTACTTTTTTCAGTCGCTTCCAAATGGCTCCTTTCTATCACTTCTGCTACAGCTTCAAATTCAAGCGGTTTCGTTGGCTGAATGTTTCCTGCAAGAAAGAACACTGAAACAGTAGAAGCTGCAATAATATAGATATCTATTCAAGCTAGTTAGATAGATCAGTTAAGCATAAACTACATTCATCAACCAAGATCTTACAATATGGAAAATCAAAGTTAACATAGATGCATGTAGGGAAAAACAAGAAGTACTCTTTATTGATGATAGAAGGAGAGGTTACAACCTAGTGACTGATTTGATGTGACCTTCCAGCACAGTTCTCAAGTCTCAACATAGCATAAATCTCTCCAGCAGTAGCTCTACAAACCAAGCTCTCAATTGAAAATTCTCCATCATTTATCTACCCAAATTCTTCCTTCTCAAACACTTAGATCTGTGTTCAATTTATAGATGAACTGTAGGTTGTTTTACAATCAATAGCTTTCCAAAAATAGGCAAGACATGTTTCCATTCATGTAGATGTCAAATGGACACATGGATCCAAAGCTTGACACATGTGAACTCTTTTAGAAGGCACTGGCCAAGTGGATATTCCGGAACAATGAGAACTTCCCTCCCAATGTGACCAATGCACCTGTGAATGTCGAGAAGTGCTTTGCAGAGCAGCCTTGCATGGGGCTACCTGCATATGCAATGCACTTAGGCCCCTTAGAGCCTGCATTGGTGAGATCTCATATGCTATACAATAAGCTTTAGACCATGGAAATTCTTGCTTGATGAAAGTCTTGCTTCATCTATAATGTTTTTTGTCTTAGGGCATGTAGCAACTGAAATGATAGGGAATGACAGACCCTTAATCATTGGTCCTAGAGATGATGCCCAGCTAACTAGGTCATTGGGAATGGTGCCCAAATTGACCTATAACAACTTTGAATCTAATTTGTTTCGAGAACATATTAATTTGTATTTAAATCCTTGTTATCACGAGAAGGTATCAATCAAGTAGGACATCAAAAAAATAAACCTCAATGAGGTCCTCTACCAATTTATACAATATCAATATTTTTCTTGATGTGATATCTTGAATGAAAAAAATAACATAGCTACAAAATAAAAACCCATATATTACTTATGTTCAAAATCTATATATGGTATATTTTTAGATAGAGTTAAAAGATGGCCTGCTACCTTTACCAAAGTAGATTGTAGCTTGGTTAAATTCTATATCCTTTCATTCAAAATCAATTTCGACAAGAAAAATCTCACACACTATTCTTTCCCATTTCTCAACATGCTACATATGATAAATTTAAAGTGACATAAAAGCAAGAGAAAACCATTTTCTAACCAAAACAAACAAACAAATAGTATCTCTATTAAAACTTCACACCTCATAAATTACTCTTCCATGTGCTTAGGCTAAAGGTGATATTCTTTGAATCATCTTTAGGTCATATTTAATGGGATATTCATATGTTCATCATGATGTCAATTTGGTGCTAGAATTAATATATAAATCCAAGTTATTATCGCTAAAATTCAAGCATACTTCAGAAAAATAATGTCATTACAAGATAGTGGAGAGAGAAACACCTTCATAATTAGGATTCTTTATTTTAGTTTCATTTGAGTTGTATTTTTATTTGAATATATAGTTTTCTCTAAAGAATTGAAATAGGAAAATGAGAATCTAAATAGCCTTGTGAATGTTTAATTAAATCATATTATATATCTCTAAAACAACTATGCCATCCTTCTTGTCTATTTGTTAGAGATTTTTTGTGCATAGAATAATAATCAATTAGATATCAAATACAATTATGAAATATATTAACCAAGGAAATAAAAATGACATGGCTGCTATATTTATGTGCTCGAAGTAAATCCAACAATGGTTGTGTGCTTTCTTTATCATGAAATAGTCTTGAAGACAAATGTCAGTTCAAAAATTAAACTCCATTACCAATAGGAGACGGTCGTGATGGGTAAGGAAAGGATGGATTGAAGGGCTCAAGTTCTATCTCCAATACAAATTTATCCTTATCACTGAAAAATACAAATTTGTCATCATTTTCTTATCTAGGTAAAAAGAAAAGTGAGTCTGTACTTGTGCACATGTGATAGTATACGAGAAAGGGAGCACTAGTGTAACTTAGAGCACCATATCTCTCTCCTCCATATACTAGTGTACCCACAACACTATTGTATAGACCACTAAAGGATGGAAGTTTTTATTATACTTAACACTATTGTACAATTTTCTAACTACAACCCTCCTAAAGGAAGAACAATGTGGTTGGAACACTATCCAAACCACGTGGATAAACTAACTCTAAAGACATGGTAAAAACAAAACCTGGAAAATCTATGGATTTTGCCGAAGGGACATGAATAACATCATTTTGAGAAGTGATTTACCAAAGAAATAATTTCCCATAACCTTATTCTTACTTCCCATAATTATCCTATTTTTGAAAATGCACTAAAATCTACTCCCAATGCTCCAAAACATGACTAAAATTGTTGTCGTGGTTATGGTAGCTCTTGTTGTGATGAAAATGAATGATAGGAAGAGGATTCTTACATGGAAAAAAAAATAAACAAGATAATAAATATTGATGTCATTGATATAATCAATTAAATTAATTTCTACATGAATGATTGAAAACCATTAAGACATCTTAGCCTTAGATTTATTAATCCAAGAGAGAGACAAAAAAAAAATACAATTCTTTTAATACTTAATATATCTCAATATATATATTATTGTTATTATTTATTTGTTTATTTTTTATGGGAGTATTGATTTAAACAATGTTTTATTTTTATAAGCTTTACCCAGTGACATATCTCAAGTCTGTCATCCATATCATGTACCTAGCCTCTTTAAATTCAGTTATTGAACCCTCACCTAGTTACATATTTCATCCATATTTAGTTGTAAAGAGGACCTAGATACTCTAGGTGAAATTATAGATCCTTCATCAAGCATAACTATCATTTGACAAGGTGAAAGACTAACCTGTATAATGGCACCTCCTATGTCACAAATGTAGCAGTGCAACACACCATTATGTACTCTATCCTTTTGTGCACATATCCATCATAAATTAACATTCAGGTTATACTATTTGATAATTCTATGCATTTTTTCAAATTTGGAAACTTCTTCTCTGTCTTTGGACTTTGATGGGTCAATATCACCAAAAACCAAAACAAGGTTAACCGTGTCCAACTTTAGATAAAAGCATGCATGGGGGCATTTCCAACTCCAACGGGGATTGGAGATGCTAGGAGGAATAGGGCTAAGGTTTTGGTTTCTAACCATCCTAGATCCATCTTAACTTTGGATCTATCAAGTTCCGAGAGGGATCAAATCTCTCGATGTGCAAAACTTCCATAAATATCTCTATCTCTCTATATCCCTCTATATCACCCCCAAAACATACTCTCTTTCTCCAATCTATCTATCTAACTCTCCCTCCTCCTCTCCCTCTCTCTCTCTTCCCTTGATCTCCCTCTCCCTCGCTTCTCTCTCTTTTCTCTTGTTGTCGTCTCTCCCTCTCTCTCCATATTCCTTATCACTCTCTATCTCTCCACCTCTCTCTCTCTCTATGCCTTTCTTCTTAACTCCCTCTCTACCCCTCCAACTTCATATCTCTTTCCCTACCTCTCTCCACTCTCTCACATCCTCTCTCTTCCTTCCTCTTTCTCCCTCTCTCTCCAGAATCTATCTCACTCTCTTCAGCCTCCAAATCTGTTACTATATCCCTCCCTCTATCCTCTCTCCTTCTCTCCCCCCTTCTCTCCATCTCTATTTATTTGTATCTTTGTCTCATCCTCAAGCATACACGCTCTCTCTCCATATCTCCCTTGTAACTCCATCTCTCCCTCCACTTCTCACTCCATATGTATTTATTATTCCATCCCTCTATCCCCCTCTAAATCTATCTCTCTATCCATCCCTCTCTCCTCCTCTCTCTCAAGTCCTCTGTCTCGTCCTTCCCCTCTCTCCATTTCCCTCCTACATCCATATCTCTTCCCCCATCTCTCTCTCTCTCTCTCTCTCTCTCTCTCTCTCTTCCAAACCTCTCTCTACCCCCATCACTTTACTTCTCTCTCTCAAGTCCTCTCTCTCCCTTTTTCTCCAACCTCCCTCTCTCTTCCCCATTAGTCTCTCTTTTTATATTTATTTTATCTCTATATATATATATATACATATCTCTTCCCTCAAATCCTCTCTCTACCCCCATCAATTCCCTTCTCTCTCCCAAGTCCTATATTTCCATCTCTCTCTCTCTCTCTCTCTCTCTCTCTCTCTCTCTCTCTCTCTCTATATATATATATATATATATATATATATATATATATATATATATATATATATATATATATATATATATATATATATACTATTTTCCTCCATCTCTCCTTGTCTCTCTATCTCTCCCCTTTATCTCCATTTCTCATTCTTTGTCTTTTATATCACCCCTAAACACGCACACTCTCTCTCGATCTCTCCATTGTAACTCCCTCTCTCTCTCCACTTCTCACTCTCTATTTCTTTATTATTCCCTCCCTATTTCCCTCTCAAAATACATCACTAACCCTCGATCTCTCCTCCTCTCTCTCAAGTCCTCTCTCTCATCCTTCCTCTCTCTCTGCCTTTCTCACCCACTTCCCTCTCTCTTCCCCCATCTCCCTCTCTTTCTCTTTCTCTTTCTCTCTCTCTCTCTCTCCAATCCTCTCACTATCTCCCCCCTCTCTCCTCTCTCTCCCCCTTTCATATTTGTGTCTCCATTTCCCTCTCTTACCTTTCTCTATCTCTCTCACTCCTCTCCCTCTCTCTCTTTTCATTCCTTCCCTCCCCTCTCCTTCAATTTAATACAACAAATTTAATATTGTATTGACGTAAATTTATTAAATTTAATAATATTAATATTATATTATATTAATATGAGTATTAGAATTAATAATAATAAAACTTATTATTATTATTATTATTATTATTATAATTTTAATTTTAATTTTAATTTTGATATTTTAATATTAATATTAGGGTTAATAACATTTTTTTCATGGTATTAATAATAATTTGGCCCATGCTTTTTGGCTCATAGGCTTCACCTAAATGAAAATACTTTTTTGATTGTTTCTAAACATAAATAGGATTATGGAGTAAATACACAAAGAGGTTTTATTTATTTACCATACCTCTAATTTACTTATATTCAATTTATTTACCATACCTCTTTTATTTACCATGGTATTTGGCCTGTAATCTTGGTATATAATTAGATGTTTATTTTCAATCCTATATGATATATTTTATTTATATACCATACCTATTTAAACCTCTTTTATATTTATTTATTTACCATAAATTGTAACATACCCCGATAACCTCGCAGGAAAAATGCATGGAGTTAGGAGTTTTTTCAACATTTACAAATGTGTAACCTTATAAATTTCTTTATATATTTCTCCATTAACCATTTAAATACCCATCATCATCACTTAGAGAAATATTTAGCAAAAAACATAGTGAGTTACACAACCATTAATTGTCCTTGTTGTATCATACTAACTTAAATTTCCTACTATAACTATGCATCGATCCCATGATCATTTTAATTCAATTAGTAGATCACCTAATTGATAATATCAACATCACATCATGAAAGAAATTAACATCATGAAAACGACACAATGAACAATCACATAAATAGACACCAATATACCCTGGAAACCCTATACAGTGAAAACCAGCAAACGTTTAATTTTATTATTAAACGCTCATGAGGGTTATCACCCCTCACTCAATGGTTATAAGGGAGTCCATCCCTTGACCATTGTCATAAAATTTAGATATAAAAATAATCTTAAATGAAACATAACTAGCTATAAGCTATTACAATCATCATGATACCATTTATCCACAAATCATCAATCTCTGTCTTTGTAGTCAAACTGTCTCCTTCAGGGGATCATTGTGCAATTGGAACTACTAAACTTGCATGGACTAACAACTCTTTTTCTTCTACAATGTTAAACTTGAAAATGCCTTTTCTCAATTCATCCTTCTTTCCTGCCATTGTTGTCGTCAGCACACTTGATATCATGATTAGATAAAATATTAATAAACCAATAATCAATCTCTATTTGTGACACTCCAACAAATATTTGTATGCGTGTATAAAACATAACCACATTGATATTAGTTTCCTTATTTAACATCATTTCACACGCATTAGAAGCAAATAAATCACTATCAAGCATCCTCTTTCTACCAAACACTAACAAAATCTTGCATGCACTTTCATATTATTTCCAAAAGAAAGCTAGCATACTATATAATATTATTGTGCATGCAAATGCATAACAAGATTTTCAAGATAACTATCCGAACAAGCAATTTCTCTTTTTTCCTACTCTTATGTTTTCTTTTCAAAATGGATTAATGCAATAGATGTTATACTTGTGCATGTGAATACATGTTCTTTTCCAAAAACATACTTTCCACCCAAGATCTATTCATAATGGTTATTATGTATAACAATGCCAACTCTATTCCAAACGAAGTTAACATACAAGTTATAGTTTTGTGCATGAAATAACATATGTTGTTCTTCCTGCATGTAAAACGTATATTTCTTTCCAAAAGAAACCAAATAAATATTTTATGGAAAAATAAACAGATTTCTTTTCCAAGGGTCAAACGCATACCACTTATTATTTCATGCATGCAAAGTGACATTTCCCTCTCATCCAAAAGATATAACCAATAACTATGCATAATATTCTCCCAAGATAAAGCTAATACCATAGCTAATCCCTTTAAGTTTGCAAAATACATATTATTTTTCCCAAAAGAGGGCTAACACAATAAATATTATGTGATTTCATTTTCATTTTCTCTAGAAATCTAATACTCAAAACTATATTTTTCTGATGCATACAAGGATATATGTTTCTCTAAATAATATTACATAATAAAGCATGTGATTACCATTTTTCCTCTCCAAGAATCTAATCCAATAATGCATACAAGGATATATTTTTCTCTTCTATTCATTTTGAAGAGTTTTAACACAATAATTATTTCCCTGCATACAATTATGTAATGTTCCAAATGGGAAAAAATAGGCTCAGTAGGGAATATCTTAAGATATTCCACTATGGAATCACAGCAATATGGAATTACACCAATAGATCTAAACCAGAGATAGACTGGTAGTGCATTTACTAGATGCATCACCTTCACAATGAAGGGTGAAATCCAGAGGCTTCCTGGCCTATTCTAGACTCTATCTATAGAATAATGGTGAAACATAGAAAGTGTGGGAATGACAAACTAATATTAGAGTTTTCTACTCTTAGGAACCTTAGATCTACAGATCTAAACAATGGATCCAAAAGAGAAGAAAAAACCAATCAAGGAAGAAACGAGAGATTCCACTCTCATGAAAATATGTAATAGGCTCAAAGAAGACGTTGTATAAGCAAGCCAGTCTGAAAATAATGTAGCCTAGGGCTGGGTTCCCTTATTTTAGGCTGTGTGGGACCTCCAAGCAGATTTTTAGAAAAAATAAATGAGTTTAGAGGGTTTAAACATATCTCCCACAATCAACACTAGTTGAAAATCAGCTAAATGAGAGAGTTGGTAAATAGAGAAACCCTCCTTCAGGAATTGCGCAGTTTCTACTGGAAGACACTGTAAATCAGCCATTAGACTCATGTTACAGTATGGCATCAAGAAATCATATCTATAATCTAGTTCCTTTGTAGAAGCATTGGATTTACTTGAAGAAAGAGCAAGATTCCTTCAGAAATAATAGCAGAAACAAATGGAAAAGCTGCAGAAAGACTTGATATATGGCTGAAACATCAGATCCATACCAGATATGGAAATACTCAACCTTCTTAACAATATCCCCTTGGGTTTTATCAAAATAATGCATAAATAAGTGTAGATCTAGCTTTTAATACACTGAAATTTGTATTGCAAATAAATTCAATCATTATAGAATCATGGCCCATATGCAAACAAAAATATTTTCAACGAATATGGTTACTTATCTCTTGATGCATGCTTGGATTACTCTCTTCCTCTTCGTTGGCTCCATTCTCCATGTATTCTCCCCTTCCCCTCTTCTATTTCCCTCATAGTCTTATAATAAAAATGAATTAATAGAATGGAATAGATTTTATATATCATAAAAGTATTCGAAATTTTTTCTAAATCATAAAAGAATTCCATCATTTCTAAATCATAAAAGCATTCCAGCTATTCTAAATCATAAAATTATTCAAAATTTTTTCTAAACCATAAAAGAATTCCATCTTTTCTAAATCATAAAAGCATTCCAGCTTTTCTAACTCACAAAAGAAATCCATAAATCTCTCATGCTTTTATTTTTAAAGCTATATTTGTTTTTTCCTTGTAAGCAAAATATCACTTATCCATACTTTTTCCAAATCTATTACTCATTATTTCTAAAACTCATAAAATATACCAACTTGGAAATATAATTTATTTCCATAGAAGAATTTAAATTATTCTAAATAAAATAATTAACAAATAATTCTTCCAATATTCTTATAATTAAGAATTACAAGAATATTCTTCATGTAATATCAATATAATAATTAATAATATTTAATTATTTAATAACCCTCATTTTATGAGAGTTTTTACGGTGGCTTACACGAGGGATATTACAAACTCCCCCCCTTAAAGAGAACATCGTCCTCGATGTTCTTCTCTTGTTGTAACATTAACCTTTAATTTTCATTTCCAATTATTTAGGAAATGTAAAATAATACCTAAATCATAATACTTTCACAAAAACTCAGGGAGCACTTAGCCCTTTAATCATCAAAATGATAAGAAAAACTCTATCAAGTGCACGTTGCATTTTATTTAGGAGTTACACTAGTCTTTCTCTCCCACTAGTGTTTTTGAAAATTACTGTCTTTCTCTCCCACAATAATTTCAATCTAATTCAAACTCATGGTATTTATCTCCAACCATTTCCTTTGCAAATTACTGTCTTTCTCTCCCACAGTAATTTCATTCAAATTCAAACTCATGTCATTAATCTCCGGCCATGTTCCTCTAATATGTCAGGAATTTAAAGTTCAATAAATCATTATTTTATCTAACATGAGTTATTTCAGTCGCCTATATATTTCAATTAATTTCCTCTATGCATGCATATAGATCAGTCATTTATGACATGTTCATTTGCTCATAAAAACACAACCCATTTCATCGAAATTGTTGCTAAGATAATTTAATATATCATGCATGCAAAAATATAGCACATGCAACAACTTTGAGACATGAAATTTACAGTCTATTGTAACATCCAACATCTTTAGATAATTTGAAAATTTGTAACATAACATAGACAAAATTTCATCTAACCTTAGTTAATTTCTGGGAATTATTGAGAAACTCAGCATATTCCACCCAACCGTGAACTATCTCCAATAGTTACCCACCGAGCTAAGATTTACTTGCCACTAGAAGCAACAACCTCATTGATTCCTTGGTGATTTCTTCCCAGCAGATTTTTAGGAGCGTCTTGCTTTAAGGTCTGCCAACCTTTCTGCCTAGGCCTTTTTGTTTTATATTTTTCGAAAAAGATACTCTTCTTTTTCTTTAAAGCATGCCTTTCTCTCCCGCTATGCTTTATTTTACCCCACTTAGTATTTATCTCCAACTAAGTCATTAACATAATCTTTCTCTCCCATTATGTTAATATTTCCTCTTTATTATTTTCTCCTAGGGATTTTTAGGAGACTTTTAGGGAAGGTCCATGTTGAACTTAACCACCAATAGCTTTTCATAAGCTGGCAAGAAGTCTTCTAAAACTCTAGAGTTATTTCCTGAATACCCCAACCAAAGTATTCATTAACTCAATAATAAAATAAAATATTACCTCATTACATCAATCCCATCATAGCTTCCATAGCCATTGAATCCAATAAAAATTAAATGTCTGAAAATAGTCAACGTCTACAAATCCACTGTAATTTACATAATTTTCCATTTCATATTATCATTAAGGCAAAGGAATATTTATGTACACCATGCATCTATACTTGACCCACAACATGGGGTCCACAATTTTTCAAAGCACATTGACAACAATTCATCGCATGTAATATAGGTGGTATACATTCAAAATTTCCACATAATAATAATAATCATGTAGCTTAGAAAAAATACATTAACATATGTTGCATACCATAGCATGATACTTTATTTAAGGTCTCACCTTAGCAACCATCAATATTGTAGAGAACTAACAGTCCCATTGAACACTAGGACACAAAATGTGATTTTTTTCTTCCCTTACCATTAGCTTGCAGCCATGTAAGCAATAACCACTGAGGAATTTTGGGAAAATAATTTGCAATCATGCAATCTACAACCACTGTAGACTTTTATCAAATAGTGTGCAAGCATGCAATCTACAACCAATTCTACATTCCAACAAATAGTTTGCAAGCATGCAATCTACATCCATCTTGGAAATATAACAACAATTTGCAAGCATGAAATCTATGGTCAATGAGACATTCTACCAAACATTTAGCAAGCATAAAATCTAGCAACATTCAGGGACTATTTAGCAGACATGAAATAAATTTCCACAAATATGTTTGAACTATCAAAGAGATAGTTAAAATAGAATTTATAGAATATCATGAATCATATTCATATCATCAATGGTGAAATTTCTGCAAACAACACAATCAACAATCCCTATTGGAGAGTCTAATCAAAAAAATTGACCAAATTATGGATCCAAGTCTAAAAATAACTTTTTCCTAGAATCAACATGATGGTGACATGATCTCAAGGTATGAAAACCCGTTGATGTTAAGATTAATCACATCAAAAACTTCCATGGATGCAATTACTTAAAACAAAAAAATTGTGGATCTCAATTACCACTTTTTTTCGAACACATGGAATGCAAACTTTCCTCTACAACTCTAAATGAAGAAAGAGAACCCACAATTATGCTACTATGATTTTTTCATTGAATTTAAGTTCACTATGTGAGTTCTATTTCACTCGTTGCTTATTTTTAACAACTAAAGAGTTTCGTTCAAATATATATATATATATATATATATATATATATATATATTTTGTTTCAACATTCCATTGTCCTCTTCAGGGTCAAACCCAACTTCTATATTATTTAGTTATCACACCAACCATACATGTATTCATTATTTATAGGTAGTGCATGATAAATTTAGCCATGTTTTTCCATTCTTTTTTCTTATGCACCATAATCATTTTTCTCATATTATGCATGCAAAGGTTGGTAATTAATCTACAATATAAACAGTGAGTGCTCAAGATGGTTCATAGGTACAATAGAAGTTTTATTGTCTTTTATCCACATCCATATTAAAATTTCATGAGCACACTTTTAAAGAAACATTATAAATGTCTACTCTTTCATGCAGTCATTAGTCATGCAACATGCATCTCATGTTAATTGTAGTATACTACAAGTTTAATTAAAATCATACCTGAGATGATGCCCACTAGCATCATACCTCTACTTCCTTTTTGCATAACGATTCCCAAAAGGCGCCAGTGTTGCAACCTTTTTCTCTGATACCATTTGTAACATACCCCGATAACCTCGCAGGAAAAATGCATGGAGTTAGGACTTTTTTTCAACATTTACGAATGTGTAACCTTATAAATTTATTTATATATTTCTGCATTAACCATTTAAATACCCATCATCATCACTTAGAGAAATATTTAGCAAAAATCATAGTGAGTTACACAACCATTAATTGTCCTTGTTGTATCATATTAACTTAAATTTCCTGCTATAACTATGCATCGATCCCATGATCATTTTAATTCAATTGGTATATCACCTAATTGATAATATCAACATCACATCATGAAAGAAATTAACATCATGAAAATGACACAATGAACAATCACATAAATAGACACCGATATACCATAGAAACCTCGTAGGGTGAAGACCAGCAAACATTTAATTTTATTATTAAATGCTCGTGAGAGTTGTCACCCCTCACTCAATGGTTAGAAGGGAGCCCATCCCTTGACCATTGTCATAAAATTTACATAGAAAAATAATATTAAATGAAATATAACTAGCTATAAGCTATTACAATCATCATGATACCATTTACCCATGAATCATCAATCTCTATCTTTGTAGTCAAACTGTCTCCTTCAGGGGATCATTGTGCAATTGGAACTACTAAACCTGCATGGACTAACAACTCTTTTTCTTCCACAATGTTAAACTTGAAAATTCCTTTTCTCAAGTCATCTTTCTTTCCTGCCATTGCTGTCGTCAGCACACTTGATATCATGATTAGATAAAATATTAATAAACCAATAATCAATCTCGATTTGTGACACTCCAACAAATATTTGTATGCATGTATAAAACATAACCACATTGATATTAGTTTCCTTATTTAACATCATTTCACATGCATTAGAAGCAAATAAATCACTATCAAGCATCCTCTTTCTACCAAACACTAACAAAATCTTGCATGCACTTTCATATTATTTCCAAAATAAAGCTAACATACTATATAATAATATTGTGCATGAAAATGCATAACAAGATTTTCAAGATAACTATCCCAACAAGCAATTTCTCTTTTTGCCTACTCTTATGTTTTCTTTTCAAAATGGATTAATGCAATAGATGTTATACTTATGCATGTGAATACATGTTCTTTTCTAAAAACATATTTTCCACCCAAGATATGTTCATAATGGTTATTTTTTTTTTAACTGTAACGGATATGATTTTATTATATTAGAAAGATTATGGGTCTTTGTCGAGGCAGCCCCTTTTACAAAGCAGAGATCTATCTACTGCATCTAAAAGTCAATAAGTACTTTCAAGGCATTTGGACAGTGCTTATATTTTTTACAATGATCTGCCCTTTCATGAGCGGGCTGCCTTTGTTTGCCATCTCATCTGCTTCGTTGTTTGACTTTCTCAAAATGTGATGAAGTTTACACTTGTCAAAGTCTCGAAGGACTCTCTTCAATTTGTCCAAATTTTTGTTGAGGCTGGCATTGCTGAACGGAGTCTCCGTGTTTATATTTTTTATTATCAGTTCTGAATCACCAAAGACTTGGAGCACTTTGATTCCCTTATCTCTTGCAATAAGACAAGCTTTTAGAAGCCCAAGGATCTCTGCGTGATTGTTGGATTTCTTTCCAAGTCCCCAACAGAACCAATCTTTGGAAGACCCACCGGGAGAGTAAATAACTCCACCCGCACCAGCAGCACCGGGGTTCCCCTTGGACGCCCCGTCGAAAAAGATAGTGGAAATTTTTTGGGACCTCCACCAATTTTGAAAAAAATCATCCTCATCCCTTATGCACCATTCAGGATTGTCACCTTGAGGGGGTTGAAGGTACTTACGTGGATGGGTCGCAAGCATACCAAGCCAGCACTTTTCTTCGGGAAGTAGCAAATGATCTTCTTTAAAATACTGAAATTGGGCCGCTTCCAGGAGGAAGGACTTAGCTTTTGCAGCAACCTGCAAAGGGGTATATAGCAGCTCTTTAAAAATCCTCTGATTGCGGGCCAACCAGATCTGACAGCATACATATTTGGGGAGTGCTATCCAGATTCTACGCCAGAAATATTTGGAAGGGATTCGATGGGGATAGTATTGACTCCAAGAGGCAAAGAGGTCTGCTACTGAGTTATGCAAGGGGGCTGGAATCTGCAAGTCCTGTAGAGTGAGAACCCAAACCTCTTCAGCAAATCTGCACTCCATGAAAAGATGTTGGGTTGTTTCGAAGTTATTGCAGCATAACGCACATCTGTGAGGCCCAGCTATTTTCCTTTTTTCCAGATTATCTCCCGTAAGCTGCTTGTTATGGACCAAGGTCCAGAAGAAGAAGTTTACTTTTGGAAGGGAAAGCGGATCCCACACATTCTTCCAAAACTCCTTAGTTTGACTACTATTTCTAATGACCTGTAAAGCATTATACCCAGCTGATGTGGTATAAACTCCAGACTGTCCCCAGCCCCAGCTATCTTTTTTGGTTCTGCAAACAGGTGCAGCATCATCCAACAGTTCGACTAGCAGTGCTTGTTGATGAGAAAACCGTGCTGGCACTCTATGGAAATCCCATCCACTCCAGTCTCCACGCTGGTCCCAGGTCGAGATGTCATACAGTCTGTTTACACCTGCGCGCTCTAGCCAATTCCTGAGGTCTACAATGTCATCGTTCTGAGCAAGTGGATCTCTTCCCATTATACTGTCAAGCCATAAATGCGTACGCTTGCCGTTCCCTGGAATCCTGTAGATTAAATTTTTGAAAAAGTTGCTGCTTTTACAACATAATTTCCAGACCTGCGTGCTATTGGGTGCACTAGTTGTCTGTAGGTTGGAGAGCACGTTGTTGGGACCATACTTTGAGCGCATGGTAACACTAATTGGATGAGAGGGCTCGTTGAATAGCTTCCACAAAATCTTTCCTCCCAAAGCAAGATTGACAAGCGTGGGATCTCTAATTTGCAGGCCGCCTTCAGACAATGGCTTTTTGACCACATCCCAGTTAACCAAATGCATTTTTCTCTCGTTGCCTTTCCCTCCCTGCCAAAGAAAATCTCTGAGCAACTTGGAGATCTTTTCCATCACATTTCTTGGTGCAAGGAGGAAAGCCGCCTGGAAGATTGGGAGAGCAGACAGCACAGATTTAATTAAGATTACTTTACCTCCCTTAGTTAGCCAGTTGCCTCCCCACGCAGCAATTTTGGATTTAATTTTTGAGATTATGTCACTCCAGAACGATCTCTTGTTAACTCCAGAAGTTATGGGAAGACCAAGATATTTAAACCTGTCCCAGTTTGCCTGACCTTTAAACCCAAGAAGAGCAGAGATTGCAGAGAGTTCATTCTAGTCTATGTTCCAGCTATATATTTCGCTCTTACTCTCGTTAACCAAGGCACCTGAAACTCTGCAGTATTTTCTGAGGACTGAGTCGAATGCTCTGGCTATTCTGATGGAGGCTCCTCCGAGTAGAAGAGAATCGTCGGCAAAGAGAGCATGGTTCAATGGTTCAGCTCCATTAGAAGGTTTGAAGCCCGGAATATGACCTGCTATTCTTTCAGCAGTAAGCTTACGACTGAGGGAATCTGCCATTATGATATACAGGAAGGGGGAGAGTGGGCAACCCTGCCTGATACCTCTCTGAGCTTGGAAGAAGTTAGCAGGTCTGCCATTAACTAACGGAGAAATCCAAGGACTATCAATGCAGGCTTTTATTAAATGGACAAAATGTATCGAAAAACCAAAGGAAAGAAGGACCTTAGATAGGAAATTATGATTAACTCTATCAAAGGCATTTGCCATATCTAGTTTAATCAACATACCTTTCTCCTTTCGTTGCTTACTTGAGTGTATTGTCTCCTGAATTTGGATCACATTGTCCAGAATATGCCTACCCTCCACAAAGCCACCTTGATTGCTGGAGATCAGTTTTTTTAACAATGGCTTGATCCGACTTGCCAGAAGTTTTTCCGGGATTTTATAAGAAGCATTGCACAGCGAGATGGGTCTAAATCTAGCAAAGGAGTCAGGATTGGTGTCCTTAGAAATTAAAGCCAGGTAAGTGGAATTGGTTCCTCCACCAATCTTGGCTTTCTGCATGAATCCTCTTGTCATTTTAAGCAGATCTGCCTTGATAATGTGCCAGCAGGATTTGAAGAAGTGAATTGTGAACCCATCCGGCCCAGGGGCCTTATCTGATTCCATGGACCAAATAACTTTTATGATTTCTTCCTCAGTAATGGGTCTGCAGAGGTTTAAGTTGTCTTCAGGACTGATAAGGGAGGGAACACTCGAGAGAAAATCATCCGCCTCCTCATCATTGCTTTGAGTTTCTTCTCTGTACAAGTTCCTGTAATGGTTTTCAGCAGCGGCTTTAACTTGATTGAATCCTTTACATACTTGACCCTCAGCTGTTTTGATTTCTGCTATGTAGTTCTTTGACAGTCTAGCTCTATATTGCCGGTGGAAGAAGGGAGTGTTCCGGTCCCTGGCCTTCAACCAAAGGCTTCTGGATTTAAGCCTCCAGTATTCTTCTTCCTTACGAAAAGATTGATACGTTGATCTTTGTGCTTTTACTTCCTCCTCGAGCAACTCTGGAGTGATATCTCTGTTTTCCATATCTTTTTGCAGGTCCGAAAAATACTGCACAGCCTCCATTCTCTGATTGATGGGGTTGGTAGCCGATGTTTTTATCCAGTCCTTCAGAGCATGCTTTGTAGCTTTCAATTTTTGCTCCCAAACGTAGCTGGAGGATCCCAAGATTGGTTTGGCCCATGCTGCCTTGATAGTCTCCATGAATCCATCTCTCTCGATCCAGAGTGGGTTGAATCGAAAAGGAAGCGGACCCAAGTCTTCTTCATCTTCCAAATGGAGCTGGATGGGTTTATGGTCTGAGGAGAGCTTGGGAAAAATTTTGGTGGATATTTTCTTGTTCATCATAATGGAACTTTGTACCAAGAAACGGTCTAATCGAGCAGAAATGTGCTCTTAACCAACTCGATTATTTGACCATGTGTAAATGCCACGAATGGGCCTGAAATCAAGAAGGTCCCAGAGCTGGGTGATCTCCTCAACCTTGGCCAACATAGGGTCTCTGGAGCTGTTTCCCCCCCTCTTTTCTTTTGCTTTCATAACAATTTTCAGATCCCCGGCAAGAATGATGTTGCTGGGATTGGTCTGCTCAAGAAAGGCCACAAGTGTATCCCAGCATTCTCGTTTTTCAGAATAAGTCACCGGAACATAGAGATTGAAGAGAGAGATGGACAACTTACTTGCCTTATGCTTCAGCTCCATGTATATCCAGTGCTGGGTTTCATGGGACATTAGCAGCTGAAAGAGGTCGTCCTTCCAAAGTGTTGCCAGCCCTCCAGAGGTTCCCCTTGAGCTGACTGCTTTTCCCGCTTTTTTGTTCCACTTTGTTCTGCCTAACTCTAGAAGGGCCTGCCCTTCTATTTTGGTCTCTTGGAGCATAAGAATGTCTGAGGGGTCTGCTTTCAATAGGTCCCTGACTGCTTCTATTTTAGAGGGGTTCCCCAGACCTCTGCAGTTCCAAGAGACGAGTTTCATTATTTACAAAGAAGGGGGTTGGGGCCTCCCTTGGAAGGCCTTGGTCTGATATTTCGCCCAATAGACATTTCTATTGTGGATTGACTTCCTTGAATCTTGAGTCTTTCTGCCTCTTCTTCCCTCTTCTCTTTACGAGATTTCCTTCCTGCTTTTTTGGAAGGGCGCTCGTAGAATTCATCCTCGGAAGAAATAGAACTACCCACAGGTTTTTTCCTTGCTATTTCTGCGTAGGAAGGATTAGTGGGGGAGCCTTGATTTTCCTCCATCTAAGTTGTTTCCTCTCTCTCTTTATTTGGAGGAGAAGGGGCCGGCTGTTCCTCATTCTCCTGATTTAGGTTGGCTTGTATGTCCTGCTCTCTTTCGGGTGCATTTGGTGGTGCTTCCGCTTCTTGGTTGCTTTTGGAGCTTGGTTGACCTCCTGTCATATTTCCTTTACTTGTGCCTTTTTTTGAGCTAGTGTTTTTCTGGACTAGGGTCCATTGTTCCCCATTATGTTTATCTGCCTGTTCCTCAGCCTTCTTCTTACAGTGCTTTGCAAAGTGACCGTTCCCGTGACAATGCCTACATTTAAATGGCAGTTGTTCATAGTCCAGTTCTTGGACATGCGTCCAGCCAGCAACAGTGAGCCTGATAGCTTCTGGTAATCCTTCTTCGAGATCTACTTCTACGCAGATGCGGGCGCATGAGTACTGATCCTTTCTTACCGCCTGATCTATGTATTTTCCCAATGCATTTCCTATTGTCTGGAGAGATTTTGGATTCCAACAGTGGAGAGGCAGGTGAGGAATTCTAACCCAAACCGGGACAGCCGAGGGAACATCCTGGGAGGGGTCGAAGTCAGGAGACCATTTGTTTAGGTAAAGGCCCTGAGGGCCCATGAAATATGGTCCGTTTCTGAAGATTAATCCTTTGTCTTCCGGGTTTTCAAAGACAAACACAAAGAAACCCTTACCTACGAAGTAGATATTGACTCCCTCCTTGATCAAAGGCTTCCAGTTCCTTTGAGTCCAGTCCTCAACAGATTTGGGAGAGGGCCAGAGGCCCGTGAACTGGCCTATGAGGCCCCGCTCCGCCAGATTCAGCGCCGATTTGCAGGTGTCTCCTTCGGGAAGAGCCACTGTGGGGATTGAGTCCATTTTTTTCACAAATTTCTGCTGAGACAAAGATGGAGGGCATTTGGGAGCATTAGCAATCATTGCCCTAAATGCAGAAACCTCCGGAGGCGGGGGGGGATCAGGAGTCCTATGGTCATCCATGGTTAGATCTGTCCCAGAGCAGGCCGAGCAGGATGAATCTGGGGTGCCCTAGAGCTGCCAGCAGCCCAGGTGCGATCAGAGGGCGCAGTGGGAGGCAGAGCAGAGGACCAGAGCCAGCGCGCGCGAAAAGTTTTTTACTAGTTATGTTCATAATGGTTATTATGTATAACAATGCCAACACTATTTCAAACAAAGTTAGCATACAAGTTATTGTTTTGTTCATGAAATAACATATCTTGTTCTTCCTAAATGTAAAACATATATTTCTTTCCAAAAGAAACCAAATAAATATTTCATGGAAAAATAAACACATTTCTTTTCCAAGGTTCAAACGCATACCACTTATTATTTCATGCATGCAAAGTGACATTTCCCTATCATCCAAAAGATATAACCAATAAATATGCATAATATTCTCCCAATATAAAGCTAATACCATAGCTTATCACTTTAGGTTTGCAAAATACATATTATTTTTCCCAAAAGAGGGCTAACACAATAAATATTATGTGATTTCATCTTCGTTTTCTCTAGAAATCTAATACTCAAAACTATATTTTTCCCATGCATAAAAGCATATATGTTTCTCTAAATAATCTTACATAATAAAGCATGTGATTACCCTTTTTCCTCTCCAATAATCTAATCCAATAATGTATACAAGGATATATTTTTCTCTTCTATTCATTTTGAAGAGTTTTAACACAATAATTATTTCCTTGCATACAATTATGTATTGTTCCAAATGGGAAAAAATAGGCTCAGTAGGGAATATCTTAAGATATTCCACTATGAAATCATAACAATATGGAATTACACCAATATATATAAACCAGAGATAGACTGGTAGTGCATTTACTGGATGCATCACCTTCACAAGGAAGGGTGAAATCCAGAGGCTTCTTGGCCCGTTCCAGACTCTGTCTATAGAAGAATGGTGAAACACAGCAAGTGTGGGAATGACACACTCCTCTTAAAGTTTTCTACTCTTAGGAACCTTAGATCTACAGATCAAAACAATGGATCCAAAAGAGAAGAAAAAACCAATCAAGGAAGAAACGGGAAATTCCACTCTCAGGAAAATCTGCAATAGGCTCAAAGAGGACGTTGTATAAGCAAGCCAATGTTAAAATAATGCATCCTAGGGCTGGGTTCCCTTATTTTAGGCTATGTGGGACCTCCAAGCAGAGTTTCAGAAAAAATAAATGAGTTTAGAGGGTTTAAACAGATCTCTCACAATCAAAAATAGCTAAAAATCAGCTAAAGGAGAGAGCTAGTAAATAGAGAAACCCTCCTTCAGGAATTGCGCAGTTTCTGCTGGAAGACACTAGAAATAAGCCATTAGACTCATGTTATAGTATGGCATCAAGAAATCAGATCTATAATCTAGTTCCTTTGTTGAAGCATTGGATTTACTTGAAGCAAGAGCAAGAATCCTTCAGAAATAATAGCAGAAACAAATGGAAAAGCTGCAGAAAGACTTGACAGCATTTTATATGAGGAGCTTCAGCTGATGTAGGTTAATATTTATATCTACAACTGATATATGGCTAAAAAATTAGATCCATACCAGATCTAGAAATACTCAACCCTGTTAACAAGATCCCCTTGGGTTTTATCAAAATAATGCATAAATAAGTGTAGATCTAGCTTTTAATACACTGAAATTTTTATTGCAAATAAATTCAATCATTATATAATCATGGCCCATATGCAAACAAAAATATTTTCAAAGAATATGGTTACTTATCTCTTGATACATGCTTGGATTACTCTCTTCCTCTTCCTTGGCTCCATTCTCCATGTATTCTCCCCTTCCCCTCTTCTATTTCCCTCATAGTCCTATAATAAAAATGAATTAATAGAATGGAATAGATTTTATAAATCATAAAATTATTCCAACTTTTTTCTAAATCATAAAAGAATTCCATCTTTTCTAAATCATAAAAGCATTCTAGCTTTTCTAAATCATAAAAGTATTCCAACTTTTTTCTAAATCATAAAAGAATTCCATGTTTTATAAATCATAAAAGCATTCCGGGTTTTCTAACTCACAAAAGAAATCCATAGATCTCTCATGCTTTTATTTTTAAAGCTATATTTGTTTTTTCCTTGTGAGCAAAATATCACTTATCCATACTTTTTCCAAATCTATTACTCATTATTTCTAAAACCAAACTATTACTCATTATTTCTAAAAGTCATAAAATATACCAACTTGGAAATATAATTTATTTCCATAGAAGAATTTAAATTATTCTAAATAAAATAAATAAGAAATAATTCTTCCAATATTCTTATAATTAAGAATTACAAGAATATTCTTCATGTAATATCAATATAATAATTAATAATATTTAATTATTTAATAACCCTCATTTTATGAGATTTTTTACGGTGGCTTACGCGAGGGATATTACATAAATATTTTATAAATATGGTATTTGGCCCATGGTATTTAGCCCATGATATTAAAATGGAATTTTTCACATAGGCTTCACCTAAATAAAATATTTTTGTTTAGTTTTCATAAATAAAAGAGGTGTCTGGAGTATATTCATTGGGTGCTCAAAATTAAGCTCAAAAATGAAAGTAGTCGGATCGGTGTGGAACCTGGATGACTACGTAGATATTGTCATTTTGAATTCACCACAACTTGTTTCGTGGAAAATCGTCGCTGTATACTCCCATAAATGAGTTCTGTTCACTTTGGAAATAGGAAATTTAAAAAAAAAAAATTGCAGACAGCGCAGTCAGCAATATATACTTCTCACTGGGCATGCCTACATGGCCACCATTGACTATTCAAACTATTTTCCTTTGGTGAACCGCAGAGTGCCAAGTGGTATGTTTTATAGGCTTATGCTGTTTGATTGTTATTGGTTAATTTTGCCCAACCACGTGATGACACTTGGCCCATCCAGGGGCCACCAGTGGTAGCACATGGGGCTGGAAAATTTTGGTTAGGGTCAAGCAAGTGCTAGGGGAGTCAAACATCCAACCTGCGTGCAACAAACACCACGGCTTACCACTTCACCACGAGCTTGATTATTCACATGTATAGACCGCCAGTTTTATTTAAAGTTGAATGGCCAAAAGCTTGGTGGTGGGGGTTGGGGTTTAGCCCACTCCCTTTTTAACCACCACTAGCGGGACCTTGAGTGGGAGGCTAGCCCCGATCCCCCTCGTATAGAATCCTACGAGTTTCGGTTAGAACGGTTGCATGCTACTGGTGAGAAAAATTGTCAGTGGCCAAAATATTTTTAAGAACTATATTGCTACTTTAGCCAGTAGAGGGAAAATTAAAGTGGCAAAAATTTTTCCCAAAAAACCAATAAACTGTCACCCTGTTAGTCGAAAATCAAGTGGATTTTTACTACTGGCCTGGATTTTGTGCAAAGTCTGGCACAGTTAGTGCCAAAACTTGGGGAGATCATAACTTCTCCAGGTTTTGGCCAAATTAAATGCAAAAAGAGTCTATATAGGAATTTTTGGATACTCTGTACTGATTGGAGGAGATTTCAGAGCTAATGGAGCACTTTTACATAATATTTTTGCAGGATGAATTCTATGGGTTCCATGGTCAACCAAAGTGTTCAATTAGTTTATGGAAGATTTTGAAGATGGATATGACCTTGCAGGGGTTTTTCTAGCCTCCATGTGCTTTCTGCAATAGCTACTACATCAGTGATGTAGCCTATGTTCCTCTTTTCTCTATGTGTTTTTTAGGAGATACTTGTTTATGTATTTCAAGTGGATTGTGGTACTATATATTCTCTTTGAGGTTCGATTATGGGGTCTTGGTGCAAGATTATTTTGTTTGCTGAAATTTCACATGTTTGACTATAGGTTAACATGTGCATGGAGTGACATCTCTTGAATAATTTTGTTTCTTTGAAGGACAAACTAACCACTCCATTTCTCAGCACTTTATGTACTCTTATTTTCTGAAACATTGAGCATAATGAGAAGGGGTCCTTCCATTAGATCTGATCCAAGGATATGTAGCCCAGGGGGGGTGAACTCCTTCAACAATGGCTAGTTTATTATTGATTGATGCATACTTTCATTCAATGTTTTTAATTCATGTTTAAAATTTTCATGAAGTTAAAACACACACACACACACACACACACACACAAAAATCATGCTTTTACTTGCTATTTTTTAGTACAAACCTCAAGCATAATTTTGTATTCTCATGAGGATCTTTGCACCACAAAATTAATATTACCCATATAGACCAAGTTGGTATCATAGGATAGGTTTTCTTTGTGTAATGAGGATTTTACTGTTTTTTGCAAGTGGATGTGAAGCTACAAGTTTTGAAGCTTAAGTGAGGAGAAGGTTTTGGAAAGAAAAGAAAGATTGTTACAATATCTCCCACCAGTTCTACCTCAAGTTGCAGTTGAAGCTTCAAGAAAATCATGTCTGAAGGAGGAGAGCCTGCAAGTATTTCATAGGATGTGAAACCTTTTAGGAAGGCTTTCATTGACATGCCAAAAATGGTGAAAGTCATTTATGAAGAGAGGAACACCAAATTGCAAGGTGAGAGCTCTAGACCTCCAAGACGAGAATATTCTCCAAGAGAAGAAGGTAATAAGAATGGTGATAAACCACCATATTCTCCACAATATTCATGCTTTTCTAGAGATCTTATGCAAGATTTTAGTGCAGAAAGTCCCTCAGAGAAGGAAGATGGCCAAGTCTACACCTTTTGTCGACATGATGATGAGGATGGCGTTTTATCAGCACCAAAGTCCAAAGAGTTGAAAGAAGAAAGACCAAGAGTCGACGTGGACACCTCAAGAATCATGAAAGAGTTTAAGAGCATATTTGTCTGTCAGTCGAATGATGAAGAAAATGGTAAGCATGCACATGCAGTTTATTTACATGAAAATGTTGATTTAAGCTCTTTTGCAGCCTTTGAAAAGCATAGCAAAGGCATAGGAACAAATCCCTTTTCCAATGTGGGTTTCAATGGAAGAGACCTTGGAGTGAACAATGAGGGAATTATCCATCCAATTGAGGTAAAATAGAGACCTCGATATGAAGGTTTGGGCTATGTGAAAAAAGAATAATGATCTTCCAGTGATAGCACTTGGGTTTCTCGTTCTTTTTGTAATAAGAGAGTACATGAGGAGGAAAAATGTTTGGATTTGCATGAAGAATTGGTACCATCTTGGTTTCTAAAGAAAAAGGATGACATGAAGTGAAAAACATCTCAAAAGAGAGATGAGAAAGTTTAGAAGACACTAACACAAGTTCTTCTCGCCATTAAAGTTTCTCATGTAAAAATCATAAGCGAAAGGAAAACGATGAGAGGTATAAGCGTCTTGATTATTCAAATTTTTTTTATGATGAAAAACCGCATGATGATTTGAATAAAATGTTGTGGAATTTATTTCCATGCACTTTATGGCATGCACCTAACCATTATGTAGCTAAGTGACACAAAAGGAAAGCATTATTCAAGAAGTTCAATATGTCAATTGGAATTGAGAGAAGAAGGGAAATTCTCATCCAGGTTAAAAGACATTTGTGCCAAGAGAGGCTAACAAAAACATTTTCACTCATTGCAATATCAGTGGGCATTGGGTTGAGAAGTGTTGGAAATTTCATCCGCAACTTCATCCTAAAAAGGGTAAGCAAGTCATGCAAGCACCTAAAGAGTAAGCGACAAAAGAAAAAGTGGCACAAGTTGTGACCATCCCTGAAGTGACTCAAGAAGGGGAAGAAGTTCACATAGACGGTTCATTTACCTGGTTGGGTAAGAAATGGGCGGAATATTTTTCCAACAAAAGTTTGTAAATATTTGTTTTGCACTAGTTGCATATCCCCATAGTTGGGAAATTTGTAAAAGTGATGTTCATATATAAATCACTTATATGAAATAGTGTTTTTGTTGGCATTGTTATGCTAGTTTGGCTTGCTAATAGTCAATTTGAATGGAAATTTTTTTATTCAAGTTTATTCCATCCTGTAAAATTCATTTATATTTGTGGACATTTTAGTAATCATCATAAACTTTGGGATGAGTAGTTGCAGCACATTTAGTATGTTACAAATGTGTCTAGAACTTATTTATACAAGTAATTACAATGTGAAGCTTCTTCTTTTTTTTTCCAAACTATTTTTGGATTTTATCCTTGGTAAATATTTTGCAGCAAGAATGTTTTCTTGTGACGTTGAGATACATCGGATGTCAAAAATGAAAAGTGTAGAAATACCAAATGAAAGCCAAAAAATTTTGAACAATGGAATCACTTAAACATATCTTCCACCATGTAGTACACCTATGGTTTTGGTGCTTGAAAAGAATGGAAAGAATTGTATTGTGAGGCACAAAAGGAGTGGCTTTCATCAAATAAGAGTTGCTGAAGGAGGTATGTGGAAGACAAAATTTCACATCAAACAAGGTTTTCTTGAATGTCTTATTATATTTTATGGTATTTTCCATACTTCTACTACTTTCATGCATATGAAGAAGGGTGAATTGGAGCCATTTCTAGATGTGATAGTCCACTTGTATGACACTGTCATGTTTTAGAAAATCTCATTATGAACATGTCATGTATGAGAGAAAAATACTTGATGTGATCAGGCATGAACATATGTTTGTGAAGATGTAAAAGTATGAGTTAGGTAAAACTTCTTTGATGTAGTTGGGCTACAATGTTGGAGTAGGTAAGTTGAAGGTAGATCTCTCCAATTTTGACACCCCCTATTGTCTTAGTCTCTTGGTAAGATGGATGTTTCTTTTTATGGCGACATGGACAAACCAAAAAATTTCAATGAGCAAGATGTGAAAGATTTACAGTAGTCCACATCAGTGTTGAACATTGATGGGAACAAGAAGCCAGCATTGAATGGTGCAAAAATTAAAGAACAAGTGCCAAGGCAAGATGACAAAGAAGTCATAGTGTTAGTATGAATCCTTTGTCGAAGTGTACGAAAAAAGACCACTTTAGCTACGCATAACTAATAGCCTTAACATCAAAAGTGGCTGCCAATATCTTCAGATCTGCAGTTAGTTGATCAAGACAAGAGCTGCAAAAAACCAGATCTATGCATAGAAAGACATTAAGCAGTAAAAAGAAGGGTTTGCTCCATATATCCAATAGACAAGACAAGAACAATTTTTGAAAGAATTTTGTATTAAGGGCACCTGGGAGGAAAACAAGAAGATGTTTCCTATTCTCCTCAATGGGAAGGGTTCTTGGAAGTCCTCAGCACTTCAGATCTAGCATTTCTCTCTCCTGTTGGTGTAGAAAACCCATACAAAGAATAGAACTCAAAGGGAGCTCACACAGAAAATAGTGGAAAAATGTGACCAAGTGTATAGATCCAGAGTGATCTAATAGGCAACAAAAGGTGAAGAATGGTAGGAAAAACCCTCCTATTTATAACGAAATATTGGGTCATTCTAGATCTTGGTGCATGATTAAAATAATGTTAACCAAATCTAGATCCACCTTTTATGGAATATTTTATTATATTTGTTGGAGGGAAAAAGTATTTGACTTGGGTCAAATCCTTTTATTTTTTAATAATAAATAAATAAATGATTTATTTATCTTTTTAAGGAAGTGATTGAAGGATAATTAAATAAATAATGATTTATTTAATTATTTGTGGGTGATTTGGTCATATTTAACAAGGAATATTATCTAAATAAGATTTAAATAATTATTCCTAGAAAATAATAAGATAAGTAAAGGTTTATCTAATTAATTTCTTTTGTTTTGGGTTAAACATGACTAGGAATAATAATTAAATTATGGTTTAATTAATTATTCCATGAGGAAAATCAAACAAATATAGGTTTGTTTAATATTTCCTTTTGGGGTTTCCTGTTTAGACCATAAACAACCTAATAAATGTGGTTTATTAAGTTATTTAACATAGTGAAAGCAATTTTACTCTGGGTAAAACTGGTCTTACATGGTGTACTTGGGTCCATCTAATGATAGTAGGTTAGATGACCAAAAAATGGTGTAACACATGGGTTCCAAAATTACTTCTTTTGGGTTCCAAAATGGTACATGGAAATGACAAAAACACTTGGTCAAAATTCGATGCAAACAAGGAAAGACAAGCTAAGAAATTTCCATGTCGACAGTGTTCAAGGTGAGAAAGTTTTCAAGTTATTCAAGCTTCCTTTAATTGAAAACTGAGGTGGGAACAAGTTTTTTATTTCAAGGATAGCTTGCTTTTCTGAAAATTATGGGAATTTGTAGCACGATGGTGTCTATAACATCAAGACATGGTCTCTAGAATCAAGGAAAAAGATAAGTTTTCATGAAAAGCTCAAATTCTTGAATTTAAGAAAATTCCAGTGGATTGAGACTGGAAAGTTGAGGGGATGTACCCTCATCCACATGTTCAGTAATGAAAGATATTTTTAGGGCAAAAATCTTCCAACAGGGAGGCGTGATCAGGTGCTCAAAATTATGCTAAAAAATGAAATTTATCGGATCAGTGTGGAACCTGAACGACCGTGCAGATATCGTTGTTCTAAATCTAGCACAACTCATTTCACGGAAAACCAATAGCGTATGCTCCCATAAACGCGTTCTATCCACTTTGTCAAACAAGAAATTAAAAAAAAAAAAATGTGTAGATAGCCCAGTCAGCAGTCCGTACTGCTCACTGGGCATGCCTATGTGGCCACCATTGATTGGTTAAACCATTTATCTTCTACGAACCATAGATTGCCAACTGGCACAGTTTTACAAGCTTATGTTGGTGGATTATTATTGGTTAATTCTAGGCCAACCACATGTTGACATGTGGCCCATCAAGGGGCCACCACGTGGTAGCACGTGGGGCTGAAATGTTTTGGTTGGGGTTGAGCGAGCCCCATGGGACTTGAAAATATGACTTGCACGCAACAAATGCCATGGCTTACCACTGCACCACGAGATTGATTCTTAACATGTATATACTATCGGGTTTATTTAAAGTTGAATGGTCAGAGGCTTGGGGTTGGGGGTTCGAGTCTAGCCCCAGCCCTTGGTCACTACCACTAGCGAGACCTTGGGCAGGAGGCTAGCCCCAAGCCCCCCATATATAATGTTATGGGTTCCGGTTATAGTGGCTACATGCCGGCGGTTAGCAAAACTACTGGCAGGAAAAAAAAAATTAAAAACTACATTGTCACTTTATCCCTTAGAGGGAAAATTAAATTGGCGACAATTTTTCCTGAAAAAGAGCAAAATGTTGCCAAGTTAGCAGAAATTTGGGTAGATTTGTAGGACCATCCTAGATTCTATGAAAATTGTGGCACGATTAGTGCTAAAACTTTGTGATATCATAAATTCTCCATTTTTTGGCCAAATTCTATGCAAAAATATGTTAGATAGGAATTTTTGGATATTATGGACTCATTGGAGTAGTTTTCAGAGCTAATGGAGCACTTTTAGACAGGATTTTGGCAGGATTAAGTCTATGGGTGCCATACTCAATTAGAGCATTTAATTAGTTTATTGACGAGTTTGAAGATGGAGATGACCTTGTAGGGGTTTTTCTAGCCTCCATGTTCTTTCTGCAATAGCTACTACATTAGTGATTTAGCCTATGTTCCTCTTTTCTCTATGTTTTTTTTAGGATAGACTTGTTTATGTACTCTAAGTGGATTGTGGTACTGTTTATGCTCTTTGAGGTTGGAGTATGGGGTCTTGGAGCAAGATTCCTTTGTTTTCTGAAAGTTTACATGCTTGAATATAGGTTAACATGTGTATGCAGTGATAACTCTTACACAAGTTTTTTCTTTGAAGGAGAAACTAAAAACTCCATTTCTTAGAACTTGTTAGCTTGAGGGGTCCTAACTGAGATTCAGAGTTAGCGCCTAACCAACAAAACCCTCTTACTACTGGACCCTTCGAAAATCACCTACTTGCGCAGGCTAAAGTCTCACCCAAGGTAGTATGGGGGGAAATTGGAACCAGGTTTCCACACCTTGAGAAAGAATTAAATGAAGTGGGTGTCCTTAGATTTATATCAGTTATAACAGACTTTCTTGCACACCAGAAACCCTAACCAGATACCCTAGGTCAAATAACACAGATTAATTTTCTGCGTACATATAGACAATAGACCCGCAATTCTTTTAACTGTTCTAAAAATGCAATACTCGACCCTTAAAACAATAAATCTATGCAATTATCATGTAATAGTTGTAAAAAAGGTACACAATTCGATCCAATCACAGTCAACATAAATCATATGCAGCAAACAAAGATTATACACATAAAAAAAATACAGAGTGAACCACAGAGGCATTTGGAACAAAGAGTTATCAAAACATATATTTATTCATCATTTGTTCGCAAAAAAAAATTATATCTCATAGGAACCCTTACAATTCTTCATATCTACCCGTGCACATAGCAAGCGGGGTCTGCACACAACCAGACTAAGCTCTTTGTGCACACAGCCAACAGGAGCCTTTTAGAAACAAAACTCTTACAAACTTACTTCAGATATATATCATCAAGAATTCATACATTAACTTCCATAAAAAATGACTTATCTGACTCGATATATGCTTCTACTTATACTTTAGCCTGTGCTCATACTATGGTCCTCAAACCATGGTTTGAGAACCCTAGATTTACCCTTTAAGCCATTACAACTCACCAAGGGACTTTGACCCACCCCAAAATCCCTTGAATCTTCATTTCTTAGTGGACATGACTCAAAACTAAAAACAATACTATTTTTTAACCCCAAAAATGTTTTCCTAAGGGACCCTAATCCAATAGTCCCTAAACACAATATTGTGACTCGTCCTGATTCATAAAGGCATTGGGGTCTTCATCTTCGTCTTTAGTTCTTCAATGGAAATGGCGAAGGGCGCAAGGACATCCATGGTTTGATTAGTAGAACTTTGAGCCTCATCCACCAAATGCTTTGCTACTCCTTTCCCAAGTTCTTCCTGGTAGCATCGAGGTCCAGTGACAACTTCATTGCCTCATCAACCCATGGCTTCATATGAGGGTTCAGAATGTGATTCCTACGATGCATATGTTCAATTTTGTCATGCATCACCTTTCTTGTCTACAATAGAGCCATCCTCTCAATAGGCACTAGTGTGGGAAACACCTCCTGAAGCTCATCAAATGTCTGCTCTTTTGCACGCGGATCCTGCGGTACTTTTCTAATGAGTGGATCAGTCTCCACTAAACTCCAAAATCCCATGGCTGCGTCCAGGAGTGTTGTTCCTTTGTCAATCATTGCTGTAATTCTGTCTTAGGCATATTTTACCAGGGCAATGCGTTGGGCTCGTACTTGAGGTGGAGTCTCTAATTCGAGCTATTCCTGTAACTCTTCATTTTTTTGTTCAAAATCGACCTTTACCACTTGGACTTCGGAGTGGGAGGCCTTCAAGGAAGCCACTCGACATTCAACCTTGTCATGGGGCATAGCAGAGGCTAGGGTGGAAACCTTAGGGAGGTCACCAGATATGTGATCAATTAAAATTTCTAACTTGGCTCGTTGGGCCACCGCTGCTTGCTATGCTATCTAAGCCTACAAAGATTCTTGTGTTCCTGCTTCAATTTTCTACTTAGCCTCTAGGAGTTGCGCGTTCATGCTGCCTCTCGACACTGCATCTCATCTACAATGATAGTATGTATGGCATGTAACTTTTCTCTGGGAAGCATAGACAATTCGATTCCAACGTCATGGCACGTCTGCACCTGTGCGCTCAAATCAATTTGCTCCAGGGTAACTGCATCTCTAGGGAATAGGCAGATTCAGCTATTTGCGGTGTTGATAATCATGTTGGTGCTTGCGCTCGCTTGATACAGCCTCGCCTGGGAAACGCTCACTTGAATGTTATCTGTCTTCAGTTGGAGTAACTGCAACCTAGTCTACATTACCTCCGCAACATCTTTATACTGCTCCTCCAGCACAGTCCATCGGTATTCAGTGGAAAAGGTGACCGCATCGGCAATTTTATCCAGGTTATCCTCCCTGAGGGTGAGATCATCTGCGCCTCCTGTCTTGGATCCTTTTCTTTTCTTGCACATACCCTTAGGGGTCTCAGGTCCCCACTTGTTACCTCTGGGGGACTTAGCTCCGGTACCATTATTTCCATCAGTGCCCCTGAGATCAACTTCCAACTCTATTTCAACTTCCTTATCAGCTCATTTTTCGACTTCTTTCTCTACCTCCTTATCTTTAGCAGCATTAGTTGTCTCCTTGCCAGATGTTGAGGCTATGGTAGGCTTGGTGGAGTTTATCCCAGTCTTCCATGTAGTTGGCCAGGTCGTAATGACCTGGTCAATCTCAGCCTTTGTCACCACATAGGGCAGGCTATACCATACCCTATCCTTCCGCGCGTGTATCTAGATATTGTGGATAGATACCTGAAATTCTGCAATGACCTTGTACTTCTCATATCTAGCTGGGGACATGTTAAGGTCTTGTAATTCCGCTGCCAAAACATGGGGGAAAACCACCTGGCCCAAACCTTAAAGCAGCTCCTTTTCTGTTTGATATAGTGGCTCTGACTAGGGATAATGGGACCAATTTCCCAATAAGGATGATTTTTAGGGTGTGTGATTATATGGCATGCAAATGTAAGTGACTTGAATCTATCATATTCATCTATCTAAACTATTTATTCTACTATATACTCGGGATGTTTCTTCTTCTATGCAATCTAGAAAGATATCCTTCAACTGTTAGTAATATAGATCATTTAATAGTTGAAAGAGATGAAAATTATGTAAAATAATTCTTCTAACAAAATAGTTTGACTAAAAGAATTGTGAAAAATATATCGCATTCATATGGGTGATTATACATTCAATAAGAAACTATAGATAAATATTAGAACACAAGTGCATGTAACATTCATCTATAATAACATTTCAAATATCTAATGAAATAAAAATATGAATGTCAATATATAAAGAAAGACTTAATACAAGTGAATAAAATTACCATATGTATGAAGTTCTACTCATGTAAACTGACAATAATTGATCTTCTCCTTCTCACTTTCAAGCAATTTAAGAGTAAAGTAGTGAAACATCAGTTAAATAGCTTTAATTGTCAAAATATAACAGATGCATTCCATTAATTCATCAAAGCACTCACAAACTTACAATAGTGCATTCTTTGCAAATGTTTTTGACAAATTTCTGGACCCTTCTCTAAATTCATGACAAGGATTTAAATAATAAACTAACTATTTTCTAAAACAGATTATTACAAAAATATAGAGGAGGTTTCAAACAACCATCCTTCTAGGACTAACTTAAATTATAATCTAGGAAAATAAAATAACAATTTTTATTTATGAATTCAGCCCTTTCTTCTAGATTTGGTCACAAAGTTGACAAATATCTATCATTGGCTTGAGCTGAGCTGGCTGCAAAATCCTCGATCTGACCTGTCTTTCACATTCAAGTTTCTGGATAGCTATTTGTTGGATCAGTATTTTATTCGAATCACAATAAGAGTCAATCATAGAAGCTTGATGAAAAAATTCTTCCCATTCCTTCCTTAACTTATTATTTATATCCAATGCTTCTTAATAAACTAATCTAGTTGCAGTTGGCTCTGTGTTCTGATCATTGTTTCTAGTTTTGGTTGTTTCTCATTGATCTCTGTTTGATGCTGCAATTTGAGGCTTTCGAAATCCTTTTGAAATTGGGCCATCTTTGCTTTGATTTTCTCACTGGAGTTGGATTTTTCTTCATTTAATAGCCTCTCTAGTTCTTCTACTCTGGCTTCCTTTTGCCTCAGCAACACTCTAACTTCAGTAGCTTTATCAATAGTGGCAGTAGCATATGCCCATGTGTACTGTGATAATTTAGTTAGATGTTCTATAGGGTCATCTAAGGAATCCTTCCATAATACATCAACTGATTTATCTTTGATATTTGAGACTGTTTCATCAGTTCTTCTTCTTCTTTTCCTCTTAACTATAGCCTTATAGCTAGGACTGTAGAAAATGTCTAGTGAAGCAATTTCTTCAACTTGTAAAACTATCTGTTCTATAGGGTAGGCCGGTATGATTTCTCGATCATGTGTTTCTGGAACTTGTTGTACTGGATTAACAGTTTCCACTATCTTCTGGGAATTTTCATGTGTCTGAAAACTAGATACTTGATCGGTATTGGGATTAGCTTTAAGAGTTTTTATTGCTTCAGAAAAATCCTCCTATTCACTAGTAAAATTATTTTTTTGTGACTTTTCAGACTAATCTAGTGTCTCATGATTGTGCTAAACTTCTTGAGAAGTTGACTCTATTCCATTACTTTCTTTTCACTCATGCATCTCTATCTCTTGGATTACCTAATCAATTATATTTTATGGGCTATCCTTTCTGGATTCGGACTCATTTTCTGAATGATCTGAATTGTGAGATTGATGATGTGATTGACCTGATTCATCCTCAGACATTTCTTTTGCTTCATTATCTAAGCTCACACTTGGAGTAGTTTTGTTAACATATTCAATAGTTAAAAAATTGAGAGAAACTTTCTACAAACTCTTATTTATATATACTTGGAAAGCTTCCAAATCATCTTGACTCAATTGGCTGGATGCAAACTTGGTTATATTTAAAAAAAAAATTATGCCTTGAAAGAGATCATCAAATACATCTGTTTCCTTTACAAAAGGATTCATTTGGAGCTCTGTAGTGTAATTTTTAATTACATTATTTCGATCATATAACCTCTTTGGAATTTCTGCCAATTTCAATAGATTGATCTTAGAAACCTCCTTGTAGGTATGGCCAATATCATCAATGCAAAAGTACCACATTGTATAGGAAAATTAGGCCAAATGGTTCAGCTATTTAGTGATACCATTAACAAGTTGGTAAGCTATCTATCATGTAAGAAACTTATCAGGAACATAATATAGGATGTGGGGAGAAGCATAACTCCTGAACACTCTGACATATGTAAAATTCTCCTCTGCAAACCACCTAGCTACAGAAAGAATATATGCGTTGTCCTCTTCAGAAACCCTAGGGGCCTTTTTATTGAATATCATTTGGTGCATAGGCAATATGACTCCATAACAAATTTTATAGAAATTCAGGTGGAAGTCTGAATCCCAAAGGTCTCTGTGGTAAATGTGGATTGGGGTAGGGCCTTGGTTAGTCCATTTTCATCCCATGGTAGGAAGACTAGAAGTAAAACAGATGGCATCCATGACATAGGAAAACATGTAAAATGGAGGTGTTTCTCTAGATGAAGAACTCATTTTATTTCTATATTCTGTGATGTTTTTGGCTAAACTATCAAATAGGATGTTTGCCTAATTCAAAATTGATGAATTGATTATTGCTTCAATCAATGGAACCCATTATATTGAAAACCTAGTGGTATCAGGTTTGGAAAACAATCTACACAACATACCGGCAACAAAACAATAAGGGGAAGGAATTTTGGCAATTGGGTACGTACTGAGTTTATCTCACTTCAACTTTCCCTAGTCTTCCTTCCATTCTTTGATGAATTTTCACGAGATCTAGATGTTCTACTCTAAAGCTTTGCAGAAAATCTTTTTCATACTTCTACTGTGGGGAGGTTAGACGATACATTGCTTTTAAGTCTTTTGCCTTGAAAGACCCTGTGTCTTCTCTCTTTGAATATTTGAATTTCTTGTCATCTATGCTTAAGTGTTCAATTACCCACTTATCCATGTCTTTGTAAGGGATAATTTTTGGTCTTGCTGCTACCTTGTGGACGAATGAACATGCAACATCAAAGTAGGTCACGTCTGAAGTAGATGTCATTCTCTTTGTAGAGATTTTGGTTATTACTCTTGGTTTTTCATCTTCGAAAAAATTATACATTGTTTCCCATGAGGAACTACCACATTCCTTATTGCAAGTAGTATCTGAGAATAAGGGAGACATCTTTGAGTCTTCAGTGGGCAGTGCTTGACAAATCTCTTTGCCCTTCTTGCTCATTTCAATCTTCCTTAATTCGTTAAGGTTTCCTTCTTTCAAGTAAACAGGGAGAGCATTAAAATTAAACATAATATAGAGTAAAATCAAAAATGCGCAAATAGATATGAATTCTTTCAAATATAACAACAATCATCGATAATAATTTCAAAATCATATCTCTTACACCTTCACACAAAATATATATCAATCAACTTAAAGTTGTTAAATCTCGAATTTTGTTTTGATACGACATACGCCATTTTGCATGCTCAGGAAATTAAATGCCATGACTTCGCATATCGCCATATATAACTTTTAACTGCTTATAATGTTTACTCATAAATGCTGCAAAATGTGATGTGCGTAAACCGCACATCGCAACTTTTATGCAATAACAGTTTTGTTTTACGGCTAAGTTATGCGAAATGCGAAATGTGGATTCAAAAATCCATGCGGCCGATCTTAAAGGACTTTAAAGATTTATATTTGATGATTTTTTGGCTTGTCAGGTCCACGCAATCGCACTTATATCTGATTACTTTATGAGTTGATTTTAAATAAGGTGCAATGCGATAAGTAGTTTATAACAATAATTGAAGTGTTTGCAAGCTTTTTAAAACAAATCCTTGAAAAAAGGTTAGCACACTTCGCAACTCGCATAACTTAGAGGATTGTAAGTCATTTTAAGTTATAAGCTATGCGTTTTGCAATGCGCTGAAGAAATAAAGCTAAAAACTTTAAAAGAAAACTTTTGTTTTTCTAGTTTTTTGTTTTAAAACTAAAAATAAATTTCCTATTTATTTCTAAAGGGTCCCCATTTATTAAAATAAATGGGGGTTGTTATATAGCACAACAATTGGAATTGGCGATTCACTTGACTAACTTTTTGAAATTTCTAAAACTTTTTGAAAATAAAAATAGTCGCAGGAATGAATTTTAAACAAATGATATCTTACTAAGCAATGAAATTCCTCTTATTTATTATTCATAAGAATCCCTCTTTTAAAGATATAAGTATGAAAATCTATATCAACCTTTACTCAATTCAAAGAGATAAAGCAGGTGGCTCTTACAAATTAGATTTATAAGAATTTACTCTTTTATCACACGTAGAGCCTATGTTCCAATAAGCAATTTAAGATTTTGGCAGAGTTACCTTTTACTCAGCAATGGTTCATTGTCCCATCCAGTGTTTCTTAAAATGTTCAAAAATAAACTCTAATTTTTTGAAACTTTTCTTTTTGTAACATTTTTATTTACTTAAAAGTCATCTTGGCTTGGTAACCAAATGATGGCAATGCCATTAACTAGTTATAATTAAACTGGTCAAGCTGGCTCTTGATAAGACCTCTTTTCCTCTTAATATAATCTCAAGTTTTGGTAAGAAGTAACAGTAATGTTAGGTCAACTATTTCCATATGAACATGGTAAACAAACTCTTGATGAGACTTATTATCTTTTAAGTTTTTCTGATTATAATCTTTTTTGAATTTCTTTCAATAATTTATAAATTTTCTAGAATGGGGTGAATTATTGGTTCTTTGGAGAATTCTAGATGAAAATGTCCAGTTTTAAATTGATTTTCTGTAAAAGAGTCTTTACTATATTGAAGATTATTTTCTTGAATAATAACATAAAGAGTTCATAAGAGAATAAATAATTTCAGTAAAATTACATTTTTTAATAAAAAAAAATCTATTTGTCATTCGAATATTTCGATGGTTTCCTTAACACTTCTCATTTCTATAAGCGATAAATCAAAAGACATATAAAACCTTTTTGGACTTGGTTATTTTAGAAAATTGTCTATGTGAAGAGTTATATTTATGAGTGTTTTTTTAATCGAGTATTTTAATTAATATATTAAAGAATTTTTTAAAATTGTAATGTTATGAAAACTTTAAGAAATTTTGTGATTTTTTTTTTCTATGTATGAATTTATTTATTAGGAAAATGTACAAAATGTTCATAAACATATACTTTTTATATTCAATTGCACAATTCAATTATATTGCGTTGGCGGGAATTGTAATTTTAAGAAAGCACTCTAATCCTACGCATCTGCTTATAGTGTGAAATCAATCCTTCACCTTATGAGTATCTGAAATAATATGCTTGCTTAAAAACAATCATTACGAGAATTAAAAATGATCCATACTTAAGTATTTGACTGTCATTTTTAATTTGAAATAAAACATTTGAATACCAACTTAACAATTAAAAAAAAAAAAATATCAAACAACGTCGTTTCAACTTCATGAAATTTCAGATTATATTCAAGTTCGATCAGTAAAGAATTTGCGGAGAACTTCAACATCCAAAGTTACACCTTGTTCCCGGCCTAGGGCTTCACTAATTTCCAATCCAGCTTGAGCGATCTTGTAATGAACACACTGAACCATTCCGCAATTATTTTCACAAATTAAGGCAAGAGACCTTCGATTCTCTTCATCGTCAACAATAAAATGGCTAAACATACGAACCAGGTCATTTACTATATCAATAGCTTGTCTCAGAATACAAGCAGCTAATTGACCGCCTTCTTCCATGGCTATATCTCTAATAAGCCTAACACCTTTCTCCAGGGCCTCGGAATTATGCCGCGCCTGTATTTGAGCTTCAAGAACTTGTCCCTCGGTAAAGCCAGTCATCTCCATGGATCTCTCCATTTCTCTAGAAATGGAAGTAATTACAGCATTAACCAGTGCTCTCGCGTATCTCTGATCAAAATTAAAATTTGACAGTGCCAAGCTTGGTCTTCTCAGAATAACAATCCCTGGTCTCAGAATATCAATCCCGTGGTTCAAATCTTCACTGCTGATATCGATTGCGTTCTGTTTAAATAATATACCGAAGACACACGAAACCGCCCGACCGATTACTATATTCCCGGCAATCTCATGAATAATAGACAATACTCGCACAACAAGGGATTTTATTTTTATATATCCATTATTATTTTTATAAACATGGTATACAATCTGGGTTAATGCTATAATTCTATATCTAAATCGTTCAGTGGAATTATCTTGTATGTTACCAAGAATTGCGTTGGGATTTTCTCCATGTGATCTCAGTCCATTTATTATAACGTCAAATGTCCTCACGATTTCCTTACCCACATCATCAGCAACTTCTTTGGCATTCTTTTCTTTTTGGATTTTGACAATGACTCTCTTGAAATATCTGACGCCTTCCAGAGATATGACTGATTTTATGTTCTGAAAATGATACTCACAAAACAAACGTATTATATTCATTTTCTTCCATATTTTCACCCATTGCTTCTCTGTGATCGGACTGGCTACAGCATATATACCTAACTCCAGTAAATGTCGCTTCATGTCTTTCTCGCCCAGAATTTTTGAATACTCAGAAATTACAGTCTCTGGAGGAAATCTATGACGTTCAGTGAATTGCTTCATCTCTTCTCTCAATTCTCTCTGCGGAATGACGCTTTTAATGTCAAACCATTGTCGAGTAAGGGGATTGCGGGCATGCTGTTCAGCTTCCCAAATGGTCTGTAGAGTTTTTCTATTATACAGAATCTGGGTGGGATCTTGTTCGGGCGGTAACCGTACTGGGTCATAAGCAAATTCACAGCTGATGATGTCCATAAACCTATCGGGTATCTTTTCCATATCAATTCGATCTTCGACGACTCTTTCCTTCTCCATTTCCGTTGTCTTCTTTGGATTCGTAGCCACAAGCCTTCCAATTATTCAGTAGAAAATAGTTCAGCACAACAAAAAAGCAACGAATATAAACAAATCAAACTTTTTCAGGGATGTTTAATACTTGCCCTGGACCAAACCCTGTTGGAACCCACGGAAATGTAATACAGGAGAGAATAAGGCGTGAGACGCATATTATTAATCAAGTATACATATAAATATAGGTTTTTGGGTTTTTGGGTTTTCTTTTCGAAATGTCTTTTGATCTTCCCATACGGGGTTGATGCTATTCGAATAGTAACAGGGAAATTTAATGTCTTTTGATCTTCCCACATGGGGTTGATGCTATTCGAATGGTAACCGAAATTTAATAGTTTCTCTACACTAACCCCTGTTGGGACTCACGCAAATGTAATACAAGGGAGAATGAGGCATGAGATAGCATAGCATCTTATTAATCAAGCATGCATATAAATATAAGTTTCTTTGTAAGAATTTCGCTTTTATTTTCTAAATGTCTATTGATATTAACATGACGTGGTTGTTAGTGTTCACTTGACTTTTCATCTACCCTTAATTGAAATTGAAACGAACTTGAGCTATCATCTACATGTCAATTGTTTCTTTTTATGAATTCTGCTTTTATTTTCTAAATGTTTGTTGATCTTCTTATAACCCTAACGGGGTTTGTAGTGTTCGCTTGACTTTTAATCTACCTTTGAATTGAAATTGAAACGAACTTGAACTTTCATCTACATGTCAATTGAAATTGAAACGAATTCTCACACACCAATTAATTTACAGCTCATAAATCAATCATTCTTAAATGAAACGAACTCTCACCCACCAATTAATTTACAGCTAATAAATCAATCATTCTTAAAAATATAATCTAAAGTACTCCAAAAATAATCGAATTAAATGTACATAATTTTTTTTTAATTATATTCATAAACAAAATATTTCATTTTTTTTAATATGTACATATATCTCTAATAAAAGTTCTATAAAAGTTCTCTTATGATATAAAATAGCTGAAAATATCATAGACATAGATTTATTAAGTACTAATTTAACATGAGCTCACAGGGAAATCAATTTAATTTTTAACTTTTTATCATTTTTTATTGTTTAAATTGTATTTTTGAATACTAGATAGATTATATATAGCCAATAAAACCAAATAAAAATTTTAAGTCTATATATAAATAATATGAAGTTGATATATTAGTTAACATAGATTTTCAAATAGTTAATTTAAATCTCTTGTTAAAATATTTTTAAAAAGTATAATATTCAAACATCTCATTCACATATTTTTTTGACTTCTAATTACTTTACAACATATTGGTTTTTTTTAACTATAGCCAACATTATTTTAATATTTAAAACATAATTTTTAATTTTATTTTGAAAGGGCATTGATGGAGAAACAAACTTACACATCCCCTCATATTGGGTTGTATAATAAGCCTCTCAACTAAATAAACATTACTTTGTATCTATGAGTAACCTTGCATAGTCCATGTTGAATAGATAACTTATATAATCAATAATTTCATTTATATATATATATATATATATATATATATATATATATATAGGAAGGTTTCCTTAGGATACAAAAATGTTGAAAATGTTATAAGCCTATCTATAACTAATTTGGAATCATCTATACTATTAGATGAATAACATATATAACTAGCACAACCACATTAATAAATGTGTCATTAATAAATGTGTTTAATATATTTAATAAGCATGAAATTAATATACACTATATTATAAACTTAATATTTAGCTTTAAATATTATTTTAAATTAATATAAATTTATGATATTGATTTAATATTAATATTAATATCAATACATATCTTATTATAATTATTATTATTATATTCTAAAATATTATTATTACCTTATTTATAGTTATAATTTATAATAATTATTACTATATTATAATAATATGATATCATTAAAATATAATAAATTTAAGGGATTATTGATATTATAAATTCAAAGGAGCCTAAGGGGTGTCACTTGATTCATGACAGGGATATATATGGAAGAAAAAATGACATAATATATTGGGGTATATATAAGGGTAAAGAGTTTTTATATTGACAAGTATAAATAATGGAGCTCAAAGTTAATGAAAAAATATAAAGTAGTATAAATATTAATGAAAAATGGATATCTACAATATCTAGTTAAAGTAGATTTTTTTAAATTGGGAAGGTGTATTGGGTTAGAGGTATTTTCCAATATGTATTAAAATTAGGGGTATTGTTTAGTATCCCACAAACACACATGATATGTCAGAGGTTCATTGAGTAAAGCCATGTGATTTGCAATCACCTTGGTAAGAAGTAATTGTAAAGCATGAGGTTCAAATCCCTGTAGTTTAGACCAACAAAAAGAAATTTATTATAAACTCAAAAGATTAATATGATAAATCTAAGGGTTTATAAACCCTAGTATTAATATTAAACTATAATATTAATATTATAAATCCAAACCAATATAAACTTTTAGATTATAAACCCTAATATTAGTAGTATAAATCCAAGATATCAATACTAACAAGGGATTAAAATTAAACCCTAATATTAATATTATAAATGTTATGATTAATATTAAACCTTATGAATATAAACCTTATTATTAATATTATTAACTCGTGGAATTAATATGAAACTGTAGAATTAATAGTATAAGCCCAAGGGATTATAAACCCTAGGATTAACATTATCAACACTAAGACTCATATATTAAACCTAATATTAATATTATAAACCTTAATATGTTATTATACATATGAAGGAGTAATGTTATAAACCCAAAGGATTATTGATATTATAAACCTAAGGCATTAATATTAAAACCTAGGATTAATATTGTAAATTGAAAGAATTCATAAACCTCAATATTATAAGCCATAATATTAATATTATAAGCGCATGGGATTAATAAACTCAAAATATTATAAAAGTAAGCACTTAATATTAAACCCTAGGATTATAAACCCTAAAATTAATATTATAAATCATTGGATCAATATTAAACCCAATATTATAAATCCTAATCTTAAACCCTAATTTTCAAATAAATTGAAATGTACTGTAACATTGTGTAATAATTTTCATAGTGATTACTCCATTGGGAAAATGCTTGTGACACTGTAATGTTGGATATATTTCTGTATCATTCCAATATTAAGACTTTAAACCATAATATTAAACTAAATATTATATACATTAATATTAATATTATAAAAATTGAGATTAATATTATAAACCCAAATAATTAATAATATTATAAACTCAAGAAATTATAAACACATGAGATTAATATTGTAAAATTTAATATTAAAACCTAATAATGAAACCTCAATATTAAAATTAAACATAGGTGAATTTTGTAATGTCACACTTCAACATTGGATAAATTACAATGCAATCTAATATTAAAACCTAAATATTTAGACCAAGTTCATTCAAGATATAAGAGTTTTAATATTAACATATTGAAAGCCTAATGTCCAAACTTAATATTAAAAACCTATTATTAAAATCCATATTAAAACCCAACATTAAAACCCCAATTTATATTTTCACAATGCCACGTTGGATAAATTATAATGTAATGTAACACTAAACCCAATTATTAATACTAAGGTTATCCAATATCAACATGGTTTATATATTAACATATTTGAACCCAAATATTAAACCCCAATATTAAACACAAACATAGTCAACAACGTTAGTGAATCGGATTGACTAATTTTGTAATCTCTCATTGTGATGTTGGATAAATTGCAATGTAATGTAACATTGTGATAATCATTGTCATATTGAGTGTTACATTGACATAATGTTTATCAAAATATGACATTGGATAGATTTATGTACCATTGCAACATCGCAATATTAAACCAATTATTTTAAACCCTAACATTAAAAAACCCAATATTATAAACCCTAAGATTAATATTAAAATATACGATTTATATTATAAACACTAGGATTAATATTAGAAACCATATTATTAAAATTATATATCCTAAAATTAATATTTTAAATCAAAGATTAAATCCAATATTAAAAACCATAACATTAAACCCTAATATGAAAAACAATATTATAAACCCTAAGATTAAAAACTTAAAATTAATATATTAAACCTAAGGATTAATATTACAAACCTTAGGATTAATGCTAAATATCCTAGAATAATAGGCACTTGGATTAATATTATAAATGCTAAGATTATAAATCCTAAGATTAAAGTATTAAACCTTAAGTTTCGCATATTAAACCCTAAATTTAATATAATAAATCATGAGATTAATATTATAACCCTAAGATTATTAACTTTAAGATTATTATATTAATATTATAAAACCATAACAATTTACAACCTAATATAATAAAACTAAAGATTAATATTATAAACCTAAGCTAACTAGCCATAGGATTAATATTATAAACCCTCAAATAATAAACCCTAAGATTGATATTATAAACCTTCTGATTAATATTATATACCCTATGACTATAAACCCTAGGATTATAAACTTTAGGATTAAACTACTAAACCCTAAAATTAATACCATAAACCTTAATATTATGAACCCAATGTTTAATATATTGAACACTAAATTTAATATATTAAATGATACTATTAAATCCAAATTTTGTAATGTTGAAATGAAATATTTAATAAATTGCAATGTAATGTAACATTGGGACAATAATTATTAGATTAATTGTCACATTGAGAAAATGTTTATCACAATAGAACATTTAATAGATTTATGTACAATTTCAATGTCACAATATTAAACTATAGTATTAAACCAATTATTATAAACCCTTACATTATAAAACCCGATTATATAAACTCTAAGTTTAATATCATAAAATCTAATATCATAAACCATAAAATTAATATTAAACCCAAGGATCCAAATTATATACCCTAATATTAATATTATAAATCCAATATTAAAACTTGATATGAAACCAAATATTAAAAACCATCAAGTTAAAACCAATATTAAACTCTAATATTAAAACCAATATTATAAACCCCAAGATTTATATATTAAATTCTAGGACTATAAAACCTAAGATCAATATATTAATATTATAAAATCATCATATTATAAAACATATGCTATAAAACCAAAGATTAATATTATAAATTGTAGGTTAATAAACCCTAGGATTAATGTTATAAACCCTAAGAAAATAAACCTTAATGTTAAAATATTAAACCTTAAGTTTAATATATTAAAACCTAAGATTATGACCATACGTTTAATATATTAAACCTTAAATTTAATATATTGAACCTTAAGATTAATATGTTAAATAATATTAATATATTATTATATTATTATTATAAAACCATAACATTACGAAACCATATATTATAAACCCTAAGTTTAATATTATAAACCCTAGGATTAATATTATAAAGTCTAAGATAATAAACATTAGGATTGATATCATAAACACTAGGATTATAAACCCTAAGAGTAATGTTTTAGGAACCAAAATTATAAAAGCCAAATATTAAAACCCAATCAAAATGAGAAATAGTCGTAAATATGATTAACTAATCTTGTAATGTGTCATTGTGACATTGGATAAATTGAAATGTAATGTAATGTTGTGGCAATCATTGTCACATTAACCCAATATTTTTCAGAGTGCGACATTAGATATATTTATGTGTCATTCTCACATCACAATATTAAACTTTATTAGGAATTTTGCTTTTGTAATCCATAAATTGTGATTAAAATCTTTCGGTGAAAATCACATCAAAGTAGATTTGGTCGACATGTTTTGAACCAGCAAGTGTGGTTTGATGAACCACACTGGCTAGTTCATAACGTGTCGACCAAATCTACTTTGATGTGATTATCACCGAAAGATTTTAATCACAATATTAAACTTATTATTATAAATTGTAACATTATAAAACCCAATATTATAAAACTCTAAAATTAATATTTTAATCCTTAAGTTTAATATTTTTTGCTTTAAAATTAATATATTAGGCCTTAAAATTATAAACTCTAAGATTAATATTAAACTGTAAGATTAGTGTAATAAACTAAAAGATTAATATTTAAAACTCAATATTAAATCCTAATAATTTAACCAATATAAATATTAATATTAAATCTAATATTAATAACAAGGGTGGCTGCAAGGCACCTAGTCCCTGCCTTGAGGCTGAGCCAAAAAATTGAGCATATTCTAGATGATCTACGTTTTAGCAACGAGAGTGGTCGAGTTGACAACATCTTGTTTTCCCTAGGGTTCACCAGTTCCTTTGGTTTATAATATTAAACCCTTGGGTTTATTAGTTCTTTTGGTTTATAATATGAATAATCGATCAATGTCATCCATGATCAAATGTCACATTCTGACAGATATTGTCTCGATATGAAAATCACCCATGGCCAACCATGGTCATAGTTGGTCCAACGTTGCATTATGACAACAATTGTCTCAATGTTTAAATCAATTCCCTTGGGTTCACCAATTTCTTTGGTTTATAATTTGTTGGGTAATGGTTTTCCCTTGGGTTCACCAATTCCTTTGGTTTATAATATTAAACCCTTGGGTTTATTAGTTCTTTTAGTTTATAATGAATAATCGATAAATTACTGCATCCATGATCAAATGCCATGATACAGCAAATATTGTCTCAATGAAAATCACCCATGGCCACCATAGTCATAGTTGTTCCAACGTCGCATTGTAAAAACAATTGTCTCAATGTTTAAATCAATTCCCTTGGGTTCACCAATTCCTTTGGTTTATAATTTGTTGGGTAATGGTTTTCCCTTGGGTTCACCAATTCCTTTGGTTTATAATATTAAACCCTTGGGTTTATTAGATCTTTTGGTTTATAATATGAATAGTCGATCAATGTCATCCATGATCAAATGCCGCATTTTGACAAATATTGTCTCAATATGAAAATCACCCATGGCCAACCATGGTCATAGTTGGTTCAACGTCGCATTGTGACAACAATTGTCTCAATGTTTAAATCAATTCCCTTGGGTTCACCAATTCCTTTTGGTTTATAATATGAATAATCGTTCAATGTCATGCATGATCAAATGTCACATTCTGACAAATATTGTCTCAATATGAAAATCACGCATGGCCAACCTTGGTCATAGTTGGTCCAATGTCAGATTGTGACAACAATTGTCTCAATGTTTAAATCAACTCCCTTGGGGTCACCAATTACTTTGGTTTTTAAAAATGATTATTAGTAATATTATAATATTATTAATAATATATATTAATAATATTATACTATTTTAATATTTATTTAGTAATATTAATAATATTATAATATTACTAATAATCATTATAAATAAATATTCTAATATTTATTAATAATGATTATTAGTAATATTATAATATTATTAATATATATTATTAATAATATAACCAATTATGATCTAATATATATTATCAATATATTATTAGTTGTTTTGGTTTATTAATAATATAACCATCTATGATATATTAAATTATTATATATTATTAATATTATTTTTATATTAATATATATTATATATATTTCAAGTTAATTTATAGTATGTATATAGTTAATATTTTTAATATATTAATAAATAATTTTAATATATATTATTAATACTTATTATAATATTATTAATATATATAAAATATTTTTGTGATTTTAATCATATTTAATATATTAATATTCTTATTAATATATAATATATATATTTCAAGTTAATATAATAAATTTATTATACATAATATTTATTTATTGATATATAAATTAATGTGATGGGTAGTGGATATAGGCCTATCCGCGTATATCAACCACATTGGTAAATGTGGTTGTAAATCTATTTTATATACGCCTATCGGCGTATATCAACCACATTAGTGTTTACTAATGTGGTTGTGCTAGTATTAAATGTAATATTAATAACAAGGGTGGCTGCAAGGCACCTAGTCCCTGCCTTGAGGCTGAGCCAAAAAATTGAGCATATTCTAGCTGATCTACGCTTTAGCAACGAGAGTGGTCGAGTTGACAACATCTTGTTTTTCACTGAATCAAGAGATAGATATTTTACATCACAGTTTTATGGAAAAAACCATAGCTTGTCTGTATTTTAGTACACTGGCAACAACACTTAATCAAAGACATGATTCATGGAAAGCCAAGATAGATGATGCGAATGATCTGAAAGCTCTCAGAGTTCTTTCTCCACCCTATAACAACATTGGAACTGCAAGGTACATCCATGTCTGCCAAATAAAGTTTATGAAAGATGCTTATTTCAATGATTATATGACGGGGTTGCTCCAGAGATTTGGGCCAAGGAAAATAATATAAGGACATCTAATTGTTCGCCTTATTGGATGTATTTTTGTTGTATCTAGGTCCATAAAGTTAAAACAATTAGACTACTCCCATAAATAAATTCCATAATACAAGATTGGAATTGCTGGATTTCTCACTGTTTTCTTGTACCATTTGTGGCTGAGGTACAGATATATTCCATGGAATATCAACAGCACATAGACGATTACGAATAAGTTGTGTGAATACCAGAAAGCATTGAATCTTATAAGCCTTTTCAATGGCTTTGGAAGATTAAGTTTATTCCTTCTGAACCATGGGGTGGCCAGAATGAATGCAATTGCCATGAAGACCACCATGATAACACCTGTAACGCCCTCAACTCCTTTGACAAACCACCAATAGTTGGGAGGCTTGTTATCTCCAAAGAACTGTTGCAAGGGCACATATTCCTCATTTGATGCATGGAGAAGACGGGGAAATTCACATGTTAAATGTGCTCTTACATGAAGTCCCACTCTTATTGCTATTTCTATTGCAATTACCTGCTCAATTTCCCCCATAAAAACAAGTTAAATGTACATTTCTTCATATGTAGGACGATCCCAAGACGTCCATTAGTATTTAGATTCTGCTAATGCATTTCTTATTGATATCAGAACAAACATTTCATTTTCAAATTGAAGGGTTTGGGTCACACAGAATGACCTTGTGGAAGTTGAGTTTTTCATCAAATGGAACTGCTACACCAAGCTTGGTCTTATTGCGGAGCCATGTAATGGTATTTCTACAAACAGGAAGCAAAATCAATGCCATGTTAAATTTGAGTGTCTCTGCATCTCCCTTAGCCGTGCACATACAGTAACCCATCACATGGTATATTGCTCTGTGCCTGAATTGTATCAATTTCCATGTAAATAGCCCTGCAAGTATGCAAAGCCATTGCATTAGAACACAGATATGTTTCCAATCCAAGATAGTCTGTCCAAGTAAGAACTTCAGTATTGTAAACAGTGCTGCAAAAATCCAATAACCCTGTTTTTTTTCCAAGTTGTCAAGTTCTCTGAGGTTGGAGCTTAAAAATTAAACCCCTGATTGAGCAAGCATTGGCTGCAAAAAAATCTGTGGAGATTGTGATGCAAAATGAAAGCCTTATTGGGTTAAAATTATGTTTATAAATTACATAACACCAAGGGCAATGGAAATTGAATCAGAAAAGAGGTGAAGGCTTTTCAAGGGGCCTCTGTTATTTGGAAGGCTCTAATAAAAAAATTTACCTTGCCAGGGAAATGCTGGGTATGAAAGTTAGGAAGAGGGAACAACGTAAATATGGAGCAGGAACCCTTGACGGGTTTCACAAGAACTTCATACTTTCTGCACCTTTAAAACTTCATCTACATAATCTAGAGATACATAGTCTAGCAGAAGCTGCAGAACAAGGGAATAGCTCCATAATGAATCAAGGATGGAAAAAAGCTTTACAGCTAGATATCTAACAGGGTATAGCAAATGATTGGTAGTAGTTCATTTTCAACATGAAATATACTGCTACTAGATTAAGGATGAAGATGAAGTAAATATATGGTCAAAGAACAAAGCCTCTAGAAATTAGTAATTACACAGAAGAACAAGGATATGAGGTTAAGAAGTAATAATGAAGAAAGTGAAAAGAAGTGATGGTGGAAGTCAATTGGATGCTAAATTTTCCTTTGACAAACGAGGATCTTTATGGTTGCCTCCATCTAAGAAAATTATTACCTGGGACAGTGAAAAGAGGACATTGTAAAGTCCCGGCAGGTGTATACTTTACAAAAAGAGTGAAGAATCAATGGATCACCTATTTTGGCATTTTACCTTCACGAAAGAAGTGTGGTTTTAAACTTTTAAATTGACAAATGGAAATACAAAATGGGACGGGGAGAATATTTATTAATATTTTAAAGTGTAGCACAAAGACCAAACAATTTCATAGTATAAGGCTATGGCTTGTCTCTAGCTTAGGCACTATGGCCAGCAAGGGATGAAATGGCATTCCAAGGCAAAGGGATTCTGCCAATATGGATCAGCCATCAGGCCAGATATTGATGAATTTGGAAACCTAAGAAAGAACCCTAAAATATTAAACTTCCCAGATATGGACAATTCAAAGGCCTGGAGTTACTTTGATGGAGCAAGTCAAGGTACCCCAGGTATCTGAGGAGTGGGAAGCATTCTATTTCTTCCAGAAAATCATTTTATTTAATTCAAATCAACTTGTGGTCAAGGTACAAGCATTAGGGTTGGATTGTCTATTTTTTGGTTGCTGCTAATAATTGCAATTGATAGAGGTATAATCAGTCTTCATATCATGGGTGACTCCAAGTCTCGATCATTAGTGATTGGGAAAAAGGAAAGAACAGGCTGGAATATTTATTTCTTATTCCAACCATGGACAAAATCAGCAAGGTAAGAAACATGTTGGTATGCATCTCCTTTAAACATGTTTTCAGAGAATTAAATGAGAAGGCGAATAAGCTTTTTAAAGAAGCATTACTCCTTCAAGAAAGTCTACTGGTTACAGCAGAGACAGGAGGTGGAAATACACTTTCATAAGAGATTATATCTCTTTACTAAAGGAATGAAGACAGTGACGAAAATCCATTTTGTTTGAAAAAGTGTGCTTTTTTCAGAATTTAGTGTAGAGGCTTATAGCTAATTTGTCGTTTTCTAATCTCACACTTGTAGCCAAGAATTTTTGGATGATGATTTATTTAGGCAGTTTTTAAGTTTAAATTTTTGGCCATGAAAAAGCAGATAGACTTTATCCTTTGTTGTACTGGAAACGCACCCTGCATTGTATATTTTGAGATGTTCTTGAAATATGAAATATATGTTTTTGACTTGAAAAAAAAAATCCTGTTTCAAGAAAAATCAGAGGCAAAAACTCAGTCAACCCCTTCGGAAAAACAATCTTTGAAGATTGTGAACTGTCTTAAGCATAAAACGCCTGAACCACCATAAAAATGATATGTAACTTCAAAAATCTTCAGCTCGGCAACGATGGTCTAAAAGGAAACCAAAAAATAGGGTAAAACCAGCTAACCCTTCCTAAATGTTTCCTTTTATTTTGATTTAATAATGAAGAAGATTACAACCCAGTTTCTGAATAAGGTTGTGATTATTCTAACTAGAATCGAGAACCTAATCTGAAGGAAACAAACAAAAAAGCAACATTTTTTTCCATGTAATTATGTCAAACTAAAGGTATAACCGCTGAAGGATGAAAATACTCTAGAAATAAAAGGTTGAGAATGACTCTACTCTGAAATTATTTCGCAGATACTTGATCAATGACACCTTGCAAAATAGTGGCTAAAACATATAGACCTCAAGAAAGAAGTAATAAATCAAACAACATCACAATGGCAACTGGATTGTTTATCTTGGTGGGCACCAGCTTCTGGCTTATCATTTGGCTCAAATTAATGCTGGTGTTTCCACGTTTTGCATTTTCATTTGGAACCTCCAGCAGCAACATCTCAATATTATGAATCTGAGATTTCACATAATATATATAGTTAGGACTAGCAAAACCTTTATAATTATAGCAGACACATCAAAACCCTAGTCCAATATACCCATTTAAATCCTGGTCTTATATGCACCAAGAGTTTCCAGAATCTGAGAATACAGAGTTCCCATTGATCTGCAACACTGATTGAACTTTTGACAATCTCAGTTGATTCAGAAAGGACATTGTTCCACCATGCGTGGCTATTAAATCATGGTAAAAGTCTTCTTATGCCTGAAATTTCCACTGGATTCTTAACAGATTTCTTGCCAGAAAGAGGGTGCCTTTGCTACAAGATTAGCTCACTCATGAGGTTCCCAAGCTCCAGATTAGATATCTTGTGTTTCAACATTTTAATCCTTGGCCATTTGTGTTAAGTATAAATACTCAAGCTTTATAACCAGCATACCAGACACAGCTTTATATGTGTCTACCTTCATAACCAGCATATCAGACTCGGCTTTAAATGGGTTTGGACTAGACTTGTCTCCATAATCATTATATTCATTACACCCGCTGCACTGTAATATTCCCTTTTTTGATCCAGTCAAAGTGGATAGAATCAACTCATGGTATTTCTTGATGGTATTTTCCCATGGTATTTTTTGTTGGTATTGAGCCATGGTATTTCTTGTATTGACCCATGGTATTTCTAAGTAGCCCGTCTATAAAAAGAGGAGGAGGAATGAGAGAAAATCATGGAAAAACAAATTGGGATCTTTCTTTTTGATATTTTTGAGGGCTCACGCGAGTTTTCAAGAGAAGCTTCCTTTAGTGAAATTTGAGAATCTCACCCTAGTAAGCAAACCCAACTTCGGTGGTTTCTCTGATCACCCTAGCTGGTTTAGTTTATTTTATTTCTTCAGTAAAGGGAGAATTGTACATCATTTTAATTTTCTATGTTAATATCATCCCAAGCTCACGATTCCACTTTACCGTGTGATTGCCCACCCTTCACATGATCAAACTACCTTGGGCTGAATAGTAATAAAGTGTTCTCTTGAAGTCCATTTATGTGTATTTAAATGGAGATTCATAATACACCGTATGCACCTTTATGCTTATGGATTTTATGGATATTTTAATCATGCACCTTTATGGATTTTATGGATATGGGTATTATAATCAAGTTTATGCTCATATTATTTTATGGCATTATTTCAATATATTAAGAAGTATGTTACTCTAGTTTGTCATTTTATCAAGCATCATTACAAAGGGTTTCATTTCTTTACTGAAACATATTACATGCACCCTCTAGATTCATTACACCTGTGCAGGCCAAATACCTCAATGTATCCCAAATCATTACAAAGGGTTTCATTTCTTTACTGAAACATATTACATGCACCCTCTAGATTCATTACACCTGTGCAGGCCAAATACCTCAATGTATCCCAAATGATCCGGGTCTAATTCTTCCATGATGAGTGCTACGCACTCTTCTGCTTGTTCTTTTAACTTGGAAAGCTTGTTTGCAAATGCACTGAGCATGATAACCTGCCAGAGAAGACCGCAATTAACTATTTTGTATAACAGAATTGAGAATCTACATCTGAAGATTTCAGGCGACAGATAAAGCAAATAGAAATTCTCACCTCTTTGACTCCTTCAGTGATATGGCCATCAGCATTCTTGTTGACCCTGCATATATTCAATTCGTTAGAAATTCTGAATTCTAAAAGATATTAATCAATAGAAACATCACACAATTTACAGCAATATAGAATATGTGATGAGTAAACACCAAATAATGGCTATGTTCAGTAATTATCTACAACAATACTAGGTCGACTAATTAGGTAAATCAAGATAAGATTGCAGAAGAAACTTTGGGTATTTATAACAGTGATCCTAGATCCTAGGACCTCAATAAATGAAAGAGCCCGATCAACTTTCTTTTCGTTTTTTACAGAAACTCTACTTTGTTTTTGGCCTGAGTGGGAACAACTTTATTTTCGTTTTTTACAGTTACTCTTCTTTGTTTTTGGCCTAAGTAGGAACTAGGAGCTCTATAGATAAACCAATAGGATCAGTAGTATTTTTCTGTAAAATCTGGTAAACTAGTTTTATAATGCAACCAATTTCATGAAATTTCAAAAAAATAAAAAATAAAAAAAATTAATAACAAAATAAGTTCACGAATAATTTATTGAATAAAATAGTATAAAAAGGTGACAATAGATTATTAAATTTCAGGTGTTGTTTCCAAGCTTTTTAAAGCTACAAAGTGATTTATGCCAAGCGTTATACCCATATTTATCTCTCGATTAAGTGTCAATTTGGCAGAGAAATACGCAGATTTATCTATAGACTAAGCATCTCGGTTCACTTTTTAGATCAATAATTGGTATTGAATAAGCTTCTGGATCAACTCGTTCAATGTCTAAAACTCGTTCAATGGCTAAAACTGTTTCTGCCCCCTTTGCAGCGCTTACCCAGGCAGCATTACCGTTCTCCCCTATTAAAATGCTTTAGAGTTACCAGTACCAGTACTCCAGACCACGGTTCCATCCGAGTCTTCCAGTACAATTTCCCCATGATTCCCCAGCTTGATAAATGAAATTCACTAAGACAAATGTGACGCTTGACAGTGCTACACTGGCATGTGAAGTTGAATTATAAAGACTACTGGAGAGTGAAGATCACAGTGACAAATTTCAATTACAGAATAAACTACAGTGACTGGACATTAGTTGCACAGCATCCAAACTTTGATAATTTAACCTAAGTTTTCAGCTTCAATTATAAATCTTTAACTCAATATGGATCTATCAGTAAGTAAATATTTCCATAGCATTTACTGTTATTGATTCTAAGCATAATTCTGTTGCAAATTTTGGAAATTTCATGAAAATAAAAGAATTCAATGAATTCAAGCAGTTGAAGTGGACTATGTCCATCAAATTTCCAGAGTACTCTGGAATCTGCTATCAACCATAAAAAAATATTGTTGACTGAGATTAGAATATGAATGGATATTATTCACTTTAAGCTAACCCCATTTCAGATTTAGAGATTAGAGATATTTTAGAAATTTGATAGAAAAAAATGAATTCATAACCATAGATTTTGTTCATATCCATCAAATTTCCAAAACATTCTGAAAAATTTGTTAATTTTAATCAGAATATGATTACTAATACTATTGCATGCATGGTTATGGGTGGGTGCAGACGATACTGCCATGTTCTGGGGACAGAAATATTATAATGATCTGCTGATGCAGGCAGGACCGATGGGAAGTGTGCAATCTGAGATATTACTCCGGAAGGACAAGGAGACGTTCACCTTCAAACAAGGGTGGGCCTCCCCTTGGAGATTATACTTCAAGGGAGACCAGTGCGTGATGCCACCACCAGATGCATATCCCTGGCTGCCCAGCACTTCCCACCCTGCTCCTGCCCCTCCATCATTATTTGCTTTCATTCTCCCTCTTGCTCTTGCCATTGCCATTGCAATTGCACCTTCTTCTTTATTCCTGCCATAGCCATTTACAAGCTCTCATCTTCTATGGAACCTATTAGGTAGAAATTTACATATTCTCCCATGCTATACTATACTGTGTAAATGCTCCTCTATTCTCAACAATTGATAATTTACAGAAAAAGGAACTGATATAACACCATGGAACCATTGCACTTTAATAAGCTTCCAAGATATATCACCATGGCACCATAGCGATTTAAGAAGTAAAACACAATTTAGAAGACACGTCTCCTGCATGCAAAGAGATATATTTAAATTAAAAAAAAAAATTAAAAATAAATAAATAAAAAATGAAAAAAGTGAACTGCAGAACTTCCAAGTGGGACTTGCATGTGCCAAATGTCCTCTGTGAATCTTGGGCTTGAAGATTAGACCCTCTGAATCAAGCGCAGGTGACGGGAAATCTTTTGAAATCAAACATGTATAAGCGAAGGTGGTGGGAAATTTTTGAAATCAGACATGTAGCATATCATCCCTGGTCTTTAACCTGGGGTGTTGTAGAATGTGCCTTAATGAAAAGGTATTGTTTGATACAGGGTTTTTCCTTCTCCGATTCAGTTTCTTCTTCCCACTCACTTTTCGTGGATGATTTGCTTATCTTTGGATATCTTCGAAGGAATAGTTGGTTCTATATATTTTATATGTTTAACATATTTGAGCAGGCAACGGGCTTGGCCATCAACAGAAGTAAATCTTTCTTAGTCTATGTATCAAGGAACCAAGTGGAGGTCGAATTTATTGCAGAATTTTTGGGGGTGGCTTGTAAACCAGCGGCTGATGGTTTTCGCTACCTTGGGGTTCTCATCAAGCCATGTTCCTACTACAAAAAGGACTGGACGTGGATTATAGACAGATTTAGAAGGCGCATTGGAAGATGGACACATAGATGGCTCTCAACTGGTGGTAGATTGATAATGGTTCAAGCTGTCTTATCCCAGTTGATGGTATATTGGGCGCATCTCTTTTTCCTGCCAGAACAGATTGTCAAGCACATCAATAGCATCATTGCAGATTTCATATGGGGAGGTCTGTCTATGGGGAAAATTTTTCACTTGTGTAGATTCCCTCTATTGAATCGACCAAAACAACATGATGGATGGGGTATTCTTGATACCAGATCTTTCAACTACGCCTTACTAGTGAAATCCTTTTGGAGAGCCTGCAATGGTAACAGCATTTGGAGTGATATTTTTAAGAGCAAATATATTCAAGGGGACATTCTGCTACAGATTATGAACATCGACTATCCTCGGCCCCGTTTTGCTTCTATGATTTGGAGGAGTTTCGTTAAGGTTTTTTGCCATGTATCTATCCGATTGGCATGGTCTTTCGGGAATGGAGGGAGGATTCCCATTGGGTTTTCGAAGCTGATAGCCTTGGCCGTGAACAATCCTCTGTCTCATGAGCTTATACACAGATTGGCTCATAGACGCATACTCTATATCTCTCAGACAATCCGATATTGGTCATTTGGCGCGCCCGTATTTATGTCCGCCGATCAGCTTAATCTACATGGTCCGATCGTAGACGATTGGGACTCCCTACGCGATGACTTCAGAAGTGCTGGTTTCTGTTGGTCTAGGGAGGGCGACAGGATTATATGGGATGGCCCCATTAAGAATGAAGCTTTGATAGTCAAATATGTTTATATTAAGATAAATCGGTCGAGATATGAGGATCAGGTCTCAGCTGCTTTTCTTCCTTTCTGGCACAGCAAAATTCCTCTCAAGATCCTTCTTTTTGGATGGCTCGTATGGAAAGGAAAAATCCTCACATGGGATAGTCTCCAAAAACGTAGTTTTTCCGGCCCGGGCAGATGTGTTATTTGCTGTAATAATTTTGAATCTATTTCACATTTATTTTGTGAATGCCCGGTAGTATTGGGACTATGGAATCTCTTCAGCCCTCACTTCATGGATCAAAACTGGTCTCCCAGGGACTTCTTATCTGCTGCCCTCGCTTGGGACAACATAAATGGAGGGGAACTCTGGATGCGGTGCATGGATCAAGATTTCTAATCGTGAAAGAATTCACCTTCATTGGAATGGGGTCAGGGATCCAATAACAAGGTTGAAGTCATGGCTCTCTGGGGCGGACTTTTAGCTGTCTCTAATCTTCAGGTTCAGGTTCTTAATATTTTTGGGGACTCAAAAGTGGTGATTGGCTGGGTAATCGGATATTCTTCCATGATTAATCTGGAACTGCAGGGATGGCTCCAAAGGATCAAGAGAATGTGGAACAGGCTAGGCTCTCCTCCAATCCGACGCATTTACAGGGACTTAAATACTCGGGTGGATGGCCTCTCCAAAAAGGCCTCAACGCTGATTTCGGGATTATACATGTTGCCCAATTCCTGGATAGTGCTCTGATTCGGGAGGATGTGGTCAATTGGTCTTAAAAAGTATATCTGTCCTTAGCTAGACGTATTTTTGTTTTTATAGCGAATCAGTATATATGATTTTGTGTGGTATATTATCATCATCTTCATTCTAATAGCCGGTTCAAACAAAGTAATTATCTTCCAAGGTGGTAGGGATTTTTGGTATCAGTTTTTTGGTCTTCTAACATCAGATCCTTCATGCAAGTCTGTTGGCAAATCGTAGTCATGACAGTATCATACTGCATCAGCTATAGATATGTTCAAAGTCAAAAGAGCTGGTTAATGGTCTGCACTCTGTTTTATTTTCTTACAGCTTCCATCATTTCGTCAAGCGAGCCGGTTCTACAGATCAAGCGAGCGTCTCAACAGGATTAAATCAAGCGAGCCTGCATGAACTTCCACCTCTTTCATATAGAAAGAGATATTTGATCGTTTGCTTGGCATCTCCTTTTGGTATACTTTTTGTGAAATATTGATTCATGCTATATCGCTCTCTGTTTTCTAATATTTTTAGATCATTGTAATCAATGTACAGAATAAAATCAAACAGGTATGGACTGTTAATGAATTGGAAGGGGTCGATTTATATCCCCCTTGATCGGTGGCCAGTCATCTCATAATATGCTTATTCCTTCTTTGAATATGCACTATTATTTTGGCTGTGCTATATGGTTTCTTCTCGTTGTTTTTATATGGCTAAGAGTATATGTTTGACTATGTACTGATATATTCTAATATAAACTATAGTTTTTTTTCTTCTGAAAAAATAAAAGGTATTGTTTGATGGGGCAAATTTCGCCAGAGCATTGCAAAATCAAGCACGCGCAATGAATGATGGTGTAAAATGCCACCGGCGGGTTTCTGTTTTTTGTCCAAACCTCCATTGCGGGAAGCGAAGTGCGATTAAATCCTATTACAGTGGATAGAACGAATTTGCCAGAAGAATTTACATCAATGAATCCCAGCCCAAATATGTCATTCTCGCTAACAATAGCACTCCCATTCCCATCTGTGACTGCTCTGAAGGGCCCCTGCACGTACAATTATTCAATGTTTGTAATCCTCGCAATACCAAGAGTTCATGTAATTTTATTTTCTCTGAATGTTTCACGTCTGTGATGCAAATGCTTCCATCTGTCAGGAACCTTGATGTTGATGCATGGCCAGAAATTGTCTTCAACGTTTATTAATTCGGGTTTTCAATACAAATACTTACCTTGTTTCAGCTTTTTATGCACCAGAGACTTGCCTTGTCGTGTTTATTAACGTGGGTTTTCAATACAGATAAATTATTTCTTGCATCCATCAAATCCAAGTTGTTTGAGGTAAAACACAAATTACCCTTTTTCCTTCTTTTAATACTAATTACTTGTTTTGCAATTCTGGTGCTATGTGCAATCACTTCTTTTTCCATTAGTTGTTCTACTTGTCTCTGCATTGTGTTGATTAGTACCGTTCACAAAAAAGAGATTGATGTTACATAATATTTACCTTTTCTTTGGATATGATTTGGTACTTGATAGTGAGTTTGGATATGCTGAATAGCTAATTCATTTTAACAGTTTGCCTTCTGTGTCTTGGGATATAACAGAAATGCACATCTTAGTAATGATTCCTACTTTCTCACTGTTCAGTAAATTCTTATTGTTGTCTACTATGATTCATAAAAACCAAAACTCCGATTCTTAAAAACCAAGAAGAGAGTTTTGTATTCGAAAAACAGTTTAAGCAAAAAAGAAAAAGAGGAGCACAATTACCTCTAGTTCTCTTGAAATTATATCAACCATTGGAACCTATTAGGTAGCAATGTAGAATGTGTGCCATGTGTATGAGCTATTCGAAAGCAATGTAGAATGTCTGTGAGTCATTTGAGCCATATAAAAACAATATGAAAGCAATTTAGAATGTGTGCGAGCCATCTAAGCCATATAAAAACAATATAAAAAACTTAATATATATAATATCTCTATCTTAAACATAAAATGTTTATTCTTTAATATCAGCATTAGTTGAATGAAATCTTAAATTTCTGTACAATTGAGATTTAAGCTAATTTTTTCATAGGTCCTTGATATGAGGCCAAATAAAACCTCCAAATTTTAACAATAATTACAAGTTTTAACAATAATTACATGAACCTTATTGGCAAAGGACTAATGCAAAATAGTCTCTGCCATGCCGCAGGCATCAGGGACTAATAAACCTTAATATTAATTTTAAACTGTCCCTTAATATTAATTTTAAACTCTAATATTAAAATCAATATCAAGAACCTTAATATTAATATTATAAATCTTAAAATTTGAATGGCTAGACATATAAACTCCACCAAAACACACCATACAACAAGTACTTAAATAATCACATCTCAACTTTTTTAATTAATATTAAAACTACGACCTAAAACATTAATATACGTGAAAGTTAATATATTGTAACTTGATATTATATATAAAGCATTAATATATATTAGATTAATATATTATATTTTAATATTTTATATAAGTTAATATTATAATTAATTAATATTAAATATATCTTAATTTTATTATCTTATATTTTATTTTAATACAATTTATATAATATTATATTATATTAAAATTAATAGTATATTAACGAGAATATTATAAAAATTAAACATGATTCATGAATATAAAACTAGATTCTCAAATTGAAAAGTATTTGATATTAAAATATTATAAAAATTAAACATATTCATCAATATAAAAGTAGATTCTCAAATTTAAAAGGTATTTGATATTAAATTATTGTAATAAGGTTTGTAGTGGAATGTATTTTTATTGAAAAGTATTAAAAAAAGTTATTTATAGATTTTTTTAATAAACCATAATAGTAATGTAACATACTTATAGAGTATTAATCTTTTTTTTTTACTTACAGAGTATTAATCCTTTTTTTTTTCTTTTTTCTTTTGTTTGTTAAATTTTATGTGATTTTTTAAGTTTGATTTGTGGTTTGAGGATCTGCGACCTAGAGGCATATAAGTCGTCAAAGTTATCTAGGGATCGCACCTAATCTGGGCCAAATCAACCCTTAGCTGAATGGAATTTTTAACATGTCTCATTTCCGTGGCACAGGGCACAACTAACCCTAGTGAAGTTTGTTCATGGGTCACCTTGTTGACGAGGCTCCTCGTCAACCAATTGTGCTACTAGAACTCAACTTCTTTTTTAATTTTATTTAAATATTTATTTTTTATTTTTTATAGTATCATGTGTAATTAATTTTATTTTTTTGTATCAGTGTGATCTATAAGTATGTCCATACAATATATAATAAAAATTAATTAATTAATTAATGTTGTCCATAAACAAAAATGAAAATAGCTATATAGATTAAAAAAATTACAATATAACTATCTCATGCATTTAATATTTATTTTATCATATACCTTGAATTTGAATGGATCATAAATTTACCTTAAACAAAATTTTATACCCCATCAAAATTTGAAATTAGGTAAAATTTTAAATATATTTACTCTTTACTAAAGCCAATACCATTTCTTAAATAAAAGTAAAAAGGTTAATTCAACACAAAAAATCTAAAATCATGCTCCAAAATCTTTCAACATTTGTAAAATGAATCTTTAAAAGGAAAACCATATCCTATGGATATATTAAATTCTTTAAAGACATAAATATTTTCATGTCAAATTTGTAATATTTGAAAATATTAATTTAATGTAGTTTTATTATAAATTTTGTTATGGTGCTATGTAAAAAACATCATTAAATATAATATTAATATTCATACTAATATTATTATTACATATAATATTAATATTAATATATTGTAATATTTATATTATTAAATTTAATTACTTTGAATTAATAAAATACTAAATTTAGTATAATATTAAATTTTTTATATTATAATATATATGTGTGTGTGTGAGAGAGAGAGATAGAGGGAAGAACAAAGACATAAAGTGGTAGAGGTGGAGACATATAGGAAGTGAAAGAAATCGTGATAAGAAGAGAGAAAGGGATGGAAGAAGAAAGGCATACAGAAAGAAAATTAGAGAGAGATAGGTAGTGACAATGAAGAGATGGAGAGAGAGTGTGTATGGTTATGGGTGAGATAGAGAGACAAATAAAGAGAGATGGAGAGAAGGGGAAAGAGAATGAGAGGGAAGGAGAGAGGGTTAGATATAGTGACAGAGTTGGAGGACGAAGAGAGAGAGAGAGAGAGGTGGGAGAGAGAGAAATGAAGAGAGTGAGGACGTGATAAAGAGGGGAAGAGAGAAGGGAGAGAGAGAGAGGGAGGGAGGTAGGAATAAATAAACAAAGAGAGAAAGGTGGAGAGAGAAAGGGAGAGAGATAAGAGAGATGGAAAAGAGAGTGAGATAGGAGAGAATGAGGAAAGAGAGATAGAAGGGGGGAGAGGGAGAGAAGTGGAAGAGATAGATCATAGAGGGAGAGAAAGAGGGAGGGAGAGATAGATAGATATGGAGAAAGAGTGTGTATGTTTTGGGCTTGAAATAGAAAGACAAATGAGAGATAGAGGGAGATAGATATATAGATGGAAGGTGAAAATAGAGATAGAGGGAGGGAGAGAGAGAGAGAGAGAGAGAGAGAGAGAACGTGTATGTTTGGGGGGTGAAATAGAGAGACAAGTGACGACAGATTGAGGGAGGTATAGATATATATGGAGATGGGAGTGAGGGAACAACATTTTTTGTGATAGATGCATTTATTTCATTATATATGTTGATTTCTAATCCAATTTAATTTCTTTCAATGAATGAGATAAAATTAAGGAAAGGGAAGAGGAGGAATGAAGACGGGGACAAGGAGAGGAGTGATAGAGGGAGACAAAATATAGAGGGGGTAGAGAGGGGGGAAGAGATAAGAGAGAGGGAAGTAGATAGTGATAGGGTTGGAGGGCAAAGAGACAGAGAGAGAGAGAGAGAGAGAAAGAGTGATGGGGGGAGGGAGAGGATGGTAGGGGAGAAAGGGAGAGAGAGGAAGGAGGAGAGAGGGAGAGACAAAGAGATAGAGTTGGATGGGGAGAGGGAGGGAAGATGAATGATTTAAAGAGAGAAAAGTGGAGAGAGAGGGGGGGAGAGAGAGAGGGGGGGAGAGAGAGAGAGAGAGAGAGAGAGATATGGAGAGATGGAGAGAGTGTGTGTATGTTTCGAGGTGAAATAGAGATACAAAGAATGAGATATGAATGGAGATATAGATATAGATGGAGGGGGGAGGCAAGGGAGAATAGTTCTTGCACTAGATGCATCTATTTCAGTGTATACGGTAATTTTTAATCATATTTGATTGCTTACACTAGATGCATTAATTTCAATGTATATGTTGATTTCTAACGATATTTGATTGCTTGCACTAGATTCATTGATTTCAGTGTGGATTTTGATTTCTAATCGTATTAGATCACTTGCACTAGATGCACTAATATCAATGTAGATATTTTCTAATTCTATTCGATTTCTTGCATTAGATGCATTGATTTTAGTGTATATGTTGATTTCTAACTATATTTGATTATTTGCACTAGGTTAATTGATTTTAGTGTAGATATTGATTTCTAATCCTATTTGATTGCTTGCATTAGATGCATTGATTTCAATGTAGATTTTGTTTTCTAATCCTATTTGATTGTTTGCATTATATGCATTGATTTTAGTGTATATGTTTTTTTCCAATCCTATTTGATTGCTTGATTAGATGCATAAATTTCAATGTAGATGTTGATTTATGATTTGATGTAACAGGATGTATGATGGTATATTAATTTTAAAGTGATTGAATTAACAGTGTGCATTTATTTTAGTATAACAACAAAAAAATTGTTGACAATGTTCATTGATTTTTGTGTTATATTAATTAAACCTATTAATATTGAAGAGAAAGAGAGAGAAGGTATTAATTTTAATAGAATAGCTCGAGTTAAATATTTGAATGGTTTACGATTCAAAACTAACATGGGTGACAATAAGAATAGTAGAAGAAAATAGTTTAAGATTGATAAAAATGAATACTATTTGTAATGGACTACATTCTTATTACCCAAGCATACATACCCAATTTTTATTAATGTTAAAAAACTTAATGGTATAAACCTCTAGTTATAAATGATATAAAATTGTCTATATAAACTTGATGTCATTGAACCTAAATAAACCTTAAGTTATTAAACCTAATGTTTAATGGAAATATTTATATATATATATATTTAATGGTAATATTCATATTAATTTATAGACACAATATTTATTTAATATTGATATTCATTATCAATAATATTAATATCAATATTATATTGATATTGATATTAATATCAATATCAATATCAATATTAATTAATAGAGATAAGTAATTTTCAAACTTATTTTTGGACAAAACTTTACATATACATATTGTATAAAATGAAATGAGTAATAAGACCCTTATTACAATAGTCAACAAAAATTCACAATTTTATAAACCAAATGTTTAAAATTCAATATAAATAATGTCAGCCTAAATTTATATTTAAATCAATGTTTATTTTTATATTAGTATTTTTATTTAATATTAATATTAAATTTTATGTTCAATATAAATATTAACGTTCAACTCATTTTTATCAATATTAAAAAAAAACTTAATCTTATAAACTTCATGTTATAAAATAGCCTAATGTTACATGAACCAAATCAGGTAAAAAATTATACAGATATTTAGCGGAAATGTGAAGTTGGGTTACACTTTTGTGAGAATCGGGGGCGGAATTTTTTTTCCGGCAATAGTTCGGCCAAAATATTGGATAGTTCGGCTGAACTTTATGAAAAATTTCAACCGAACTCATTCTTCTGTTTAGATTGACGACACACTGACGGCATGGGCAAACAGAATTTTTGCAGAGATGGGAAAACCGGCAACAAAAGTTCGGCCGAACTTTTACTCTTAAAATAGTTTAGCCGAACGATTTCTTATAAATATATCGCCCACGAAGTTTATTTGTTTCCCGCTTCTGTGTTTCTTTGCTATGTTTCTTCGCGCGTTTTTGTGTTTCTGTTCTGTTTGTTGAATTATTGCGGCGCTGCTGCTGGTCTAGGGTTGCTTCCACTCTGTTGGTGATTATCTGCAACGGCGTCAAGCGAACTACCAGGTAAGTAGCTCTTTCTATTGTTGATTCTCCACCTGTGCATGGAAGTTTAGATCAAGTTGAAATGTAATTCTGGGTTTATTTGGCTCTAGATGGCACAGTATATAAGCCATGTTTTTTTTTTCTCTCGTGCCACTTCTCTGTTTTATGATTACAGACTAAGTATAATTAAACACTTTTAGCACAATATATAAGCCATGTTTTTTTTTTTCTCTCATGCAGCTTCTCTGTTTTATGATTGCAGACTTAAATATAATTAAACATTTTTAGCTATGGAACGTTGTCTCAATGTATAGTTGTTTTTGTGATTTTTGATGGGTAAGGAAGGACCTGATCTCTGCTCGATTAATAGAAGAATTGTCTTTCAGTAATGATATGTTATAATGGTCTTTCCCTTGATCTGTGCCACCAACTGTTCATCAGTAGGTAGCTTGAGATCATCCTTGGCCTGCCCAGATTCCCCTACCTCCTTTTCAGTGTCATATTCTTGGCTCCACTTCTCACATTGAATGTTATATTTGACGGGACTATTCCTTCTTTCCTATGGCTCTGATTTAGAATCACCCCCACCCTCCCCCACTGAGGAGAAATACACCTACCCAGCGCTGATGATCAAACAAACCACCTTCCACTGAATCGTTATGACATATGTAATATGATTTACATTCGTTGTCGCTAGAGATCCCCCACCATTTCACCGGTTCAGCCTGACAAATATCCTACTATAAGCAAAAGGCCTACTCTTACTTGTATTCGAGCCGGGGAATATAGCATTTTCGCATGAGCAAAGGATCGAAGGCCGAATCCAATCAAGAGATCACACTAGGTCTCGTAGTTCATGTATGAAATTATGAGAAGTGCTCCTAAGGTATAAAGCTTATTGTTCCTGTGGATCCATCAATTTCATCTGCTCTAGTTGATTCTCCACCTGTGCATGGAAGCTTACCACCCATGTTAAGCTTATGTCGTTACTGAGCCTTCTCTAGATTCCTTAACGCTGGAATGTGCAACCTTTAGTATTTTTTGTAATCACTCATGGTGTGGCTAGACTGTAGCTAAACGGCCATAATTATGCTTTAAATTTCATTACTTTTTGATGTAAGGTGTATGTTGAATTTCTGGTAGTATGATATGAATGCATTCATCATATTCATAGCAATATTTGAGAAAGAGGGTTACATCATTTTTCATGTTGCTCAATTTGCTTCATTTTTAAAAGTGTCTAAATCTTCATTGCTTCAGAATGAACCATTCAGACATAAGCAATTAGTAATATGAACCAACAATTAAAAATGAATTTAATGATTGGTTCATATAAATATTAATATTGTCAATTCATATTATCATGAATTACAAAATTATGGGCTAAATTTTATTAATATTAATATTACCACTGGTATCCAATATTAATGAAAAAATTGGCCAACATAACTCAAATTACCAATATTAAAATTGGTAATTAATATGCCTATTAATATATATTGATATTTGATATTAGTATCAATATTAATATTGGAATTAATATTAGTATCAATATATTTAAAATTAATATTAAACAAATAGTGCGTCTATATATTAATATGAATATTACCATTACAAATCAATATAAATATTTCCATTAAACATTAAGTTTAATAAATTTAATTTTATTTACTTCAATGAAATCAGATCTCATTAATATATGAAAATCATTATTATATTAAAAGTAAATAAAGTGGAAAATAAGAACATTTCAAAAAACATCATATAAATATTTCATAATATTATTAGTATGTTATAGAAATATGGGCATTAATTTCTCCTCTTATTTCTTCCTAATTGTAACATATGAAATATATTTCATCTTGGCATAACGTTGAAAAATGAAAGGAGGTGAAATCATTAAACCATCTATTGATTTCACTCTTGATATGGATCTGAAGGTTAGGCCTTGTTGCTCTTTATTACCAATATCATTTGATGCCCGTTCTAAATTCAACCCCTGTGACTTGTGTATTGTAAGAGCCCATACCGTCTTCAAAGAAATTTGTTTTTGATTTCCTCTAATCACTGGTGTGATGGGTACAATGTTTGGATTGCTTGCATCAAATGGAACGCCAAAATACTTATCAAAAATAACAGTTGTGAACATTGGAATCTGAGGTGGCTTAGAGGTAGGAATATAAAATATATTCTTCACACAACCAAGTGCACCATTCAGTAAGCTAGCTTCAACCCACAAGTTACATGTCAACATAACACTTTGATCATGACACATCAAAACTTCATGGTCCAATTGATCATCATCAGAACTAATTATTTTTGAATGCCTTGAATGCTCATAAATACATCGTGAAATTGAAGAATTTAATGATTTTAACATATTATTGTTATGGAAGGAGACAAAATTATTTATTGGAAACATGTGAACTATTGAATTAAATAAATCCCTTTCTCTAGGATGTAACCTCATATCACCCTGTGACATAAGAAATTCCTAATCTTCATGAATAGATTTTGAATTTATGTATGTCAAAGGATATATGCAACAACATGGAAAAGATTATGTTGAGACATTTGTGCCATTTGCAAGAATGGAGATAGTGCATAAAGTATTGTCAATAGCAGTGAAACATAGATGGAAGGTGTATCAAATGGACGTGAAATCAGCATTCTTGAATGGAGTGCTAAAAGAGGAAGTTTATGTGGAATAGCCACCTAGTTATGAAGTTCAAGGCCAAGAAGACAAGGTTTATAGACTGAAAACATCTCTTTATGGGCTGAAGAAAGAACCACATGCACGGTACAATAGGATAGATGCTTAGATGTTGGACAATGGCTTTAGCAAGTGTGATGGTGAGCCTACCATCTACATCAAAGAGAGCGACGATAAGCTCTTAATTATTTTTTTCTATGTAGATGATTTTATTTTCACAGGAAATGACGATCTCCTCCTTACCGATTTTGAAGGAGTAATGAAGAGTGAGTTTGAAATGAAAGATTTGGGGTTGCTAAGGTATTTTCTAGACATACAAGTGAAGAAAATAGAAAATGTCATTTTTAATTCTCAAGCAAATTATGTTGCAGACATCTTGAAGAGGTTTAATATGTAGGACTGCAAGCTTGCACCAATGCCAATTGTCGTGGGTTTGAAAGTAAGCAAAGAATATTGTAGGAGTTGTCTGAATCTGACACTCTACAAAATTATGGTTGGAAGTTTGATGTATGTGACAACAACAAGGCCTGATATAATGTTTGCAGTGAGTTTGGTGTCAAGATTCATGGAGACATCAAAGGAGACATATTGTAAAGAAACCAAAATAATTCTAATTAATGTCAATGTGACAAAGGAATATGGTATTTTGTACACTACAACAAGTGATTTCATGTTGGTTAGATACACTGGCGGTTCCTGGGTAGGAAATGTCGATGAAAAAAAGAGCACGTCAATTTATGTTTGTCATATAGGTTCAGGATGCATTTCATGGGCTTCCAAGAAATAACCAATAGTGTCATTGTTGACAACTGAAGCTGAATATGTTGCAAAAATAGCAGTAGCATGCCAAGAAATTTGGATGAGAAGAATGTTGACCGATTTGTGTCATGAGCAAGAAGCAATGACAACAATATTCTGCGACAACAATTCTTCAATTGAATTGTACAAGAATTATATTTTTCACAAAATAAGTATGGATATTGACTCTAAATATCATTTAATTAGAGAGCTAATCAACAATGGAGAAATTGTTTTGCAGCACTGCAGGTCACAATAACAGTTCACATACATCTTTACAAAGCCATTAACAAGAGAAACTTTTTTCCATGTAAGAGATTGTGTGAGCATAGTAAATATCAATGGTTGTGATTAAGGAGTGTTGGATAATTACTCAGAACCACTGCATTTAACAGAATGCAGCATCCATTCCCATGAGCACACAAGCAAATTGAATAACGGATTTTTTGCAGGGTGCATATTTTTGGTTTCAAAATAAGGACGAGAATGTGAATGAAACCTTGAGATAGCGTAGAAACTTCCCATTCCTGCAATACATCAAACATTCCAGTGGCTAATAATTTCTGCATGGATTTGGTGAATGTTAAGCTCAGGCCTTTACTACATAACTAGAGTATGTACTACACAATACATGAAAATTCAGAAATTAAATTCATGTGTATTTCCACCCATATCTTGTTTAATTTCCATTTTTTTCATAAAATTTAGTGATGTATGTATTTTTTGGGTGTCCTTTAGTTTTATCCAACCAAGAATGTTGCAATTCTAGAACAAAATTTGTGGAGATAAATTTTGTGGGCGGGTGAAACAGAGTTTGTTTTACAGTGTTTTACTGTGTGAAGAGAGGGAGTTAAAAATACCTCTATAAATTGATGATTTTACAGTATTTTACCATAGATTAGCCTCCAAGCTAATGTAAAGTTTATTAATATATAATCCATATTTTACCAGAGAGTAGCCTCCAGGCTTTAATTGAATGTAATGTAAAGTTTGTTCACATATATATATATATTGTGTCCATTTCAGTAATTTTTTGTTTCTTCTTCTACTACGCATGTGTTACTTTCACTTTGTCTTCTCCTATGTATTATTTATGAGTTTTAAACTATGTTTTATTGTTAAGTAAACTTTTGTTATTTAACCTTGCACGGTGGTGTTATAAACTCTTTCCTTTCCCTCAACTTTCAATCAACGTAGATCACTTCTATGTTGCAAGTATTCACGTTGGTCTCCAAGTTGTTGGATCTTCCACATTGGTTATATGTCAATGGTCTAAAGCGAGCCTTCCTTACGCAAGTTTCTTCCACATGTGGCTTCACGCATTTTTGTGCATATAGGTGGCTTCATTGTGGTTTTGTACTCAAAATAACTAGTGGGTAGCTATTGTTCTCTAAAGTCAATGATTATGTCAACGCTCTTCAACTTACACAATGAGCACATTGACTCTCTCTGATCTTCCACTCTTTGGTAAATGGCCTTAATTTTCTTTGAAAAACTTATTAGGGTAGGTTAAAACAAAAAAACCAGGAAAATCAATGGAACTTATGTGAAAAAAATTAAAAACTAATCCGGACTGAATAGTTCAATCATGTTTGGGTGATAAAACCATAACAACATATACGTTAAGTTACCATAGAACTTAGCAAAAGCAAAGACATATTCAAGCGCTAAAAACCATATAATTTTCTTCAATTTTGAATAAAAAAATTAGCACCATACTAATAAAAATATTTGGAAAACTTTGGGCACATAGTCATCCACTTGGATTCTAGGCACAGTCCTCTAAATGGGTTCGACGGTGATTTTCCCCAGTTTTCAGAGTACGATCTAAATGAAGATGATAAAGAATTACACCAAGCCAACAAAAAATGATTTCAATCAGTCCTCATAATCGTTTTATATCATATTGCATCAAAGGTCAGATCTCTAAAGGTCCTTACCATTAACCAACCCTGATATTTTTTCATTGACAGTGCTTGTGACCTACGAAAGGGTGTCGATAAAATCCATACCTGCATATACGTAGTCATATACTATGATCAACTCACGGCGTAACCAACTAAAAAACTTTGTTGGGAAATGCATTTTCTGTCCACCTCCATAGTGAGGCATGATCTCACATCATCTCATCAACCTTCAATCTCTCGGGGCCTGATCATACACCTCAAGCTGCTGGTACTGAAACAATGGCACTCGCTCTAAGAAGAAAGTGACCAATATGGACCCATACCCAAATTGTTTCAGTCGTCCCATTTTGCACTTTAAAAGTTGGATTTTAATGTTAGCCAAATAGTCCCTCACACTATTTGAACATCATCGAAGCAAGACAATCTAAAACACACTAAAATTGAGACTTTGTTTCATCATGCAACGCCTAGGCCCTAGCTACATGGGCCATAATGTGCAAAATCTTCCTCCAAAGAAAAATGGTGATAGTTTTGATATCCACCTTTCCACTTGAATTCTTTCTAGCACTAGGACAATGTCTCCCAATAAGCATACTCATGCTCTCACCCCCAGTGCGAGCTCTAGAGAGTAGGATCCTCTCTCCTCTCTCGACAATCCAGTAATGAAATAAATCTCTGAAATATCTATTTTGATCTCTTGGTCCCTAATGATGAAAATTTGGTGATCTACATCCCATAGCCCAATGAGATGTTCTAGTAGCTCAAGTTGTGCTTTGAATCGTGAGGTTTCAAAGAAATTGAGTCAGCCACATTTTCTCAAGGCATTGATGCAATGTGGATCTTGGAGAGCTTCATCATCGTCTACCTCATGGCCTCTTTATTTCCATTCAATAACCATCTTCGTCGAAAACACCTACAAAACATTCATAAATGATATTTAATGAGTTTTCAACCGATCAAAACTAGAAATAAATCATCAAAAATTGAGATCTATTGTTTTAAATTCTTCTATGTGATCAGCGGGTCTATTAGAATTAAACTCGCACTAACAGCGCACTTGCCTAACAGGATATGGGCGATCTGCGTGGGTCCGATAAGTCAAACCCGTATTGATCGCTAGCGACATAAAACTTAAAAATATCATCTTAAACCCTTAAATTTCTAAATTAAATGGCTTGAAAAAGGAATTAAAATGATGAGAAGAGACAGAGCTCTTACCTGCAACTGGCATATCATTGAATGGTATCCTAGATCGTTCGGACTTCTTGCCTGAAGATCGGAGGAAAATGGGGTAAAATTTGTTTCTTGAATTTACCTAAAATGAAATGGTAAAAATGTTTTTACTTTTTATCTGTTTATAAGTTTTAAACATAATTTTTCCAATATTTTATTATTTTTCTTGATATCAGTGATGTGTGGTTCTCTTTGTGCAGCAACAGGATCTTTTTTAATGGTGGCAGTGATCATTTTTGAATGATGTAATGAGCTTTACTTGATCTCTTTTTAGAACATGTTAAAAATAAACGAAAAAGGAACACCTTGGATTCATATTTAAGCTATTTTATGACTCCCGAAAACTAAAAATATCATTGAGTACTTTTCATTTACAACTTGCTAAATTAGATGAATTGACATGGTCTTAGTATATGTTTACCCCTTTTTCAGGCTGAGATTTACTATTTACAAAAAAGGAATACCTTGATCGAACATGGTCAAGAGGTTCTCTCGGATATTGTTTTCTACTTTTTCGGATTCGATGGACAATTTACAAAAAGAGACCTCATGGATTTTTCTTTTTTGTCTCTTTTTAAAACTCTCTAAACATGAAAAAGACACATGTTACTCTTCCGTTGAACTTGAAAAATTTGAACAGCGAAGACTTGTCACCATGACAAGATCGAGTTACTCCTTCTTGGGGCTAGTTAAACTTACTAGGATGGATTCATTCAAGGAAAGAACTTATACACTAAGCATATGTTATCCTCTTCACACTTGCTATCAAAAATAAAGAGGTACTCATTAGAAATAACGAGGGAAAATTGAAATTGAAACTTCCTATGTGTTTTTTCAGTAGCATGTCACTCTTGAACATGTTTTTATCTATTTCAGACAGATGGCTACGACCATGTCATGGTTTCATGTGTTATTTTATGCCTATTCAAATATATTAGGCATGTTTTTATTATAGATTTCACATATTGTATTGTGTTTGATTTTGCAGGTCTCATGGCAGTATTCTGAGTCCTTGCCTTGGTTTGTAAAGCATTTCACCCATCACTATTTGTTTTTCCTGCATGCTTTAGGGGGCATTTGTTACACAGTAATTTTTCACCTTGTTCACTTCCCATCCCTGATCCTAAATTGCCCTAAGATGAAAATTGTGTAGTATATCCACCATGAAAAATACATCAAGATATCCCTTAAATATTAACATAAATATGCCTTAAAGAATTTCTGTAGAAGCTCAGCTCAAAACCTAAATTTCTGGGTCAGCTCTCTTTGCCAGTTGTTTGCCCGTGCTGATGGTAGGTTGCAACACTTTGACCATGTACCACCAGCACGCTTTTGATGGGAAAAACCATGTTGGTCTCTTTCTCGCAATGTTTCCTCAAAATGGAGAAGAAGCTTCATGCACTAGATGCTTCCAAAACGACGAGTTGGATATGGTTCGGTGGAGATATGGTCGAGGTCTCTCATTTGGAGCTCTTAATCCTATAATTAGGGAATTTTCCCTTGAGAAGTGGTCATTATTGCTTCCTTTATGGATCCCTGACTCTTTCTCCCTACCTATAAATGTATTCTCATCATTCCACTATTGTTTGGTCTTACCTAATCATTAATCCTTTGCATCCTTATGTTGTGATCATGCCTAATTTTCCACTTGTGAGAAGGATTGCTTGAAGATCCTCAGTTTTGACTTGGAAATCACCAAAGGGAGGTATCCAACATCAAGACTATGGTTGTACACTTCCTCTTTCTATAATTAATAATACATCTGATGTTTCTCTTTCCATATTTATATAGATATCTATGTAAGTAGCCTAATACTCCTTGATCTATTAGGTAGTGTGTATTCAATGTATGCTATTATCACCAAAAATTGGTCATCTAACCATTTACAATTAGATGGATCAAAGTACACCATGTAAAACCAATTTTACCATAGTAAAATTGCTTTCACTATAAGAAATAATTTAAGAATGCATATTTTATTAAGTTATTTATGGTTAAAACAAGAAATCCCATGAGGAATAATTTAATAAATCCTTATTTATTTGATTTTCCTATAGGAATAATTAATTAAACCATTGTTTAAATAATATTCCTAGTCATATTTAACCCAATTATGAGAAATAATTAGATAAATCATTATTTATCTTAATTTTTCTCTAGGAATAATAAATAAATAGTTATTATTCCTTGTTAAATTTGACTAAATCGTCTAGAAATATTTAAACAAGTCATTATTTTTTTATTGTTCTTTAACCACATTCTTGAAATGATAAAAAATCATTTATTTTTTTTATTATTTCGAAATAAATGTATTTAACCAATTTAAATACCTTTTCCCTCCAAAAAAATATAATAAAATATTCCAAGCAGTTAGATCTAGATCTTGGTTAATAATATTTTATTATTCACCATTATCGAAGATAACTCAATATTTTGTTATAAATAGAAGGGTTTTTCCATTCATTCTTCACTTTTATTCTTTTCATTGTCGCACTTTGGTCATTCTCATTGTTGCTACCATTTTATTTTTCTTCTTGAGCTCAACATACATTTTGGGTTTTCTGCACCATTGAGAAAGAGAAACTTATGGAACTGAAGCATTGAGGAAAACCAAGAACCCATCCCATTGAGGGTGACTGGTAACATTTATTTTTTCCCTTCAGAAGGTGTAATAATATATGAAAACATTATATAAATCTTGTCTTCTATGTTGGATGCATGGAGAAATTACTATTTTTGTTCATTGTTTAACTACTTTTACTACATAGATTTGGCTTTTTGAAACATTTTTTCTAACTACTCCTTGCAGATCTAAAGATTTAAGTAGCAATTTCTTTTATTAGGGTTTTTTATCACACACAGCTAAGGTAGGCTCTTTCCATACACTTGCGTTAAAAATTTACACTAAGAATGGTGACTCCATTGTTGTAAATCAGATTCTAGCGTGACCATTAGCTTCAGCAACAATAGTTTTTATTCAGCTGTTTTTAGTATCCTCATGTTGTTTTTTAACTTTTATGCCGAATTTAGTCAAAATTCTAACTTCTGAATATTTTCTGGTGTTTTCCGCAGGTAACAGGTATTAGTCACGCCATAGACGGAAAATTTTCCACAACCTACCACCTGATAACCAAGGAGAACCAAATCAAAATTTTCAGCTCAAATAGTGAGGGTTCCCCTGAACTTGCAATTTTCTTCCCATAAACTATGATTTCATCCGTCCATATGTCAGAAACTGGGATCTAGAATATTTTTTCTGAATTTTTTCTGCAACTGTCAGGGTTTATCGAGAGCAATGTTTTGGGTTGTTTAACCTGTTTTCTAGCTCATCTTAGACCTAGATATGCTTAGTTCTCTCCTTGAAGTAGAACGAAGCTCCCTACAATTTCAGTACACTTCCACCTTTTTAGGAGGGGTTAAGCTGAGTAGGTAGCCTAAGATTTGCAGTGCTTTTAGCCATTGTTTCAAGGTCTGATCCATCCCTTTTACATATCCTTTCTGATAGGTTATTTTTACAGCCAAAATTCTCTCTTGATTTTTGTTTGGTCCTTGCCTTAGGGTCTCTTTGTTTACCTAAGGTTTTTAACCTTTAACCTTATCTATTGCAGTATTTTTCCCCTCTGGTTTCTTGTTGTTTTATGTGTCATTTCCAATAGTGTAGATTCATTAGATCCCTATCCCTTCGACATTATATCTCTTGGCTATTTTAGTTTTTTTTAGTTAATTCTGCCCCCTTGTCGTCTGGTTGTTTTATAGCCTTCTTTGGGTTGGGATATATGTATGATTAGTTGTTTATTTTACTGTCATTTCAGTTTCATTTACAGTTTTTTAGTTCTTTTTCTTTTTCTTTAAATAATTGTTTGGTCTTAATTAAAATAAATGCATGGCCTGCACACACTCACACCTAAAGAGTGTTTGGTTTACACCTCCAAGCCAAGACATAAACATCATAATTAATCAATCTGCCTCACAGATCCTTTGTTCATCACACTTCAAGTGTTTTCGTGTCATTTGTGACTTGTTATCATAGCACCCCCAAGGCGTTTATTGCAAAGACTCCAAGGTATTCACCCTCAGTTTCTGTTAGGACATCTTACTCCACCCTGTAAGGTCCTATTTAGTCCTCCCCCAAGTCCACATACTGTCTCTAATTTTGATTCATCAGGTTCTTCCTCTGATTTCGACCCCGGTTCTCCTCACCCTCATACCATCACCACGTCAAGTGCCAATGCAGGTGTAGGTACTCAAGCTGGTGGTCGCCCTGGGCTCAATGTAGGAGCCACTACTAGTGGAACCGTTATTGGAACCATCCCGACTACTCCTTTGCTACCTTTTATGGCAGGTTTAAGCCTTCCCAATTTTATCCAGCTAATTAATGACCCTGTTATCACTAAATTAAGGTTGATGGGATGCTTCAACAGTCAACCTAGAGTAACTATTTCAAACCTAATTTTAAATGGAACTTAGCCTTTCCATTTTGAGAGGGATCTCTCAATGATAAATATGATGTTAAGTAAATAAATATCAACAAATGGCTAACTCTGAAAATGGCTTTAAGTGTATTTTTGTGTAGGTTAAATATGTAAACAAATAATTACCATTGGTCATATGGAGTCAGTATCAAAACTCAATGACATATGAAACTTCTCTCATGGAAGTTGAGGCATGTGTATTCTAATGAAACATAATATTTACAGCAAACTGAAGGAAGTTGGAGCATGTTGACCATGAATTCCAAGTAATCAAACAACTAGGATACTGAAGATAGAATAACAGAACATAAAATAAAAACACACATAAGAATACCAATGAATCTCAGGTAAGAAAAGAAGTATGTTTCCACTATATATTGCTGATAAAAAAATTTACATTAGTACTTTTAAATATAACATCCATCAACCCCTTCAAACTATCAAAGCTTCTCATTTGTAGAGTGATATATCTTTACATTGGTTCTGCCACCTAGGCTAGACTATCAAATCATAATCCAAAGATATAATCCTAAAATAACTCTATTACATTGTTCAATAATATGGATATTCTATTTTGGAGGAGTTTGTAATAAAAAAGGAGTCTATCACTTAATAATTACATCAACAAGAAACTTTAATGACCCATAAAAATAATTTCTATCTAACCCAATAGTAATGTTGATGTGGAAAATTTTCAACCTGAACTTTAGGCTTTGATGTACTGGATTCGCTGATGTGTTGTCAACTAATGAACTGGAAAAAGTGAAGTGATGTCCCTTTATGAAGTAGAAATAGTTGATAAGTTGTCCATTTGATGAAGTGTAGACTGAGTGTCTTCATAAAAAATGTTTTAATTACATCTTAGTATGCTCATTTCCTCTTTTAAATGCATCTAATTCCTCCAAAAATACCAAATAACTTTACTGTTGGAAAAACAGAGTTCTAGGTAAGTCTGTAGCGTAATTTCTGTAACAAATTGAAAATAGCCACCTCTACAAAATTTCTGACTTGAAAGACTGTGGGAGATCCTTCCTTAGACAAAATAAGATAAATACATGCCTTAATACATCTTTTTTATATCATTTTTGAAGGAATTAAATCTTATGGAAAGCTACAGTGAGTTCGTAGCAAAAACTCGGCTTCAAGCCTAGAGTACACTATGGACTTGCCTGATAAACTGTAGATTTTGAAAGTTTCACTTCCCACCACCCAAAACTTTTCCAAGACTATATTAGATAATTATATGAAGCATGATAGGGAAAAAATGGTTCAAAATACATCTTACCCTTCTTCATAGAGCAGCAGGTGGCTCATCTTCCATTAAAAATGGACCTGCTTTTTTTAAAATGAGGGGTCAGAAATGAGCTCCTACCTCCTTATCCTTGATATATATTACAAAACGGGAAGAGGTTTTTGTAAATTGGTTCATTTGAAAGAAAAACCTCTCTTGGGTTTTTTGAAAACCATCTTCAGGTGTCTGGAATCTGCATTTGAAAAACATGTCTAAAACAGGGAAAAAATGCACTCTAAAAATAGAACCCAAAGAAATCTTCGAATATCCCAATTTGTAGAACCTATGAGAAAAGTGAAAGACATTAATGTTATTTGATGTTTTTTTTGACAATAACATCTCTCATTTTTTTATAATTCATCTTCGTTTACCCAAAAAATACTCTTGAATTTGATTTCGTAAATAGTCTAAAAAACACAGCAAATCCCCTTGTAGTTTCTAGCAGAAATGCATGCAGCCTACATGGGAAAAAAAAAAACTTGTGTGAAGCTGGGGTCTTCTAAAATTAGCCTCATATCCATGGGCTCATACCTAACTATGCTGCCACCCTTTTTAGGTTTTTTATAGGAAGCCATGCCTTCAAATACCAATGCTGGTCAACTTTTGTTTTGACACCTGTAAATTTTCTTTGAGACAATAAGTTGCTTTTGTGACACATGGATCCCTAGGCCTAAGGCACCTACAGGATAACACTAAAGATGATACTGCTAGAAAAGGTATTGAATCATCTCGCAACGATGAACAATATGCAGGTAAGTTGTGGTTGTTCAAATTAGACATCAAACCAAACCAAATTTTGGAAAAAGAAGAGTGAGAAAACTTGGTGATGTGAGGGGTAATGATGGTCAAGCATGTCATACACAGAATAATAACTCATAATAGGTAGGCACATGGTGACATACTAACTCCTAACCACTAAAAAATGATAGCTCATTGATCCCCATACCACTTGTGAAAAAACATGAGTTTGTAGCGAATTCAGTTAGAAAGTTGGCAGATTCACTACAAACTTGTCAGGTGAGTACGTAGTGAAAACAACCTATTTTATACATAATTTGTTGTGGACTCAGGAAAAAGTGGAGAAGTCTCTTAAAAATTAATTTGAACCAATGCATGAGATATTTTGTATTTTTCTTATGACAAGACTTCAATGACATGGCATAAGAACACTTTGAACGTTTAGGACTATAGAAAAACTCATGAAATTTTATCTATTCTCATGAAATTATTTGATAAACACACTAGACGTAATGAAAAATTACCTCCCTAACCAAACTAATTATTATTGATGATAACAAACCCCATACTCCACGATGCAGTTTGGCAAGCTATGATAACTAAGCTTCCTTCTGACATTCCTAAGTTCGAAGGAAACATTGGAGAGGACCCCACTAAGCATGTCCGCTACTTTCACATGTGGTGTTCATCTAATTCCATCACAGATGACTCCATTCGCCTTTGAGTGTTCCAACGTATGCTCACTGTAGAAGATACAAATTGGTATTTCAATCAGCCTACTGCATCTCATACCACTTTTGTGACTCTTGCAAAAGCGTTTCTGTCACATTTCCAGTTACCCCTCCGTTATGATACTGGTACCGATTTGTTGTCCGCATTCCTCCAATCTTCTACCACTTGCTTTTATGACTTAATGTACGCCTAGTCTGGTTATGTTTATACCGTTTTATGAGATCTTCCTAGACTTGGTGGTGACAATGCATCGAGGGCATCTCTTATTGATGATAGTATCATCTGATCTCTCTCACATCCATATGCTCCTCCTCACATGAGTTATGGTTACCCCCAGAGGGGGACCAGTTCCTCCAACACCTATCTGCCCCCAGGAAACTTGTATCCTGGTCAAATCACACCTTATGTACTATTCCAGGTCCAGCTATTTCTCAACCTATTTACTTGCCCCACTGCATCAGTCGATTCTAGGTCCAGCTATTTCTCAACCTATTTACTTGCCCCACCTCCTTTCTATCCTTATGCACAACTTGACGCTCCATCCCCTCCGACTTTAGCGCCCCTGCCTCTTGTGCCTTCTCAACCTCGGCCACAACATCCACCACCTCCTCAAGGGAAAGTGTATGCTTAGTAGAGCATGAATAATCCACCTAGTTCGAAGAAAAATAATAAGGATAAAGGAAACCAAAACAAACAAGCACAGGGTAACCAAGGTCGCCAAGGTACTCAACTGAACGCATCCCAAGGGAACCAGCCTAAAATCGCAAACCAGCAATGGTACGATCAGCTTCATATGAATAAACCTTGTTCATGTTGTGGTGTCCATGGAAATTATACTCATGATTGTCCAATTTTACCCCAGATGTGTCGGTTGTGGGAAGCTCAAGTAGCATCTAGAGGATAGCAACCCACCATGTAACTTCCTCCAAACACTGCACCGACACAACCATTTGTGTTCACTAATCCTTTCCCTCAACAAGGATATGTTGTTATCCAACCCCCTCAAGGTCAGGTTGCTCCTCAACCCCCATAGTCTGGTACCCCTGATTACCAGATTCTCATGATGAATTATGACAAGGTCAATACCGTTGATGTCAACCTTCAGACCCAATCATGCCAACAGAACAAGAAGCTCGCTACGTTTGCAACCGAATCCTAAACCAAAGTACCTACATAGTCCATTTTGACACCAAATTTTCCCTTATAGATCCCTTAGCCTAAGGCATAGGTCATTCACAAGATCCCCAAAGGGCCATTACACCAAAAATTTTCTTCTGCCAAAGCCACCCACACTGACTACATAGTATATGACTCAGTGCAGTCTCTTACTTCCATGTCAATGCTGGAATTTCTCTAGATGTGCCCATCACAAAAAAAATCTCTATTGTCTACTTTTGGCATTGTGGATCCTTCAGATGATCATTTTATTGTCTTTGATGTTGACAAGTTAGAACATCCCCCTTTACCTTCATCCTTTGCCTTCTGAATACCAGTCAAGCTCTGTAATGCCCATGTTCAAAGATGTATCATTAATGAGGGTGCATCCACATGTGTGATGTCCACCTATGTTTGGAAGAAACTCGGATCCCCCGATCTATCCTAATCCACCATCACTTTACGTTCTTGGGACGGTCACCCTTCTCATCCCCTTGGAATGTTCCGAAATTGTCCATTCACACTTGCGGGAAAGATTGTTTGTATTGACATAGAATTCATTGATGCCCCCTTGGATTATAATATCCTCTTAGGTCGTACCTACACATATGCGATGTCAGTTGTCGCATTTGAGGTTCACCACAAGATGTGCTTCCCTCACAATTTAAATATCGTCACCATCGATTAGTTGACATATTACGAACTAAATTCTCAGACCTCCCTTGAGTCCATCATATCTTCAGTGGTTGATAACCAATCAGTCGCACCTCTCACCAGTGTTTCATCAGGATTCTATAAATATTCCACCTTACTTGTTTCATTCCCTATCCCCCCCTCTTATCATTGAACCCAGCTCTTCGAGTGTTTACATGTTGTAAGAGTCTCGGGGTAGCCAAAAGAAACCCGATTCGACTAGCCAGTAGTCAACGCCTTCGCAACCTGTTGTTGTTTACTTGACACAGTCATAGGGACCATGTCCTCAAGGACCTTATCCTTATGCTAGTGTCTCTCCCAATATTTTTCAACTAGGAACAATCCCACCAATCCTTAACCATTTCGGAGCCATTCCACCAGGCCATTACCCTTCTGGTCATATATCATTTTTAGCCCCCCCTCAGGATTCTTTTCAGTTCCTATTATGGATACATTGAGTCTACCAAATTTAACCCTAGGGATCCCAGTCTCGTACATTGATCGCCTAGAATACACTCTACCTGGTCAACTTAAAACATATATTTCTTTGACCCTGGTTCAATTAGTCACCATGACCCCTCCCTTTGCTTCAGTGCCATAGCCACCTCAACAGGAACCTTCTCCTGTTGCGAAAGCATTCAGTGAAGGGGGAAAATCCAAAAATAAGGAATCTAAGGACAAGGTTCCCCAAACAACTCCAGCTCCACCTAAGCCTCCAAAGTCAACACCTCCTTGCGCTTTGTGTGTTTTTGTTGGGAATGCCACCTAGAACTGTCCTAAACTTCCTCCCCTCAAAATTGTGGTCAATGAAACGTTTCCTGAATCTGACATCCCATAGTTCCATGTTACTTTACCTGATTCAAATAAGAAACTCAAATCATTGTGCACCAATGACCCTTTTGATTTGTGAGACCTTTATAGCCACTGTTCTCATCAATACCCCCGTCTCGATGACTTTCGTGATACCCTTGAGGCAATTGGGAAAATAGAGGTCGCTCGTAGTGGATCATGTACTTTTATACTTGTGAGTTATGCTTCAACAAAACTGGAGGATAGTTCTGCACCCATTTTTATACCTCCCCCCAATGTCGAGATGACAGACACTTCGGTCTCTATTCTCTATCTGTCGTCATCCATGAGATCCACGGAGGAAGACCCTTCTTTTTCAGTCAAGCCTTCCTCATCAAACACCTTGGTCTCCACATCGATAGATGTTTCATCTACTAGCTCTTCATCTACCCTTCATAGCAGTGTGTATGTGAACCATATTTCTCATGAAGATGCACTAGGTAGCCCCGCTACATCATGTGGTCCCCCTTCCACCATTCCTCTGATCTTCCATTCCAGTGAAGAGATTATGGAAGACATGACCACCCCTAATTTCCCCTGGGAATATATGCACCATCGTGCATACTTCCTTCTGTAGCAATCCCATGACCATTATTTTGTGGAGTCTAAAGACTTCATTCATGATGAAGTCGATTGGTTTTGAAATCCCATTCCTGCACCAGATACTTTCGAAGATGGAAACATGGCCAATATCTCTCCTACCATTAAAATAAATATTTCCAATAAGCTAGGGGTTGAATAAAACATTACCTTGGGGTCACATTACACCCTGGAATAAATTGAGTCCTACACCAAGCTATTCAAGGAATTCCATGTTTTTTTCACCTGGTCTTATTCGGAGATTCTCGGACTTGATCCTTCCATTATTGAACACCATATCGATACATGGCCCAATGTCAATCCTGTCTGTCAAAATTTTAGACCTGTCAACCCTTCCAAATGTTAGGCTATCAAAGCTGAAATCAATCATCTAAAGCAAGTTGGTTTTATCTATCCCATTGAATACACCACATGGGTTTCCAACCTGGTTCCTGTTCTCAAGAAACAAGGCACCATTCATGTCTGAACTGAATTTGGCAACCTAAACAAAGCTTGTCCCAAATACAACTTCCCCGCACCATTTATTGACCAAATTATTGATGATTGTGCAAGGCATGAGGTTCTATCATTTAAGGAAGGATTCTCCGGGTATAACCAAATTACTATCCGTCGTGATGATCAGTTAAAAATTGCTTTCATTAGTCCGTAGGGAAATTTTGCTTATAGGGTCATGCCTTTCAGTTTAAATAATATCGAAGCCACATTCCAACAGGCTATGTCTTACTGCTTCCATAACTTGTCTCATATTATCCTTGCTTACCTTGATGACCTCACTACTCGTTCTAGGCTTTGGGTGCAACACATTCATGATTTGCGTACCATTTTTCTCCGATGTCGCAAGTATAATATCCACCTTAACCCATTGAAGTGAGTATTTTTCATTCCTGTCCACTATCTCTTGGGCTTCGTTGTGTCAAAATATGGTATAAAGTTGGATCCCCTCAATGTTCAAGCCATCCTTGAGGTTCCCATTCCTCGTACTTTTCGCCAGTTACAAAGCCTTCAAGGAAAATCCAACTTCCTTCGTCAGTTCATCCCTGACTATGCCACCACTACACATGGGTTTCTATGAATCCTTCGATCTAACATTCCATGTGTTTGGGATGATTATGCTTAATATTATTTTGATGCCTTGAAACATGCTCTCACTTCCACTCCCTTGATTAGTCCATCTAACTTTAAGAGGGACTTCATCCTGTATATCTCAACTTCCACCCACTTGGTCGTCGGGGTCCTCATTGAGGAAGATGACACCAGAGATGAACATTATCTATTATGTCAGTAAGAACCTTGTGGTACCCCTGTTTCCTACTCGTATGAATAGGATTTGGTTTTTTCCATTGTGTTCTTGGTAAAAAAAAAAAATCATTATATCCTTACACATTCCACCAAGGTCGTGATCAATTCCAACCCCATGGATTTCCTCTTAAGTCGACAGATCATTAATTATAAATACGCTCATTGGATCATTATCCTTGAGGAGTTTGATCTTGAATTTGTCACACCTAAGAGTAAGAAAGGTTTAGCCCTTGCTGAACTCATTTCTGAACTTCCTACTGGTACGTGAGATCTATCGGTTAATGATGATTTACCCAATGAACACTTGTTTTCTATTACTTCGGATGATCCTTGGTATGGTGACATCCTTACCTATTTGTGAACCCATAAATTTTCTTCCCATCTCAATCATGATGCTTGATGATGTAAATGACACCAAGCCCCCTGCTACCTTCATATTGGCGATGATATTTATAATCGTTGTGTTGATTATGTCCTTTGTCATTTTCTCATGCACGTTGAAGCTGAGCAAGTCCTTAATTCCTCCCATGGAAGCACTTGTGGTGGCCACCTCTCTATTTCTGCCACTGCCTAGAAAATTACAGGCCCTGAGTATTTTTGGCCTTCTCTCTTTGGCGATTGTATTGAAGCAGTCAAAAATTGTTCCAATTGTTAGCTATTTTCCCTAAGACGTGAGCTCCACCTGCTCCCATCCATCCTATCATATCAGCCAGTCCCTTCTGCAAGTGGGCCATTGACTTTATGAAGTTTTGACCTCCATCTGCTAGTAACCCTAAGTATATTATCGTGGAAATCGACTATTTCACCAAATGGGTTGAGTCCATGCCAAAATTCAACAACACGGTGGTTACCATAGCTCTCTTTTTCTTTAACCATGTTATCGCTCGATTCAGGGTTCCGAAAAAGTTGGTCTTTGACCATGGCTGACATTTCGAAGATGAGATATGGCACGAGTTATCCTCTCTATTGGGATTTGAGCACCACTATTCACCATCTCATTATCCCCAAGGTAATGGAAAATTTGAAGCAGTCAATAAAATCCTTTAAACTATGCTTCAACGGATGGTAAATAAGCACAAAATGAACTGGCACCTTATTCTCTTCCCTGCTTTGTGGGCCTATAGAACTTATGTTAAAACCGCCACTGGGTTTACTCCTCTCCACCTTGTTTTTGGCGAGGAGGTAGTCTTACCGATCGAGTGTGAAATCCCATCCCTTCACCTCACCGTAAAAATTCTCCCTGACACCCAACCTTTAGAACAAATACTTATCATGCTTAAGCGTGCTTCTATAGACCATTGTGTTTCATTGCAAACCATTGAAGTGGCCAAGAAATTCACCAAAGCCAAGTATGATTGGAAATTCCACCCTCGTACCTTCCACGAAGGTGATCTTATTCTAGTGTATGACCAGGCTCATCATTTCCTTGGTCATGGGAAGCTTGACTCATTATGGAAATGACCTTACATCATTAGTAAGGACTTTGGAAAGGGGGTATACCTTCTAGAGGTTTTCAAAGGCCAACTCCTTCCTAACCCTCGTAATGCACTTTAACTCAAGAAACTTTACCCATAGCATCTCCCATTTCCATGAATGTATTTGTTTCTATAATGCATTTAGGTAGCTTGAATTTTCCACCATCATCTCATTTTTTGTCTTATGGTGCCTTTCAGATGGATCCACCATCCACACCATATATCAGCCATGCTAATGGTGCAAGTCGCTTCTCTCGGTATCTAACCTCAGCAGATTGGGCCATTTTCACCCCCTTTCATTTGTTAGTTCATTTCAACGGCGTATGCATTGGATATACCACAAATAACTAGGCCAAATATGATGCAGTGATAGGTTTGTTAGTCAATTCCCTTGATCATCAGATCCTTCATCTTCATGTTCGTTTAGATTCCTCACTACTTTTCATGCAATTGAAAGGTGTGTATCGTGTGAATAACCATGTCCTTTTTAGAAAATATTTACAAGTGAAGCTCTTAGTGCATGAATTTGAATCCATTACATTTAGTCATGTACTAGAGCCCAGAACCACTATGTAGATAGCATTGGAAACAATATTCTAGATTGGCACTTATCACATGCATTTAACACAAGAAAATAATAAAACAAATTGTTAACCATATACTCGTCATATATAAAAATATGCATATCTTTATTATGTATCGAAAAAATCATAAATTTTTGGAGTCCACTACTCTAAATACATCTGACATGCCCATATCTCTAATCACTATTTGGAGGGTCCCGACCCAATGGCTCTGCTCCGGTAATATTTCAAAATAGGAAAAACAGGAATATTGAACATAAAACTAGAAAATGCAGTAAACATCAACACATCAAAAATATGAGCATATCACTAAGCCATTTTATTATATATAATAGCATAAATGAAGTATAAGATCTTGAGGAAAAGACACTCAAGCTAGGAAAAACGAGACTGAAATGACCTAAAACACCAAGACATGAAACATTATTATTGCATAAACTGATGGGAGGCTATGACTGCACAATCATGTTGGGAATAAATGTTGTTGGAAACTAGGAATGTGTATATCTGCTGAAAGGGTGCAGAAAATGTTGGGATCAAAGATCTAGGCTTTCTATAACAATTCCAAGATAACCCAGAAAACGGTTTCCGGAAATACCCAAGATGAAAAATGCAGCCCTAAGGTTAAATTATGCTTTGAGGCTGGGTAACCACTAGGAGGTGGCTGATCTGATGAGAAAATAGTTGATACTCCTCCCCACTGACTTTCCGGATGAAGGTATCCTCCCCTCACTGGAAAATAAGCTCAAAAACTTGGTTTATCAACCCTCCACTGAAACTGCCCTCTTGGATTGCGCAATTTCTGAAGGATATTTCCTTGGTGAAGGTGGCTGAAGATTGGCCTAATGCCGGATTATGGAATGTAGCTCAAAGAACCTCTCCTGAGTGGGCACTCAAAGTCCCCCGAGGATGAGGGTGGGATTTCCGCCCGAGAACACCCTTGTGCTAAACAGCATAGCAGACTCTGTTAAACAGCTGAAGCGTGCAGAAAGTCATAAAAGACCATACAAAAAAAATATTCATAATGCCTTCTATGGCTTCCATCCCTTTCCTTTTATGCTTGTGAGCCCTCACGCCCTTGGTCCCACACAATAATGATGTTGCACACTTGGCCACTAACCTCCATAATGACTGTGTTTTCATCCACTATGTCCACTACCTCCATGGTTGTGTTGTTGATTTGGTCATCTTGACCCCATCCACATGAAATAACCCACATTCACACTAAGAAGTGGTTTATTCATCTTTACCCCATCCATATGCACTGATCCACATTCACACTAAGAAGTAGTTTATTCCTACTAAAGGGATTTATTGGTCCCTCTACCCTCTTATTCATTTATCTTATTAAAAAAAATAAAAATTAATATTCCAATTAGCTAAAATCTAATTAGGAATATTATAGTCATCCCCACCAAAAATTTCTTGTCCTCAAACAATGCCTGAACAAACATCCTTTCTACTAACACTCCCCCACGGTCACTGCAAAATTTTCCAAGGTCCCAGATGCACCGCTATATCATCCCTGGTTTTAGCATCGACCTGATCTGAAGATATCTATCAATACCAGGATCCCAAGCCATCCTAATCAATGTGAGGCACACCTTGCTCCACTTTCTATCCAATTGGATACAGGTACCAGAGGCCCTCTGCGTACCACTAGTAGATAGAGCACCATAATCATATAAAGTACTATTTTTCTCTACATACAACTGCTCTACTAAGTCATCCATCTCATGTACTACAAGGGTGGGAGCCTGAAGATAGAATCTAATTCCTGTGGGAATAATTCCTTCCCTTCACGAGCTCCTCCTGAACTCCCCCTGCTGATTATCACTCCATGCTGATGAAATTCCTCGTGTCAAAAAAGAATCGCTAAAGCCCATGGGAAGATCTAAATGATCTTCCCATTTAAGGACCCGACTACCCCTAAGGGTAGATGAATCGTGAAATTCAGTGATGCCCGGATCCCATGCCATTCTCATGAGAGTGCCACCATGCTTACGTTGCACCACTCTGATTATGAAATAGAATTCCTACATATATCTGGACTCTGTGGCACAAATATAAGCACCACTTGATGCCAATGACATCAAGTTCCATAGGGAAGCCCACATGTACCCATGCATCCACCACTCTACTAGTGCATCCACCACAATGTGATCTACACATCCTCATCTTCCCATGTACACCTAAGTGGTTCAACTTCTCACATGTAATCAGGAGTAATGCTGCTATGTCGAACCTTAGTAGCTCTAAGTTCCAATGCATCAATGAGAGAGCATTGTCTCCATATAATGCTTTTTCCATAAGTATCCTTGGAGGAAACTCCCCAAGTGCCTGCTACATCGCATCATGGGTCACTACACACTACCAAGTGTCTCTGCACTCCTCAACATGCCACTATATGTTGCAACCTGCCCCTACACACCACTAGATACCTCCTACTACTGTTGTACCACTTTGTACCATCCCATGCCTTGTTTGTGTCAGGGCACCATATGGTGGCCTACAAATTTCACATCCTCCGATTGGCTCCTACCAAAGTAGTCTAATCACCCTATGACTCCACACATGATCGATATGTTGAGATAGCTCCTGAAAAGGGTGTACCCTCCTGCAGAACCATCCTGTCACTAGGGATATATGGGATTCTGATAGAGGTCTGAAAATGTGTGTGCTCTCAAACATGCAACTCATCGCGCAAATGCTACCATCACCTACCGACTCTATGATGTGATGGGAAATCTCACCTAGATCCCAACAATAATCTGGACCTTGTGTCCCTCTGATAATCCATGGACTCGGCTAAAATGTGTTCATGGATATATCCAACTGCCTAGCCTACTCCACGGGGTACCAACTTAGAATCTCTCGCCATCCAATCCCAACATGGAGATGTTGCACCTGTACAACTCTAATCTTCTCATCCTGCTATCCAAAACTTCACAAGTGAAGCGGTCCTCGGAATACTCTACTAGCAACTAGGCCCTTCCGACTACATCACTTCTCATCAAGGATAGCGTTGTTCACCTCTGTGATAATGCATATTCTACCACCTTGTCCTCTTCTTGGACACACTCAATCTCAAACTCATAGGCCTGAATTATGCTGATCCACCTTTGATGCCTCTCCTGTAACTGCTCATGCTCAAGAAAATGTCGAAGATGGTTGTGGTCAGTCTTCACCCAAAATATGTTTCCTACCAAATACTGCCGAAATTTGGAAAATGCATGCATAATGGCCAACATCTTTTTGTTGTATATAGAATACAAAAACTCATGTAGTCGTAGCTGCCATTTCTTGAAAGTTATGGAATGGTCTCCCTATACCAGAAATGCGCCTATTCCCTCCTCTGAAGCACCACACTCCAACACAAAGTGTTGTGTGCAACTCAACAATGTCAACCTAGAATAGCTACTCTTCTCCTCCTTGATCCTATCAAGGTTCCTCTACGCAGTGACTATCCCCTGTTCCAAATAAACCATGTGCTCCAACCCCTGTTCATGTGGTTTCCCTAGTGGCATGTCCCCAAAAATCTCCATCTTATGTTTCGAGACTATCTAGGGTGGATATGTATGCATGCCTTAGATCAGCTGATGCTTGAGAACACTTTGCAAAGATGCAAGATTTCCTTCACCTGGTGCAAATGATCCTTTTGTTGCTGCTGGTGGAAGTATCTTATCTCCTCCTCGTGTACAAATGCTGGCATCTCCCTTCTGCTCCTCATACACTTCCTCTTCTCCTTCACTATTGGAGAATGCCTCAATGTACTATTCCTCTGAGTTTCTTTTATCAAACCTCTCTACCAATATTCGAGTGAACTCTGCATACGCAGTCACTCCTGCATGACCCAATCTGTGGAACCACCAGTTATTTGCTTCACCTTCAAGGTGTAGCGCTTCTATCTCTATGGAATCCACTTCCGCTACTTGGTGCAGCTAGAAATAGATATCTAATTTCTCGACCCAAGCCTTATTCGTACTCTTGGATGACCCATCGAATGTAAGCAGAAAGAATCTACCTGAGGTATGTTTCTTACCCTACATGTATCCTCCTCCTCTATTCTTGTCGTGGGGTCTCTGGTTGTCTTTCATCTGGAAAAATGTTGGGAAAGTCATATTATCTCTGAAATTTTAGGTCTGAGATCGGTACTCTGCAAGATATTCCCTAAGAGTCTCCTACTCTTGATGTCCTCCAACCTGAGATCAGTACTCTGCAAGATATTCACTAAGAGTGTCCTGCTCCTGATGTCCTCCAGCTCTATTTCCTACTGCTAGGAAGGTGGGCATAGTATGGCGTTGTGAGACTTGTTGCACTGCTGGTTGCGCATACCACTGATGTGGAGTACTAAACTTCTCTCCATAGGGTAACCCTCATGGGGTTTCCCTTTGCCTTTCTACTCTCATCTCATTAGGGGAATTTTTAAGTCTAAAATGGGCCTCCTAGGGAAATTATAAAATAATAATGGAAATAATATAATAATATTAGATTACATCATCAAATTTTAGAGGGAAAAAAGGAAAAAACTATTTTTTCAACTTATCTCCCTATGAGTTTACTCAAATTTTGAGCAACGACACTTGTTAGATGCATAATTTGATTCCTCATCTAAGGAGTACCTATGTTGCATACTTTCGATGAACCTTGCTACATGAAAATGAAAAATACATGAAAAACATGATTGCAATCACTATTTTTCATGTATTTCCCATTTTCCGTGTAACAAGGTCCATCGAAAGTTTGCAACATGGGTACTCCTTGGATGAGGAATCAAATTTTGCATCCAACAAGTACTCCCACTTGAAATTTGAGTAAAACATTAGGGAGATAAGTTGAAAATACAAGTTGAAAAAGTAGTTTTATTATTTTATTATTTTTAAACTTTTTACTTTTTTACTACAAAAATGGTGAATCATCCCCCATGGTTGACATCATCATCTTGAATCCTATTGGTTCTTATAAAGTTTATTTTATTTGTAAATTTTTCTTAGGAGGCCATTTTAGACCTCAAAATTACCCTAATGCTTTCATCTCTCTAGCGAGATCCTACATAGACTGGAGGAGGAATTTGGGAAACTCTTTCCCATCAATTTCTCCCACCATTGGAGACTTTCCTCTATCCTGGTCTTGTCATTGAATGAAGCTTTTCCCATAAGTTAGGCCAATATTATGCTTTGATACCACTGTAATATTCCAAAATAGAATAAATAGGAATATAGAACATCTGCAACATTCCAAATAAAGAAAATTAGGAATATAGCACTAAAGTCTAAAAAATGCCGAAAATATGCTGCAACTAGAAATTACACTAAGACATCATAACCATGAGCAGAAACAGTCGGGTCATATCATTATAATCAACAAAAAAAATAAAGTACATAGTGCTCCAAATAAGATGCACTCAACCCAACAAGAAGTGGTTGAAATAGCTCTAAATCCTAGCACTGGAAATGTGGTTGTTGTTATTGCTACTAGAAGGTTGTCTATGCACAGTGTTGTCGGAAACTACTGCTGCAAGGAAGAAGAACCATGTGCGATAGGCTGCTAGTGTGCTCAGAAAGAATTTTTATTTTAACCATGGACTCTAATCTAAAAACCTAGAAAAACCCAGAAATGGTTTGGCCTGGTTTTGACTTTGGAAATTCGGCCCTATAGGGTTGCAAAGTACACTCCTGTTAGCTGACTTACGCACTGTTGTTGGGTAACTACTGGGAGATGGCTGAAATAATGATAAAACTACTGCAAATTCTCCCAATCATCTCTACATATGAAGGGATGATCCCCTCACTGGATTCCAACCTAGGAAACTTGGATCCTTCCTCCTATGAAGTTGCCACTCCTAGATTGCACAATTTTTGAAGGTGCCTACACTGATAAGAGGGGCAGTAGTATGGCCTAACATTGTATGATGAGATACTACTCTGGAATACTGAAACACACTCAACGGGGTGAAGGTTTGATCCCCTCACAGGATTCCAAGCTAGAATTATTGGAACTTCCTTCCACCTCTGAAGCTTCCACCGCTGGACTGCAAAATGCTGAAGATGACTGTGCCGCCAAAGAGGGGACAAATCTTGGCCTGATGCTGAATAATAAAATACTACTCTCAAGATACTAAAATATACTCACAAGTGAAGGGTTGATCCCCACATGGGATTCCAAACTGAGATTCTTGGAACTTCCTTCCTCCTCTCAAACCCTACTGCTAGAATGTGTAATTCATGCAGGTGATTGTTGCTGCATGGAGGGACAAAATTATGGCCTCATTTCGGATGTTGAACTGTTGCTCAGAAACTACCTTTCTGAGTTGGCACTTGAATTCTCCCAAGGATAAGAGTGGGATCTCCGCTCGGAGACACCCGTGTGCTAAACAACACAACAGACTCCACTAAACAGCTGAATTGTGCAAAAAGTCATAAAATAACATACATAAAAAAAATTGAAAATGCCTTCTATGGTTTCCATCCCTTTCCTTTTATGCTTGTGAGTCCTCATACCCTTGGCCCCACACAATAATTATGTTGCACACTTGGCCACTAACCTCCATAATGACTATGATTTTCTCCACTATCTCCACTACCTCCATTACTGTGTTGTTGATTTGGTCATCTTTACCCCATCCACATGCACTGACCCACATTCACACTAAGAAGTGGTTTATTCATCTTGACCCCATCCATATGCACCGATCCACATTCACACGAAGAAGTGGTTTATTCCTACTAAAAGGATTTATGGGTCCCTCTACCCTCTTATTCATTTATCTTATTAAAAAAAACAAAAATTAATATTCCAATTAAGCTAATTAGGAATATTACAACTCCACTAGCTCGTAGATCCCAAACTACCTACCTGCCCATCGCCATGCATCTCATGACCCCTCGCCACTTTGGGAGTAGCCTTATACATCCCTCGATGTACTAGTCCTCAAGATAATGCCACCAACACTCTGATACACTAGACAATAATAGATCACACCTGCAACGGACATCCTCCAGCAGAGCCACATAATCAGGTATTTGGTCTACTTTCACTCCACTAGATCCTGCATCCCCTGGTGTCGTGAATCGTCCCGCATACCCTACCAGTTTCACCGATGCTATATATTCATACCAAAAGTTACGAATTAGTACCACATACATATTCTAAGAACTTTAAATGCACCTTAATAAATAGCAACTTTCACTTACCATCTGGTCCCCATGCTCGACCAGGCGGAAGTGGCAAGTCAAGGTCTCCTTGAAAGTTCATACCATTTCATGGATAGTCATCTATGTATAGTGACATCTGATCCCAATGTGAAAATAACTTGGGTCGTAACACCCGTCTGACTCCCCCTCCTCCTCTCCACAATAGTTGCCCTCGGCGGCGCATCCTGGGCCCCTGTGGTCCCCCATCCTAGATCTGCACATGAGGTCATATCTTGGGGATCTTCTCAAAGAAGAATGCGAATAATACCATACCAAAAGCACATTCATGGTTCACCTGCCACTTGCATAGCGACAGCTATCATTTCACCGACAACAGCATCATCTGGGCCCACCCATAGTGGGTCCTGCTCAAAACACTCTCCACCAACATCATTTTCCCCCCAATGTTGTGGTGGAACACCTGGTTTCCCAGGATCCGCAGTATTATTGCGGGGATATATTGTGTCTCTAGCCACTCTATATCACTGATCAGAGTGGTAATTCCCTTAGCACGAGCATCCGGTCGACAATCACGCTCCATGAACTCTGATATATTTTGCCCACACCATTAAATTGGATGTATGTTTCCCACCACCCCTAGTGATGGGAGTGTTGGTCAAAAAATAAATTTCCTGGATATTAAGCTCAATCTTGTGCCCCTGCACCATAAAGGCCACCTGGTCTAGATCCCAATATCTCACTACCCTTGATAGTAGGGGGACCTACCCTCATAAGTGGGTTCTCAACCAACTTGAGAAACCCGTATCTAGAAAGACATTAGGAGAATTTTGAGATCTAAAATGGGCCTCCTAAGAAAAATGTACAACAAAAATAAACCTTATAAGAACCAATAGGATTCAAGATGATGATGTCAACCATGGGGGATGATTCACCCTTTTTAAGTAAAAGGGTAAAAAGATTAAAAAATAATAAAATAATAAAACTACTTTTTCAACTCGTATTTTCAACTTATCTCTCAAATTTTTTACTCAAATTTTGAGTGGGAGTACTCGTTGGATGCAAAATTTAATTCCTCGTCCAAGGAGTACCCATGTTGCATACTTTTGATGGACCCTGCTACACGAAAAATGGGAAATACATAAAAATACATGATTACAATCACGTTTCTCATGTATTTCTATTTTTTCATGTAGCGGGGCCCATCAAAAGTATGCAACATGGGTACTCATTGAGGAGGAATTAAATTTTTCATCCAACGAGTACTCTCGGTTGAAATTTGAGTAAAAAATTTGGGAGATAAGTTGAAAAAGTAGTTTTTTTCTTTTTTCCCTCTAAAATTTGATGATGTAATAAAATCTTATTTTATTATTTCCACTATTATTTTATAATTTCCTTAGGAGGCCCATTTTAGACCTCAAAATTCCCCTAATGACTCCTCGTACCACATGATGCCCCTGGATCTCGGCCCGAAGAGCATCCAAATCTCTCTCATGCTATTTGATCTTCAATTCTACCATACCTGCATAATACCGTCATTTTTTTCAGCTCAGAAATAAGACAATTGCATCACAAATCTGCTATCATGGCCCTCAGCAAACCAGCAGAAAAAACCAACTCCAACTCGTACTTTTCCTGTAGTGGAACTGTGAGCTCGTAGTTTTTCCCACTAAATATTGCTTCCAAGTCATATTTCAAAGCCTGAATAGTGCGAGTCAGTCGTGAGGATGGGCAGGGTTCTCCCACAAAGCCATGGGGACCTAATCTAAAAAACTAAACCAACAGAAATTTAGAGTAAGTTTAGACCACCTACCTGCCTCTAACAGATCCTGTTTCCAATGGTCAGTTTGTCCACTACGATCGCCGCAAGATTTAGGGCCTTATCCTCCTCTCCAAATTCACCATGGCTCACTTAGAAAATGAATTAAACTGGAGGGAAATCTCCCTTTTAAAGGAAAAACCCTAAATTTTCCTTCTCCAATTGCGACTAAACCGTAGCTCTGTTTGAGAAAACATTAGCACCGTTGGAAAGCTCTCACCGAGCACTATAATGGATCTTGTTTTGTTTTTGGTAATTTGATACTTCACCAAGAAGGGTCACTTTGTTGCCTCTTAAAATAAAATTTCTTCACATGCACTGCTTGTACTTGGGGCACCATAGATTATTTTCAAGAGAAGTCCTTTTTGTACAATTTAAACATCCTCTACTTATTTGACCCTCTCTGCCACAATCCTGAATCACTCCTATCATCTTGAGAAATCCTTTGTTTCGGGTTGATGATGTGGAAATAATTATGGCCCTCCTTCAACATATCACTTCCTGTCAACTCCAACTCATTATCCAGGAAGATGTTTTAAAAACTCCTTTCCAGTGCCTTGGAGCTTGCATGCCTCAATGGAAATTTCTCAGCGTTCGACGACAGGTTCACATCATTGTCCTTCGATAAAATGATTCTACAGGTGTTTGACTTCAACTCATTTATTCACACTTGTAGATTTTGTTTTTGTACCTTGAGGATCATCATCATTATTGGTGGTTTCTCTTTTTCCTGTTAACGGTTCACATCATTGATCGTTAATAAGGTGGTTTCTACCATGTTCAACACCAATACATTTATTCACATGGTTAGATTTGTATAGTGGGTGGATCAAGATAGAGACAGAGACCCTGGATCACATATTTTATTATCTAGGCTATATAGAGTTATTTATTATTCATGATTGTACACATGATCCTTGCTATATGAATTGCTACAACCATATCGTGGATCCATTTCCATGACCACTTTCAAATGGATGGTTGCGACCATGTTGTGGGTTCATGTGTTATTTGATCCCTATTTAGATATATTAGGTATGTTTTTATCAAAGATGTCACATATTGTATTTTGTTTGATTTGGCAGGTCTCCTGGTGGTATTCTGAGTCCTTGTCTTGCTTTGTAAATAATTTCACCCATCACTCTTTGTTTTCCTACATGCTTTAGGGGGAATTTGTTACACAGTAATTTGTCACCCTATTCACTTCCCGTCCCTGATCCTGAAGTGCCCTAATATGAAAATTGTGCAATATGTCCACCATGGAAAATACATCAAGATATCCCTTAAATATTAAAAGAAATTTTACTTGAATAATTTCAAGAGAAGCTCAGCTCAAAACATAAATTTCTAGGTCAGCGCTCTTTTCCAATTTCCTGCTCGTGCTAATGGCAGGTTGCAACACTTTGACCTCGCACCACCAGCACACTTTTTATGGGAAAAACCACAATGATCCCTTTCTGACATTGTTTCCTCAAAATGGAGAATAATCTTTGTGCACTAGAAGCTTCTAGAACGACAATTTGGATATGGTTCAATGGAGATATGGTTGAGCTCTCTCATTTGGAGCTCTTGATCTTATCATTAGGGAATTTTCCCTTGAGAATTGGGCCTTCCTCCTTCCTTTATGAATCCCTAACTCCTTATCCCTACCTATAAATTGAATCCCATCCTTCCACTACTGGTTGGTCTTATCTGATCATTAATTATTTGCATCCCTATGTTGTGATTATGCCTAATTTTCCACTTGGGAGAAGGATTTCTTGAGGATCCTCAGTTTTGACTTAAAAAACACCAAAGGAAGGTCTCCAACATCAAGGCCATGGTTGTATGCTTCCTCTTTCTATAATTAATAATACATATGATGTTTCACTTTCCATATTTATCTAGATATCTATGTAAGTAGCCTAATGCTCCTTGACCTGTTAGGTAGTGTGTATTCAATGTATGATGTTATCACCAAAAATTGGTCATATAACCATTTACAATTAGATGGATCAAAATACACCATGTAAGACCAACTTTATGATAGTAAAATTTCTTTCACTGTAAGAAATAATTTGATCAACGATATTCTATTAAGTTATTTTTGGTTAAAACAAGAAACCCTGTGCGAAATAATTAAATAATCCTTATTTATTTTATTTTCCTCTAGGAATAATTAATCAAACCATTTTTTAAATAATATTCTTGGTCATATTTAACCCGATTATGAGAAATAATTAGAGAAATCGTTATTTATCTTAATTTTTCTCTATAATAATTAATTAAATCATTATTTACTTATTATTCCTTATTAAATTTGACTAAATCATCTAGGAATAATTAAACAAATAATTATTTGTGTACTATTCTTTAACTACATTCATGAAATGATAAATAAATCATTTATTTTTTTATTATTTCTAAATAAAGGTATTTAATCAATTTAAATTCCTTTTCCCTCCAACAAAATATAATAAAATATTCCAAGCATTTAGATCTAGATCTTGGTTAATAATATTGTATTATTCGCCATTATCAAGGATATATCAACATTTTGTTATAAATAGAAGGTTTTTTCCATTCATTCTTCACTTTGATCCTTTTCATTGTCGCACTTTGATCATTCTTATTGTTTCTACTATTTTCTTTTTCTTCTTGAGCTCCCACTTGGGTTTTCTACACCATTGAGAGAGAAAAACTTCTGGAACTAAAGCGTTGAGGACAACCAGGTACCCATCCCATTGAGGGTGACTGGTAACATTTATTTGTTCCCTTCACTAGGTGTAATAATATATGAAAACATTTTTTAAATCTTGACTTTTTTGTTGGATGCATGGAGCAATTACTATTTATTTTCACTATTTAACTACTTTTACTACATAGATCTAGTTTTTTGCAGCATTTCTTCTAACCTCTCCTTGTAGATCTAAAGAGTTAAGAAGCCATTTCTATTGTTAGGGTTGTTTGTCACACATAGCTAAAGTAGGATCTTTTCGTACACTTTCATTTATAATTTACATTAACAATAATTACTATGTATTTTTTGTTGTGGAAACATTTTCTAAGATGGCTATATTGGCAGCTTGCAAGAAGAGTATCAAAACATAGGATGTTGCAAAACTCTTCCTTGAATGAGTATGGGTACATTTTAGAATCCTGCGGACCATTATATCAAATCAGGATAGTGGGCTCCTAAGCACATTCTGGTTGAGCGTCTGGACATTATTGGACACTAAGATCACCAAGTCGTCTGCATTCCATCCCCAGACTAATGGAAAGATAAATGTCATCAATAGGATGACAGTGCACAAAATACACATGTAAAACACCAAGCATCCACAAACCTAGGATGATATCCTTCCTTATTTGTAGCATAGTTATAACAGCACTCTCCATAGCTCGATTGGACACAGTCCTTTTCAAGTGGGTTTGGGTTTTCAGCCATGTGTCTGATTGATTCTACCACGCCTCATGTGACTACACATAAAGAGTCCACACATGTACAGTCTAAGACTAATAAAGTAACTTGGTTAATTTAATGCATCTAGCACATCCACTAGTAGTTGCATGACATCTTAGATAAGTCCAATGCCAAGTACAACCAGTGGCAAGATCAACATCGGGAGCCACACAAGTTTCAGGTGGGTGACAAATTTTAGTTGCATTTTCAGAAAGAAAATCTTATTGTAGCCCATCGGAAGTTGAGACCACTCTTATATGGGATTTACACCATCACCAATGTTGTGGGAGACAATTCTTTTGAGCTTAGCATTCACCCATTCCTTGGCCTTCACCTAGTGTTTAATCTGGATCACCTTCATCCATACTTTCCAACATTACTGGACACATCAAACATGGAAGAAAAACTAATACCAACAAAGATAGACTCAAACTGCATGGAACATGCCACAACTAATTAGATCATGGACACACAAATAAATAACACTCGACAATAGAAGATCAAACTGTATCGATTTGTCAAAGTGTTATGCAACCAGCTCACAAAATAGAATAAAATAAAGATCAATGACTTAAAATTAGCCTATTCAAGGGGGAAACCTCCTTTACATTACATAAATGAAATATTATTGGATGGTTCAAATGAAAAAAATTCCTTTCTATATATAGGAGTCTAAGGGGTCACAGTATAATCAGAGTCGACATAAAAATAATAATGTAAGGGCGCACCAATAACAATAGTGGGCTTCTATGGGGCACAATAATAAAAATATGAGGATTACATGGGTACAACAATAACAATAAGGGGGCTACACTAAAAATAAAAATAAGGGGATATAGTATTATTATAGGGACCTAACATGCTCCTCTCCTTCAAAAAAATTTTGTCCTCAATGCTTGAGTAGTTATGGATTCTTCTATATAAAATTATCATCCTCCCATGTGGAATCTTTAGCAGGTAAGTTCTTCCACTTGATGAGATACTCTTAAATTGATCGATTTTGTAACTATCGAGTTCTTTTTTCCATGATTTCTTTAGGTTCTAATATTATTTTTCCTTCCTTTTCAATTTCTAGCAATATTGTTTGAACTGGGATATTGTCACCTATAATCTTCTTTAAGCATGAAACATGGATACCTAGGTGCACTCGGGAAGATTGAGGAAGCTCCAATTATAGAAAGGAGGTTTTCTCATTTGAATCATCCAAGAATTGTTCATCTATGTAATGTAAAGTATTTTTCCCCCTCAAAGAGGATAATTTTTAAGTCGTTGATCTATATTTTCTTCTATTTTTTGAGTTGGTTGCATAACATTTGGTATCAGAGCCGACATAAAAATAATAATGTAAGGGAACAACAATAAAAATGGTGGGGCTTCTGTGGGGCACAATAATAAAAATATGGGGACTACATGGGTACAACAATAACAATAATGGGGCTACACTAAAAATTACAATAAGGGGATATACTGGTGTTATAGGGACCTAAAACAAAGTAGGCCAACTTCGTCACCAAGGAAAGTGGCTCACCAGGGACCAATTTCAGTAGAAGTTTCCCCATCTCATGAAGGCACTCAATGCAATGGGGACCATTGCTTCTTAAGGGGGTAATATTTATATATTTATATATTGGTGGCCACTAGCCTATTCCACTTGAACCCCTGCCATTTTATCTTTTAGTTTTCTTAATTGTAGCATAGTTTACTATTTTTAGCAGTTTTTCGGGTCTTGAACTTCCGAAGTCATTTTGAGGCCCTAAATGATGTTTTTATATATATATTAGACAAACCAATTAGTTTCAGTAAGGGTTTGTAGTCAAAAATTTTAGTCCTCAGATAGATATTTCTAACTAGGTATCGTACGCATCAGACGGAGATAGCATGCCAAAGTTACAACCCCAGGAAATTTATGTACCAATTTACCCAAACGGAGCCCATAGACTTTTGACACTTCATCTCCTAGGGTTATGTTTTTGGATGTATACAGTTTTTCATTGCTTCTCAATAATAAATATGCCTCTGATCCTTATTATAACACAGTTTAATAGGCATGTATCCGTCACATCGCTTCTCACAAATATGCTAACATAGCTCGAGCTAGTTTATTTCCATTTTGCATGTAAATAGTTTTCAGTACTTTGTTATTAATGAATTGAAGTTATATTTTCATTGTATCTCTATGTTTATATTTTTATTTTTATTTAATTTTGTTCCTTCATAAATCTGAATGAGTGGTAATAGAGTGTTCTACTTTGTTATTTTTTTCTATGCATGTCGTCAATGAGGTCAGGGTATAAGTAGTTGGGACTTGAACTGGTTGAGTCTTTTCAATATCTTCCCCACCGACACTGTCGACCTCCCATGTAAAAAGAAAAGAAATACAAGTGAGAATTAGATCCTATCAAATTCTTTCTCGAAGAATCCCTCAAGAGTAAAAGGAACAAGATGATGGAAAACTTTGCCCAGATCCTTCAGTGGATGCCCATTGGCGATGCATCTTCATCCAACAATCACTTCAAAGATGTCACCCCCTTCAAGGTACAAGTGAAATTTGATATCCCTATATTCAAAGTTCAAATAGATTCGGGTTTTGTAGATAAATGATTGAAACTGTCTGAAGGTTATTTTTCAATCCATAGTTTCTTTGATAGGGAGAATATAAATTTTGCACTGCTTAAATCTTCCCCCCATGTAAAGGACAAGTGGGAAAATTACTGTGAGAAAAGGGCCAAGGAACCCTCTTGTTTTATAGCTTCCCCTCTTGGAACTATTTTTGAGAAGCTTCCAAGGAAAAATATTACCCCATGGGGAGCTACGAGGACAAGTATATATAGAGGACCACACTACGGCAACAAAGGGAACAAGATGTGCATGAGTTCACAAATAGTTTTCATACTCTACACACAAATTTTGGTATCAAAGACTTTGACCAACGTCTCGTGCTCAGGTACCTTGGTTTTCTGCAAAAATATATTCTAGAATAAATGGAGTTCCTAGACATCTCCTTGCTTGGTGAAGCATACAGATATGCTTCCAAGGTTGAACAAAAATTTAAACAAAAGAAGCACAAATTTGGATCTATGAATCATAAGAAGGGCAATATCACCCCAAAAACACAGAACAAAGGATAGAGCCAAGGTGGAGTGACTCAGGACAACTCATCAAAGCCGCAAGAAAATAATGGCACTGTGAAGATGAAGAAGGACATAGGAAAATGGTGTGAGTTCTACAAGAACCCCACTCACAACACAAATGAGTGATGCACCAAGTAGTCATTGGTGGTTGAGTTGAAAGCTTCAGAGATTGATGCATGTTATGATTCTTAACCAGACCCCGACAAAGGGAATGACAAGGGGAAGCATATTATTGATGTAGAAACTAGTGCCATTGTTGGCACCACCAAGGTCTAGAAGAATGATCCCAAATGTCCAAAGGAGGGGGAGTGTCTCTTCCACTCACATATTTGGGTGAAGGGTTATCTATTGTAGTTCATTATCGATAGTGGGAGCCAAAATAACCTCATTTAAACAGAAGTCATGAAGGGTTTGGGCCTTTTGACCACACTACACCCACATATGTACACCATCTGGTGGCTTCACCAAGGAAGAGATATTTTTGTCAGTTAGTAGTGTTGCCTTCCTTACAACATCAAGCCCTTCACTGATGAGGTATTATGTGATGTTTCTCCTCTTGAATTTGGTGATGTGTTATTATGCAAACCATAATTATGGAAGCATCATGTTTTTTATGATTCTAGGCCTTGAATTTTTATTATTACTTTGGGAAATATGTCATACAGGATACCGGATGTAGCCATGCCTACTTCCATCTCCTTGATATCTGCTAAGAAATGAATTAGGATTGTCTCCCAGACTAGGGAATTTTTTTTCTTTCTGATTCGCTCTCAAAGCAAGGGGAAGATAGTGGCCACATCCATGGCCCCTAGGAATTGTTCCCCCACGCAGTAGAAACAGGTGGGTAAGGTTGTGGAAGAATACAAGGACATATTCTCCTCACCCACGAGGGTACCTTTGCACTATTAGGTCAATCATTCTATTAATATGACTCTCGGAGCACCTCTAACAAATGGGCTAATATACATCCACTCCATTTGGGAAAATGAAGAAATCAAGCAGCAAATCCAAGATTTTTTATAAAAATGGAACATATGACCAATTTCCTCATCTTGTGGGAGCCTAATTTTATTTGTACAGAAGAAATATGGAACCTAGAGACTTTGCATTGATTATCGAGCACTAAACAAAATCGATGTTAGGAACATGTATCCAATCCCACGAATTGATGACCTTCTTGACCATCTCAAGGGGGGGAAATATTTTAGAAATATCAATTTTAAGTTTGGTTATCACCGAGTTCAAATATAACCCACAGATGTATGGAAGTTCACCTTCAAATCCAAGGAGGGCCTTTTCAATTGGTTGTTCATGCCTTTCAGGTTGAAAAATTCCCCTGCAAATTTTATGAGGCTAATGGATGACATATTTCGGCCCTTCACCAACTCATTCATGGTTGTATATCTAGACAACATCCTCATATTTATCAAGAGTTAGGAAGAGCGCCTATAACACACTTGGCAAGTCCTTAAAACCCTGCGGCAGCACAAACTATGTGACAACTTGGATAAATGCACATTTATCATAAGTCAAGTCCAATATATGGGCTACATCATTGATGAGCAAGGCATACATGTAGATTGAGCTAAGAATTCATTTATGATTGGCCAGCCCTTACCACTATAACATAGCTTCGTAACTTTTAGGGCCTTGCCAATTTTTATCAAAGATTCATGTTGGGATTCTCTCATTTCACTTAGCCTCTGTTTTAGGTAACCAAAGGTGGAGAAAAACCAAGGTCTTTCTAGTATGATTCCAAACATAATTCATTCGTTGAGTTGAAGCATCACCTCTTCTTTGCACCTATACTCACATTCCCATACCAGCAACAACCATTCGAAATTGAGACAAGTGCCTCAAACTATGTTATCAGTGCATTTCTCACCCAAAAGGGGGATCCGGTGGCCTATCATAGTGAGAAAATTTTTGATACAATTCAGAATGCACTGCCTATGATAAAGAGATGAAGAAGGAGATGGTCATCCACACAGATCACTGACCTATTCAGTTTATCCAGACACAAGGGAAGTGGCAGAATTATTGACATTGAAATTGGTCTACATATCTGCAAAAATTCCACTTAAACATTAAATACAAGAAGGGAAGCACCAATCATGTTGCATATTGCCTCAGTTGGACCTCAGTTGCAACATCAACTATTGTTCTCAACTCTTGTGGCCATGAGACCTTCGGGTGGTTGAAATTGTACAAAAATGATCCAGAGTTCTCAAACACATAGCAGATGCTAGTGGATGGAAAGAAATTTCCATATTTACACCTCCAAGACGTATTATTATGCTATCGGGGCCACCTTTGTGTTTTTTGAAGTGAGCATGCCAAGCTGATTTGGGAGGCACACTACAGTCGGGTTGCAGGACACTCTAGCATGAAGAAAATTGTGGTCATACTACAGAATTATTTTTATTGGCCAAAACTTCAACATTATGTTGGAAAATATATCATATCATGCATTGCATGCATCATCGCCAAGCCAACCATTAAGAAGCAAGGCTTGTGAAATACTTTGTCTACTCCCATCCAGCCCTGGGAATCCATCTCCATGGATTATTTATCATACCTCCCTTCAAACAAACATGGTAATGACTTTTTATTTGTGGTCGTGAAAAAAATTTCTAAAATGGCTATATTGGAAGCTTGCAGGAAGAGTATCACAATAGAGGACACTGCCAAACTCTTCTTTCAATGATTATGGTTACATATTGTAATAATGCAAAACATTATATCATATCAGGATAGAATTTTCTTGAGCACATTTTGGTTGAGCCTTTGTACATTATTGGACACTAAGCTCACCAAGTCGACTGCATTCCATCCCAGACTGATGGCTAGACATAGGTCATCAACGGGGTGATAGTTCACATGCTACATATTTACAACTCCAAGCATTCATGAACCTAGGATGATAGCCTTACTTATGTGCATCATAGTTATAACAGAGCTCTCCATAGCTTGACTGGTTGCTGTCCTTTTCAAGTTTGTCTCATTTTTCATCCATTTTGTTTGATTTATGTTACCATTTCTCATGCGACTACAATAAAAGAATCCACACATGTACAATATGAGGTTTATAAATAAAATTGGTTTATTGAACACATCCAACACATTTTCTAGCATGTGCATGACATCTTGGATAATTCCAATGCTAAGTACAAGCAATGGCATGATCAACATCGGGTGCCACACATTTTTCAGGTGGGCGACAAAGTTGGGTTGCATTCTTAGAAATAATGTCTTACAGGAACCCATTAAAATCTTAGACCACTCTGATATGGGCCTTACACCATCACCAAGGTTTTTGGAGACAATTCTTTTTAGCTCAATATTCCCCCATTCCTTCGCCTACACCTAGCGTTCAACGTGGTCTGCCTTCGGCCATACTTTTCACCATTATTGGACACATTAGACATTGTAGAACAGCTAACACCAACAGAGCTAAAACCAGACTTCATGTAGGAAAAAAATAATCATATCATGGACACATAGATCAAGAACACTCACCAGTAGAATATCCAACTGTATCAGGTTGTCAAATTTGGCCAACTCTAGCACCAAGGCAAGTGGCTCACCAGGGACCAATTTGAGCAGAAGTTTCCCCATCTCATGGATGCACTCAATAAATTGGGTACCATTTCTTCCTGAGTGGTTTGAAATCATCCAGCTAGATATTGGTGGCCCTATTCCATTTGGATCCCCACCATTTTTTCTTTCAATTTCCTTAATTGTAGCTTAATTTACTATTTTGTCAATTTTTTGGGTCTTGTACTTCTGTAGTCATTTTGAGGCCCTAAATGATGTTTTTTTTTTAGAAAATAGAAAAAAAAATTGGTTGAGGCAAGGGTTTACAATCAAAAATTATATTCCTCATATGGATCTTTCTTACAAGGTACCGTACTCCTCAAAGTGATCGCATGCCAAAGTTACGACCCTGGGAATTCGATCTACCAATTTACCCCAACAAGGCCCACAAACGTTTGGTGCTTCATCTCTAAGGATTAGATTTTTGGATGTTTATGGTTTTCCATTATTTCTCAATGATAAATAGGCCTTCAAGTCCCATTGTAACATAGTTCAAAAGGAATGTAGCCACCACATCTCTTCTTTGAGATAAGCTAGCATCACCCGAGCTAGTTTATTTTCATTCTGCATGTAAACAGATTTCAGTACTTTGTTATTAATGAATTGAAGTTATGTTCTTTATTTATCTCTTTGTTTCTATTTATATATTTATTTCATTTTTTTCCTTCATAATCAGGATCACAAGGCATGGATGCAAAGAAGGAATTCTCATGATGAGACCTTGTGTACACCATCTGAATTTGCAATTCGAGTGGTAGAATGCCTAAAATTGGGATTTCAATCAGACTTTGCACAATTCAGGTTTGAATTACCAAGATTCTCTCTCTTAAAACACTCCATTACTAATGGTTATAGTTTTAGGGTCTTAGTTTTGGGATTTTTTAAAAGAAAATTCATTTTCGACTATAAATTTAGTGTCCAATATGGCCTTTATATATTTTTTGGTTTTTTTTATTCGGATCATGGCTCCACCCTCACATTTCCATTGATAATTTTCTCTTTCCACTCAATCTTTATCACTCAGCTCTCCCCAAGTATTACATTACTCTTCGATGCTAGTTTCTCTATCTTGGTTTGATATCGACCCCCTACCCCATGTTGTCCCTCTCAACCTTTCATCCCCTTCCTTTGTGTACCTCTCTATGCACAAAGTTGGTGTGTTGATGGTGTTGTATAAATTCATTCACCACTTGTTATCCCATATTATCCCTATGACCTCCACTTTGTTTGTGCCCATCCTCTCCATTCCATGTTACCAGTCGCCCTCTCACCCTCAAGCTCTTCTCTTAAGTTTATAGCCTATAGTTTCCACTTTGAATTCACCTCTCCAAGGTTGAAATTTGACCTTGGCATTTGGTGGAATCCCAAAATAGCTAGAAAAAGGGCCAAGTCATGCAAGGGCATTGCCTAATATCACGAAATGGACTCCCTTGCCTAGAAAAGAGTGAAGGCATCAACATGAAGATATATAAACCATACCACAGCTCAAGTCTAGAAAGAGATAGTTGAGGTAGAGAATGGCATCGTTGTGGAGAGATAATGTCTATCAGATATTGAGATTGCAGGTGACTTTTCTAAGCGGATACCAGAAATCTGTCACATAAGGACATAGCTTAACTAGTACATGTACACTATTTACATCTAATAGCACATTAAAGTGATTCTTGGGAGAGTTATCCTCAACATAAATGAAGCTTTTTCAAGAGGTCATAATGATGTCATAAGAGCTACAAATAATAGGTTAAGGCTTGGATTGATGTCTTCCATGAATTGAAGGCCACCTTGGCCTCCCTTTGGATATAAGCTACTCACTAGGGAGAAGCAAAGAGCCCATCAATGTTGAATAATTAGAGTCTCCAAAAGCATGTTGATAAACTTTGTCTACTTCACTACTAATTAATTTTATTATAGTTTCTTTAATTGAATAGATTTTCTAGTCTTAGTTACCCTTGGGTTTGACGAATTATGTGTAATGTTTTTGTTTTCACATATAATATGAATTTTTGGATTCTTAAAAATATATGTTTCTAGCACTAGTATATTTTACCTAGTGGAAAATTTTGGAATAATTTTATGTATATTTTCTTTGGTATCTAATAAAATGAATATTTTTTACCAAAAAAAACTATGATCCTTGGAAAAAAAACATTAGTAATTATTATATTGCAAAACTTCATGTTTAATTTAGTGAATAACAATATAATAACTTAATACTTGCAACATTCTCTCAATATATGTACATATAATATATATGTTATGTAATACCTTAAAAATAATCTTAGCTCTGAGGCTCTCCTAATCATTGTTGCAGAAACCCTAGGTTGATCTTGCTATGGCATGATCTAAGGGGACTTCTCCCCCTCCTCTAGATGAGGTAATGGCCTTCTAGTTTCTTTTGGATATATTATCAAAAAAACCCATAATTAAATAAGGGTAGGCAAATTTCGTGAAGAATATGGAATCCATCCATTTTGTGGCTCTTCTCTCTAGAGTCCGGCGAACAACCCTGGATTTTTATGTTCAAGCTCTAGTAGGAAATTTCATGGGGATGTGGTTGTCCCCCCAATATATGGAGGCATGTATGGATAAAACTTTGAAGCCAATGATGAAGGGAAATATTGGATTATACACTTGTGGCAATGGTTTTTTTCTTTCTTATTTGAACTCGAGGATAACTGCATGATATTCAGAAATGGACCCTAATTTTTTGGACCTCAAGGTATGTATTTGAATAAGTGGTATTTATAATTTGACCCAAATGAAGATATCCCAAATTAAATCTGTATATGGGTGAATCTTCCTCAACTCCCACTCTCTTTATAGAGCGATAATTGACTACGATGAAATGGAAATGGATTTGTAAAATATTTGGATAGGATTAAACATAAAGGATCTCAGTTTGCATGTGTTAAGATATGTGTAGAGGTCGATCTGGAGAAGGGATTTCCTTCATAAATAAATATAACGCTCGGGGGATGGACATGTTTTAAGAGTCTTTATTATGATTATATTCCATTTAAATGTTTATTATGTCATGAATACGACCATTTCTCCAGAGATTGCAAGAAGTCATAAGAAAGCAAAGACACAAATTCACCAGCAAAAAAAGGAGCAATATTGGAAGACACAGAAGAAATATTTTGCAAAACCAAGTTGAATTCGATCAGGAAGAACCCATCCCTAGCTCAAATAATGGGGCTTCTAGTGAGGATTTAGTAAATCTGCAAGAAGAATATGGGGAGATAAAATATGCAAAGAAGGTACCAAATATTGAGAATAAATCATATCTGCAACCCACGGAGCTAATTCCTATATCAGCACAAAATTTTCTAGCAAACCACAATGGAGGTACTCCTGTCTAAAGCCATGAATGTTGAGGGTGGACCTTCTTCCATAAGGATAATAGCCTAAAACATGGATTAAAATATAATTTGAGTAGAAGAAGGTAGAAACCATGAGATAGAGAGCAATAAGAAAAATAAGGGAAGACCTTTTAAGAATACTGCTCAAGAATTAGAGGCGGAGTAGAACAAAAAATTGGGTAATCAGCCAATAATCACTGATATTCTCAAGTCAATGGTGTCTAAATGGTTTTAAGTACCAAAATAATGAGGAGGTCATATTCAAAATCCTAGCAAAAAATGATGAATATCTTGTCCTGGAATATAAGGAGTTTGGGAAGCCTCGTTAAATTCCTATTGATTAAGGATATGGTGAAACAGGAAATACCTTGGATAATTTTACTTTAGGAAACCAAGCTTGAGGAAATGGAAACTATCAATGCATCTAAATCCTTATGAAGATATAGTATTGGAATTACGCAAGGGGAGCTCAATCTTATAGATAGTATAAAATATCAATTTTGGGTAGTTGTGCTTTTGGAAAGAAGGGATTCAGGTGACCAGAACTCCATCATCAATGTACATGCTCCAGTTTTATATGGTTAAAAACCAAAATCTTGGGACTCCTTAATATCTCTTAAAGAGATATTATGGCATAATAATTGTGCAATTGAAGGTAATTTAATATTGTTCTCAGATCCTCGTAGAAGACACTGGGATGCATAGAACATAATACATTTAGAAAGTGAATGGAGGATATGATAAATGAGTGGGACCTTGTGTACATTCACCCCAAATTAGGTAAATGCACATGGAAAAAAATTAGAGGGAAAAATCACATAGCAACACGACTAGACATTTTTCTAATTCACGTTACCCAGCTCTTAAAGTGATGGATTACATTTCAAAAATCAGGCATCAAGGAGAGTCTAACCATCGACTAATCTTATTAGTATTGGATCATATGGAAGATTCATGCTTGATCATGTTTAGATACAATATTTCATGGTTTAAGGAAGGAGTTTTGGATTTAATTAGGAAAACATGGAGAATTCCCGTAATCAAATATCATACCTATGTGTGGGAATAAAAATTAAAATCAGTGAAAAAATCACTAAGGAAATGGGTCAAGGAATATTATCAACCCACTGGACAAAAACATATTGAGTTAGTAAATAAATTAGAATCTTATTAAAGTATAATTGAAATAAGTAAGGTGGAGCGTTGGCATATTGAAAAGGAAAAGGAGTTAACAAGGAAAATATTTGTAGTAAGTACGTAGGAAGAAGATTTATGGAGGTAAAAATATCAGAGCTTGTGGCTTCAAGTAGGCAGTCAAAATACTTCTTTCTTTCATAAACAAGAAAAGGCTCGTGAACTTCATAGTCAAGTTGAGATAGCCCCTAAATGAAGGGTGAGGTTGACCTCTTTTGAGCATACCAAACAGGAAGAATATCATCAATTTCAGGTCCTCTATCAAGAAGACAAAAGCGTAAACATGACTTAATATTATAAATTTCTTCAATGTGTCCCCTCTATAGTCTTAGAATCTACCAAGCCATGGGATCGGATGGCTTCACCATAAATTTTTGTATATATTTTTGACCCGTGATTAAAAAAGACCTGTTTTAAATCTTGATTGTGATGTGAAATAAATATTATATTGAGGGTAACACAAACTCCTCCTTTCTCACTCTAATTCCTAAAGAGTTGAATCCTATGAATTTCACTCAATTTAAACCTATCTCCCATTGTAACATGACCTACAAAATTTAACGAACATCATTGCAACAAGACTGAAGAAAATTCTTTTGGAAATCATTTCAGAGAACCAAGGTAGCTTTATGCAGTAGAGACAAATATTGGACAACATTATCCTTGTGTGGGAAGAAATTAATTCCAGCAAGGAATTATGCGAGCTTAGTTTAATTATCAAGTTGGACATGGTTAATGCCTTTGACTAGGTAAAACACTCTTATCTTCTCTTAATTTTAGAAAAAATGGGTTTTTGCAATGATTTTATTAGATAGGTTAAATCTTGCATAGGCTCCCCATGGATTGTGCCTTTGGTGAATGGTCATCCCACCCTTTTTTTTTGTTGCTTCAAGGGGGCTAAGGCAGGGTTTCCCTTGTCTCATTTTATTTATATCATAATGGTTGTGTTGAAGGTGTTGGAATTTGTCAACCAAGGGGTCTCCCTGATGTGAAGTCCCAAATAGACCTCACACTATTTGGAGTAGGAGCCCCATCTAGAGTATCATCCTAGTTGCCATGTATTCTTACAGATTTTCCTTGGCTCTAATTTTCAACATAGAGAGGAAGGTGTATGTTCCTTTGAAAATAAATTAACTGTGAATGATGAGTGTTTGGTTGCAAGTTTGTCAAATTTATTCTACTATGGAGGGAAAGAGTAAAGTGAGCCTCTAAGAGAGAGGTAATAGTACCACCCAAGTAGAGACATGCACAAATAAGATATGTCTAACATCCAGCGGAATAATCCATAAAAGGATGTGATGGTAATTACAATCAGTCAATGAGAAAGATTTTCCTAGTATCCTGTGGAATATTAATCCACATGGATGGGACAACGATAACAACCATTACAGCACATTCTCAATAAGATAAGTACTAAAAGAGCCAAAATAGTTCAACTACTTTAGCACAGATTAAAGAAAACAGGAAATACAGACATCAGCAAAATAGTTTTACAAATATTCATATTCCATGCATGAAGAACGTGTTGGCCTTGAAGGCTTTTGTTATTAAGTAAAAATTCCAAGACACATGTATACAATGAACATCACTAGCTCCAATAGTGGAGCATTCGAGCCACTCCTTGATCCCCAAAAGAACTAGTCGATCTCTCTAATACCTTACGGAAGGAGCCAAGGTGAAAATTCCTTTGCTCATACAATGAGGATGTATATATAACCAGGAGGTGATGCTTCACATTCCTTGTGACCCTTTGACTACCCTGATGACTGTTTGACTTCCTTTGACTTTTCGACTTTACTTTACTCTTCATATTCTAAATGTGTCTTTTGGACTTCTACTTTACAATACATTTTGAATAGGTAATTACATAAACCACAATAATGATGTGGCATATGATGACTTGTACCAGGACATGACATGACACTAATAACATGGACTACATGATGATGTGATAGTCCTTCTTGCTTCTCCTTTATTTTTGTCTTCTTCTTCCTCCTCCTTATGACTTGAAGATGAGGATCTTCCATTTGATCTTGATCTTCATCTTATGTTATAGTCTAGTGTTCCTTCGTCTTCTCACTTGATGATCATCTTATCACTTAACCTCCATATGTGTCTTCTAGCATGTCCTCCTTCTCCATCTCCTTATTCATCATCTTACCATAGCATGATAAAGTACCTACATCTACAATCCACTCATGATAAGATGACATTAGTTTGAGAAACCCCTAATCTAAGATGGTGCATATTCATCCACTAACTAAGCCTGAGTCAGGTGACAGGCTGGGAAAGACACTCCATAACTACACAATTGCGCAGCTCAAGAAATCAGGGGTGAAGCTTTAGCTTTGAGACTGTGCAATGTGCAAATCAGGCTGGAACAAGGATGAAAATTGCACAATCTGGGAGCTCAGTGTGATAGGATGAGGGGATGGGCACTGGATTATCCTATTTTGCAGTTCTAGAGGACAGAGGAGCTCGGGTGATTATGCAATCATGCAGTTCAAGAGATCAGGGCTAAGGCTTGAGCCTTGATACTGTGAAATGCACAGTACTGATTCGGTAGGATATAGAAATTGTGTAGTTTTTGGAGTTAATGAGCTAGGCTAATGTATTTTGCACTGTTTCGGCCAATTGCGTAGTTTTGGGAAGCAAAGAAAGCCTGGTGATTGCACAGTTCAAGAGCTCATGGTTTCATCTTGAGCTCATAGATTGTGAAATTCTAGTTGGGGCCATGCTAGAGGGCTAAATTGTGCAATTTTGGAGGTCAAGGCTTGGGCTTGAGCACTGAAACTGCTCATTTCACAGTCCTAGGAGGCAGTAGTTGCACATTCTGTAGTGTCAAGAGGCAAGGTTGCAAATTTATGGTTGCAATTGTGTAATGTGTAATTCAGGAAGGCCTTATCCAAGTGGATATTGGTGGCCACACACCTTTCCACTTAGACCCCTCATTAGGGGAATTTTGAGATCTAAAATGAGCCTCCTAAGAAAAATGGTACAACCAAAATAAACTTTATAAGAACCAATAGGATTAAATATGATGATGTCAACCATGGGGGATGATTCACCATTTTTTAAGTAAAAGGGTAAAATGATTAAAAAATAATAAAATAATAAAACTACATTTTCAACTTGTATTTTCAACTTATCTCCAAATATTTTTACCCAAATATTGAGCGGGATTTCTCGTTGGATGCAAAATTTAATTCCTCATCCTAGATTTACCCATGTTGCATACTTTCGATGGACCATGCTACGAGAAAAATGAGAAACACATTAAAAAATGTGATTGCAATCACATTTTTCATGTATTTATCATTTTTCGCATAGCAGGGTCCATCAAAAGTATGAAACATGGGTTCTCCTTGGATGGGGAATTAAATTTGGCATCCAACGAGTACTCCCACTCGAAATTTGAGTAAAAACTTTGGGAGATAAGTTGAAAATACGAGTTGAAAAAATAGTTTTTTTCTTTTTTCCCTCTAAAATTTGATGATGTCATCAAATCTTATTTTATGGTTTCCACTATTATTTTATAATTTCCTAAGGAGGCCCATTTTATACCTCAAAATTTTCCTAATGACCATTGTATATTTCAGTATTTTAGTTTCCTTAATTGTAGCACAGTTTACTATTTTTGGCAGTTTTTCAGGTCCTTAACTTTTGGAGCTGTTTTGAGGCTCTAAACGACATTTTTTTTTGGAAAATGGGAAAATGTGAGGCTTTCACTAATATTTTTAATGTAAATTTTTGTTCCTTGGATATATATTTCTAACAAGGTATCGTGCACGTCGTATGAAGATCATATGGTAAAGTTACGACCCTGGGAAGTTGATGTACCAATAACCCCAAAGGTACCAATATTTTTGGTGCTTCGTCTCCTAGGGTTAGGTTTTTGGATGTTTAGGGTTTTCCACTATTTCTAAATCATAAATAGGTCATTGAGTCTCATTTTAACATAGTTAAAAGGCATGTAGCAACCACATCTGTTCTCAGAGATAAGCTACCATCGCCTAAGCTAGTTTATTTCCATTTTGTATGTAAGCATAGTTCAATTCTTTGATACTAATGAAATGAAGTTTTATTTATGTTGCATCTTTGTGTTTATATTTATATATGTATTATGTTACATTCCTATATAAGTCTATATCAGTGGTATCAGATTCATCTTCCCTTTCTCTCTTTTTCTTTGCATGTCCCTGACGAGCTCAGGATATAAGGAGTTAGGGCTCGAACTAATTGAACCTTTGCAAGGCTAGCCTTGTAAACCCTGACAGCCACTCATGGGGGGAAGAAAAGAAACATGAGGGAGGATGATATCCTTTCAAAATATTTCTTGAATAATCCCTCGAGTGACAGAGGAACACAATGATGGACAACTTCACCCAGATACTTCAGCGGCTACCCACATGCAACACATATTTTTCTGGAAACCACTATGGAGGCGCCACTCCCTTTAAGGTCTAAGTCAAATTTGAAATCCCCATATTTGAAGGAAATATAGATGTGTATGTTGAAGATAAATGGTTAAATATGTTAGAAGGATATTTTTCGGTTCATGATTTTTTCAATCTGGAAAATATTACATTTGCACTCCTCAAAGTCACCCCCCACATCAAGGACTGGTGGGAATCCTCACTATTTTCAGCTGCACGCACTTGGAATTCTTTCCGAGATGCCATTAAGGATCAGAATTACCCTGTCATGAGCTATGAAGATAAATACATAAATTGTACCACGTTGTGGTAGGGAAGGAACTTAGACATGCCAAATTTCAAAATTATTTTGCATACCCTTCGCACGAAGTTGGGTATTAAGGATTGTGAGCAGAATTTGGTTCTCAAGTACCATGAATGTATATACAAGTAAATACAAGATGAGATGGAGTTCCTAGACATCTCCTTGCTCAGCACCTCTTATCGATACGCTGTCAAGATTGAGAAGAAATTTAAACAAAAGAAACAAGACTTTGGATGTGCTAATCCATAACAAGGGAAAGGTGCCCCCAAACTATAGAACAAAGGATAGAGCCAAGGCAGAGTGACCCAAAATAACCCATTGAATTCAAAAGAAAATAAAAAACCATGAAGACAGAGAAGGACATTGGAAAGTGGTGTGAGTTCCATAAGAGCCCCACTCATAATATGAGTGAGTGTCAAGCCAAGCAGTCTATGGTGGTCGAGCTGAGTGAAGGCTTATGAATCATAAACACGGTCTAACTCTGAGTTAGAACCCGAAAAGGGGAATAAGAAATGGAAGAAGATTATTAACATGGAGCCTAGTGCCACCATTTCCACCACCAATATCCAAAATATTGAGCCTGAAGATCCAAAGGAGGGGGAGCGCCTATTCCACTCACATATATGGGTGAAGGGTTCTCCGCTACAGTTCATTATAAATAGGGAGAGTCAGAATAATATCATTTAATAAAAATTTGTGAAGCAGTTGGGTCTATAGACCACACTACAACCACAACCGTACACCATCAGATGGCTTCACCAAGTACGATATCTCCACATCATCCAGCATTGTCTCCTTACGTACAGCATCAAGCCCTCATGGATTAGGTATTGTGTGATTTTTATAATATTTAAGTTTTTTATGTATTATTAAGCCAACCATACTTGTGGAAGCGGCATGTTATGTATGATTCTAGGCCTCACACTGTTATTATTACTTTGGGAAATAAGTTGTACAGGATACCGAAGATAGCATCGCCTACCAGCAATGCAGTAAGATCATTTCCCATACCAAGAAATTGTTTTTCCTTTTGATTCACCCTCATGGAAAGAAGAATATTTTGGACACAGCCTCCAGATAGGGCTCCTTCGCATGGCAGCAGCATATGGTCGAGGTCATGGAGGAGTACATGGACATCTTCACCTCACCCACAGGGGTTACACCCCAACACTTCCAGGTCAAGCAATCCATCATTTTGAACCTGGGTGCACTGCTACCCAATGGACCAATCTATTAATGCTCTAGTCTAGAGAGAGATGAAATCAAGAGGCAAATTTAGAAGATGTTATAGAAATGTCACATCAGGCTAAGTTCATCAACTTCGAAGCAATGAAGTAAGATCATTTCCCATACCAGGAAATTTTTTTTCCTTTTGATTCACCCTCATGGAAAGAATAATATTTTGGCCACAGCCTCCAAATAGGGCTTCTTCGCATGGTAGCAGCAAATGATCAAGGTCATGGAGGAGTACATGGACATCTTCACCTCACCCACAGGGGTACCCCTACACTTCCAAGTCAAGCAATCCATCATTTTGAACCTAGGCACACTGGTACCCAATGGATCGATCTACCGATGCTCTGTTCTAGATAAAGATGAAATCAAGAGGAAAATTCAGAAGATGTTATAGAAATGGCACATCAGGTCAAGTTCATCAACTTGTGGGAGTGCGATTATGTTGGTACAGAAGAAGGAGAGGACCTGGAGACTCTGTATTGACTATCAGGCGCTGAATAAGATCATTTTTTGGAATATGTATCCAATTCCATGCATTGATGACCTTATAAACCGTCTTAAGGGGGGAAATATTTTAGCAATATTGAATTGATTTCGGTTATCACCAAGTACCTATCGAACCCTCCGAAATGTGGAATACTGCCTTCAAATCCAAGGAGGGCATTTTGAAGGGCTAGTCATGCCTTTCGGGTTGACGAATTCCCTCGCAACCTTCATGATCTTGATGGATGACATATTGTGGAATTTCACCAACTTATTTGTGGTAGTGTATTTGGATGAAATATTTATCTTCAGCTAGAGTTAGGAATATCACCTCCACCATATTCAATGGCTCCTCCAAACCCTACGACAACACAAATTGTGTGCAAATATGGAGAAATGTAGTTTTGGTATGACCCAGGCTCAACACTTGGGGTACATCATTGATGAGTTGGATGTGCATGTCGACTCAGCCAAGATAAAATTTATTTGGGATTGGCCAGCCCCAAACACTCTAACATAGCTTCGCAACTTTCTAGGTGTTGTCAATTTCTACCGTAGGTTTGTTTTGGGGCTCTCTCATATCACCTGAAATTTGAGTCAAGTTTCCAAGGGAGGAGTGAAAGAAAAATTATTTTAGTATGAATCCCAACACTAAGTTGAAGAATCACCTCTGCTCTACACCAATGCTCACAATACCACACTTGCAGCAACCAATTTAGAGTGAGACAGATACCTCTGACTATGCGGTTGGTGCATTTCTCACTCAGCAGGGGAATATAGTGGAATATCACAACGAGACACTTTCAGACATAATCTGAAAGTATCCCACCTATGAAAATGATATGTATTCCATTGTTCATCCCTTCTGAAAATGAAAGAATTACATTATGGGGAAGCAAATGGTCATCCAAACAAACCACTGACCCCTGCATTTCATGCCGACACAAGGAAAGTTGCAGAATGATTGCCATCAAAAATGGTCTACATACCTGCAACAGTTCCATTTAAATATTAATTATAGCAGCGGAATCACTAATAATTTTGCATACTTCCTTAGCCTACCGTCGGTCATCGCCCTAACCAGTGTACTCGAATATTATGGACACAAGACTTCAGGGTGGTCACATCTTTATGAGAGTGATCCAGAGTTCAGCAACACATACCAGACACTCCTAGAAGGTAAGAAAGTTCCAAATTTTCACCTCCAGGGTGCACTGTTATGCCACATGGTACACCTATGTGTTCCTTCAAGCAAGCATGCCAAGATGATTTAGGAGGCGCACTACATGTGATTCGTTGGACATTTCGAATTAGAGAAAATAGTGGCAGTGTCACAGAAGTATTTTTATTGATCCAAATTTCGAAAATACGTTGGGAAGTACATCAGATCTTGCATTGTCTGTGTCATTGACAAATAAAGCCTTAAAGAAGAAATACCTATATACTCTTATGCCTACTCCTAGTTGGCCTTGGGAATCCATCTCCATGGATTACATTTTGGGCCTTCCTTCTACTAAGCATGGCAACGACTTTGTTTTTTTGGTCGTCGACAGATTCTCTAAGATGTCCACTATGGCAACTTGCAAGAAGAGTATCACATCAGAAGCCACTACTAATTTATTCTTTGAATGAGTGTGGATACACTTTGGGATCCAAAATTCCATTATATTAGATAAGGACAATATTTTCCTAAGTACATTTTGGTCAATCCTCTTGACGGTGTCGGATACCAAGCTCACTAAGTCCATGAATTTCAACCCCCAAAATAATGGCCAAACAAAGGCCATTAACAGGATGATCGTACACATTATACGTATGTGAAAATAAAATCAGCCACACACATGGGATTCAGAAATCCTCCTTATGTATAGCACATCTGCAACGGATCTCTCCATAGCTCAAATGGCCATAGTCCCTTTCAGGTGGGATTGGTTTTCATGCCACTATGTCCCATTGATGTGGCCATACCATTTGCACCTACTCAGTTAGATTCAGCTCATTTCCAATCTGAAGCTGACAAGGAAAATAGCTTCATTGAGTGCATTTAGCACATTCGCTATTAGTTCCATGACATATTAGATAGGGCCAATGCTAAGTACAAGCAGCGACATGATCAACATTGGGTGCCACACAAGTTCTAGGTGGGTGACAAATTTTGGTTACATCTGTAGAGGGAGCACCTCGTTGGGCCCCATCAAAATTTTCACTCTCTCTGATATGGGCCATACACCATCACCAAGGCTATAGAGGAAAATTTCTTCGAGCTCAACATTCCACCGTTCCTTAGCCTGCACCAAGTGTTCAATGTGGACTACCTTCGGCCATACTTTCCACCATTACTAGACATATTAGAAATTGCAGAACAACTCACCCCAACATAGTTAAACCCAAACTGCATGGAATATGCCACAACTAATTGGATCATGGACATGCATAGCAACAACACTCGTCAACAGAATATTCAACTGTATCGGGTTGTCAAAGTTTTCCAACTCCCGCACCAAGGCAAGTGGGGGACCAACTTCAGTAGAAGTTTCCCCATCTCATGGAGGCACTCAACACAATGGGGAAAATTAAATCCTATGGGGTAGGGTTGATCCAGGTGGATATTGGTGGCCACCTGCCTATTCCACTTGGACCCCCACCATTTTTTCTTTTAGTTTACTATTTTTGGCAGTTTTTTGGGTCCTGAACTTCTGGAGTCGTTTTGAGGCCCTAAACGATGTTTTTTTTGGGAAATGGAAATATGTAAATTTTAAACAAACATTTTCAATCAAAATTTTTAGTCCTCATATAGGTATTTGTAGTGAGGTATCTTGCGCTTCAAACGGAGATCATATGCCAAAGTTACGACCTCGGGAAGTTGATGTACCAATTTACCCCAACGGGGCCAACAATTTTGGTGCTTCATCTCCTAAGGTTAGGTTTTTGGATTTTTATGGTTTTACATTGTTTCCAAATCATAAATAGACCCTAAAGGCTCATTGTAACGTATTTTAGAGGAATTTATTTGCCACATATCTTCTCATAGGTAAGCTACCATCGCTCGAGCTAATTTATTTCCATTTTGTATGTAAGCATATTTTAGTTCTTTAATATTAATGAAATGAATTTTTATTTCTATTGCATATCTAAATTTATGTTAATATATGTATTTTGTTTCATTCCTGTATAATTTTGGATCAAGGCCAGATGAGGCTAATTTGCTGGGAATTTTCATAAATTTGGCTAAGTGTGGGATCAATGAAATTAATGTGAAAAGTAATAAGACTTCATTATGATCACACACTTGGAAATTTTATGACACAATATATATCATCTAGAATGCATGAACACATACCCCCCTCAGTGTGAGAGCCTTTGCGAAAACTTATGACAAATGCTACACTAAAGATACCCTTTGTGGCGACTATGATGACTCTTGTGTGACATTGCTGAAAACTTTGGAAATGAGTGTGATGGATGTCTACATGGTAATATCAACTCATTTTCACAAACATAACCTCTTGAAACCACAAAAAAAATCTTATGTACATTGTGCGACACTCAACATGCGAAAAAATGATGATTGCTACAGTGCGAACGACACATGATACGTGAACGACAGTGAAAGTAACACATGTCAGAGAAAATATAACATTAAAATGACACTAATTATAGTGAAATCAAGTTAAATCGATAGCCAAAAACATGGAATTGACACTTAAGAAAAAAAAGGTGCGAAGAAACAACATTTTGCAAAACTCACCAAAATGGAAGTACAAATGTAGCTAGAATGTGAGAAATTGTTGTTGTCAGTGTGCACTAACTGTCGACATGGAATGTACACCGCACAGGCACAATGTTGATTGAACATGCTATGCTTGTACAAGATTGTGTAAAATAATGCACTCATGCACTTGTTACGGATTGAGCATGTGTGAGCAAGTGACTTCGACACTTCTAATCCAAGGAGGGAGCTCAAAACCATCAGCTGACCAAGAAGTGACTACGAAATGACCAGTCGCAAGATCCACAATAGTCTCCAAAATTTGAGTGTATGCAAAATTTTGGAGGGTTTTTGTTGCAGTGACAAGAAGTTGAAAGCCTGAGTAGGAACCTAGAAAAAGTGAGACATGAGGATAAAATTTTGGGATTGAGCATCGCTCAAAATGTAAAAGGGGTAAATCATTCGCAATTCATAGATGATACCCTACTACTAAGGAGGCCTCTAAAATAATTGCAAATCATTTCAAAATAGTTATGAACTCTTATCTGGACTTATCTAGAGATATAATCAATAAAAATAAATGCCAAATGTATGGATGGAATTTTTCTGAAGCAATGTTAAATGAGGTATCAAGGATATTATAATTCCTTGTGGTGATTGACTGGAAATCGTTCAAACATTTAGGAATTCCCATTTCATTGGGAGCATTAAATGTTGAAGAATGACAGTAGGTTTTACAAAATTCAAGAAAATAATTCAATATTGGGGAGTGCAATGGATAAACACGATAGGGAATATAGTATTAATTAAATTAGTGTTGTCATCTCTTATTGTATATATTAAATCAGGTTTTCTCACCCCAAAATAAATAATCCATCAGATCAGTGTTATTCTTCAGGAGTTCCCCTATAAAGGGGGTAAAAATAATAAAAATAGATTCCATTTAGTGAATTTGAGCATAGTGTTTCTTCATAAAAGATCCAGTGGACTAGCGATTAAAGACCCTAAGCTCATGAATTTGGTACTAGGAACAAAGATTGTTTGGTATCTCTAAAACTCAAAAGAATGGTGGAAGTGGGCCTTTTTGCACAAATACTTCCACAAAAGTAGGTTCGCTAGTCCTGAAAGAGAAATTTTTCTAAATAAAGGGTCCAAAATTAGGAAATTATGAAAATTGGTGGCCCCTATAATTCTTAATCATTTGGGGTGGAAAACTATAAATGGTGCACATTTCAATATATGGAAATATTATGTTCCATTAAATTCATTAATGGATGAGAATGACATATTTAAAGAGCTTCCAAATTGGATGGAAACAAATGGATGCAATAATATAATTGATATTTCTCAATGGGATGAAAATGGACATTGGGTTGGTTGGAAATGTCACATTATCCCCCCAAATCTTTAGTCTCATTAGATTCCTTTGATCAATTCTATAAAGGACCTCACTCTAATTGCAACCAAAAATTTGGATCAGAGATCATGGACGTGAAATAATAAATTCCTCTATTTGTTTAGGGTGGGGTATGAAATGTTAGTTCATAAACTACCTCATCCCCCTTCAAATAGATTGTGGGGAAGAATCTGGCATAGGGATAGTCTACCTAAAATTAACATGTTCTAATGGGAAATGGTTCATAGGAATATTCATATGGAAAGAATATCAGAAAAAGTAACACTCATAGTCCATCCTGATGTGTTCTATGTGAGAATGATGAATAAGACATTCCTCATGTCCTTCAATAGTGTGTCTTCGCAAGTTTGGAAATTTTCCTTGGTAAATGTCAGTAATATAGTTAGCATCCTCGACGGTTGGCGACATATATTAAAATATTGGAAATCAAATTTTCCTTGTCAAAGGAAATCCACTTCAGTATCTATGAGGTGTAGGATGGCTCTTCCTAATTTCATATGTTAGGCGATCTTGATTTCTCGCAACAAAGCAGTATTCAAGGTTGTTTGACCAAACACGTCATCATCAGCCATTAAAGAAATGTAGTTAATTTTTGAATTTATCACCGCTTGTGGTTATGATCTGACACCAAGAGAGAAAGAATGGCTCAAACTTGATCAGGTTTCCAGCTTAATACATAAACCATATGTTAACAAAAAAATCTCTATTAGAATGGATCATGAAAAATTTTAAATTTGGAGGATCAAAAAACGGAGCTACTCTCTCTTTTTATATGGAGCATTGAAAGGAAATCCAAGGAAGGCATGAGTGAGATGGTTTACATATTACCCCGGTGAAGAAATAAAGATACAATATGCATGGGGTTTAGGGAATGCTAATAATAATCAATGTGAATTTATAGCTTTTCAAAAAGGGCTAGAATTGTTTATCTCAAGAATAATTTGACATCTAATGTTGTATGGAGACTCAATGATTTTCATCCAAAAAGTATGTAAACTCAAAGAGAAAAATAGCGAGGTACAATCCTCTATTCTGCAAATAATAGCCTTACAAATGGTGAAATTTTAGACTGACAAGTTCTACAATGTCAAGTGACACCTCAACTCAAAATTGGATGCACTAACAAATAATGGGGCTTCCTTACAATGAGGGATATTTTCTCAAGACAATATAGGTGGTGTGTATAAACCATTACCATGAAAATCACAAGCATAAATCATAATATAAGTGCTTTGAATATTTTAAGTGGTAATAAAGGTGGAATTAATTTGTTAACCAGGTAGGGGGTAGTGGGGGTCGTCAACGTTCAAGATAAACTAACATTTTCTAACCAAAAAATTGGCCTGCTATAGACCATGATAGATAGGTTGTAGACAAATAATGAAATTCTAAAGCTTTTTTTGGCCAAAATGGAATCATCGAGTGGGAATGGCACATCTAAAATAGGAAAGGAAGAGGAAAAGAGTGTGGAGTTAGAGACTCCTCAGGTTGTGATCGCAAAGATGATGCATAGGCATAATGAGGTGGAAAAAGAAGTATAGGAATCGGCTCCATTGCAGCTAAGGTAGCATGACTAGGAAAATGAAGAATTTAACCCTGGATCTAGTTCAAACTTTGCAGGGTAGTTTATGTCTTGTGTTAATTCATTTATTGCAAGTATGTATTAATTTTAGGATTTTTTTGGAGGATATATAGGCAATGTCAGCTCAAAATTGAAATATGTAGAAAGTGTGGGAAGAAAGAAAGTGTTTTTTGTACTCTTTTGATCATAGTAGATGAAGATCTTGTTAAAGATGTAAAATGTTTTGGACTCGAAAAAGTATTGAAATTAATAGAAAATATAATCGTTTCATATATATATATATATATCACATTAAAAATTTAAATTAATAAATCTATAAATATGTCAAAGAAAATTGCCTTGACTATCCCTATTAACTCTCAATCTATAAAGTGTTGAGAGGGATCAAATGTTTTGAGGTGCAAACCTTTCCTCAAGTTTGCACTCAAAAAGATGTTTATATATTGAGATATTTGAATTGATGATGGTTCTAATACAATAAAATGAAATTGAAATCATGAAGGAAAAATCGAATTATTGTAATTGTTCTAAAAGAGTGTAATGAGTATTAAGTAGTTTTTTACAATTGTTTCATTTTGATTTAATGGCTTTAAAAATTCTAAGATTTTTATAAGAAATTTATTTTTTGTATAAAATGTTGCAAAATGATTTTCATTAATAAGAAAATAAATACATCACAACTCCACTACATTGTCTAACCTTTTCCAATATATTCACCATCATAAACAGAATAAAATTTAAGTGCAGAAGAGTAACATTACAAAGACAAAATAACATAACATTGACTTTGACAAACCAGAGGCAATGGCTACACCACAACACTAGAAGCACTTTATTAACCAAGGTTATTACAAACACAACAAGAGATAAGATCAACTAAATCCCAAACCCACCAACCATGTTGTCAACTGGTTGTGGTACCACATACCTAGAGAAGGCAATGCCACATACAAGAAGTGAACAACCAAACTTCCAGTGAACTGAAAAACACCAAGAAATAACTGGCCCATGAACAAAAAACACAATAACCAAATTATCTAATACCAGCCACACCCTTGTGACAAATATTTCCTTCATACCATATGTAATAAGTGCAATTTCCAAGCTCCAATATTGAGCAACCAGGCTCCCATATAGAGACTTTACCTAGAGGCAACACATCCAAAACTCCAAAAAGAGGTTGAGGAGCCAGCCAATTTGTGTCATACAAGAAAAACAAGAGAGTCCACTTGAAAATGAAACATCCACTAGCATGACATAGCTACACAATGAAACATCAGTACCCATAATTAACAAAGAGGCCACTGTGATACCATCAAGTTCCAAATTGGAACCACAAGATCGGGCCCAACAACAGCATTGTGTGTCAAAAAACATGTGTCCTCAAGGATTAATACCAATTCAATGAGATAATGGTAAGATCATAAATGTTATCCACCGGTGCATCAATATGATCACCAAGATCAGCAGGAGGGTCAATGAGGTCACCAAAGGAAAAATCTAACACAAGAAAACTCTCCACCTAAGCTAGTCTAGAATCCACATTATCAAGTCAGAAACGTTGGTTGTGCAACATGTGCTTAATATCCTCCAGTCCAAAAAATAATTTCTAACTTTCAACTTGCTTATCTTTGGAACTTAAGCAAAGAAAATTGTTGTCGTTGCGACAAACACCCCTCCAAAATGTTGCTTGCATTTGAATTTTGGAGCCTTCTTGTGATCTTATGATCTGTTGTTTCAAGTTGTTCATAGTCACTCCATGATTGGTTGATGTTTTTCTAAAAGAATCTAAGGGTTGAAACCACTTGTTTACACATGCGTACCCTTGAATGCATTCATAATTTCACCCCTTTCTAGCAAGCCTAGTAGTCAATGTCTACCCTTGAAGACAGGCATTGCACAGTCTTGGAAATACAGTGCTTGTGCAATATTTTGAAATAGTGACTATGTAGTCCTTAATGACAATAATTGTGCAGTCCTTAGTGATATACATTACGTAACTCCTGGACATTGTGTAGTTCCTAATGATAGTGATTGCGTAGTTGATAGGGACAGTGAATTCAAAATCCTTATGGACAGTCAGTGAACAATTCCAGTTGATAGTGAGGATTCCATTCTTATAATTTAATGTTGTTTCACCTCTTACTGGCAGTCATATCACTCTTGGCTCCTAGTCTCTCAACATGTACTTATTCTTTAGTTTCATGTCTTCTCTCATTGTATAAATATTTTGAATGAAATATATTTTTAGAATTATCTTTCTATTTTGAGCTTTGTGCAATTTGGAGCATAAGGAGCATTCTCCAACTCTGAGTTGCAATTTTACTATCATTCAGGTGAGCTTCTCAACTGGCGCTTTTGCGCAATTTTGATTTTGTAAGTGTTTCTTTCACTTTTCCGACTGTTATTTTTTCTTTATTTCACCTCTAAAAGTGTCGCTTTTTCTTTCTTCTACTTTCTCTTTCTTTATCTTTTGCAAGTGTCATTTTCACTTATTCTTAATTTCACAAGTGTCGCTTTTTCTCTACTTTCATTCTTGGATGCATTTCTTTGTGTGTCGTTTTCACTCTTACATTTATCATCTCTAGTGCACTATATTTATTTAATTGATGTTGTTTATCAATATAACATGTTTTGGACACATTCTTATGGCATAGTGCACCTTTTGGTTGCATTGCGACACTTATGTCACAAAGGTACGTATTGAGTGTCATACTTGGAGACAATTGGCATTTTATTTTCGTTTCACTATAATATTCTTGTTTTTGGGTATTTTTTGTATTCCATTCATGTGATTCGGTTAATATAGGTGTATAATAATGTTTAAGACATGTTACATGTTCTTACTTTCTTGTCTCATTGATCTCACACTTGGTCAATTTTGGAGTTCATCCCTGTAATCATATCGTACCCAAAGCATGAGCACACTCAATTTATAGGAAATTAATGAGTAATTTTCACACTCCTAAGTCTCAGTGATGAAATATTTACCTCTTGAATCTATGCATTGTACAATTCTTGAGGACAAACTTCTCCAACCGTGCATTGAGCAATCTTGGAGTACATACCATCAATCTTGTTGCTTAGCCTTGTCCGCTACGTAGTTCATGATACCTCCTACCCTTTAATGTGAATTGTATATTTGTAGTGTGAAATGGGATCATCTCGGGACTCCTAAAATTCTCAATTGTGTAGTTCACTATAAGCCTCTTCTTCAATCATTGTGCACTACGTAGCTACAATGCCCTAACTTTCCCCCCTTGTCTCCCTAACTTGCTCAGTTGTACAATACATTTTCCTAACTTGCCTAAAATATGAATTTCATAGTTCTAGTGGATAGGAGAGCCACATATAAGTAAATTTAGTGCTAAATTGTGTAATCATTGAGTCTCTCCCTCAGCCATTGTGCACTGTACAGTTACAATGCCTAGTCTTGCCACTCTTTCTAATTGAACCCTCCTGCTACGTAGTCCCTAAATTCCCTTCTTCTTAGCCACTATGCATTACACAGTTACAGTTCCTAGAACCTCACCCTCAAACTCCTAGCTTTATACATTCTACAATACCCAAGATTCTCTCTCAATACTTGTGCACTATCCCATCATAGGAATCCTCACATGAGAAAAGGTAGAATGGGTGATTATGGGACTGATGTTGTCATGTCATAAGTGAATTTCATTTGCAGACAACATCACCCTTAGCATGGCATGATAACGATCATGGATGTTGAAAAGAGAGGTTACAATAAGGACACTTATGGATACAAGTCACAAATATATTATCATGCAAGAATAGAGGAACCTTGTACCATGACAAATGGATTGAGACCGAGATGACACGAAAGGATATAGTACTATAATCATATCCTTTGGAGGATTATTATGAATCACCTTGCATATCAATCATGAATATTTTAAGACAACGGGAAAGAAAAGAGCTTCACCTTTATGCACTATGAATTATGATGTTATCGTCGCCAAGGCATGGCTTCTCAAAGTGTCACCACGAAAGTCATATGTTATCAATGTATTTTTCCACATAATTTATGGAATGTAATATTGTATTTTCAAAGAAATGAAAAAATGTAAAATGTGTGGAAGCCCAAGCATCCCACATGGAATGTGACAAGTCACTAGATAGTCCTAGAGTCATGTAGAACCTCAAGGGTCACATAGGAATTCGAAAAGGCACATGGGAGCTGAAGAGTCATGAGGGAAGGTCAAGAGTGACAAGTGAGGTCAAGACTCGACTCATTTGTTGTAAATAAACCCTCATAACTCAAGAAAAATGACTTTTGCTGGAATTTTCACATTGTCTTCTCTAGCTTAGCAAAGGAGAGAAGATAATTCTTTGGAGGAGTAAGTGGTGATTTAATGTTCCACCATTGGGTTAGTGTTGCAGCATTGTAATTATGTATATTGGGGCTTTCACTTAATATATGTAGCTTTTGGAGTCGATTCACTTTCACACATATGCCGTGAATGATTATAATATTCTTCTTTGATTTTTTATGGTGTACATTTATGCTTATACATACTAATGAAACGTACTATGTTGTTTGCTTTGGTATGCATCTTATTGATTGTGTGTTGTTACATGATTTTATGGTCATTTTTACCTTGTGAACTACTTTGGAGGCTAATCAACGATTCTTTCCATTCTATTGTGTGTCTATTTTAGGATAGTAATATTACTTTTCTTCTAGAGGTTCACTCTCTCTTTTCCCTTTCATGAAAGAACCTTATATACATTGCAATTGTATGCCTCACAATGTCATCTTTCTTGTTTCAAATATTGTTTGCATAATCTCTTGTGTTGATAATTTCATCCAAGGAAAATCACTAAGAATAATGGTGTTTGGGCCTCTTATCTAGATGGGGCTCCCACTCCAAATAGTGTGAGGGCTAATTTGGACATTAGACCGAGGAGACCCCCTTTGTTGGTGGATTTATAGCATTTTCAACACAAAGTATCTATTTTTTTATGCAAATAAATAGAGTACAAGAAATGTAACTCTTCTTATTAAATATACCTATGTCCAGGACCCTTTTTAGATATGAACCTAGCATCTAAATCGCATAATAAAAATGGTAAGGTATTTCCTTTGTCTCTTTTACCTCCAAAAGAGGGATCTCTCTGCTTACTTCAAGAGGAACCACATTAAATAACATTCCAACATAATCAAAAGAAAAAGGTCGAGTTTGTTTAAAACCAAAATTACCCAAATTGATCCTCTGACTCACCATTCTCTGATGAGGAGGCATGATGCCTAAACTAGGGTAACGGACCAAAAAAGTACACAAACAACGACCAGTAAAATAATAGAATAGACAAAATACATGCCCTTTCTCTCTTGATCTAAGAACTAACAAGTCATGCCCTTAGTACCACAAGAGAGGGCCAAATTCGAGCAAATAAGCCAATTCTGGAAAATTCAAAGGCAAGACTCCAAAGTCCCCAGAGTAAAACTAGATTGAGATAGAAACAAATACATGACCTCACAAACGATTCAATTTCCTCCCCAATAACACGAAGTGTCCCGCCCAAATTAGGTTCAAAATAAAAATATAGAAGCATCGCAAAGAAAAATACTAAGGGCTCCCAAAGGAAAATCCAAGTAACGCACTACTCTCAACACTACTCCAAGCAAGATAATACCCTTATGAAAATTATAGGCATTATAAGACGAAAACAAACTGAATACCAAATACATGGAAATTTTTCACCAACTACAACCCTAATAAACTTAACATGGAAAAAAAACACAGATATAATTCACTAACAATCCAGGTGGACTTTATATTACATTGAAGAAGATACTAATGTAGAGCTTGATTAACAATGCTCTAAGAAAATTGGTAAAGTAAGAACTAAAATACCTCACTATGCCAAAATGATCTCTCCAATTTCGACACAATTGAGAGTGTGCCAAGCCAACCTATAGAATAAAAACAAGCATGCCCACATGCAACAAACACACAAGTAGTAGAAACATCAACCAAGCTGAGGAAAACGAGGATGAGTATGCAGCGTCAACTCCTTTAAAAAAAAAAGTGTACCCTCACTACCCTATAGACACAATCCTGTATTTAAATTGATGGGACCTATAGTACACTTTCCAATTCCCTCTGCCAACTTATGTCATGACATAATCGATTTGGGACATCTGTGGAGAGTGCACTCTTCACAAGGTGAATCCATTTTCACTTGTAATAACACCCCCATCAGGGATATGTTATCATTACCCATCATAGCCTAGATCTGTTGAAGATCCTCACTCAAAATTGAATGAGGCCAGGTATTTTCCAACGCCAATTTTCTATACCTACACCTTAAATTCACTAAGAAATCTGCAACCTTATTCCTAGCTTGCTTAGTATGATTGACCATTACATAGTCCACCTTGGACAATAGTGCACCAATTCACCCAAAAACACCCTCAAAAAGCCAACTCCTTTCCATTTTCCTTGATGGTTTCCAATTAAGTATATGTTGGATACATGTAATCACCACTTAGGAATCCCCAAAAACCTATAGAAGAAGGAATACCTCTTGAATTGATATCAAAATACCCTTCTCCAAAGCCAAAAATTCTACCAAATTATTGTTGGAAAATCCATAACCTTGAGCAAAGATACACACTACAGTATTATTTCAATCTCGAAAAACACCACCGAACTAGGAAATTCCTAGGTTGCCCTTAGAAGCGTCGTAAAAGTTGAATTTAACAAATCATGTAGGATGAGTAGCAAAATAAAATTTGGATGAAGACACTAACATACAACCCTATTTTTCTATAAATTTGATCATATTTTGATGTAGATTCAACAAATATACAAATATTCTTATAAGAATTAATTAAGAAAGGTTTTGGCCTTGAAACCATCTTGAAACTAATAGAAAAAAATAATAAAATATGTCAAAGAAAAATGCCATGAGTATCCACCTTAACTCTAGATCTATCAAGTGTTGAGAGGGATCAATTTTTTTGAGGTGCAAACCTTTCCTCAAGTATGCACTCAAAAAGAGGTTTGTATCTTGAGAGATTTGAATTTATGATAGTTACAAAATAATAAAATGAGATTGAAATCATGAAGGAAAAACCAAGTTATTATAATTTTTCTAAAAGAATGGAATGAGTATTAAGTAGTTTTTTACAATTGATTGATTTGGATTTAACAAATTTAAAACATCTAAGATTCTTATAAGCTTTTTTTTTTGTGGAAAATTAGCACAGTTCTTTGCTAAGGCGTGAGTCTATTTTAAATTTTTTGTCTTTAAGATTTGACTTCTAAAATTTCAAAAAAAAAATGGTTGCTACCGAAATTTCAGGTAGCGTGTGTTTTATCCTTTTTGGACAGTCTGTTATATTCCTATTTCTGTCTATTTTTATTTTATTCTGATGCTACTGGAAATTCTGGTAACTTCCCTTGTTATTAAAAAATAAACGAAAAAGTGGATCCATTTTTTTTCAAGCCATGTGTTATGGTGTAAATACGTTTCAAATATTTTTTTAAATGATTTATATCATGTGATAGGAGTGGTATGCAGTTAGTTATGCTCAAGTTAAATCATGGTGTATGTGTAGTGTCTAGGTGTCAACCCACAGTAATAAAGCCAGTCGTTAATCTCGTCTTGTCTGTCAAGCGAGTCAGTTTAATCTCATTTCAAGGTACGTGGTTTTCAAATGGAGAATATCGTGGATCATCAGACTTAATTCAATGACCGTTTGGTTGGTCTCACATCGGTGCTGCCAAAAATTTAGGCCAATAAACCTACTTGTAGCGGAGGTGACTGCTAGTCACAGATCCGCATATTTCAAGCCACCTATAGCATTATATCTGGAGTTACACACTCAACTGAAGACCATGATGGTTATCACATGGTGCATACTACGGTCAAGGATATTTTTCATGATGAAAATCTATTGCATGGGATGGTGAACCAGTGTTGTTTTTTTAAAACCACCAAAAAAGAAGGAGTAGTATCAGTTGTGAACCTAGTTGTTGGAGAACAAGTTTTCTAGAGTTGCAATTTGAGGAGGAGTCTAGATTTCATACAGGATTTCAGAGGAAGACACAAGCAACACTTGTTAGGTGAGCTCTTCTAGCTCTGCAACCTATCATTTTTCAGAGACAGAGTTATTAATTTCTGAAGATGACTAGGAGAGGAGGGAAGATAAAATGAATTGAACCACAGGGTGCTGACCTAGTGGATGAAAATTCGAAGGTGAGAAGATTTTTTGTCCAAGCAAGGTGGCATTATTTGTGCACAAGAATAGGAATATATCACTTAGGAGTAGCTCAATATTTTTCAAACTCTTTCAATGGACAGGAAGCCATAGTCTATGGTCTTACATTGCAATTTTCAGCAGATTCAATTGTTGAGGCATTCAACCTTCCACGGGAGGGAGAAAGGTGGTTTAAAAGTCAAGTTATCACTGGAGGAGACCTCAATCATTTCCTCAAGGATGCACACAGAGGTCCCAACTGGGCCAAATGAATTCCAAGCAGCTACCTCAAAAATGAATGGCCAGAAGTTGTAAAACTCATCAATATTTACCTCACCTATGAAAGGAGGTATATAGTAGTGTTTCTTTTGTTGAAGTTTGCAACAAGAAATAGTGAAATTGGCATCCATAAACAAAATCCATAAAATGGCACCCAAAAATGGCTACCATGCAAGGCTTTTTATTTAATTATTCCTTAATTAAACTGAAATAATTATGTGTCAAAATTATTTATCCCTTAAATAAATTGGACAATAAATTGTAATTTTATCTCATAATCACTTTTAATAGTTAACTCAGTCTGATAGACTCAGTTGGTTCATGAAATTCAAGTTGAGGGTGGGTATGTAGACTGATTCTATTTTTTTTTAGAGTCCAATTTGCAGTTAGTGTAGTAGTTTAATGCATGAGAAATCAGTTAACTCAATTAAGTGAGTTAAAGTCAGTCTAACTAGTTGTAACTGATTGTTGCACTAGTGAGAGGTCAAGTGAATTAAATCAGATTTAATTCACATGCATTGATTTATCAAGTGACTGATGATTTACTATTAATAGCTTCGTGCATGTTAGTTATGATGAAAACCCAGTTGGGACAAAGGTTAAATGGATGTTATCTATTAGTTGTATTATTAGTAAATTATCGGCGCATAATTATACAACCATAGGATTTCCCACGATGTATTATGCAATCAAGGAAGGTTGAATTTCCTATTTAATAGGGGTTTAATTCTCTAGGTATTGCACAACCGAGGCAAGCTAAGCAGAGGCAGGAAAATGGCTAAGTTTCGGTCGATTTTGTTTGGATCAGTGTGAGACCGTTGGTAGAGTGCAGCAGACTCTTGTGAGAAGAGTGCATTGTATTGTTTCGTGATTCTTTGGTTCATTATACAATATAGATAAAGGGGTTTTGAGCAGTTGCTTTCCCTAGAAAATATCTTGTGTTTTGGATTGATTTTTTAATGTTCCTAAATTAGCTTCAGCTAATTTGGAACATTATTTTTTCCTTATTCATTTTGTATTTCATGATTAATGAATAAATTGTAAGGGAGGATGTCTAATCCTCTTGCAAATCAAGAATAAATCAGTGTCTATGTGGAAAGAGACATATTTAGGCCATCATAATAAAATATTGCAGGTGTGAAAGGGCCAAGACCACCAAAGGAGATCTTGTTTGACCAAGTCAATAGCGTTGTCTAGGTTCATTGAACCTCCTTGATAGACTGCACAGTTCTAGAAGGGGTTTCCAAATGTGAAAAGAACCAAAGGATGGAAGTGGTTTAAGGTTTTCTAAGAGACTCAAATGTTATAAAAGGAGGATGAAGACTCATGAGGAGGTTTTTGATCATATTTCATTTTCTGAGCTTGCTAAGGCAACTCCATTTCTCTTTGTTGTTTAGCAAGAGTAAGAGAGTATCTCCTGTTTAGGAATCCTCTATCCTTATTTGAGTAGCTCTTGGAGGGAAGTGAGCTATATTGAACCACTATCAGGTTGGAGGCCAAGTTATTCTTGCATTGACAGCGCTGGCTCATTGAGGGTTTTGCTGCTGCAGCAAGTGTAGTAAGTGGAAATTCTAGATCTGCAAGGATCTAGTAGTTTTTAGGGATTTCTCTTAGGGAGGGTGTCTTGTGACAACCCAGAAGAGGATCTCTATCATATTCCCATTTCAGATCTGTATATTTTACCTATTGTAGCATTCAGCTCTAGCTACTATGCAGTCTCATTTATCTACTGCGTTATTTATGTATTGCTTCTACTGCTAGTTGCAGATCTCTCCTTGTACTAGTTTCTGGTGATTGAGGCTTGCCTCTCACCTTGAAGATTAATGAAGTAGCTTGATGATATCTTATGTTCAGATCTGACGTATATTATGAATAAATTCATCTTCAGAAATTACTGAAGCTTTTTGTAGTTCTATGTATAAAAAGTTAGATCTACACTTTCTAGTGCATTATTTTGTAAAACCCTTAAGGGGATCTTGATTAGAAGGCTGAGTAGTTTCCAAATATTATATGGATCTGATGTTTCAACCATTTTTCTGCTGTATATATTTAATCTAATTTTATACTGCTGAATTGCACTTAGAGGGACGCTGTTTATTCAGATTTGCACTTTCTACATGCTTTGCAGCTCCTATTTCTGAAGATTTCTTACTTATTTCCTCATGCAATCTATTGTACTTCTTAATGAACTCATTAAAAGTATGATTTTATACTTCTATACTGTTATATATGTCTGATGGATATTTTTCAGAGACTCTCTGCTGAAACTGTGCAATTCTGATTGGGGTCTTCTTCATTCCATCAGCTCTTCTCTTTAGTTGATTTTTAACTAGTCATCTCCGTGGGAGATCAGTTTAAGGCCCTTAAACCCTTTTTTTTTTCCTAAAATTATTCATGGAGGTCCCAAACAGCCTATACTAAGGGGAACCAACCCTGAGTAGCGTTATTCTTGCACCATTTTTCTTATACAGCGTTTTTCCTGAGCCTCTTGCAATTTTGCCTAGTAGTGGAATTTCTCGCTTCTCCCTTGTTTGGTTTTTGTTTCTCTTTTGGACCCATTCTTTAGATCTGTATATCTAAGGTACCAAGGGAATTAAACTCCAAGAGGATTGTTTCATTACCACACTTTTTTTGTTTCATCAGTCTTCTATAGACAGAGTCTAGAACGGGCCAAGAAGCCTCTGGTTTTCATCCTCTCCTTAGAGGTGATATAACCAGTAAATTCCCTACTATTATATCTCTGGTTTAGAATTTTCTGATGTTTTTTCCACACTACTATGATCCCATAGAGGAATATCTTAATATATTCCCTACTGAGCCTATCTTGCCCCATTTGGAATGTTACAGTGGTATTAGAGCATGATCTCTGGCTCCGCCTGTGAGATCAAGATATCAGTGAAATCAAGAGCAAGGGAAACATGGAGAGGATGAGATTACTCTAATATCTATTCAGATTCAATAAGAACCTCCCCAAGGAGGATGTGCAAGAATAAAAGAGAAGCAGCAGTGAAGCTCCCAAGGAGTTTCAAAAAGAATATCTTCCAATCAGATCTATAGGATCTGTGCATGAGGAAAATTCTGAATCCTCATCTCATGGATATGAGCACTTAGCCATATCATCGGAGCTTCATCATTTTTCCAGTTATTCCTTCATGAAGGGGGAAAAAGAAGGTGTGAGCTTCATTGATGCATTGCCAAGGGAAAGATCTCCAATTGGTGAAGAGTCCTCATCTCAAGAGGAAAGCATGAAGGCTTCTCCTTCAATATTTGATCAAGATCTATTGTCTCTCATTGATGATGGGACAGTTTCAGTTTTTGAAGAGAAGGAAGAGGAAGTGGGAGATGAGAACGCAGTCACCTCAAGGGCACCTCAAGCACTTCATGAGGAAGAGGTTGGAGTACTTGCTCCAAGAGAAGAGACTCTTACACTCTTGCAAAGGGTCCCACATGATCTCATGCATAAGGAGGATGTATTATCACTAATTTGTGATGAGGTCTTGGAGATAGGAGATGTAGAAGAAGAGGAAGATCATCATAATTAAGGAAGCGTGAATCCTCCTCTACTTCAAAGCTTGGAAACGCAAGGGAGGCAAAAGGATCCATGTAGCTGTGCTAAGGGAAAGTTTGCCTACTTAAATCCAGATCCTATTTCACGCCTTCATACCTCTTTGCAAGGAGGTCCTATACAAGGAGTGCCTCTTGATAGGAGGCAATCTAAAGTGTTCCTTCATCTATGGGCTGCATATGCATACTTTGCCAAGGAAGGAGCTTTGGGAGAAGCTAGCACAGCGCAAAGAATCTCTCAAGCATTCAGGAGAGAGATGAGAAGTTTCCTGAAAGGGACATTGTAAAATCCTACTCAAATATCTGCTCTGAGAAAGGAGAAATCAGAGATCTATGATTGCATGAGCATGAGGACACATGGAAAATCCATATCCTGGGGGCAGCCCATGATCTTCAGAAAGGAGATTTCTGAAGATGGAAAGGGGATCCTAACCCTCTTGTATACATGGGCCAAAAGGAGGAGGTTTTGGAAAACAAGGACTTTCCAAGGGGAATTTGATTTCCATATGCTCCAATCTTGTCTTGTGCAAGAAAAGCTGCAAATGGGGCAGCAAAAGGATGATGATGATGCTCCAACATTTGATCTTGATATCAAGGATGTCAAAGATGGGAGCCATGAGAAGACAAGGGCTACTTTTCAGACCTCTACAGCACTGTCATGCTTGGAGAGCTTGGATCCTTGTTGGGATTCCCAACTCAAGCTGGAATACTCCAAGGACCTTTTCACATGGGGGGTTCTTGAAGGGGAATTGAAGGATGAAAGGTTCAAGGTGGTAGATGGAGTTATCTATTTCTACAATCGTATTCTTCTGACTAATAACTCCAAACTCAAGGATGGACTATTTGATGCCATCTATGAAATCCTGCTTTCCAAACCCACTGGTTTTATCAAAGCATATCATACTCTCTTGGGTGGATTCATATGGGAAGGATATAAAGAATATGTGTACTCTCATATGAAGAAGTGCATGGATTACTTGGTAGAGGAGGAGGAACATAGCTCTTAGGAGGAGCCACCATTCACACCTCCTTGTTCTTTGAGTATGATAGGGGACTCATCCATGAGTTTCCCCACTGATGTAAAACAAGTATATAGAGAGACTCATCCTCTTGAGCATTATTTTGCATCTCCTATATGCTTATATTTTTCTGACACTCACTTGCAGGGTATGGTGCCAATATGGGGCACTAAATATGATAGGGTTCATGGGCCATCTAAGGCCAAGAACTATGTTGATGTAAGCCATTCCTTGGAGAACCTTGGGAAGCCTTTACATTCCTCATGGTGTGATTATTTTACACCCACCATGATGACCATTCTCCAAGCATTCCAAAGACATGAGGCAGCAAACAAGTGCTAGGGTTGGCACTTGTCATATCTTATTCTATGGAAGTTAAGGATAAAACTGCGCTGGTTGCACATGAGGGAACATCATCCTTCTTATCTAGCACACATAGTAGCTAGCATGCTTCTACTCAAGATCCCACAAGCTAAATATGTCCTTATCTTTGTTGGGGGCATAGTTGGAGGAAAGGCACACTTGTTGAGTGTGCCCTTGGGGAAAGGAGTTCCCCATTCTTATTAAATTGCATGCTTCCATGGGAGCATGGAATTTTGTATGGCCACTATGATTAATCACTTTTATATTTATAAAGTGAGCCATATGTTGGATGGTGACATGCCTCTCACATGTAGCGGGGAGGAGATTTTCTATGGATTGCCAAGATGGGAGGTAATCCACTTCATTTTGATGATAGCATGGGGATGGGAATCTTTCATGGATCATGAAAACCCCATGATAGACATCACTTCTATCTTGAGGAGGCCATGGATCAGCAAGAAGGTTTCCACAACAACCTTCCATTTCTTCATGATGAGAGCCTTTGAGTTTATTCATCAAGGGCAAACTTGCATCTTGAGGAAGGGCCATTGGGAAGACAAAGATATTACAGAAATTTCGGAGCAATGGAGGAGACCATATGATGAGGAGGCCACAAGAAAATAAGGATGAGTTTTGTAGCACCCTTACAGTTGCTTGAGGACAAGCAACATTTGGGAGGGGGAGACTGTAATGTTCCTAAATTAGCTTCAGCGAATTTGGAACATTAATTTTTCCTTATTCATTTTGTATTTCATGATTAATGAATAAATTGTAAGGGAGGATGTCTAATCCTCTTGAAAATTAAGAATAGATCAGTGTCTATGTGAAAAGAGACATATTTAGGCCATCATAATAAAATATTGCAAGTGTGAAAGGGCCAAGACCACCAAAGGAGATCATGTTTGACCAAGTCAACAACGTTGTCTAGGTTCATTGAACCTCCTTGATGGAGTGCGCAGTTCTAGAAGGGGTTTCCAAATGTGAAAAGAACCAAAATATGGAAGTGGTTTAGGGTTTTCCAAGAGACTCAAATGTTATAAAAGGAGGATGAAGGCTCATGAGGAGGTTGTTGATGATATTTCATTTTCTAAGCTTGCTACGGCAACTCCATTTCTCTTTGTTGTTTAGCAAGAGTAAGAGAGGATCTCCTATTTAGGAATCTTGTATCCTTCTTTGAGTAGCTCTTGGAGGGAAGTGAGCTATATTGAACCACTATTATGTTGGAGGCCAAGCTATGCTTGCATTGATAGCGCTGGCTCATTGCGGGTTTTGTTGCTGCAACAAGTGTAGTAAGTGGAAATTCTAGATCTACAAGGATCTAGTAGTTTTGAGGGATTTCTCTCAGGGAGGGTGTCTTGTGACCACCCGGAAGAGGATATCTATCATATTCCCATTTAAAATCTATATATTTACCTATTGTAGCATTCATCTCTAGCTACTACACAGTCTCCTTTGTCTACTGCGTTATTTATGTATTGCTTCTACTGCTAGTTGCAAATCTCTCCTTGTACGGGTTTCTGGTGATTGAAGCTTGCCTCTCACCTTGACTATTAATGAATTAGCTTGATGATATATTATGTTAAAATATGATGTATATTATGAATAAATTCATCTTCAGAAATTACTGAAGCTTTCTGCAGTTCTATGTATAAAAAGTTAGATCTACACTTTCTAGTGCATTATTTTGTAAAACCCTTAAGGGGATCTTGATTAGAAGGCTGAGTAGTTTCTAGATCTGATATGGATCTTATTTTTCAGCCATGTTTCTACTGTAGATCTATAATCTAATTTTATACTACTTAATTTCACTTAAAGGGACGCTGTCTATTCAGATCTTCACTTTCTACATGCATTGCAGCTCCTATTTCTGAAGATTTCTTACTTATTTCCTCATGCAATCTATTGTACTTCTTAAGGAACTCATTAAAAACCTGATTTTCTACTACTATACTGTTATATATTTCTGATGGATATTTTCAGAGACTCTCTGCTGAAACTGCGCAATTCTGAGTGGGGTCTTCTTCATTCCATCAGCTCTTCTCTTTAGCTGATTTTTAACTAGTCAGCTTCGTGAGAGATCAGTTTAAGGCCCTTAAACCCATTTTTTTTCCTAAAATTATTCATGAAGGTCCCAAAAATCCTATACTAGGGGAATCCAGCCCTGAGTAGCATTATTCTTGCACCATTTTTCTTATAGAGCATTTTTCCTGAGCCTCTTGCAGTTTTTCCTAGTAGTGGAATTTCCCGCTTCTCCCTTGTTTGGTTTATGTTTCTCTTTTGGACCCATTCTTTAGATATGCATATATAAGGGTCCCAAGGGTAGTAAAATCCAAGAGGAGTGTGTCATTACCACACTTTTTGTGTTTCATGAGTCTTCTATAGACAGAGTCTAGAACGGGCCAGGAAGCCTCTGGTTTTCATCCTCTCCTTAGAGGTGATATAACCAGTAAATGCCCTACTAGTCTATCTCTGGTTTAGAATTTTCTGGCGTGTTTTCCACACTAATGTGATCCCATGGAGGAATATCTTAATATATTCCCTACTGAGCCTATCTTGCCTATAACATATTTTCTTTCTCTTACTTGGTGTGATTGTGTGATCGTGTTTAATTTTCGCAAAATAATTGTAGAAGAATTTAGTATCTTTCTCTAGTATATTGCATGATCATATTGAATTTATTGGTATACATATTGTTTTTTAAATTTCCAGATGGTATTAGATAACCAGGAATCATAATAGTGGAGAATAAATTGAGTTTGTGTTGAACAGTATTCAAACTTGCAGATACTTTCTTTGGAGCGACAAGTGGATCAAGATGGCTTTCAATGGATTAAGATTGGAATATTCACTTGAGGGGAGTTCTAATTATATCACATGGAAAGACAGAATGGAGGCATCTCTAGAGGACAATAGGTTGAAAGAATTCATTGATAATGATATTCTCAAGCCCGCAGTAGCAGACGTCGCTCTTCTTGATGCTTGGAAAAATAAGGTAGCTAGGACAAGGAGCATCTTATTAGAGGGAGTTCGATATCACATTGTCTCAAGTCTCCATGGCAAGGCAACTCCATATGCTATGTGGAAGACCTTGACAAATATTTTTTAGAACATCAACGACCAAAGGAAGTTGGTGCTGAAGGACAAGCTCAGGAAAATCAAGAAGGAGGAGGGTGAGACGGTACCAACATACTTGGCGAAGTTCACTCAATGTTGAGATGAGCTTGGAATTGTTGGTGTGACCATAGCAGATGATGACTTGGTGAGCCTAGCACTTCTAGGCCTTCCCAAGAGTTGGCATAGTTACCAGGACTTGGTGAGTGGGAGGGATTATTTTCCAAATTGGGAGCGACTTTGGTTGAATTTGGTACAATAATAATTCACACGGAATACCAAGGATGAATCATCATCCAAGACTAATGACGAGAAATATTGTGCCTTGGCTGATAAGGCAAAGAAGGCCTAGGGAAATAAATGCCAAGGTTAAGCAAGCAATAAATACTTGTCCAAGATCAGATTTTTTCACTGTCACGAGCATGGGCACTATGCTTCAAATTGTCCACAGAAGAAGGCAAGCAAAAAGGAGCCTGTAGTTACAGCAGGTGAAGCATTGGCCTCACAGTTCGAGCTTGATTTTACTCTCATTGAATGCATGTCCAGCACTACAATGGGATGCATGTGGTATTTAGATAGCGGTGCCTTGTTCCATATGACAGGGGATAGTTATCTCTTCAGTGACTTAGAGGAGAAGGACCTCCAGCAGAACATAGAGTTTGGAGATGATGGGAGGTATAGCATGACCGACATACGTACAGTTACCTTTCAGAGGGAGAATGGCTCTCATCTCAAACTACTAGATGTTTTGTATGTTCCAGGCCTAAGGAATAATCTTGTCTCTGAAGTGATATTGGAATACCATGGTTATGAGGTGATGTTTATAAAAGGACAGGTGTTCCTTAAACACATAGCCATGGGACAGGTGAATCCAAATAGTTCAAGAGTCAAGAACTTGTATGCTCTTGAGGTTGAGGATGCATGCAAGGCTTTGAGGAGAAAAGTAGTGGTTAATGACTTGGTGGTTGAGAGGGAGAAATTATATCTCATCATGAAGCCTCAGAAGCAGTCTCAGAAGTTTGTGGAGAAGCCACAATTGGAGAAGCACAGAGGAAACCTAGTGGAAGATTCCACTCAAGCAGAGACCTCCGAGAGGGGAAAATTTTGAGCTAGATGGGTAGAGGGAGTACATGTAGCTATACCTCCAAGTGTGAGATGGGAGGATGTGCAGATATAATCCCAAGAATAAATTTGGGCAGGGTCCATTGAGATGGTGTGTCTCATGGATCTAACTTGGCTACAAGGATCCGACAATACAGCAATAGCAAGAAGGATCAATTAGATTGATGCAGTCAAATGTTAGGAGGACAAAAATCAGAGTGACAAGTGTCGTATACTGGATCGTAGATCAGAGTTGGCAGCAGTGTAGAGTGCATGGATGCATATGTTAGTAGCGTAGAGAGTCTAGTATACATGTGTAGTAGTTATCAGCAGTCATAAGACTTTGATAATATATGCATTATATTTATTCATTTGTTTGGAGGCTATTCAGTTTCAGGATAGTTACATGTGCAAAAAACACTATAGAAGTGTTGCATGCAAGAACATTCCAAAGGTACCAAATCAGGACAGATTGATTCCTTTATTTTTGAGATGGAATGTTGAAGCTTGCAACAGGAAACAGTGAAATTGGCATCCAGAAACAACATCTAGAAAATAACACCCAGAAATGGCTACCATGCGAGGCTTTTGATTTAATTGGACAATAAATTGTAATCTTATCTCGTAATCACTTGTAATAGTTAACTAAGTGTGATAGACTCAGTTAGCTCATGAAATTTGATTTGAGGGTGGTTGGTGAGGCATGTAGAGTGATTCTATTTGTTTTAAAGGCCAAGTTTCAGTTAGTGTATTAGTTTAATGCATGAGAAATTAGTTAACTCAATTAAGTGAGTTAAAGTCAGTCTAACTAGTTGTAACTGATTATTGCACTAGTGAGAGGTCAAGTGAATTAAATCAGATTTAACTCACATGCATTGATTTGTCAAGTGACTGATGATTTACTATTAATAACTACATGCATGTTAGTTCTTATGAAGACCAATTTGAGATAGAGATTAAAGGGATGTTATATATCAGTTGTATTATTAGTAAATTGTCGGTGCATAATTTTACAACCATAGGATTGACCATGATTTATTGCGCAATAAAGGAAGGTTGAATTTCCTATTTAATAGGGGTTTAATTTTCTAGGGATTGTGCAATCAAGGCAGGCTGAGCAGAGGCAGGAAATTGGCTAAGCATTGGTCAATTTTGTCTGAATCAGTGTGATACAATTGGTAGAGTGCAGTAGACTCTTATGAGAAGAGTGCATTGTATTTTTTCACTATTCCTTGGTTCATTATATAATAGAGATAGAGGGGTTTTGAGCAGTTGCTTTCCCCAGAAAAATATCGTGTGTTGTGGATTGATTTTCTTTCTCTTACTTGGTGTGATTATGCGATCATGTTTAATTTCCACAAATTAATTGTAGAAGGATTCAATATCTTTCTCTAGTATATTTCATGATCATATTGAATCCATTGGTATATGTAATGTTTGTATAATTTCTACATATTTATCATATGATATTTCTTTTTCATGTTGCAAGTATGAAGACCCTCAATTTTCCATTCTTTTTGTTGAAGGGTCTAACAAAGATCTCAACAAGGATCCAAACTCACATTACTACTTCAGAATACAGCTTTTATCATCAAGCTCTCATCAAGGTGTTAGTTGAAGAAGAGTTAAGGAAAAGAAATCATACATGGGACCATTTATTTTTTTATAGGGTAGGCCAACCTGCACCTACACTTCCATCCTCACAAAAACACCCTCAACATGCAAAAAGAACCAAGAGGAAGGCTAAAAAGGAAAACATCCATAAATCCAAGAGCAGAAAAGAAAAGGTTTTTTCAATCAAGGCCGAGAGAAAATTGGAGAAAGGAGAGAGCTCCTCAGCTAATAAACCCAATTCTATGAAAATGGTGCCCCCCATTACTCCTTTTCCTAATGTCTACACCAGAGCTCAAAGAGGAAGGGCTGCAAAGAAATCTAAAGCACATGTGCTACCAGAAATTCTCGAAGCAGATATTTAGCAGAAAATGCAGAAATATTATCAGCCCACAAGTATGATGAAGAACTCCTCAAAGATGTAGGGTATGAGATCAGTAGTAGGAAGAAGAAAGAGGAAGACAAACCTATTGTTGGTACCAGAAAAATACATACCAGAGACATCAACAAGTTCAGGCTTAAGTCCAAGGCAATGCATAATCCAAGTTTATTGACAGAGGTCATTGATATAGAAGGTAAATCTGAAGGGTCAAAGACAAATGAATCCAAGAAGAAATGTAAAAACAGAACCCCTTCATAATAGCACTTAGTACCCTCAAAAATAAGAAAGATCCAAAAGGGTTCTAAGGAGGAGAAGGCCATTGTCAAGGAAGCAGCCACAAGAACAACCAGATCAAGATCAGCTGTTGACAACAAGACAGACTTGGACAAGCTTTTTGAAGCTACAACCCACATGGAAGGAATGTAAAAAGGTTTCTTGATACAAACAACATTTTTCTTATCAATTGCAATTTTGAACAGCAACTCAGATGTCAAATATTATAAGTTTGGACAGGATTTTAAACATTTTCTGTGCATTTTTGAAAAATAAATAGAGTGCTACCATAAATTCCAGTAGCATTCCATTTTTTGCGCAATTACAGGTTTTTACCGGAATTTCCAGTAGCGCATGTTTTAACTGAATTTTGACACTTGTCAGTAAAGTTCTAAGCCAATTAAGAAAAGATAAAGACTCATAACCAAATGGATATAACAAGTGATGGTGATAAGTGCTTATGAGGTTTTTGGAGGTCATATTAAATGAAGATACATTGTTACACTAGTTTTTGGTCATCTAACCTATTATCATTAGATGGACCCAAGTACACCATGTAAGATCAATTTTACCCTAAGTAAAATTGCTTTCACTATGTAAAATAAATTAATAAAACACATTTATTAGGTTGTTTATGGTCTAAACAGGAAACCCCAAAGGGAAATATTAAACAAATCTATATTTGTTTGATTTTCCTCATGGAATAATTAATTAAACAATAATTTAATTATTATTCCTCGTTAAATTTAACCCAAAACAAGGAAATTAGTTAGATAAATCCTTATTTATCTCATTATTTTCTAGGAATAGTTATTTAAATCTCATTTAAATAATATTCCTTGTTAAATATGACTAAATCATTTATAGATAATTAAATAAATCATTATTTATTTAATTATCATTCAACCACTTCCTTAAAATAATAAATAAATCATTTATTTATTTATTATTTACAAATAAAGGGATTTGACCCAAGTTAAATACCTTTTCCCTCCAACAAATATAATAAAATATTCCATAAAAGGTGGATCTAGATTTGGTTAATATTATTTTAATCATGCACCAAGATCTAGAATGATCTAATATTTTATTATAAATAGAAGGGTTTTCCCATTCATTTGACATCTTTTGTTGCATATTAGATCACTATGGATCTATGCTCTTGGTCTCACTTTGAGCCATTATCATTGTCAAAATTTCTATTATTTCATTTTGTGAGCTCCCTTTGAGTTCTATGTTTGTCTAGGTTTTCTACACCAACAAGAGAGAGAAATGCTAGATCTGAAGCGTTGAGGACTTTCAAGAACCCATCCCATTGAGGAGAATTGGAAACACCTTTCTTGTTTTCCTCTCAGGTGCCCTTAATATAAAATTATTTCAAAAATATTGTTTTTGTCTTGTCTATTGGATGTATGGAGCAAAACCTTATTTTCACTGCTTAATGTCTTTTTATGTATAGATCTGGATTTGTGCAGCATTTATTTTGATCAACTAACTGCAAATATGAAGATATTGGTAACCATATTTGATGTTAGGGCTATAAGTTATGCGTAGCTAAAGTGGTCTTTTTTCGTACACTTCGACAAAAGATTCATACTAACAATTGGCGACTCCACACGGGTTTTCAATTACGATCGTTGTTGTTTTTCATATTCCTGCATATCCAGCTGCTTCAGACCCTAGGGTTTCTCTTTAGCTTTTTGTTTTTTCTATTTTTATGTTGTTTTTCACCTATAAAACCCTCAAACATTAAAATTTCTAACTTCCATGTGTTTCTGGCCCTATTGCGTAGGTAACCGACATCAGCCGCAACTGAGACGGCAACTTTTTCTGAAATCTGTCGTCGAGACACCCGGAGTTGCATGTTGCACTTTTTGGCCCAGAACCTGTGACCTAGACTGCAAGACACACTTTTTAGCCCCGAATCTGCAACCTGGATAGAAAACAGGTCAGAACCTGCGACCTGCACTTTTTTCTGCAAATTTTCTGCAACTTTTCTGGGTTTGTCTGAAGCTTCTGTCAGGGTTTTCCAGCCTTTGTCTCAGCCCATTTAGACCTATTTATGATCTATTTTACTCAACTAAGTGGGAATCTTGCCCCTTAGGGATTTAGTACCCTCCAATTTTTGTGGAAGAGTTTTAGCTTTTCAGACGTCTGAATTTTCAAAGTTTCAGCCTTTTTATTTTCAGATCTGATACCTCACCTTCATATCCTTTTCACATTAGCTATTCTCCCTTTCAAATCACCTCATATAGTTTTGTTTGGGTTTGCCTCTAGGGTCACCTCCTTTTCCCTTGTACCTTTAGCTGATTTCCTCCTTTTTTGCAGCAACCTTGCCTCTGCCTCTTTGATGTTTTCTGCATCTCTTTCTAGTAGATTTCTCCTTTAGATCCATGTCCCTCCCGACCTTAGATCTATTGGCCCCTTTTTAGTGTGTTTTGACTAGATTTTTTCCTCTTTTAGACTAGTTTTGGGAGACTCACCTTCTTGGGTTAGATCGATGCATTGTTAGTTGTTAATTTTCTATTATTTCATCATTATATACCGTTCTCTGCAGATTTATTTTCAGTTACGCAACACACTTTTTCTTTTACTCTCAAAACGTCTGGGTTTAAAAATTAAAATTAACACATGCCACACACCGACCCTAAGTGAAGAAGAGCCTGGTTAACGCCGCCAGGCAAAGAATTTAAAATCAATTAACACTGCACCTCTCTGCCCTTGTTTCGACATTGTAATCACTTGATTCTGCACCTCCCCACCCTTGTTGGTCATTCTTCTTCCCTTTATGTCATCATCATTGCGCCCCCAAGGCGTATATCCCGGAGACTTATTGGTCTTCACCTTCAGTTTCCGGTTGGTCGACTTGCTCCTTCCCTCCGTCGTCGAGTTAGTCCTCCCCCAAGTCCGCACTCTGACTCCTCTTCTGATTCTTTGGGTTCTCCCCCTACCTCTGGTTCTCCCCTTGTTACCTTCACCATGTCTGGTCTAGGGACTAATGCTAGCGGCAACCCCGGCCCTAATGCTGGGAATGTTACTAGCGGAACCACCACAGGAACTACCTCGACTGCCCCTTTGCTCCCCTATATGGCCGGACTCAGTCTCCCTGATTTCAATCAGTTGATCAATGATCCTATCCGCCACGATGTTGGTTAGCCTGATATGCCAACCAAGCTCCCCTCCAACATTCACAAGTTTGAAGGCCTTGCTAGAAAAGATCCCTCCAACCATATCTGATCTTTCCACATGTGGTGTTCATCCAATTCCATTACTGATGATTCCATCTGTCTTAGATTGTTCCAACGCACGCTTACAGGCGAAGCTTCTAAGTGGTATGTTGATCAGACCGCCTCTTCCCATACCACCTTTGCGAACATTGTCCAAGCCTTCTTATCTTATTCCCAGCTCCCTCTCCGATACGACACTGGTACCGAACTCTTGAATTCTTTCCATCAGTCATCTGCGACCCACCTTTCTGCTCATGTCCAGGAATGGTGGAGAAGAAGGAGCTTATATCGAGCTCCTACCTTTGAAGATCGGGTCTACATGGACTGGTTCCTTAGATCTCTCTTACCTGCCAATGGCAAAGTTGTCGCATCCCAGTTCCCTCAAACTGAAGAAGCCGCCCTCCAAATAGCCTTGAAATATGACCTCATCTATGCTCAGTTTGGTTATGTTTATATCGTCCTTCCCGACCTCCCCAGACTCGGTGGTGCTAACGCCCCAGGGGCATCTCATTCTTTCGACGGTATCGTTGGAGCTCTTTCACATCCATACGCTCAACCTCCTATGGGCTATCCAACACCCCCAACACTTTTCCCCCTCCAGGTAGCATGTATCCAGGATATGGCATGCCTCCTCATTTTTCCCAACCCCCTGCTTACCCAATGTTGCCCAACCTAACCATTATCCTTATCCATAGCCTGGTGCCCCAGCTCCTCCAGCATTTGCACCTCCACCTCCCTTGCCTTCTCAACCCCAGCAACAACAACTACCACCCCCTCCAGGGCAAGTATTTGCACAGCAGGGAGCGACTAATCCTCCTTCTTCTCAAAGAAAGAGGAAAGGCAATCAAAATCAATCTGCCCCTGGTAATTGTGGACCCAATCCTTCCGGTATTGACTCTAACACTACTAACCAGTAACAGGGCACTCAACCCAAGCCGGATAGGCCTCTTCAGACAAATAAGCCTTGTTCGTGTTGCGGTGTTTACGGTCATAACACTCATGATTGTCCCCTATTACCATAGATGCGCAGATGTGGGAGTCTCAAGCCACATTGCGCGGACAACATGCTTTCCCTACTTATCCCCCCAATGTGGCCTCTACCCAACCGGTTGTGTTTACCAATCCCTTTCCCCAGCAAGGATTAGTGGCTACTCAACCACCTCCTGGACAAGGGCCCACTCAACCTTCACCTTCTGGTTCCTTTGATTACCAGATTCTCATGATGAACTCTGATCAACCTTTAATCGTCGACCTTAACCTTCAAACTCGGTCTCATCAGTACCCCATGCCTCTCGCTCCGTCTATCCCCGAGTCACCTTCTTCAGGTCCTACAGAGCCTCTTTCGACACCCAATGGTCCCTTGCAAATCCCTCAGCCCAAATTTGAGGTTCATACCAAGATTCCTAAGGGCCCATTACACCGAAATGCTGCTTCTGCTCGAGCTGCTCATTCATATAGCATAGTAGATGATTTGGCACAGTCTCCTGCTACCATTTCAACACTGGAACTCCTTCATTCATGCCCTTCCCAAAGGAAAGCTCTACTATCCGCCATGCGCGCTGTAGATCCTGCTGATGACCAATTGATTGTTTTCGACGCTCGTCAATCAGAACATCCTCCTCTTCCTGCTTCCGTAGCTTTCCAAATCCCAGTCAAAATCCAGAACGCTAACATGTCTCGGTGTATCATTGATGAGGGGGCATCCACCTGTGTGATGTCTACTTCGGTTTGGAAATAGCTCGGATCTCCTGAGTTGGCCCCTTCCACAATCACTCTTCATGCGTGGAATGGCCACGCCTCCCAGCCCATTGGCCTCTTTCGTAATTGTCCTATCACTCTTGCGGGAAAGACTGTTTGCGTTGACGTTGAATTCATCGACACCCCTCTTGATTATAACATTCTTTTAGGGTGTAGCTACACTTATGCCATGTCTGCTGTCCCATCCGCGGTCCACCGCAAGATTTTTTTCCCTCATAATGGAAAGATAGTCACCATTGACCAGTTGACGTATCATGAGCCAAAATCTCAGACCCCGCCTGAGTCGACCATATCTTCTGTAGCCAATAAGAAAATCATCGATTCTTTGACCAGTGTCTCTCCCAGCATCTACAAAAACTCCTCATTGCTTGGAACCTTCCCTGGTCTTCCTCCTTCTCCTGTCTCTGATCTCATATTAGCGAATGTTTGCATGATGCAATCATCTCGGGCTAACCTTAAACGACCCACTTCAGCTAGTTAGCAACCTCAACCTCAACCTTGCCCGCTGCAACCTGCTCCTAGCCCTTCGCCTCCACTAGCCGGACCTCTTCCTTCTCACCCTTCTCCTATAGCTGGTACCCAAGAGCCCCTCTATCCTCTTGGGTCGGTTCCACTAGGTCTCAACCATCTTAGAGCCGTCCCTCCTGGCCATTACCCCGCTGGTAAGATACCTTTCCTTGCTCCCCCTCCCGGAGTTTATTCGGTCCCCATCATGGCCACCCTCTCCCTCCCCAATTTGACCTTGGGTATACCCGTCTGGTACCTTGATCCTCCAGCTGCTACCCCACCTGGTCACCCCAAACCTTACATTGCTTTGACACCGGTTCAACCGGTTCCCCTAGCTTCTTCTGTTGCTACAGTACCACCAGCACCTCAACAGGACCCTTCTCCTATTGTGCCAGCTCCGGTAAAGAAAGGAAAAGCTCGCAAGGGGGCATCCAAAGACAAGGTTACCCCGACCGACCCTACCCCTCCTATGCCCACAAAGCCTTGCACCTTATTTGATGTCATCGATCATGCCACCCATACTTGTCCCGAGTTACCTCGTATTAAACCCATGGTTAAAGTCGCATTCCCTGAGTCTACAGTCTCTGAACCCTCTATTTCTTCCTCGTCCGCAGCCAAGAACCCAAAGACTCTTCGCACCAACAAATCCTCTGCTCTATGTGGTGTCCATGGCCATTATTCCCACCATTGTCCTCACCTGACGCATTACCGAGCCCCTTTGGAGGTCATTCGCGAGTATGAGGTTGAACAAAATCAATCCGCCTCTCCCATCCTCATGCAGTATGCATCCGGTCAACTCGAGGATTTACCCACTCTATTTGACATTCCTCCTCTTGATGTTGAGATGACGGAGCCAGCTACCACCATCCTCTACCTATCATCATCCGTGAGACCCTCGAAGAATATTCCCGTTGAATCCTCCCCTCTTATTTCACTTGACCCCTCTTCAGCGACCACCTTGGGCTCAACATCCTCTGACCACCTATTTACTTGTTCTTTTGTTTTCCCCCATGATGATCCATATGCGAGCCTTTCTTCTCATGTTGATGATTTCGATTACTTCGTCACATCATGTATTTTGCCTTCCCCCCGTCATATCCTCTTTTCTCATCATGATGACCTCATGGAAGCTTTTTCCACCCCTGACCTTTTCTTCCTCACCCATACACAGGATGATACCATCCGTATCTATGATGTTCTCTATAGCATGAGCACTAGTTATCCCTCCTGTAGCCCTCATACATCACCCTCTAGTTAGTTTATGAGTCTTACCCATCCTATCCAGACTACTCCCTCTGGTAGTTGTCGTTTGATGTCTACTATACACTCATGCTGCCATCATTGTTCTTCCTCCTCCCATTTCTTGTCTTGTGACACTATTTCGCAGGACCCCCCGTCCACACCCTATATCGGTTATGCCGATGGTGCAAGTCGCTATTCCCGGAATCTAGCCTCGGCAGCTTGGGCCATCTTTACCCCCTTGCATACCCTCGTTCTCTCCAATGGGGTCTGCATTGGTACTGCCACCAATAATTAGGCCGAATATGATGCAGTATGAGGCCTCTTAATTGATTCCCTCTCTCATCGCATCCTCCATCTACATGTTTGTTTAGATTACCTGCTTCTTGTTATGCAACTCAATGGTGTCTATCGTGTGCATAATCCTATCCTTTTTAGACGATATTTACGAGTGAAACTTTTGACACGTGAATTTAGAGTCATTACTTTCAGTCATGTACCTATAGAACAAAATCACTACGTTGATAGCATTGCAAACCATGTTCTAGATTGGCATTTATCACACACATTTCCTATAAGACAATAACATTCAAAATCATCAAAACGAGGCATATCCATAATATGTGTCGTATAACATGTTTTCAGAGTCCATCTACTCTGATACATCTGACATGCCCATAACATGTTACAAAAAACAAAACTCAAAACTGGGGGGCACCACTTGCCCCTACATACACACTAGGGGGCACCACCTGCCCCACATCTAATCACTATCTAGAGGATCCCAAGCCAATGGCTCTGCTCCTGCAGCTCGTAGATCATGCACAGTCTAACCAGCCATCACCATGCACCGCATGACACCTCGCCATTCTGAGGGTAGACCAATACATAGCTCTATGTACTGATCATCTAAGTCTTGCCATCCCCGCTCTGAAACACCGGTCAGCAGCCCCTCACATCTACGACGGATGTCCTCCAGGAGGGAGGTCATATCCTCATTCTATGCCATTCTTAATCCACTAGCACCTGCAGCTCCTAATATTGCAGGTTGTCCCATATATCCGACCGATTTTACCGGAGCTATATCTGCATACCAAAAGTATAAGAATCAATACCATATATACTATTCACAAACTTTAACATGCACATAACAGATTAGTCACTTTTCACTTACCATCAGGCCACCATACTCGACCAGGCGGAAGTGGCAAGTCCGGATCTCCACAATAACTCATCCCACTATAGGGATAGTCATCTATGTACAATGGAATATGATCCCAATCGGCAAAGAAATCCAGTCGGAACACCCGCCTGATCGCCCCTGCTCCTCCTCTACACATTAATCGCCCCCACCGGTGCATCCTGGGTTCTCTCGAACCCCCATCTGGTAGTTGTACACGAGGTCGCAAGTTCGGGATCTTCTCAAAAAATAAGGAGCACAATATGGTCCCATACAAGAAATCATGGTTCACTTGCCGCTTGCAAAGCGACAGCTGTTGTTTCAATGACACCAACATCATCTGGGCCTACCCATAGTAGGTCCCACTCAAAACTTTTTCCACAATCATCATCTTCCCCCTAGTGATGTGATGGAGTGCCTGGCTGCCCAGGATCTGCAACACTGCTGCTGCCACTGCACGGGTCTCTAATCTCTCTAGATCCCCAATCGGTATCCGATTCCCTTTGACTTGGAGGCCTGGTCGACAATGTTTCTCTACAAAATCCATGATGTTTTTCCCCCGTGGTAACACTGGCTACGTATTTCCCACCATCCCAAGTGGCAGGAGACCAGTCAGGAAATATAGATCCTGGACTGTCAACTCGATCCTGTGCCCTTGCACTATAAATACCTCATGATCTAGATCCCAATAACTGACAATCTGGGCCAATAAGGTCTCCCCAGCTCTCATCAACGGGTTCTCTACAAACTTCAGAACCCCAAACCTGGCCAATGCATGACGGACACCCTGATCCCCTTGGATCTCCACCCGTAATGTGACCAGGTCCCTCTCTCTCCAGTTGATCCATATCTCTACCATATCTGCATAAAAACATCATCTTTGTCAGCATACTAATAGGAAAAACTATATCCAACCACAAAAAACCAAATCTCAACCCACAACAGCACTGAAATCCCCTCCATCTTACAGGTCGCACTTTTTGGAAAAATCCTAGGACAGGTCGCACTTTTCAGGCCAAAACCTACTTCCCAGGTCGCAGTTTTTAGCCCAAATAGTGTGACCCAGCCATGAAGATGAGGGAGAGGTTGTTCCTGAGGTTTAGGACCCTAATCTGAACTTTCAATCCATCAAAAAGCAAGAGTAGGATTAAGCCTCTTACCTGCAACTGACGGATCTCGATTCCAACGGTCGGTTTGTCCGCTACGATCGTTGCAAGATTTAGGACCTTCTCCCCTCTCTACATTCACCACAGCTCCACAAGAAAATGAGTGAATTTGGAGGGAAATTTCCTTATTAGAAGAGAAACACCCGATTTTTCTTTCGCCTGCTGCGGCCAAACCGTAGCCCCGTTTGACAAACCGTCTGCACCATTGGAAATCTCTCACTGAGCACTCAAATGGGTATCTATTAGTTTTTCATGAGGACACATTTTTTCCATGAAGGGTCTTTTGACCTCTCCTCCAAATCGAATTTCATCACTTACAACACTTGTAATTGGGGCACCACCTTGCCTCCTTACTTGTCCTTGTTCGTGTTGATTTTCGTCATGAGATACCCTTTTGTACTCATGTTTTTCTAGTCCCCCATTGGACCTTTATTGTGTGGCAGCACCATCGAGTCCCCCTTGTTTAGAGCATCCGAGTTGAGTCATCATCACCTTCATGGAGTCTATCCTGAGTCCCTTTGTATCCCGATATAGTCCTCCATCCTTCATTGCTTGGTCCCTCTCTCGTGTCGCACATTGTGGCCTTCAGTCCCCCTGTCCCCTATCCCTCATGATATTGTGTCAGTCGCTGCCAAGTCATTCATTCCCTTTATGCTCTAACAAGGGAAGTCGTCCATTCGCTACTCAGTATCCCCCATTTCATTATCATCATTGGTATTAGTCTGTCAGTCGCTCTGCTATTTTCTCTCGTGCCTTAGTTGAGGATCCCTTATTTCCTCACCTATGGAGGACCTCCTTCTGTCGACATCAGCTCATTCATTCTAGAAGACAAGTCTAGAGGGTGGTATACCTTGGTTCCAGATTCCACTTTTGTTCGGTGCCTCAGATCAAGCGAAGGGATTTCTCATTACCCTTTGACTTGATTGTTTCTCAGCTCTAGCTACTTTCAGCATGATCGAGATCTGTATACTTGATGGTTCAGTGATGCAGCAACAGATATCGGTGATTCCTAGGTGTGTGTGAGATGTCCCAAACCTCATGAGGGGGTGGCCCTACAGGTAGCCCCCCACATGCCCGGATGACCTCTTCATCACATCCTTTGATGCAGCTCCATATATTTGATTATGTTGGCCTTAGCCGCTTGCAGCGCCTCTTTGATTTGCATGTATCAGTCAGATTTTATGAGCCCTTCCCCGTTGATAGGGGGCATTTGGGTTGTATTTGCACTCATATACTATTGTATAATTCCTGGCTGTTATCCCAGGCACAGCACGTATGTGGGATTTATCATTATTTCTCTTATCTAGCTCATGTTTATGCCAGCATGTACTTTACAGTTCGGTCCCTTGTTTACTGGACACACTATTCTTTTGTACTTTGTCTCGGCTGGCATAGGTATGCCTTCCCCACCGCCTTTAGCACAGGTACCCTCTCATAAAAAGAGGCTTGTTGCACCTATAAGTCTCGTCTCCTCAAGGTCTAGTTCTCCAGCACATTAGGCTACCTTACATTTCTCTCTCTAACTTCCCTCTTGATGTCTGGTGATGGAGTTCTTACAATGTACTTTGATCATACGATTTGCTCCTAACACTCGCACGCTGGGGGGGAATTTGTTACACCATTTTTTCGTCATCTAACCTATTATCATTAGATGGACCCAAGTACACCATGTAAAACCAATTTTACCATAAGTAAAATTTCTTTCACTATATAAAATAACTTAATAAAACACATTTATTAGGTTGTTTATGGTCTAAACAGGAAACCCCAAAGGGAAATATTAAAAAATTCTATATTTGTTTGATTTTCCTCATGGAATGATTAATTAAACAATAATTTAATTATTATTCATGGTTATATTTAACCCAAAACAAGGAAATTAATTAGATAAATCCTTATTTATCTTATTATTTTCTAGGAAAAATTATTTAAATCTCATTTAAATAATACTCCTTGTTAAATATGACTAAATCATTTATAAATAATTAAATAAATCATTATTTATTTAATTATCATTCAACCACTTCCTTAAAATAATAAATAAATCATTTATTTATTTGTTATTTACAAATAAAGGGATTTGACCCAAGTCAAATACCTTTTCACTCCAACAAATATAATAAAATATTCCATAAAAGGTGGATCTAGATTTGGTTAATATTATTTTAATCATGCACCAAGATCTAGAATGACCTAATATTTTGTTATAAATAGAAGGGTTTTCCCATTCATTTGACACCTTTTGTTGCCTATTAGATCACTCTGGATCTATGCTATTGGTCTGAGTTTGAGCCATTATCATTGTCAAATTTTATATTTTTTCATTTTGTGAGCTCCCTTTGAGTTATATGTTTGTCTCGGATTTCTACACCAACAAGAGAGAGAAATGCTAGATTTAAAGCGCTGAGGACTTTCAAGAACCCATCCCATTGAGGAGAATTGGAAACACCTTTCTTTTTTTTCTCTTAAGTGCCCTTAATATAAAATTCTTTCAAAAATATTGTTCTTGTCTTGTCTATTGGATGTATGGAGCAAAACCTTATTTTCATTGCTTAATGTCTTTTTATGCATAAGTCTAGATTTGTGCAGCATTTGTCTTGATCAACTAACTGCAGATCTGAAGATATTGGTAGCGATATTTTATGTTAGGGCTATAATTCATGCGTAGCTAAAGTGGTCTTTTTTCATACACTTCGAAAAAAGATTCATACTAACATACATGATTATTTAAAGACAAAATACATAAGGAGTGTTGGGAAACTAGCTCCAAAAATAGAAGAAAAGAGATATCAACGCCTTATAAATAAACCACTTCAAGGGGGCAACCTCCAATACATTACATGAATGAAAAATTCTTGGATGATACAAATTACAAAACCTCCTTTCTATATATAGGAGTCCATGAAGCCATGAACAATCCTAGTAAATGTAATGAATTTTAATGTCAATTTAAATAACAATAATATATGGGCACACAAAACACACAATAATACAGAAGCTATGAAAGCTGTTGTAAAGTAAGAGCCAACAACATAAGCACAATAACAAATAAGCAGCATCATACTAGTAATATAGGGACCTAACATGCCCCTCTCCTTCAAAAAAAAAATTTCCTCAATGCTTGAGTAGCTCTGGGTGCTTCTGTATAAAATTCTCATCCTCCCATGTAGAATCTTCAGTGGGTAAGTTCTTCCACTTGATGAGATACTCTGAAATTGATCGATTCCATAGCTATTTATTTCTTGTTTCTGTGACCGCTTCAAGTTCCAATATGATTTTTCCTTCCTCATCAAGTTCTAGCAATATTGTTTGAACTGGAAGATTTCACCTATAACCTTTTTTAGCATGAAACATGGAAAACTGGATGCACTCGTGAAGAAGTAGGAAGCTCCAATTTGTATGCCATAGTATTCTTAGCTTGCTTGAGGGACATTTTTTTGTATGGTTGTAGCCGTAAAAATACCCAGTCTCCTACATCAAAACTTCTCTCGCTGCAATGTTGATATGCCTGTTGTTTCATCTGATTTTGTGCCAAATTTAGGTTATCCTTTAAGATTTAGAGAACTTCGTGTTGATGCTCGATGTGATATCTCACCGCTGATCAGTGTCAGATCTATAAGATGATGTGGAGGACAGACAGGATCCATAAAGCTACTGCAGGGTCATTTTTGCTGTAGTATGGAAGGAAGTGTTATACCACCATTCAGCGAGAGGTAACCACTTGACCCATTGTGTTTGTTTATCGTATACAAAACAACGAAGATATCCTTCCAAACATTTATTTACTATCTCAGTTTGACCATCAGATTGAGGATGATAAGATGAGCTATGAGCTAATTGAGTACCCAAACAAGAAAATAACTTCATCCAAAAATTTCCAGTAAAAATGGGATCTCTGTCGCTCACAATAACCCTTGGGCTTCCATGTAGCTTTTGAATTTTGTCCAAAAATGTAGTAGCAACTATACTTGCTTTAAATGGATGAGATAATGCACAAAAGTGTGCATACTTGGTAAGTCTATCAACTACCACCATGATGACACTCTTTCCTTCGGACTTAGGTAAACCTGTGATAAAATCCATTGAAATCTCCTCCCAACGTTGATTTGGAATGGATAAAGGTTGTAGAAGTCCCGGGGTCTTAATTGTTTCCACTTTATTCTGCTGGCAAACCAAACATTCTGCCACAAAATTTTGAATATCAGATTTAAGGCCATCCCAAAAAAATTCTTTCTTCACCCTGTGGTAAGTTTTTAAAAATTCCGAGTGTCCTCCTAAAGGAGAAGTGTGCAATTCCAAAAGAATCTTTTGTTTTAGTTGGGAATTCTTACAAAGATATAAGCGATCTTTGTACCATAAGGAATCATTTTCCAACTAAATGTATCAGATGTACTAGGATCTTGCTGCAACTTTTGAATGAGTGTCCATACATCTTTGTCCTTCTTCCATTCATCTCTTGCTTCAGTTATCCAATCTGGTTGGATAATAGAAATGGCACAAAGCAATGCTTCCACCTCTTCATTCTTTCTTGAGAGTGCATCTGCAACAACATTCAGCTTTCCTTTTTTGTAGATTATTTCAAAGTCATAACCCAACATCTTTGTGACCCATTTTTGCTGTTCTTCTGATGATAGTCTTTGTTCCAAAAAGTGTTTAAGACTATCATGATCATTTTTCACCTTGAAGTGTCTTCCCATTAGGTAAGTTCGCCATTTCTTTAGTGCATGTAGTATTGCTAACATTTCCTTCTCATAAATAGGTTTCTGTAAATACTTTCCTTTGATTGGACGACTTTCAAAAGCAATGGGTCTTCCTTCCTGCATTAAAACTGCACCAATTCCATTTCCTGAGGCATCACATTCCACAATAAATATTTTTGTGAAGTCTGGTGTAGCTAAGACCGGTGCTAGGCACATTGCCTCTTTAAGACGTTCAAAGGCCTTAGTTGCTTCAGGAGTCCATGAAAATGCATCTTTCTTCAATAATGTTGTTAGAGGTGCTGCTATTCTCCCATAATTCTTAACAAACTTGCGATAATACCCTGTTAACCCGAGAAATCCTCGCAACTGCTTTATGGTTATGGGAACTTTCCATTCCTTAATGGCTTTAATTTTGTTAGGGTCTACTTTAACACCCTCGTGAGATACAATATGACCCAGATATTCCACCTCTTGTACTCCAAAGAAACATTTAGATGTTTTTGCATATAATTGTTTCTCCTGCAATAGTTTGAGCACCCTGTCAACATGTTGAATATGATCCTTCCAAGACCTGTTGTAGATTAGTATATCATCAAAAAATACTAGCACAAATTTTCTAAGGAAGGGTTTGAAAATGGAATTCATCAACCCTTGAAATGTAGAAGGTGCATTGGTAAGGCCAAAAGGCATGACCAAAAATTCATAATGACCCTCATGAGTTCGAAATGTTGTTTTTCGAATATCTTCAGTCTTCATTCTAATTTGATGATATCCTGAACGAAGATCCAACTTGGTAAAATAAATTGCTCCATGTAATTCATCCAATAATTCATCAATCACAGGAATGGGAAATTTACCTTTAATGGTGAGCTTATTGAGCTCCCTATAATTCGGACACATGCGCCATGATCCATCCTTCTTGTGTACCAATACTACAGGAGCAAAGAAAGAACTTTGACTAGGTTGAATTATACCCGCCTCTAACATTTCTGCAATCATACATTCAATTTCCCTATTTTGGACATAAGGATATCTATAAGGCCTGATATTTGGAGGAACACTTCCTGGAATCAAATGAATATCATGATCACGATCACGAATAGGTGGGAGCCCCTTGGGAGTTTCAAACACCTTGGAATGATTGTCCAAGACTTTTTGGAAATCTGCGGAAATAGATGATTTTGATGTTGGAACTTATAGTGAGCATAATTATGCAATTACACCTCGTTGTTCTTTCTTTAGAAGCTTTGTCATGACATTAGAGATTATTATCTTTCCCGGCTTCCCTAAAATACCCCATAATTCGACTTCCTTTCCTTCTGAAAAAAAAAATTCAAGAGAATTTCTTGAAAATTAAAAGCTACCATCCCCAAAGATTGTAACCATTGTACTCCTAGTACAACATCAGCACCTCCCATAGGAATGGAAAGAAATGGACTATTCAATACATATTCCCCCATGGTTAGCTTAATATTATGGCATTTTCCAGAGCAATTTATAGTTCCTCCTTTTGCAGCCATCACTTGACATTTCGGTGCTGGGTATAGGAAACAATTCAATTCCTTCGCTACCTTCTAATGAATAAAATTATGGGTGCTACCTAAATCAATCAACACTATTACATTTTTCTTCTTGATATGTCCTTCTATCTTGAGAGTTTAAGGAGTGGTAATTCCTGCCAATGCATTACATGATATGGTCGGACTCATTTCTTCCTCTTCTAGGGCTGGTTCCTGGTGTATATCCTCTGCTTATTCATTTTCTTCTTCTTCTTCACAATCTATGTAAAATAATTTCTTCTCAGCACACTTATGACCTTTAGTGTATTTTCTATCACAACTGTAGCAAAGCCCTTTTGCTCTTTTTTCTTCCAATTTTTGTGGTTTCAACCTTGTAGGTTGTGGAATCTAGGAGTAGTAACACTTTCATCTTTATAGAAGTGAGTGGTAGGCTTCCTTGTCGCCATAATTTTACATTCAATTTTTCTTGCCAACCTGAATGCCTTCTCCAATGAATCAAGTTCCAAAATGTGAACTTCATGTTGGATGTTATCCTTTAAAGTACCTATTAAGAGATCAATTTTGTGTTCCTCTGGAATATCAGTTACCCTTATATTCAATTTTTGGAAGTCCTCAATGTGCTCCGCCATATTTGATATAATTATTTGCATGTTAAATTTTGGGGTTGTTACATCTATTTCAATACCTTCACTCATAAGATCCATGTATCAAGTGTACCGCTTCGGGGACCTTCTCTGCCTGCGCTGTGATGTGGGTGCTCCCACATTATCTCTCACATCTAGCAATAATACGTCAGTCTCTTTGGTGTGCTTCCTTCCATCTTTTTTGGATGGCTTTGCATGAGTGGTTTTTACCACTCTCTATTCCTTTTCTTGTGGCTACTCCACATCCTGAGGTTCATCCTTTGGAGTCAAGAGCTCATAAACTACATGAAACTCAAGCTCCCTCTCAAGGGACAACCACATGGCTTTCTCTTCATCAAATTTCACATCTCTTCTGACCACTATCATCCGGTGTGCTGGAAAATACACCCGATAGTTGTGGGGTGTATCAGTGTAACCCACAAATATACCCAACTCTATTGTAGGCTCTAGCTTCTTCTTGGAATCTTTGGTTACATGGAAATAAATAGATGAACCAAAAAATTTAAAATACGAGACATCCAGTCCCTTACCTGAAAAAGCCTCCTCTAGTGTACTCATGCCAAGTATCCGATGAGGGCTACGGTTCTACACAAATACTGTTGTATTGCATGCTTCTACCTATAGATGCAATGGTAGGTCCTGATCATGCAACATATCTTGTTCTACTCCCACAATAGTTCTGTTCTTTCTTTCTGCAACTCCATTCTATTGTGGGTTATGAGGACCTATAAATTCTCTTTGAATTCCTTCTAAGGCACAAAAGTTCTTGAATTTTTTAGAAATGTATTCTCCACAATTTTCACTCATCAGAGCCCTCACCTTATTCCCTGTATCTTTCTCGACAAGTGCCTTGAACTCATAAAACTTGGAGAACGTCAGATATTTATTCCGCATGAAGAAAATCCAACACTTTCTTGAAAAATTATCAACAAAAATCACATAATACACATGCTTTGTTGTGGAATATGTCAAGAACGATCTACACATGTCTAAGAGAACTCTCTCAAGGATCACCTTTGCTCAAATTTCCTTATCATGAAAGGTGGCCTGGGTATACTTCCCCAATGTACACCATTTGCATGTATCTCTCCACACAAGTGCACCCTTTGGAAGTCCTGTAGAAATATAACCTGGTCCTATGGTATGTGAAGAACTACTTTCATAGTCCAACGGTAAGGCATAGATTTTGTACTCAGTAAGTCGAGGGGTCGAAACCTTCCGAGGCCTTCGAGCCTGCCCAATCAGTAGCCTAGTTAGCCCGTCTGCAAAAAAGATGGTTGTTGGTCAAAAACTTCAGAACGTCATAACTTCTTCATACAACGTCAAATTGAGTCTATTCAAGCGTTGTTGGAATAAGTACGATGGACACTATGACTTAACGCAAATTTTGGGATATTATGGGCACTTTAATTTTTTAGCCCATTTTTAATCTCTAGATCAATCGAGGAATGCTAGTCCATTGCATTGAAGTGGCCTTGAGTGAGCTCTCATTCGAGAAATTAACCACCTTAATACATTCACTTTACAATAAAAACACAAAAGGGAATGAAAACTACTAATGAACTCAATTTTGTTTCCAATGCAACTCGTGGGATTTACAAGACATATTCAAGAATGCTAACTAGTCAAGGAGGATTTATGTTGCACTGATCATTGATTTTAGTGTGTGAAAAGGAAAAGGCTCTGGGTATTGCACAATTATTCCCCAATAAGCTAAAGGACCAAGCCCTCTTGTCTTGGTCCCTTTTCCTCTAGATACATCGTTTACCTACTTGCAAACAACCTTCACCAACCTTCCTAGATGTAACTGAAGCAACATTGAGGATATAACTTGTGCAACTCTCAACCAGCCTATGCTCCTCAACAATGGAGACACTTAGGTATACTATCACTCCATGCATTTTTATTCCTTCTATTTTATATGGTTGTATTTTTAGCACTTGGTGTCTAACAATTACAATATTGGTAGCTTGTCTCCTATCATACAATTTGTTCCAGAGTGTCTCTCGCTCACCCAAGCCTCTTCTTATGTTCACCTCTTTCAAATTCCCTCCCTCTAATCCCCCCCTTACACCATCCATCATCCCTTATTTGTTCAGATACGATTGTGCCTCCTCTTCAGCAATCTCAATGACAAGATAGAGGGATCTCTTGAGAAGGGGCACAGGGAGCTGAGGCCCAAACAAAAAAACATGAGCTCGAGTCCAATCCCAAGCCTTTATTAGTGGTAACATAAGATTTCAAACATTGCATTAGAATTATTCGATGAAATAAACGACTTGTATAATTCAATGATTTCGGTAGAAGTGGAGAACTAGGTTTTGGAATCGGGTACTCCAAGGGCATGACACAAGAAATGTCTAGACATAGTTTATTTCTACTACCATTGTAAGGTTCTCCTAGATAAAGTGATATTCAACCACAACGAAAGTGGAAATGAACTCCTCCTTTTCATGGAGGAGCTCTGTTTGCTTTATTATATCATGGATGAAATAATGTCGAGAATGTAAGTAGCCCTACTTCTTGACAGAGAGATGTCACCTCCTAGGTAGCCAACGTGTCATGCTCCGACTATTTAGCCTCATGATCTTTCCATAGCATGATTCAAATGTCAATAAGCTTACTATTTTATATGGTTTCTAGTATATGTGTCCTCTTCTTTTCTGTTTATATGATTTTCATGGCCTTCACAGCTACATTTTGTAATTTTTACAATAATGAGCTTTTTTGCCACCTACTTCATATGATTATTTTGGAACACTTTGGCCTAAAACTTTATTAATGTTCTTGGTTTGGTTTTTACACACGTGAACTAGAGTTGATAAAGGTGTAAATATATAACATGAATTATACATATTTGATGCTATAATATAAGATTTATAACTTACAAAAATAAAATAAAAATTATCTATGTTAATTATGTATTTATTAAAAGTTGAAATCTTTACACATGGTTTTTATTTATTTATTTGTGTTTAATCTATTTATATAATATTTTACTATATTTTGTGTGTTTAATTCATTTTTAATATAAATTTATATAATTTTTGTATCTTTCTTAAATTAACTGGATCTTGTTAACCATTGATGGGGATGAATCCCAAGAGGAGAAGGTGAATAGGGATTCATGCCTACCACCCTATAAATGAGAGGAGAATTAATAAGGGGGGTGGAATGGTCACCCCCTCACATGCACAATAATGTGGTCTTTAATCCCTTCTAGTGTTATGTATGGAAATATAACAAAGAAGACGAAGGGGGGTGCGAACTGGTCTAGGAATTTGGAGTAGTGGGGGGTTGTTTCCCTACCCCAAGAGAGATTTCCGTAAGAAAATTCACATAAGAGTTAAAAGAATTGTTTCTAGTTTTGCTTCTAAGTAAAATATTTTGTGATAATATTTGTTAGGATCATTGAAGGTACCAATTTGTGGGTTGCTCAACAGACTCACCCATGGAAATCATTATAGACAAGAGCATGGACATAGACAAAGGGGGATACAGAGTGTGGCTTAGCCTGGTCGATATTGTGCTTCTAGATGCAAACATTCCAACCTAGAGTGTACCGTCTATTTTATCTTGGAATGGAAGGGTACCTCTCCATCTTTACTCAGTAATTATTAAGCCTAAAGATAATTCTCTGAATTTTGTACTGTACATCTTCAAAAATATTTTTTAATTGCTCATAGATTCTGTGTGATTTTTGTGGTGGATTAAAGAGACTTTGGAGGCTTAGTTGCGAGGTAGTGTATGAGATATTTGTAACAATTGGTGCTCATGGTGGTGGTTCCCCAGATAGCTGACATCTAAATTGGACTTGGGACCCTCTATGTCTTAAATTTTCTTATATTGTCCTTGGTATGTTAATTTCTTGTGTTTTGGGTTTATGTGGTTCTATTGCTAACACTACTCTTGAGCCATGGTTAGCAACTAGATTCGTCTAGCATTTTACTGTGTATAGGGGTAGTTTCTTATTATCGTGGCATATCCTGCATAACATTCTAAATTGGCCTTCTTCTGGTTGGTTTATAATAAGTGCCTTAATGATTACCAGGTTTGGAAATTGCACCCACTTTGTCTTGGTTTTGTGCCCTGGGAGTTTCATCTTAAGAGCTCATTGCTATTGGTGGAAGATGGTGTGCCAAATAATGCGCAACGGGTGTGGGAGGAGGGAGTGCGACCTCCAAGGCCGCAATATATCAAAAAATGTAGGCCTATGAAGGCCATTGATAATACTATGTATTGGTTCCCCATAATACCCAGAATGAAATCCAAAATTTGGAATCTAAATTGTTCAAGAAAGACATTTATTCTAGAATTCTCAAACCTTGGAAGACATAGCCACTTGGATTCCTAACTTGGAGCATACTCGAGGATGAAGGAAGAACTATTATGTATCACTGACCTTATATTGGAAGATGAATACTTTGATAGATAAAATCTTTATGGATAAACGGGTTATGATATACAACATATTTTCTATCTTGGAGGATGTCAAAAGATACAAGCACAATCAAAACTATCATCTAGACGAAATTGATGAGAGGAATGCTCACATAGAGCTCCATTTTCAATGCAAACTAGATTCCCACACTCCTTCGGGATCGAGTGATAGAGACATAGTCCTGATCACTTCTTCAGATACTTGAGTCTCCATGCTTATATTCAGTGTTTTTTTTTATATTACACTCATAGACATCCTTGTTATGTTTATAATGTTGAAACTTCTTGAATTTTGGACTAATTACTCTATAGGTAGGTGGTAATAAATATATGGTTTTCCATTGGGATAAATTGAGAACACTTACCAAAGGACATATATGTTGATGATGTGATGGATGTACATATGTACATGTGTTGATTCACTTTTGAAGGGAATGCAAGTTAACCTTACCAAAAAAAATGGAGCTTGTTAAAATATTAAAAAAATAGAACTAAATAGAATTAAAGTACTTGTTATTTCAAAGTCGTTTTCAACTATATATTATATGTATATGGTCAATGCAAAATTTTAAAGGTTTAACTTTTTAAATAAAATTTTATCTTTTTAATTTTATTTATTTATTTATATATTTGGAAGAATCATTAGACCTATCGAATGTCACCAAGGAGACATGGTATTGAGTTAGTGGGACTGCCAATATACTCTCGAGCCTAACACAATCACCCACAAACCATGTTATATATTAAGTTTTGAACATGGGTGGGGCCCATATATTAGTTGGCAAACACCTTCTCATGTGGAACATCCATCATTTTGCCTCGCCATTGGTTGGTTTACACAATTTTGTTAATTCTATATTTATTCAAACTTAAATGGTTTACATAGGTTTTATAGTCTCTTTGAAAGTTTACATAGATTTGTATAATTGTTTTAATCCTTGGTGTGTTTAATACATTTATAGCTCAAATGAATAAATTTAGTTTTATTTTCCTTCTTGAGATTAAATAGAACCAATTAAAATGTGACAATAAAATTTGTTGAGAAGTTTTTAGAGCTAAAGAACCATTTATCTCAAAGTTGTCTCCAATTTTTTGTCTATGTATATCATCAATGCCTATATATTAAATTTTTAAAACACCATCAATATACTTATTGGCCTCATTTAGAAAGAAAAAAAGGTTTGCATAAATAAGACAAGTCATCTTTAACATTTTACCTACCCCGTGATATTATCACTCTAACATGGCCCTAAGTAGCAAACTAGTTCAAGCCAAAAATTTCCTTTGAATATACATAAAATTTGACACTCATGAAAGAAAAGAAAAAAACAAGTTGCATTCCACGTTGTCAATAAAGACTACATATGATAATGCATAAATTAAACATTATACTCTTAAAATTGGCATCATGGTGCAAGGCTTCGAGACAAATTTAATTTTTTTTAATCAATATTATAAAAAAAAATTATAAATCACGATTGCAATATGTACCCAATTGGCTTTATTAATATAATCAAATCTTGCCTTGCTATTATTTGTTTTGGATTTGGTTGTTGCACCAAGCTGTTGAACATTAAACACTTACCAATACAAAAAGCAATCGATTGGTTGACCAACAACATCTGTTTTTCATCTAAATGGGAAAATATTGAACTCATTCTTGGAAAAATGACAAAAAAACCTATGAAGCTCACTACCGATAGAAACATAACTAAAAAAAGCTTCATTTAATGGAAATAAATGATCACTGCACATTTACTAAAGGCAGTGACCACAATTCCACTAAAGAAAACTAATACGATAATGATATGGCTATATTGATATTGTTATGTCTTAATATTGTGTACTAACCATCTTCAAGAAACCCTAGCTATGGTGCATCCTTGGACATGGTGAATCCCAAGCTATGGAAGAACCCTATCTATGGCGCTCCTCTAGATTCATTTTCCCTTTAATAATTATATGCTCTCCTTGATTAAGAGACCTTCTAAAGGTTCATATTCAGTATCAACAGTTCCTTTTATGTGAAGGTTGGCTTCTGAACTATCCTATCATTATTCTGCAGGTGATTTTGATTCATGTGAAAGGTGTTGGTAGGGTGGGGTCCCTTCTGTATCCTTTGGTGAAGGGGTCAGAAGGATTTTATTATTTGTTGCTCATTCTTTAGTGGTTGTTGGTATTTGGTGATTCCTATTCCATCATGGTATTCATGGATTAATCATTCCTTTCAGTTGGCGGTTCAGGATTTGTCTACCTTATGGTGTGATAGGTATGTCAAGCACCCTAGATAGCCTAAATTATTTAGCTTTCAGGAAATCAATGACGTTGTCCCCATTTTTCGTCGATCTCTTGCAATAAGTTCTAATACTTCTCACTTTTTTTCGACTCCCTCCCCTCCACCCTCTCTGATATCCCTTCCTCTCAGTCAATATGGCTTCCCTCTCCCTCAACCTATCTCTTTGGTTAATGAATCCTCGTACATTTTTTCTTCTAAGGGGATTGTGGTTAGTGGTATCAATATTCTTGTTGCTAAAAAAATCATAGTTGTCCCTCTAGCTTAAAGGAGCCTTAGTTGGCTCTTGAGGGAGAGTATAGTTCTTTGTTCACCCCAAGGTGGGGGGTGATTTCTAATGGGGAAACAACACAAGAGGCTCCAGTCCAGGTGTCGTTCCAAAAAGTTAATCCCCCTAATATGAGAGACCTTCCTTTTCGACTTCTAAGTTTTTTCATTCATGGTTACAAAGAGAATAAACTAGAGAGAATTAGAGACAGAAACCATTGAAATATGATGAGGTAAATCCCTCCTTAGCTCTCAGTGTAGATGTTAAATTAAACTTGGTTTCAAATATAGTGCACATGACTTTGGTTGGAAGAATGTATTATATCATGTTCTCTAGGGAAAGTATTAAAATGTGGTTACAACTGCATGGAAACCCATTGTTGGGTATTCCCCTAAAATTAGCCTTTTGTCTAAAGACTAGCCTTCCTTTCAATTTCTTGTGGGAGGAAGATTTAATTAAAATTTGTTCCAATCCTTGGATTTTCAGCAAAGGTTTTCTCTGGACTCAAAGGTGGCATGTGATATTTAATCCCATTAATGAGAAACCTCGCCTAAAGTACTTATGGGTAAAATTGCTAGGGTTTCCTCTTGAGCTCTGAATGAGGGACATTTTCATAAATGTAGCCAATGGTCTCGGGAAGTTTATCTATTTTGACAACAAATTTTTGGTGCAGTTTGACAAGTGGGTTGCATGGGTTTTATTTGAACTAGATTCAATGGAAAATCTCCTTAAGGAATTGATTATCTCGTGTGGTGAAAGAACTTACATTCAACCTTTGGTTTACTAGAAAACCCCTGATAAGGGGATTAGTATTTAGCTAAAAATTGAAAGTGCTTATATATGCTTCAAAGCTGAACAGCCTGATAGAGTTCGTCGCCAGGATTCCAACGCAACTCATTTCGTCAAAATCCTAGTTTGTATGAGGGAGTTATGGTCTACTGTTCGTTTTCCCAAACAGGTAAAAATTGTGCAGATTAGTGACAGACAAATGACTTGGCAGTCCAGTCAAAACCTTAGGCATATCCAGGGAATATTCTCCAGTTTCAGCCAGTGTCACCTTCTAATTCGCCAAGGTTTCTATGGGAAGTTTAATTTGTCTTCCAATTTCTAAGGTTGCAATTTTTGTATATGATGGCTTATTATTATAGTGAACTTATGAGCCAATGGGGAAGGGCCACGTAGCATGCCATGTGCCCACCCCCCCATGGAAATTTGGATGGAATTTCATTTTATTACAAGATTTGGGCCTATATATATCAACTTTACATTTGAATCCAAGTCCGAAGTTTGAATGATATATATTGCATATATTTTTAACCAAACTCTAAACTCTACCTATGGCAAATAGCTCTAAACCTATGGCAAAGGCTAACTAAGGTTGGAAGAGCTTATAAATTAGAGGAAGGTTCTTTTAATATGGCAGACAGGATCTATATCTAGCGGGAGCTTCTATATCTTTGGCAAGGACTCTAACTATGGTGGACAGGGTTCAAACTGGCAGAGACTTCGATTGATTTGGTGGGCGGTATATTACCATATGAAACAAAAGTTATGGCACGAGGGTTGGGGTCAAACCTACTTGACCTCCCCCGCACTACGCCATCGCTCTACTGACTCTCCTATCTCATGGATCTTACCCCATAAGAATCATGCCACTACTTGAAGATTATTACGCTGAAGGTTGGGGGTTCGATGAGGGCCAATCCCCTCCCATATGTCTGATAGCTCAGAACCGATGGCCAGCACAACAAATGGTGGAGTTTTAAAACAAGCTTAATTACGTTAATCTGTAATTTAATTACGTTAATCTGCCATTAAGATATGATTAACCCACAATTAGTGCTAAATTCTCTTAACGATAAAATTGTGCTTATCTTATTGTTAAATGCACTTATCTGTTAATTAAGTGCAAATTAAAATGGCGGCAGAATTAGCGGAGGCACCTTTTTAGGCGGGTTTGCCAAATTTAGCCATGTTAACTGGCGGAGCTTCCAAAATTAGTGGAGAATTACTAGGGAAATTTGTCTTTGCCATAAATAAGGCAATTTTTTACCAAAATGAGCTCAAAAAGAGTCATTCTAGGTATATTTTGATGTTTTGGAGCCATTGGAGCAGCTTTCAAAGGAAACAGGAGACTGTAAACAATAATTTTTCACAATTGAAGCTAATACAAAGGCCCACACTATGAAGTTGGACCAAGGAGACGTAGGCCAGGAGGGATGAACTCCTTCAAAAAAAACTTGTGTATTGAGCTATGTTATTTGTGCTTGCTGTGTTTTTATATGTTTTTGTTCAACATTAAGTTTCTATGCTTTTGAGTTCATGAAAAACACTAAATTTCACCAAGTTTAATGAATTGTCACACATAAGCTCATGGATAAACTCTTGTTTGATAAGAAAACCAAAACAATGTTATTTTAAATCTGAAACTGATATTAGCACATCTTTAACTAATAATCAATTTCAGATCAATTTGGTATCATAGCACAATTCTTCTTGCCTGCTTTGCTTGAAGGGTTTTAATAGTTGCAATTTTTGTGATGCTCACAAGGTTGAAGTTGCAGAGAGGAGAAGGGAATTTATTGGTAGCTAGTCCTAAGATTAGGACAAGAAGGAAGAGAGATGAGAAAGCATCATCCTTACCCAAATTCCCACTCAAATTAGCACCTGAAGCACCTCAATTTCCATTTCCATCAATTGAGATTGAAGAGGTAAAATTTGCAAAAGAAGCTGAAGTGATTGAAGAGGTACAAGCTACAAAGGTTGAGCTTGAATCCAAAGCCATTATGTCAGGCTATGAAGAGACTCATAAACATTATGAAGAAGAGGATGCTAAGAGAGACTTCAAAGAGATGCAAATAATGGTTAAAATAATGTATGAAACTTTCATGGCAAAAAGAGTTGAAGAAGGTTTGAAGCCTCCACTTAGAAAGGGATCTTCAAACAGTAAGAAGGATGAAGAGAAGAGATAAAAAGGTAGTGGAGGAAAACCACCACCATCTCAAGGTAGTGGAGGAAAGCCACCTCCATCTCCACCATCCTCATCCTCGTCATCTTCATCAACAGCTTCATCTTCCACATCCACCACCAAACTCATACCCATACTCATTCCAAGATCCCAAAAGGAACATTAGAGAACTTTTTAGGTCTAAAATAGGCCTCCTAAGAAAAATGTACAAACAAAATAAACTTTATAAGAACCAATATGATTCAATATGATGATGTCAACCATGGGGGATGATTCACCATTTTTGGAGTTAAAAAGGATAAAGATTAAAAAATAATAAAATAATAAAACTACTTTTTCAACTCGTATTTTCAATTTATCTCCGTAATTTTTTACTCAAATTTTGAGCAGGAGTACTCTGTGGATGCAAAATTTAATTCCTCATCCAAGGAGTACATATGTTGCATACTTTTGATAGACCTTGCTACATGAAAAATGAGACATACATAAAAAATCGTGATTGTAATCACATTTTTCATGTATTTCTAATTTTTCGTGTAGTAGGGTCCATAAAAATTATGCAACATGGGTATGCCTTGGATTAGGAATAAAATTATGAATCTAATGAGTGTTTCCACTCGAAATTTGAGTAAACCCATAGGGATATAAGTTGAAAATACAAGTTGAAAAATAGTTTTTTTCTTTTTTCCCTCTAAAATTTGATAATGTAATCTAATCTTATTTTATTATTTCCACTATTATTTTATAATTTCCTTAAGAGGCCCATTATATACCTCAAAATTTCCCTAAGGGGACTCCACTACTCAATTTGGACATTAAGTTTGAACTTCCCATGTACAATGGAGAGGTTAATGCAAAGAAGTTTGACAATTGGATTCATCAATTGGAAGTATATTGCAGAATTCATAATCTACAAGAATACAACATAAAGATCCAGTTGGCTTCATTAAGGCTAGAAGGAGCAGCACCATTTTGGTGGGAGGCAAAGACTTAAGAGGAAATGTGAATCCATGGTAATATTTACATTTATTAGGTTGAATTCATTTCTTCCATTAAAATGAATTTTTATCCATTAGCCTATATGAAAAAGCAATTATGAGTTGGAAAAACTTTAAGTAGCTCAAAGGAAAAATTGTTCGGGAGTACACTCAGGAGTTTAGAAAGAGGGCTTTGTTGTTAGGAGTAAACTTGAATTCACAAGATGCACTCTTGAAATATATTGGAGGTTTACATCCCTACTTGAAACATACTATCCTTCTATTTAACCCAAAAAAATTAGATGAAGTATGTGTGCAAGCCACGCATCTTGAAGCAAGGGGAAAGAACATTCAGGAAAAGGGTATTAAGAAGAAGCCATTTAAGGGTAAGGGAAAAGAGAAGGGGGGGGGGGGATTTAAGGGGAAGAATAATGCAAGTATCAAGAAATAAGGGGAGAAAACTAAATTTAAACATTGTTCCAAAGAGGGGCATGATGAAGCCCACTGTTGGAAACTACATCCTAAACTAAGACCAAAGAAACCAAATAAAAAAGGGAAGAAAAAGACGACTGCCACTACACAACAAGATCTTGGATCTGATTCAAGTGATGAGACCAAAATAACAGCCATGGTTAACAAAGGAAAGGAATACATAGCAAGTTCTAGTTCCTCAAATATTCATGACAACACTCCAAATGAAGATACAAGGATAGAATTGTTCCATGTTAGATTGATTTCAAATCATACAAAGATTGATGCATTATTTGATACGGGGTCACAAGCAAACCTGATTTCAAAAGATTTAGCCAAAAATCTTAACCTTGAAAATGTACCACATCATAGACCATACCCTTTGGGTTGGATAGTTAAGAGTGCCAATTTATAGGTTACAAGGAAATGCATATTTAGATTTTCTATTACTACAAACTTTGTCGATGAAGTTGAGTTAGATGTGGTTCCACTTGACATTTTCGAGATTATCTTTGGAAGTCCATATTTGTATGACAGGAAAGAGGTTTTTTATTTCCATGAGAACAAATATCATTTTCTTAACGATGGGGTGGAGTATATTGTGAGAGCTCATCACAAGAAACTGAATATTTATTTAGTTAATGCAAGGCAAATGAAGAGGCTAGTTAATGCAAGTAAAACTTTTGTGCTTCTCATGATCAAGAAAAAGGATGATGTTAACTATGAAACTTTTGATGGATGTGATGAAAAATTGAAATCTCATTTGTTTGATGTGGTAAGTCGACATGGAAATATGTTTCAAGAACCAAAGGGGTTACCACCCAAGAGGGGAATTCAGCATGAGATTCAGCTACAGCAGGATGTTCCACTTCCAAACATTGGTATGTTTCGCATGTCAATTATGGAGATTTGGGAAATCAAGATGGAAATTCAAGAATTGTTGAACAAATCTATCATACGCCCGTCTACTTTTCCATGTGGTTCACCAATTGTTTTGGTTCCGAAGAAGGATGGGATTTGGCGCATGTGTATCAATTTCCGTGCACTAAATAAAATCACGGTAAAGAATCTCTACCCACTCCCCTCATTAATGATTTTCTAGATCAGTTAAATCATGCAAATTATTTCACTAAGTTAGACTTGTGAAGTGGTTATCATCAAGTTATAATAGTTGAAGAGGACATTTGGAAAACTGCTTTGAAAACTAGACAAGGATTGTTTGAATGGTTAGTTATGCCATTTGGTTTAACAAATTCTCCAGCCACTTTCATGAGAGTCATGAATGATGTACTTAGACCATTTATAGATGACTTCTTCATTGTTTACTTAGATGACATACTCATATTCAACAAATCAAGAGAAGAACATATCATGCATGTGAACAAGGTACTTGATGTCTTGAAAAAGGAGCAATTGTTTCTAAAAATGTCAAAGTGTGAGTTTGGTAAGACTTCATTTGTGTATTTGGGACACATTGTTGGAGGAGGTGAGTTGAATATCGATCCTTCCATAGTAGAGGTCATTCTGAATTGGCACAAGCCCAATACAATTACAAAGGTAAGAAGCGTCCTTGGGGCATCACAGTATTGGAGGAAATTTATTGCTAATTTTTCTTCCATTGTAGCACCACTACATGCATTGACAAGTGTCAAAAAATTATTCCATTGGGGATATGTAAAGAAAAATTATTTGATGCTTTAAAGAAAAATATAAGTTCAGCACCAGTTTTAGCACTTCCAAATCTTAGACATCCATTTGAGATCCAAACAGATGAAAGTGATTATGCTATAGGAGCAGTGCTCATGTAGCATGGTAAGCCTATTTTGTTTCATTCTGAGATTTTTAATGGAGTTGTGACTAAATATCACACCTATGATAAAGAGTTATATGCATTGGTACAAAGTGTAAATAAATGGAAGCATTACTTGATGGGGAAAGAGACCATTATCGATATCGACCATCAGCCATTAGAATACTTACAATCACAGTCAAAGTTGCAGCAATCAAGACATTTCAGATGGATGGGATTTCTACAACAATTTCATTTGGTTATTAGGTACAAAAATGGAAACTACAATAATTTAATTGATGTTCTTTCTAGGCCTATTGTAAATTCGGCTATTATACTCAAGCACAATTCCATTATGCATGAAAGTTACATTGAACAATATGCAAATGATAGTGATTTTCAAGATGTGTATTAAAGCTTGAGTAAAGGAAACCAAATTGAAGAGTTAGATTATCATGTGCATAACAGTTTTTTGTATCACTTGGGCAAGTTATGTATTCCACAGGGAGAAAAAAATAGTATCATCAGGGAGGCACACACATCTTTGATTGTAGGACATTTCAATGTAGGCAAGACAGTAGTGAATCTCCAAAGGTATTTTTATTGGCCATGCATGATTGATAGTGTATCTCATTTTATTAGAGGATGTTATTTATGTGAAACAAGTAAGCCTAGAAATAGGAAGCTTGGATTGTACACTCCACTTCCAGTTCCTTCACATCCTTGGGAGAGTGTGTCAATGGATTTTGTAGGTGGTCTTCCTATGTCAAGGAAAGGTCATGACTACTTGTATGTTGTGGTAGATAGGTTTAGAAAAATGTGTATTTTGATGCCATGTAAGAAAACAATTACAGCCGAAAAAACCGCTAATCTTTTCTTTCAAAATTTTTGGATCCATTTTGATCTTCCTACTTCTATTGTAAGTGATTAGGATTCCTGGTTTGTTGGGAATTTTTGGTCAAAATTATGGGACATGATGGACACAAAGTTGAAGAAGAGTACAGCATTTCATTCGCAAACAGATGGTCAAACCGAGGTGGTAAACAGGACAATTATTCATCTTCTTAGAGGTTATTGCAGCAAACATCCCAAGTTGTGGGATGAACAGTTGCATTACATTTAGCATGCATACAACAGGGAAAAACATTCTTCCACAAATACATCGCCATTTGAAGTATGTTATGGTTATTTTCCAAGATCTCCTTTGGACTTCAGCTTTGAGAAATATGTCGCTATAGATGGTCATAGTGACATAGATAAGGCAAGGAAGTTGATTGAGAAAATTCAGTTGATACATCACACAGTGCAAGGGCAACTTGAAAAGAGTCAAAGCAGCTACAAGGCAAGGCATGAAAAACACCGTGTTGATCAAAAATTCCAAGTTGGTGATGAAGTTTGGTTGTACATAAGCAAAGAAATATTGCAAGGGGAAGGTAAAAATCTCAAACCAATTCGTTATGGTCCATTTAAAATTTTGGAAAAGATTGGTACAAATGAATTCAATTTATATTTTCCTCCTTATATGCAAATTTATTCTGTCGTTAATGTTGAGAATTTGAGATTGTTTGGGCCTCCTTTGATTGATGATCAAGGAGAACATGTTCATCTACCATCAATAGATGATTTCTCGCTAGAATATATTTATGAACTTCAGCAAGATATCATACTTAACAGAAGAATTAGAATTTCAAGGAGAGGGAATGTCAAATACCTTAGAGTGGGACTCAAGGGAAAAAATCCTTCAAAGGCCAAATGGATGGAGATTGGAAGGGTGAGGGAGTTGTACCCTCACCTGTTGAACAATTGATAGTATCTTTTTGGGTCCCAAAGGCTTCTAGTGAGGAGGAATGATCAAGGGATCAGTATTTAGCTAAAAATTGAAAGTGCTCAGAAATGCTTCAAACCTAAACGACTGAATAGAGTTCATCACCAGGATTCAAACACAACTCATTTCGTCAAAATTTGAGTTCGTATGAGGGATTTATGGTCTACTGTTCATTTTCCCAAATAGGTAAAAATTGTGCAAATCAATGACAGAGTAATGACTTGGTAGTCCATTCAACACCTCAGGCATATCCACGGAATATTCTCTAGTTTCAGCTAGTGACACTGTGATAAGTGTCATCTTCTAATTCACCAAGGTTGCTATGGGAAGTTTAATTTGTCTTCCAATTTATAAGGTTGCAATTTTTGTATATGATGGATTATTACTATGGTGAATTTATGAGCCAATGGGGAAATGCCACGTGGCATGCCAGTGCCCCCCCACCATGGCAAGCTGAATGGAATTTCATTTTATTACAAGGTTCGAGCCTACATATATATATATATATATATATATATCAACTTTACATTTGAATCCAAGTCTGAAGGTTGAATGATATATATTGCATATATTTTTAACCAAGCTCTAAACTCTACCTATGGCGGAAAACTCTAAACCTATGGCAGAGGATAACTAAGGTTGGCAGAGCTTCTAAACCGGCGGAAGGTTCTCTGAATATGGCAGACAGGATCTATATCTAGTGGGAGGTTCTATATCTTTGGCGAGGGCTCTAACTATGGTGTATAGGGTTCAAACTGGCAGAGACTTTGATTGATTTTGTGGGTGGTATATTACGATATGAAACAAAAGTTATGGCATAGGGATCGGGGTCGAACCCATGACCTCCCCCACACTACGTCATTGCTCTACCGACTCTCCTATCTCATGGGTCTTACCCCATAAGAATCGCACCACTACTTGAAGATTATTATGCTGAAGGTTAGGGGTTAAGAGGGGGCCAACCCCCTCCCATATGTCTGACAGCTCAGAATCGACGGCTAGCACAACAAACAGCGGATTTTTAAAACATGCTTAATTATGTTAATCTATAATTTAATTACATTAATCTGCCATTAAGCTACGATTAACCCGCAGTTAGTGCTAAATGTGCTTAACCATAAAATTTCACTTATATTATTGTTAAACACGCTTATCTGCTAATTAAGTGCAGATTAAAATGGTGGAAAAATTAGCGAAGGCACCTTTTTAGGCGAGTTTTCCAAATTTAGCCATGTTAAGTGGCAGAGCTTCCAGAAATAGTGGAGAATTACTAGGGAAATTTGTTTTTTCCATAACTGAGGAAATTTTCAACCAAAATGAGCTCGGAAAGAGTCATTATGAGTATATTTTGATGTTTTGGAGCCATTGGAGCAAGTTTCAGAGGCAACAAGAGATTGTAAACAAGAATTTTTCACAATTTAAGCTAATACAAAGGCCCACGCTATGCAGCTAGACCAAGGAGACGTACCCTAGGAGGGGTGAACTCCTTCAACAAAAACTTGTGTATTGAGCTCTATTATTTGTGCTTGCTATGTTTTTATATGGTGTTGTTTAGCATTAAGTTTCTATGCTTTTGAGTTCATGAAAAACACTAAATTTCACCAAGTTTAATGAATTTTCACACATAAGCTCATGCATAAACTCTTTTTTGACAAGAAAACCAAAGCAATGTTATTTTAAATATGAAACTGATATTAGCACAGCGTTAACTAAAAATCAATTTCAGAGCAACCCCTTTCAAATGCCTTGGTTGTCACCAAATTGATCATCTACGCAAGGACCGTAGTTGGCCAAATTTTGGAAGGGGTACAAGTCACCATCACAGGGTTTACCAAGACATGGTAAAATTCCTTCCTGTTTGAATTTGTCATTCAGATTCACCCAATAATGTAGAGGCTCCTCCTAGGTCTTCTAATGACAACTATTTGGGTCGCAATATCTCTTCCAACTCAAAGTTGCAGGGAATTAGTTTCGACCATCCAGATTCTTCCTGATTTATTTTTAACTCTACATATCTGTTGTTGGATGGGAACTCCACCTCAAAATTCCCTTCACAGGAAACCTTATCCTCATATGCTTTTTTCTGCATAGGTAGCTCCTTTTTCAGGATTCTTTGATTTCAGTCCTTTCTCTTGAATATATTGTTAGGTTGGATAAGTTAAATAAAAATTAAGTGTTGAATAGTTTTAATCCTTGCTCGAAGGTTAACATTCTCAAATTTTCATTAGTAGTTCTTGGTGTTAATATTTTTAATAGTAGTCCCCCTGCTAATGTCATGGCTCCTCCTGTTAATTTATTGGGTCCATTTCCCATTTCCAAGTCTTCAACCCTTTCTCAGTGGTTATCGAATGCTGATATATCGCCCCCTTTTAATTATCTTGATCTGCAACCCTCTTTTTAACCTCGTAAATCCATTTGTAGCTACTCTTCCGGGAGTTAATCAATTTCTTTAGGATCCCTCTATCTAGGTCCTTTTCCTGCTATGATCCCTTCGTATTTAGCATCTTTTCTCATTTATGTTCCCCCATCTCTGGTGTATTGCCATATTTTTGACCCCTCACCTTTTGTACCTTTCTCTCCTTCTCCTGCCTCCTCTTCAAAATCCCCTTCTTCTTCTTTTCCATCCTTTTATGATATTCTTAACTATTTCCCTCTTCTCATCCTCAATTCCTCCTCACCCCATCCCCCTTTGTTAGAATTCCCTACCCTTTATGATTCTTTCATAACTATCTGTAAGAAGAAAACGGACAACAAAAAATCTCTGGCCAAAGAAGTTCCCTCTCATGGTGCCTATAATATCTCCCCCTCTAAGGCCCTTGGAACACAGTTTCTCATTAAATATAGTAAGGAAATAATTTTTTAATGCTAAACATTATGGGAATTTGGAAAAACCCTAAATATCTCTATCTATAGATATTGATAGAGTTTTACCATCCTTCGGTCATGCTATTTTAAGAAACAATGGTATCTGGGTCCAAAGACCAATATTCCTTCTACAAAATTTTCTGAGGTTGGTGTATCTATGCGTCAGACGTAGATGATAATATAGGGATCTTGCTATGGTATGAGACCCTTCTTTAGCCTCTTTCTTGATATTTCATTCCAAAGTGGAGACTATCGTTGAAGGCAAGGTTAGGGGCTTCTCCAAATCAATGACAGTGGTCAACTATTATGGGCCTTATTTTTAAAGGAGGATTTTTTGGGATATATTTCAAAGTAGTGGTCTCCTAAGTAGTAATAATTTGATACTTGCAAGTGATTTAAATTTAACTCTTTTTTGCAAATTAAATTTGGGACAATAAATCCAGGCAAGATCCCCTTTATATGTATTTTAATTATCTATTTTAGGACGCAGAGCTTATTGATGTTAGTTGGCTTCCAATGGACCCTACTTGGAAAAATGGAAAAGTGAACAGTCATGGGATAGCGAAAAGTCAGGACCGATTCTGATTGGTAGAAATTATCATACCTTGCTTCAATAGATACATATCTTGGACTGGAACATATACCATATCTAACCACTACCCTATTTTTCTAGAGATTGAGGTTCATAAATACTTTACGCCTTCCCCTTTTCAGTTTAATCAAATTTCTTTGAAGATTAATATTTCAATAAGTTAGGAAGGGAATCCTGGTTTTTGTTGGAGATGTCTCTTTTCAAATATAATATGGACTTCTTTTCTTATAAGTTAAATATGTTGAAAAAATTGGTTGTCAAATGGGGAAAGAACAAGAAGAGAGATTTAAACCTTGATTTGTATTTGATAGATCGGGAAATAGATTTTATCAATAGCTCCTTCTTCAATGATATGTTCTCTTAGGAAATTAAATAACATTTATGCAATTTGCAGTTGAGAAAGTTCCATATTTTAAAGTTAAATGGAAAAAAAATGGAGAATTAAAAGTAGGGTTAATTGGATATCCAAAGGGGGTGGAAAATATTAGTTCTTTCACAAATATGCATCTTACAGGAAAGTTATTAACTCCATTTGGGAATTGAAGGGTTCTGACGGTTCGACTATCTCCGATATAGTTGGTCTAAACCATGTTGTGATCTCTAATTTTATTGTCTCTTAAATCAACCCCCAGTCAGTAATTTGATGGAACAACTTTAAGTAATCAATCTATTTCCCCATTTTTTATCTGATGAGGAGTAAAATTTTGTTGGTCGATAGGTTTCATTGGAAGAATTTGAAGGTGTCTTGAAGTCTTGTGTTATAGATAGGAGTCCTCGGCCTGACGATTGGTCTACAAAATTTGTCAACCATTTTTTACCTGTTGGGGAATTATCCATTGAAAGTCATTGACGAATCTAGAGTCAAAGCTAGAGTCAACAATTCCATTAGTGCTTCATTCATGGCCTTAATTCCCAAATCCTTGAAATCCCTATCCTTTGATAATTTTTTACCTATATCTCTGTGTAACATGGTCTATAAAGTCATATATAAAACTATAGCCAACCATTTGAAAGTGAAGTTGGCTTCTGAAATTTTCAAGGACAAAATTGGTTTCCTTCCTAGAAGACAAATTCATGAATTAATTGGGTTAGCTGAGGAATGTCTTCATTCGATAAAAAATAAAAAGATTAAATCTCTTATTTTCAAATTAAATATTATGAAAACCTATGATAAGGTCAATTGGTATTTCCTCAAGATTTTGCTAATTCAAATTGGCCTAGGCCCTTCTGTAACCAACTGGATAATGGCCTTTGTCTTAGTTGCTTCTTTTGTTGTTTTAACCAATGGCTTCCCTACTTATTTTTTCCCCTGTTCTAGAGGGCTCCACTAAGGATGCCATATGTAACCCCTCCACTTTATATTGGCCATTGAAGGGATCAAAAGATTTATTTTGAAGGAGAGAAGGGAAATAATATTAAAAGGCATCAAAGATTCGGAAGGTTTAATTATCTCCCACTTACTCTTTGTTGATGATGTGTTGATTTTTAGGGATAATTCACTAAATGAATGGGTCAATTACAAGAGAATCATCTCTATTTTTTTCCTAGAAATTGGGATGGAGGTTAGTCTAGAAAAATCATGTTTATTCTTCATGAGATTGAGGGTTTGATTATGGTAAGTGTATTGAGCATCTACCACTGCAAGAAGGAAAATCTGGTCTCCATATTCAAATACCTTGGGTTTTGTCTCAAACCTAACAATTATAGGAAAGAATATTGGATTTGGCTTGTTAAGAAGGTTGAGAAAAAAATTATTTTTTGGTGCAACATGTGGTTATCTCTCATAGGTTTATTGGTGTTTTTAAAAATGGTGCTTGAAAGCATCCTTGTCTTCTGGATGAGTCTAATAAGAATTCCTTCCTTTGTGATCAATATAATCGGACAAATAATGTTTTATCTTTTATGGTCAAGTAAGGGAGAGAAAGACAAAATCCACCTAGCTAGTTGGGAGTCTCTTTCAAAGCTAAAAGATTTGGGGGTTAGGGACTCAAAAATTTCTTTTGGTTTGGGAAATACCTTACTACAAAAAGCCTGTGGGGAGTCCTGGAAGGTAACGGCCTATGGAGATGTGTCATTAAAGATAACTACCTCAAAAATCAATCTTTGCATGAATGGATCCGTAAATGGTTGTAGTTGTTATAATCTCTTATGTTACTGGGTTTGTTGTCTGGAAAAGCCTTATGGCTTCTTTTCCTTAGATTTATGATTGGTTGTAATGGAAGGTTAGTAATGGATGTTAGATTTGTCAAGGCAAAGATCCTTTTATTGGTGGAAGTCCTTTCTTTTTTTTATCTATCCCATTGATCTCTTCTCTCAACTCCAAAGGTATGCTTATGTTGGCGCAAGCCTTCAGTTCTTTTCCTTTTGATTTCTCAAGGGGCCATTGGATTTCATCTTCAAAACTAATTTTGAAAGGCGATCTATCTATTGAACAAGACCTATTTGTTCTTAATCTATCTCTCAATGGTATAATCCTTTCGAGGGAGAAACACAGTCTTGTGTGGCTTTGGGAGAATTCCTCATAAGGTTTTTCTACTAATTGAATTTATAAAACCATTGCCTCTTCCTATTGTTAGGAGGATGCCCTTTGGTGATACTCATCATTATGGAATTGGAGTCTTCCCATAAAACTAAAAACATTTCTATGGCTTGTTTTGAAGAAAAATATTTATATAGGGACAATTTGCAGAAAAGGGGTTTCCAAGGACCCAACATATGTGTCCTTTACAGAGGTGAGGGGGAATTCATAAACCTTTTTTTTCTAAGGTGTGAAGTGGAAAATCTATTTGGTCCTCTGTGATATATGCTCTCAAAATCAAGTTAATCGATCACTTTAATTCCTTTGCAGACTGCCTTCAGTTCTGGTATTTCAATAAGAGAAGATTCCATACAATTCTGATATTTATAGCATGGAAAATATGGGGACTAAGAAATGAGCTAATCTTTGAAAACACTAGGCCCAACATGTTGTTGGCCTCATCCAAATTTATTGGTTTTTGGAGGGGGTATCCTCCTAAGATTAGAGACCATCACATAAGAAATGTAATCAGCCTTGCACTTAATCTTTAGTTCCTTGTATATTTTTTTGATGGTGCAACACAACAGGATAAGTGTGCAATTGGATTTATCATTCTTCTTGGTAGAAAGCATGTCATAAAAGCCAAAAATGGTATTTCATCTGGGTACGAATATGAAATCATAACTCTTGGCTACCTGGGCATTAATTTTGATAGAAAAGTCATTATTTATCTCCAATAAAATCATTGGTGGAGACTCCAAGATGATCATTGAATGGATTTTCACGAAGTCTAAATTACAGGTCATGAATCTTTATTTATGGAAGGATAAGGTGGAGGAGTTGCGCAGTGAGTTTCAACCTATATCTTTCTTTCACGTTTATAGAGAATTCAATTTTTAGGTAGATTCTTTGTAAAAAAAGGGTCTGCAAATACAAAATAGGATTATTCACCTAGAAAAATGGTTTGCCTGAGAAAGTCTTCATGTTGGTCTCTATCAATTGTTTTAATTTTCCATATAGTCTATGTTTTCGGTGTCCTTTGGGCCTTCTTTTGTCAATTTTTACGAAGGTGTATTTGTAGATTTGTAGAGGTATTTCGACCCTCTTTTGTAGTTTTATTTTCTTGTTGGTATTAGCTTTATGTTATCAATATCAGTTTATATTTAGATCCTTTGTTTTGAAGTCCTAGATACATAGTTGTATAGGATTATCATATTTTGGCTGGAAACTTAAGTCGTATAGTAGTTTTCTAGGTTGTTTCTCTCCTAGCTAAATAGGAATTATGTAAATGTATTTTATTCAATAAGGAATAGCAGGATATTGTGTTTTTCAAAAAAAAGGAAGATCAAATATATTTGGATGTTAGATGTTTTTTCCCTAGGAAAAACCACAATTTTCATTATCTGAAATAGTGAAAATTGCATGTTATGGATGCATACGACATATCAAAATTGGCTTTTTGTTCAGTCAACAAACATCTTAGTGATACAACCATGCATGAGTCTATAAAAAAATTGTAATATAACTGATCTATAAATACAAAAAATGCATAAATATGTCATTCTCCAACTTGCATTGTAAAGTTGTAGTACTATCAATATCGAAGGTCACATACTGTAACTATATACATATCAAAAAAGAAGTGTAAAATCATTCAGTATTAGTTTCTGACTACAGTGGGTCCTGTTGTATTAAAACACAACCCCCCCATTTTTTACTTGTTCACTTCAAATAATGGGGACCCTTTCTATAAAAAATTTGGCTAAACGTCTTTTAGGATTTTTATTATGTTAATTATCTTACGATTTTATTAATTTTTCATCTTCTTTAGATTTTTGTTTTGATTGCTTGATTGAAATCGATTTTTATAAGCTTCCCATTGATGCTTGTTTCACCTCATTTGGTTAACCGGTTTGTAAATGGCACCCCTTTGAAGTCTAATCATTTATGTCGTTTGGGTTAAAAATGCATAAAATGTACAATATTCCATTTCTTTAATTAAATTAGTTCAATAATGCATTTAGTTTAAATATTAACCCGTAGTTAGTTATTACTAACATTTTTTCATTTTTTTTTACTTATACAGCCAAATCATAAAGCATCGGGATTTCAATCATTTATTCCAATTTTCAAATAAATTACTAAGCTCGAAAATCCAAAATGTCAAAGTGGCTGTAGTTTAATTTTTATTTTTTCATTTAAGTGGTTGTAGTTTAATTTTTATTTTTTCATTAAAGTGGCTATAGTTTATTTAGGCAAATCACACTTTAGGTAATTTCATAATTTATAAAAATAAAAAACAAAAAATAAAATTACATCGCATCGGGGATTTCCAAAGGATGCATTCCTTAGAAACCCCGATGGCTTTCATTTGCCGATACTCCGATTGCAAATAAGTCAAAGGCATATGATACATTTATTACATCGCATCGGAGGTTTTAACTAACACATTTTTAAAAAACACCCAATGGCCCTCACCTCCGATATGCCGATTCCGATGCTATAACCCATGCATTTCTTTGTTTGACTTTTAACTCACTCACACGTGAGTATAAGAGGAATAGTGTAGTGTTAGTTGTTAATATTAATGTAGTGTTAGTGTTAGTGGCAGGTGTAGTATTAATTTAATGTTAGCATAGTTTTAAGTTAGTATAGTTTAGTGTTAGTTTAGTTATTTTAATTTTAGATTTAATATTTAATATTTGAAATAATTAATTTTAAATTAATTAATAGAATGTAATTAATTTAATTAAATTATAATTAATTATTAATTAGATTAAGTTGTTTATAAATAGATAATTATAATTATTAGTTAGATCAATATTAATTAATAATTAGTTTATAATTAACAATTAATAATGTAATTATAATTAATTAATAGATAATTAAAACTTAATTTAGAATTAGATTATAAATAAATTAGATGAATAATATAATTGCAATTAATTAGAATTAATTAATTAAATATCATAATCTAATTTAGGATTAGAATTTAATTCAAAATTTTGATTTTTTAGCCCAAGCAACAAAATTCCAGATTTTTGGCAATTTTAATATATCAACTTTAGAGGCTCATAAATGGAGTTTTATTTGGCCAAATGAGGTGCAGGATAGCTCATTGGAAAGATAAAATGATGGAGATTATTTCTGAAGAGGTTTTATTTCTAGGTTCGATCATTTGTTGGGTCTAAAATTCAGCAAAAGATCAAACTACGAATTTTTAAACAAAACTAATTTTCTGAGTTTTATTTTTTTTGCATTTTAATTTGCCACAACTTCTTATGAGTGAAAATTCATTTGTCTATGTTTTCATTGGCCAATTAGATTAACACAAACATCAAAAGAAATCTTATGTTTCCTTTTTTATTTATTTATTTAAGTTTTGATTGGATTTATTTTAATTTCTAGATTTGACATTTTTATTTTATTTTTGCATTTTATTTTTATTTTTTATTTGTTTTTGCAGGAAAACAGTTGAAGAGATGAGAAGAAGAAGCTCTCAATCAATGAGAAGACTCCAACAATTAAATATTGAAATTTTTGAGCAATTAAAATTGGATTGGGCAGATTTTTCTTCAATAAACTCTCCTCTCAAAATTCTTTTGGAAATATTATAAATGGAAGATTGTAGAATGTGAAAGAGGTTGCTCTCTTCTGCAATTCTAGACTTCTAAAAGCATTTCTGTAATAGGAATTTAGAGTTGTATATGGGGAGGAGAGAAAATTTCTGATCTGAACATTATTGAGGGTTTTTCTTTATATCTCGAATGATGTATGGTGGGCAGAGTTTGCATTTATGTAGATCTAGTTTTGAAAATAGAAATTCAAGTAATGTAAAGGACTGTTAGTGACCAGGATCAGAGAAGCAGATTCAGTTAAATGGTATTTTTGGCATTTATGTATCAAATACCAATTTCAATTTTATGATAATAAAATTGTTGTTTCATTTTATTCATGTTTATGCATTTTTGTTGATATGGATAATTTGTCTCAATATTGTGATATATCTCTATTCTTATGGATTAAACTCTGATTTCTGAGTAACTATTTACTCAGAAATCTATCTTATAAGACTGATTTATTAAATAGTAATGTGTTGCGAATTTCTTCCACATGTTATTGTTTAATTATTGGCTTGACTGATTTGACAGTCAATATCATTTTTGTGAATTTCTTCTGGAGTGTTGTTGATTTATTATTTCAGATAAATGTCTCAATAGGATGTGTTTTGGTATTCACAAATGTCATACTAAATTGAATTTCTTCGTTAGCTTGATATTAATTAAAAGCTAGACATATATCTTTCTCTTAGTTGGGTTAGATCTATATCTACCTAATTATGATAAGATTTAGATTAGTTTCTTTTGTTTACATTATAGAATAAGTTTGCATTTAGATTAAGTTCTACATTCTTTTAAGTCCTCTTCTCAAAGAGGCAAAATCTTAGTTGTGGTTTAGCTGAACCCAAATTAGTTTAAGGGTCATTCTCTTGCCTGATAAGCAAGAAGAAGTGATCTGATATCCCTGTCTATTGGTAGTTAAAGATACATTGTAAACCAATAGTGATAGGGAAAAGGTAACTGGACCTAGTTAAACCAGTCGGAGTCACTACTACAAACGGATAAGGAGTTGTTTTTAAGGTCCGAACCGGGTGGTTATCCCCAATGTTGTTGCAGCGATTTTCAAAGTTTCAACATTTTTGGTGCTAGAAGGAGGGCCTGAGACTTGTAAGTTGTTTTACTTTGGAGTCTTTGAATTCTAACATTTCATTTTTATTACAATGGCTCCTTTAAAACTTCCAATTTGGAGTTGTATTTCTGGACAAGCATCTTCCAATACTCCACCAGAAATAGTAAGACTCTTGTCTCAGGTAAAGTTTGATGGTAAGAAAAATTCTTCTACTTTTAATCATGTCTTTCAATTTATTCAAAATATTTCAAATTATGATTTTCAAGAAATTGATGAAGGCATTTTATGCAGAATTTTTACTCTCACATTTACAGCAAAAGCTAGAAACTAGTGTAGAACTCTTTCGGTTACCTCAATTCACAGTTGGGATCAATTTGTTACAATTTTCATTTGTAAATTTGATGAATATATCTACAAATAGATATGTGATGATTTTTAAGATCTACGAAGGTCTGAAGGTGAGTCTTTAATTGATTTTACCATCAGGTTTTGTTTAAATTGTTTAAAGTTTAAAACTGAAGATAAACCTTCAAAAAAAGAATTATTATATTGGTTTGAACATATTTGTTCTCTTCCTCCCATTCCCAATCCATATGAAATCAGTTCAAGCTTTGTTTCATCCCCTTCTAACATAAATAAGGATTCCAATATGGATGTGCAAATAAATTAGGATGAAGTGGTCTCACAAAGCTTGGAAAATATTTCTATCCAAATACAAGAAGACAATAGCAGCAATTTTGGAGAAAGAGCTACCTTAAAATCTAAAAATTAATCAGCATTAAATTCATAAAATCAGATCGCAAATCAACACGTGCAAGCAGCAATCAAAGTGAATAATAAAATGCAAACTGTTGTACAAATTTCTGAATTTTTCCATGATGAACAAATGCCGAAAAACAAAGTAGCAATGCAGCCTTCTTCAAGAAAGCATGAGTATACAAAGGAATAATCTAGAATTTGAAATTTATAGTGAACAGAACGGACGAGATTTCTCTAACAGAGAAAATTTTGAATTCATTATTTCTTATTCTCATTTTTCACTTTATCCTGATATTTTTAATGTTGGTAATTTCTCCCATCTCGGTATTAATGATACTTCATAAAATAAAGAGGATGATTTAAATGAATTACCAATAATTTTTTATCAAGATAGAGAAACAATTATTGATCATTCTTTTGCCATTAATGAACATGAATTTTTTATTCCTCCTTGTTTTGATATATTAATTCTAGAAAATATTGTGAGGTCATTTATGATAATTATTCAAATATCAATGATGCTGATTTTTGTTCTTCTCAAGAGAATCCTCATGATGAAATCCAAATAACAACTGTGAATGAGGAACATTTCAATTTAGAAATTATTCCAACCAATCATCATTCTGGAGCAGCAAATTATCTTCATGATTTCACCATTCGGGAAAACATTCCAATTTATGATTCATATCATGATCAAACTCCCATTCTTGCTCATAATCATAATTAAATTTCTAATTCACAATTTGGAATTGGCAATTATTCAAATTCCATTATTCTAGCCAATCCTTGTGAAAAAAAAATTATTTCAAAACAATCCCAATTGTGCTGTAACATTAGTTGTACCAATAGGGATTTCATTTCATTTTTTCTTTCATACTTATTTTGTTCAAATTTAGATTTTTTTTCTGATTTTATTTTTCAAATTTTTGGCACTCTGCGCTGGCATATTGAGCACTTTAATAGTGAACACTCAATTGATGCATTGCCTTATTGGGAAATTGAAGTCTCATATTATAATCATAAACATTAAAAGCTATTAATATTTAAATTTCAATCAATGTTAATGTTTTACCAATCACTTCTTTCTTCTCAAAAGAAGTACCAACAAGCGAGTGTATTTTTACAATATGACCAGCAATCTAATTCAATTAATAATCTTCCATTGGATTTATCAGACTCCCATCCATTTTTAATTGATCAATTTGAAAGACATTTGGAAAGCTTTCCTTCAAGGAAGATCGTTAATAATTTAGCACTTAATCATAACACTAACAAAATCACACAGGCTATTGTTGCTGAAAGATCATTTCGACAACCTGGCCTGCCATCTTCTCTTTTAAACCTTTCCCACTCAATAATGGAAATCCGTCCAGATTTCTATGATCCAATTGAAATTCAGTTGGAAAGGGCATTTCAAGATAAGGTAATGGTGAATAAGCTACTAACAATAAAGATACATTCTGCTTTCAGATTCAATTTTTGTAGTTTAATTATATTTACATTTTTACTAATGTTTGACATGTACATACATGCAGGAATTAAAATGAGAAAGTGGTTACATTGGAAATATGACTATACCTAGTCATTTTCATGTATATGGTTAGAATAGAAGTAGAATTAATTTTGTTTGTTTATTTTGTGTAGTTAATTTATTCTTAATAGTTCTACAAATATAAAGTATAGCAAGCAATCAACCCTTCTCATATCATATATATGTTCAGGGAAATATTTGCCTCTTATCAGAAAAATTCTAATTCTTGCTTCTCATTTTTTAAATCAAAATTTATTGCAGCAATATCTCTACTCTGCCTATTTTGAATAATGTTTTGACTAAATTCAATTGAGGTTTCACTTGGCACCAATCACCTCAAAGCCACTTTTCTGTATTTCGAAATGTCCTCATATGATTTTCTTCTGAAATTTATTTGTTAAAAGTTTTGAGGATACAAAGCTTCATGATCTCATTATCCCATGAAATGTATAACAGTCTATTATAAGCCTAATTCCAAGTTAATCATTATTATTCAGTCTAACCTTTTGTTGTAATCACATGAAGTTCATATTATCTTCTTCGAAATTTGTTAGAATGACTTTAAGGGTGTCCACTTTGCTGTGTGCATACATTCAAATCTATGTTGATATTTTTCCATAATTAGTGGTTTTATCCCATTCTGATCTTTAGTTTATTATCTAATGTTGTAATGTGCATAATATTTTTTTTACTAAACGCATTATTAAACAATCACTATAACAATACAGATTTTTCTCAAGTTAATTTGGAATGAGCAGAGGTAATAAATTGTTGTTGCAATTCAAAGGGAAGCCTATTTTCATATTTATTTCTGGTGAATTTTATGAGTTCTAAATTTCCTGAACATGAATAAACAAATTTTATTTAGGCTGATTGCACACTCCGATTTAGAATAAATAATGAGATGAGTTTGAACAAAGTCAGAATTTTGATAAATAGAAGGAAGAATTGGAAGATTCATAAGGTAAAATCCACAGACAATTCTCTTCTAGGTACACAATTACAAGTTCATTTTCATCTATTAATAGTTTCTCTTTTCCTTAGTTTGTTTTTTATTCTTGTTCTGTTTTATTTGCAGGTTTTCGTTTGTTTTCAAAACTTGAAGTAAGCAGCAAATCCAATTCAAATTTGCAATAGGTTCAGGGAAATTCTATTTTGTGATTCATCAGAATTTGAGCATTCTTTAACTTTACTTTCATTCATTAGAAAACTTAATTGAAATTTAAAACTGTATCGCAAGATTCATGTCTGAAATGTTTCAACCCCATTTTCACATTTCTGATGCAAGACCTCCGACGTGTTACCTCATTCAATTTTTCATAAAATACCATATCGCATTGGGATGAATTCAAAAGTTTGTTTTTCATCGCAAAAGCTCTGATGTGATAGATCGGATCGCAAAAGCGCATTAAACATAAGTTTGATCCTTCCACTTGAAAATTTCTGATGCTATAAAGTTCAGATCGCAATCGCAAATTATTAAATTCATATCACAATTAGTCAAGAGTTAACTTTGAAAGACCTCTAATGCGATAATTCCAATCGCAAATCGCAAATCGGGAGGAAAATTGAATACATCCTTGTGCGTTCATTTTAAAAAGTTGTGATGTGATAACTCATCACCGATTGCTCATCGCTATCACTTTTCACTAGTCACTGATTACTCATCGCTTTTCTTTCTTCGCTCATTACCGATTATTATAACATTGCATCGCTGCTATCACAAGAATCATATTGGCATTTCCAACATGACTATTTTTCCAATATTCCGATATGCCGATATCAATATCGCTCATCGCATTTTCGTTGCTCATATCATAATGCCGAAAGTCCACGTCATCCATCGCATTGCCGATATCACAATCGCTTCATCACATTTTTATTTATGACCATACTACTATTCCAAATCTATGATGCGCAATGTGCAATGTGCAAAGTACAAATCACGAGATGCAGTGTGTGGTGTGCAATTTGTGACATGATTGTCCCCGATCCTAAATATAAGATTTCTTCAATGGTATGATCGCTCCATCTCATCGCACATATTCTTTTCACATGATCTCATATCGGCAATTTTCTACTACGACCCCCGATGTGATAAACTTCAATGCATGCAATACGAATCATCCAATAAGGCATTGTGTTAATTTAAATCAATCTTGGGTAACTGCTATGATACTAAAGAAATTGATGACAAATTTGCAGCATATTCGAATCATTTTGATTTCTCATATATTTCAGTTTGAAATAATTCCATAATTAAATATGAAATTCAAGACCTCTCTATTTTAAATTTCATTATCTTAAATTTGGTCTTAACTCTGAACAATTTATAAAAATCATGGAATTTGTATAAACTTATAATATTCTGAGAACATTCATCACTACAAATTCTCAATCTCATTTCTGATGCATTTGTTTTAATTTCAATTCCCTTGAACACAAATAATTATGTTTTTACATTTTACTGCTTACTTTAGTTTAAATAAAATAAATAATGATTTTGGGTTATAGGATTTTGGTTAGTTTGCCTTCTTCATATTTTTAATGTCAACTAAAAGAAGAAGTCAACTAGTATTGGAGAAATTGATACCTTCAGGTAAGATCAAATGCAATTATCCAATGGTAAGATTCATGTACCCACTTTCATTAATTTCCATTTCATTATTTTAGTTTCATTTTTGTTTTTAAATTATGTTGATATAAAAAAATTTGTTTTGCAGCTCTTCATAAAAAATTTCAATCATCTGCCAAATCATATTTTGGAAGTCCTATGCTCTTTTTTTGGTTTTATTTTCAAGAAGCAGCGATAGTATTCGTTGAAACAGCTATAGTAGGAATTTTCTGAACCTTTAATCTGTTTCTTTAAAGCATTCCTTTTATTAGAAAATGATTAAGATAATGCTTTGAAACAAGAAGATTGACATCAGATTTTATGATCACTGCTATCTAAAGCCTAAAACACTTACAACCCTGCAAAGTATAATTTTTCTGGATCTCGACATAAGAAGGAATGATTACATGATTATTTTCTTTTACTTCATGTTGTTGATACATTGGTATATTCTTGTTAGAGTTTGTATTTCAAAAATTGGATTTTCCTTTCCACTTTTAAATTTCTTCATTTTTATTTTTGTTTGTTGTTTTCTTTTCTCACTTTAGCTTAAGAATTATTTTCCTTTGGTTTTCAGTTTTGATTTTGGTGACTTTGCCATGATTTATATGGAAGGCCTTCTTGTTACCTAACAATGGTTGGCATACATAGGAAAAAATTTTATTAGTCTCCTTTTAGATTTTTCTTAAATATCTTAGCATAATTTGTTTTTCTTATTATAAAGGTAGACATACTTAAGGAAGAGATTACAAAACAAGAGAAGTTGACAAAGTATCATGAAATCTGAGAAATTTTTTTCATCAAAATTGTAATTATTTTGAGATTTCAATATTTTATTAAGATCTTTCAAAATTTTATTATCAGTCAAGAAAAGTTATTTTTAACCAAGTAAAGACACTTTACAGCAAAGCACTTTTAACTCTAAAATTGTCATTCTGAACTCTTAAGGAGTTAATGATTCTCCCTATTTAAAAGAATTTTATTTTTCTAGAGTGTAATCCACAAATATGTTTAAACTTAAAAGATAAGAGGTCTCATCACAAGCCTGATTACCATGATCATAGGGGAAAAATAAGCTGACATTACCAACACTGCTAAAAAAACTAGAATAATGGCTTATGATTGCAAATAATTATAGAACAAGGGGTCTCATCACGAGCTAGCTTGTTCAGTCCAATTATAACCAGTGAATGGCATTGTTAACTATCTGGCTACCAAACCAGGACAATGGATTTTAAGGAATTAAAAATAAATAAATAAAAAATAAAACATATATAAATGGATTTATCTCTAAGTCAATAATTCTTAAATAGATGGGATTCTGAATCATTCATGATTAAAAGGTAACCCTATCGAGACTATAGATGTTTGCTAGCAGCAGTGGCTCTACCTGTGACAAATGAGTACATTTTAAAAGCTAAGCTGTAAAGTGACCCCTACTTTATCTCTACAACTAATTAAGGAATGATATAGAGTTATGAAATATTTTAATTTATGAGGAATTTTAAGAAAATCACAATAAGATAATTCTTTCTTTTATTCAGATTAATGAAACTAATCAAGCATTCCAAAAAATAATTTTCTCTTCTTTAATTATTTTTACTTTAATTTTAGGAAAATTTCATTCATATCAAACAGAGATAACTGGTTCTTCTCCCGTGTGTCGCCAATTGTTGTGGTAAAACACAACCCCCCCATTTTTGACTTGTTCACTTCAAATAATGGAGACCCTTTCTATAAAAAAATTGGCTAAATGCCTTTTAGGATTTTATTAAGCTAATTATCTTACGATTTTATTAATTTTTCATCTTCTTTAGATTTTTGTTTTGATTGCTTGGTTGAAATCGATTTTTATAAGCTTCCCGTTGATGCTTGTTTCACCTCATTTGGTTAACCGGTTTGTAAATGGCACCCCTTTGAAGTCTAATCATTTATGTCGTCTAGGTTAAAAATGCATAAAATGTACAATATTTCATTTTTTAATTAAATTAGTTCAATAATGCATTTAGTTTAAATATTAACTCGTAGTTAGTTATTACTAACATTTTTTCTTTTTCTTTTTTACTTATACAGCCAAATCATAAAGCATCGGGATTTCAGTCATTTATTCCAATTTTCCAAATTTCAAATAAATTACTAATCTCGAAAATCCAAAATGTCAAAGTGGTTGTAGTTTAATTTTTTTTTTCATTTAAGTGATTGTAGTTTAATTTTTAATTTTTCATTAAAGTGGCTATAGTTTATTTAGGCAAATCACACTTTAGGTAATTTCATAATTTATAAAAATAAAAAATAAAAAATAAAATTACATCGCATCGGGGATTTCCAAAGGATGCATTCCTTAGAAACCCCGATGGTTTTCATTTGCCAATACTCCAATTGCAAATAAGTCAAAGGCATATGATACATTTTATTACATTGCATCAGAGGTTTTAACTAACACATTTTTAAAAAACACCTGATGGCCCTCACCTCCGATATGTTGATTTTGATGCTATAACCCATGCATTTCTTTGTTTGACTTTTAACTCACTCACACGTGAGTATAAGAGGAATAGTGTAGTGTTAGTTGTTAATATTAATGTAGTGTTAGTGTTAGTGGTAGGTGTAGTATTAATTTAATGTTAGCATAGTTTTAAGTTAGTATAGTTTAGTGTTAGTTTAGTTATTTTAATTTTATATTTAATATTTGAAATAATTAATTTTAAATTAATTAAATTAACTAATAGAATGTAATTAATTAAATTAAATTATAATTAATTATTAATTAGATTAAGTTGTTTATAAATAGTTAATTATAATTATTAGTTAGATTAATATTATTTAATAAATAGTTTATTAAATAATTAGTTTATAATTAACAATTAATAATGTAATTATAATTAATTAATAGATAATTAAAACCTATTTTAGAATTAGATTATAGCTAAATTAGATGAATAATATAATTGCAATTAATTAGAATTAATTAATTAATTATAATAATCTAATTTAGAATTAGAATTTAATTTAAAATTTTGATTTTTTAGCCCAAGCAACAAAATTTCAGATTTTCGGAAATTTTAATATATCAACTTTAGAGGTTCATAAATGGAGTTTTACTTGGCCAAACGAGGCCCAAGACAGCTCATTGGAAATATAAAATGATAGAGATTATTCCTGAAGAGGTTTTATTTCCAGATTTGATCATTTATTAGGTCTAAAATTCAGCAAAAGATCAAGCTACGAATTTTTAAACAAAACTAATTTTCTGAGTTTTATTTTTTTTGCATTTTAATTTGCCACAACTTCTTATGAGTGAAAATTCATTCATCTATGTTTTCATTGGCCAATTAGATCAGCACAGACATCAAAAGAAAGCTTATGTTTCTTTTTTTATTTATTTAATTAAGTTTTAATTGGATTTATTTTAATTTCTAGATTTGACATTTTAATTTTGTTTTTGCATTTTAATTTTGTTTTTTATTTGTTTTTGCAAAAAAACAGTTGAAGAGATGAGAAGAAGAAGCTCTCAATCAATGAGAAAACTCTAACAATTAAAGATTGAAATTTTTGAGCAATTAAAATTGGATTGGGCAGATTTTTCTTCAATAAACTCTCCTCTCAAAATTATTTTGGAAATATTATAAATGGAAGATTGTAGAATGTGAAAGAGGTTGCTCTCTTCTACAATTCTAGACTTCTAAAAGAATTTATGTAATATGAATTTAGAGTTGTAGATGGGGAGGAGAGAAAATTTCAGATCTGAACATTATTGAGGGTTTTTCTTTATATCTTGAATGATGTATGATGGGCAAAGTTTGCATTTTTGTAGCTCTAGCTTTGAAAACAAAAATTCAAGTAATGTAAAGAACTGTTAGTGACCAAGATCAGAGAAGCGGATTCAATTAAATGGTATTTTTGGCATTTTTGTATCAAATACCAATTTCAATTTTATGATAATAAAATTGTTGTTTCATTTTATTCATGTTTATGCATTTCTGTTGATATGGATAATTTGTCTCAATATTGTGATGTATCTCTGTTCTTATGGATTAAACTCTAATTTCTGAGTAACTATTTACTCAGAAATCTGTCTTATAAAACTAAATTATTAAATAGTAATGTGTTGCGAATTTCTTCCACATGTTATTGTTTAATTATTGGCTTGATTGGTTTGAAAATCAATATCATTTTTGTGAATTTCTTCCAGAGTGTTGTTGATTTATTATTTCAGTTAAATGGTCTCAATAGGATGTGTTTTGGTATTCACAAATGTCATGCTAAATTGAATTTCTTCGTTAGCTTGATATTAATTAAAAGCTAGACATATTTAAATTCTCATTATTTAATTACCTTGCTCTTAGTTGGGTTATATCTATATCTACCTAATTAAGATATGATTTAGATTAGTTTCTTTTGTTTGCATTATAGAATAAGTTTGCATTTAGATTAAGTTCTACATTCTTTTAAGTCCTCTTCTCAAAGAGGCAAAATCTTAGTTTTGGTTTAGCTGAACCCAAATTAGCTTAAGGGTCATTCTCTTGCCCGATCAGCAAGAAGAAGCGATCGGATATCCTTGTCTATTGGTAGTTAAAGATACATTGTAAACCAATAGCGATAGGGAAAAGGTAACTAGACCTAGTTAAAACAGTTGGAGCCACTACTACAAGGAGTTGTTTTTAAGGTCCGGACCGAGTGGTTATCCCCAATGTTGTTGCAGTGATTTTAGAGGTTTCAATAGGTCCATAAAGGGGCGATGATAATATTGGTAATGTGCATTTCCATTGTGTTCATTGATTAGCCATGTCCTGCATACCTGCTGTGCGCTTGCCTTAGATAGCTGGTCAGAAAGATTACTCCTTTCCCTGTAAATGTGGTGACAGGTAATTACATCAAATTGAGCTTTAATCATGATAAATTCCTCCAGTAATGTTATAAGTGTGTGCATGTTACATTTATTATGAATATTGAACCAATCAATAAAATCACATGAATCACTAAATACCTGTAGTTATCGGGATCCCTGTTCAAGTGCTAATAACATAAGTAAATTTAAATTGTAAAGCTCAAAAAAGTTATTTGTGCCATTTCCCAGACCATATTGTAGTTTGTATTAATGCTCATTATTAAGGTACAAAATTTCCCCACCCCCACACTGTCCAATTTTGAGTGAACTGTTGGAGTACGCCTAGGGAAGAAAGTGATCAATATTATCAGGTTGGGTATGGCAGGATTTGTTCCAAGTCCCCTCCTTAGGTAAAATATTGTATATATCCAAGACTTTTGCTCCAATAAGATCACGATGAATTTCAAAATCTGAGAAATTATTATGATTCCTGTCAACCAATGTACCCCAACAGATCAACATAGGGAGATATTTGAGCTTGTTAGGGGAGGTCTCATTCCACCAAATTTTCGAGGATTCATTAAAAGAATCACCCATCCATCAGATATTGATATTAAGTTCTCGATATATGACTTTCCAAATAGAAATTTTGGAATGACATGTGATAAATAAACGAATAGTGAATTCTTCTGCACAGCAGCAAAGAGCGCACTAGGAAGGACCGTTATTAAGTCATCACCTGTGGGAACCTTGTTTGTATAAATTTATAAACACAATAATGTATTTTCAGATTCTCCTGATCTAAAAATTTAATCTTATGTTAAATAAAAAATCCTTCCACTTAATTCTTTGCGGAAATCAAATCACCAATTGCAAAACACATATGAAGCAAAATCAATCGCACATAACAAGATGTTTTACCGAGAAAGCTTAAAGCTAAAAACCCCAACTATCATACATTATGTATATCAATGGAACATGTAACAATATCATACAAATCTTAGCTCATAGATCTCTCAGTACAATATAAAATCGTCACACACTATCATGCAGAAATTTTCATATCTATGCACCAATTTCTTGCCTCCTGACAGCCTGCCTCCACTACGCAATCCCTGCCCAAGAAGAACCCTGAATGAATTTGACCTTACCTTGCCTTGACTGCGCAATCCTCATAAGCATCTCCAATGTGTGTGTAGATGCATTGAATGCATCACTATAGTCACAACTGATAGTCCATCTCACTCTTTCACCTATCTCTCCACTGGGTCTCCACTGGATCTGACATGCAAGTAGTTAAATGTTGTATTTCTTCAGTTGCAAGTAAGACACTACTTGTGAATTAATTAAATAATTAATCCACTCATCTATCACTAGTGTATGTTCAATTACAACTAGCAAAATTAAGTTTAACTCACTGAACTGAGTTAAACTAAATAATAACTCACATAACTACTCTTCCAACTTTGTTACAACTTGCCACTTTCAGTTATAACGAAGTCCTCCATGCATGAGTCACCAACCACCCTAGGAATTGCATAATTCCTTCAGCCCACTGATGTGCCACATGTGTTCATTGAAATAAAGTGCTCCAAGAGAATAAGTTATTATTTATTGGCTGATTATTATTAAGGACTAATAATAATTGACATGCATTCTATTTTTAGATTAGCGATCTATAAATAGACTTCGCCCATCTTCTAAAAATATAAACTCATCTAAAGATAGAATTTTCTTAACCATCTAGAATCAGCATCCTACTAATTTTAGAATATTCTCACCATTCTAAAAATAGACATACACCTAAAAATAGCCTGTGTGGGCCCCACCTAGTTTAGGTGCTTATTTTTCACTAGGATCAAGGATGATGTTTACGGATGCCACTTTCACTGTTTCTTGTTGCAAACTTCAACATTGTTTTCAAGGAGACACCAGTTGAAGAGTTTGGTTTTACCAAGACTCTTCAGCTTCCAGGAATGTTTCCACCACCACTTATGATGCGTTATTTCTTTGTTCGATTGAATGAAAATATAACCTTCCTTCGGAGTATAAAATCCCTTTTTCGAGTGTGTCCAGAGGAGTTCTTCCTCCCTGTATTATCGCCTAATATGTGAAGAGTAAAGGGCCCTGGTGAATGCTCTCCAAGCATGGTATCAATGAACCAAGGTATCAAGATCTGTGTTGATTTCCATTTTTGACACCAGACCGTAGTGTTCTCCTGGTCAACTATCTGGTCAATGGTGAGCCAACCGTGTTCGGTCAAATACTCCACCAAATCCTTAGGTAAAATGTGTTATCCATTGCAGCCAGACCATGGATATAAACCAATGAAAACTTGGGATATTGATCTAATTTTCCATGGAAGACTAGAGGCAATGATGTAAAATGTGCCAAGAATTTCTTTCCAGATCGTGGAGATGTTGATTCAACTCTTGTTTTGTGACCTTATCCATTGAATTACTAAAAGTGGATATATATATTTTTGTGTGACCATCTAAGTCCATAAGTTGTTGCTAGAAAAAATTCTCCAACCACTCTTGGCAGCAAGAGCCTGAGACAAAAAGAAAATATTTTTGATGCCCCATCCTCTCCATTTTTGGGGCAAGGTGATCCTGCCCCATCTAATGCAGGCGAAATTTTTTCCATCCTTAGATCCCCTCCATAAGAAACCACAACAACATTTCTAAATCCATGACAGTGACATCCAGAAAACAGGTATTACTTCTAATATATATTTAATGAGAATAAGTCGATCAACCTATGATAACCGCCTATGACTCCATGAGTTGAGCCTTTTCTCAATCTTAGCAGTTAACCACATACAGTCAACTTTCCTATAGTCGTTGGGTTTTAAATGAAATCCAAAATATTTTAGGCCATCTTCAAAGTTAATGTATTTGAAAGGAAACTATGTGAGCACATATGTGATCTCTTCTTGAGAACAACTTGTTGTAGATAGAGTATATTTCATATGATTAGCATCCATTCTAGTGGCCATGCATAATAAATTAAGGATACCCTTGAAAGCACCAATATCATGTCGAGATCCATCCAGGAATATGAGTACATGGTCTATGAAGAGAATATGAGTTAAGGAGATGTTAAGTGCCACCAGATCACCATTAATATGCCCCCTCTTCTTGGCTTCCCCAATCATTTTGCTGAGACCTTCCATGATCGGGAGAAAGATAAGAATGGAAAGAGGGTAGCCTTGACGTAACCATCGTTCGGCATGGAAGAAGTCAAAAGTTACTCCATTAATCAATAAAGCAAATGAGGTAGTAGTGATACAACACACGATCCAACTGATAAAATTGATGTTGAACCCCAAATGCATGAGAATCATATGGTATACAACCAAAGCTTATTAGATTTTTCAAATTCGTTCGATAAGTCAATTTTTAGTATCATACCTTTCCATTTCTTGATTTTCAGACTGTGTAGTCCTTCTTGTGATACTCCTATAGCCTCATGTATTTTTCTGATATCCAAGAAGGAAAATTACTCATAAGAAATGTGGTGGGAGAGGAAGGGACGAATCATGTTAGCTATAATTTTAGCTATGATTTTGTATATACAATTACATAGTGATATGGGTCTGAAATCATTGAAAAAATTAGGGTCATTAGTCTTAGGGACGGGGCTATGAAGGTGGAGTTAAAAGCGTCATACATTTTCCTAGTAATTTTGCATTCCTCCAAAAATTTCAACAAATTCGGTCCAATCAACTCATAGAAGCCCAGAAAGAATTCAATCAGCAAACCATCTGGCCCAGGGATTTTATCTTTCTTGAACCATAGAAGATTCCCTTCCAACTTTCCTGAGGTGATTGGATCCATAAGCTCTCTGTTTTTATTCTCATCAATAAAACGAAGGAAGAGTCTAGCGATCCGAATAATTTTTGAAAGGGTGGAATGTCTGGGAACAAAAAAAAAAAGTGATCGAAAATGTCAGGTCCCCATGCAAGCTAAATCCTTAAAGTTAGATATCCTAATCCCATTAGCATCTTCCAACGACCAAATGGTATTAATGGTCTTCCTACTCTTAGCATATTGCTGAAAAAAATTTGTGTTGTCATCTCCAAACTGTAACCAAATCGCTCTGCTCCTAAGTATTCATGTTTCCTCTTTAGCTTTTAATAGTCTAATTTTTTCTACTTGCAACTAAATAACCCTCAATTTAGCCTCAAAAAATTCATATCCCCCACTACTAGGTAATTCTAAGAGCTCTAATTTAGATTCAATATGTTTCAGAGTCTCCTCATCCTTTATCTTCTTACGCTTAGCCCACTCAATAGTTTTTCTCTTAATTATATGAAGGTTATCAGCTAATTGTATTGCTGCAACAAGTTCATCCCCAATAATGCATGGTCACCAAGTATCCTGAACGAATCCTCGGAAATCCTCCTCCTTCAACCAGTTCGCATTAAACTTAAACAGGGCTTTGGGCTTGTCAAAGTTGCCTGACATTTCCAAGAAGATGGTATGGTGATTAGATGTGGCACCAGGCCTTACCCATTGTCAGAATAAGGGTATAGATTGCATCAAGGCATACTTAATAAAAAAATGATCGATTATATGGGAAAGCATAGCCTCGCTAATTTCTGATTCCTCCAAGTGGGAAGAATTTTGGCCATGTCAATATCAACCAAATTATGTTTATCAATCATCTGAGAAAATAAATCAGAGAGGGAGTATGCATGGGCGTGTTCTCCCCATATCTTCGATATTCCCATGGATAAATTGAGGTCCCATCCCAGGATTAGATTGTCCACTTTCATAAAAGAATGCTCCATCAAATTATTCTAGTACTCAACTCTACCAATGCATGGTCCATATACATTGATTATCCTGAGCATAGCTTTAGAGAAAATATCCACAACAATAAATCCTTCCCCACCCTAGGAAGAAATAATGTTGATGGAATTCATTTAGCCCCAAGGGCCAAACCTCCATATCTCCCATGAGAATCATTGGCTAAAAAGACCCAATCCTTAAACATGCCTTCCAAAAACAATATGAGTATTGTGTCCAAGAGTTTATTGTAAGAAAATAATGTCCATATTATCTGATGAAATCCCACGATAGTTGAAATATATCCACTTCATTAGGGACCAGAGTCTGGGGTATGCTTCGTCGTAAGAACCTCATTTAAGGATAATTGATGCCCAACAAAAATTTCCTTGCTTGCCTTATGAATGGATTTTTATATATGATATTTTCAACCCCTATGTATCTTTGGTAGTTTATAGGGAGAGATGGCACATAAACTAGAACCAGAGTCCAAGTGAAAGGCAATATCATTGGGTGGCTGAGATAAAGAATGCAAGTTATATCGAGATAAAAAATTTTACTTGAATGATTTCTCATCGGAATGAGGGAAGGACAGGATGGGAGTCGGACAACATACAAGAACATTCTAAACCTAACATGAAATTACCCCATCCCAAGTGATGAAAAAGAGCACCCCATGATAGTAGATGCAAAACTAGGTAGACGAATAGTAGAGAGAGTATTGTGTGAAAGGGGGGAAGAAGAAGAACCCGAGGAAAAGGATATTATTGATGTTCCATGCCGAGCCCTCGAATTGCTACTGGAACCATGGATCACCCTCCTAGTTAGAAGCCTTGCTCGTTGGGGTGCCCTACTTGTGCATGGGAGCAATCATGGTTTGACCTCTAGACTCCAAGCCATCCTGTAAATTTTTTGTCCCTGTACTGACCTCCTTGTAGTTGTTTGAAGAAGGGAGGAATATTTATATAGATGGCCAACCTCATGACATCTACAAAAGTGAAAATGAACACCTTCATAGTCAAATTCTTTTAGATAAAAAAGCCTCTGATAGTGAAGTGCCAGACTAGCACCCAAGCCCTCTCTCGTGTCCAGATGAACCAATATCCTGACATATACTTTATGGTTTGTCGTATCCATGAGCGGCTATGCCATCATTGAACCCAATGGCGGATTCTCCTACAGAGGGGGTGCGATAGCCACTAAAACTCAAATATGGACACCCCCCACCTTCTCGTAAGTTCCTTAATATTGTAAACCCTCATATACGACCACATTTTGTTAAATCCCTAGACCAGGAAGGGGAGCATATGCACCAGTAAAAAATCCAGAACAACGTCGCTCTCTGATAGCCTCATGAGTCACCAGACTCCACTTACTCCAACATAAGATAACTTTAAAACAATGAGAGTCACTTCAAGTGAGGTATTAATGTTGGGGTTATTAGGGCTGAAACATTTTTCAACAAATCTCAATGCTTCAAGAGAAATATCGTCAATACTAGACTCTATCTCCTTTGTGCTAGGCCATATGTACTCCTCCAAAACTACATACCCCGAACTGTGTCACAAATCATACTCGAGACTCATCGGTGGAGATTCAAGTGAAACTAGAACCTAAAAATCTCCTCTTGAATTAACTAGTGAATAATAAAGCCCAGCGTCCAGGGAGCCAAATGGCATGAGATGGTCTAGGCCTTGAGTCAGATGTGGCAGTTCTTTCCAGATGGGCACCTTGTCTAAAGGGTCGGTGAAATAATTGATGATTTCTTCCTCCATCTCAACTTCGTCACTCATCCTCATGCATCTAGAGTCACACAAAGAGATTCTTATGACTGGTGAGATTCGGTCACAAGCAGACAAGCGAAAAAAACAAAGTGTGTCATGACCAACACCCCTACGAAGTGTCAGTATAAAATAGAAAATAGAGCAAAACCACCAGTCTGTAGTGTCGTGTGACCTGTAGTGAGCTCCTCCGAACAGGTTTTGAAGGGATTAGGAGCCCCCCGGTCAATAAAACCCTAACCGTGACCCTACGGTGGCCTCAAACATCTGCACCGCAGAAATACTCTTCAATACACATGAAATTATATATCTTGAGAAGGCTCAAATAAACATATATATTTACGTCTAAAATTAATCATTATATAAGTTAAAGAGAAACTAAAAACTATAAGAGACCACATCTATTATTATAATCCTGCTTTAAAAGGGATTACTAAGAATAAAAGGATTCACCAAAAACCCTAATTAAGGTGGTTTTTATAATTATATAAAATTTATAAATAAATATGTGAAAATGACTAAGTCCATTTATTGAAATTTTAAAATTTTTGGGAATGTTTATTACTTCATGTAATATCAAAATTAACTTATGATATTTGTAGTTATCAAAGTTATTCTACGTAAAAGTAGAAAAGTCATAAAGTTTTTTAAGTTTATTACACATAAGGTGTCTCTTTTTGAAATTGGTGAGGTTAGGCATTGTCTATCTTTTTCATTTAGGTGTCTCATTTTGAAATTGTTTAGTCTACGCATTGTCTATCTTTTTCATCTCCATTTGACATTTTTTCATCTACCGTTTTGACATGGGTCAACTTTAACTTTAAAAAAAATAAAAATTGCACAATTTATTGTAAAACGGACCATTTTGCTAAATGAAATTTGCTTATATAGAAATGAATGTTATAAATAATAATGATGAACTTATCATGGAGGAATTTATTGGAATTGGAATAATCTCAAATCCCTAGGAAATTAGTGGGTGGGGAGCCATGTGGCATGAATATTTTTTTTTTTAATTTATTAAAAGCAATGGACAATTTTGCTAAATAAAATTTGCTTATATAAAAATGAATGTTGTAAATAATAATGAGAAACTTATCATGAGAAACATATTAGAATTGGAATAATCTCAAATCTCTAGGAAATAGGAAATACTGAAGGTGTCCCTTTTTTAAATTGTTCAAGCTAGGAATTTCTTACCTTTTTCATCTCCATTTGACATTTTCCATCTATTGTTTTGAGATGGGTCAAATTTAACTTAAGAAGAAAAAATAATTACATATCTTATTGTAAAATGGACAATTTTGCTAAATAAAATCTGTTTATGTATAAATGAATGTTATAAATAATGATGAGGAACTTATTAGAATTGGAATAGTCTAGAATCCCTAGGAAATTGGTGGGTGGGGAACCACATGGGACCAATATAATTTTTTAAATTTACTAAAAGTAAAGACCATTTTGCTAAATAAAATTTTCTTATATATAAATGAATGTTATCATGGAGGAAATTATTAAAATTGGCAATTGGTGATTCAGGAGCCACACGCTAGGAATCTAATTTTTTTAATTCATTAAAATTCAATGCAACCTAATAGTCTGTTGATAAACATTTCACCACGTCACTGATGAAGGCATAAGTTTACATACTAAAATAAGTGCATATGTCTATACGCTTATTGTAACATCTTACCATAAAAATCTTTACCTTACATTAAAAGTGATAAAAAAAAATTTACTTCTAACATTAATCCCTAAGTTAATACTCATAATGAAAAACATACAAATACTCTTAATGCAGTTACATATATATATAGATATATATATATACTCACCAGATTTTTAACTATATGATGTAGCATCATTAAGGTATTGCTATCATAGTCATTGTATTAACTAAAACATTTCTACATAAATTTATTGAAAAACCTTCTAAATCATACATACATACATACATACATCTATATATATATATATATATAATCACCAAATTTTTAACTATATGATGTAGCATCCTTAAGATATTGCTATCATAGTCATTTTATTAACTAAAACATTTCCATATAAATTTATCGAAAAACCTTTTAAACATTATACTATATTCATATTCGAGATATCACTTGAGAAAATATGTTTTTACACCTTGGCGCAAGGCGATGCTAGTTATGGCATGCTCTTAACCCTAGGTTCGGGTTGATACAATACATAGCTTATAAAGTTTACATGTCAGTGGAATTTTAGATATGTTTTTTCCAGTAAAAAACACGGTATAATTAAACCCATAGTACTTGTACCCTTGCTACTTATTAATTGCATATTGTTTAATTTGTAAACTAGATCCTCCGTAGTCTCAAGAATCGTTCTTCATTTAATAGAGGGATATCTGGAAGCTTTCCCACCATCGATGGGTTTTCTCTTGATCAATGGTTGTGATGGGTTCTAGGGTGGTTAGGGTATTTCCCTACCTCCCCCCCCCAAACCCTAACCAATTTTTCATTCGGCGTCGCTGCTAGGTAGCCACACTCTGTGACTCCTACACTGTGCGGCCTTCCCCTTTAGCATTCTGCCTACTGTAAGTGTTGATGCCCCCATTCTTAACATGGTTCTCTTCATGAATTACATTTCACCTACATGCCTGGTTATTTTGGCTTGCTGGCATTTTAAGGCTACATTTATTCTCCTCTTCACAGCTTGTTTAATTGTACTAAAAATGCTCTATTACAGAGTCTATTCATTCATCATGCATCTGCTTCGCAAAGTATTCGTGGCATCCCACAGGGTTTGGTCTTCGACAATGGATTCACAGCTTATGCGGCCGAAGTGGGTAAGCAGGTTCTCTTCGGCTTCTAGTGTATTCAGTTAATTTTCTTTTGAATATATGAGTTTCTTATACCATTGTTTCTCATTTTTTTTAATCTTATGTTACTGGGTTTCTGGAGTTTGCCTTCTTAAACCACTGAAGGTAAGAACATTTTCATTACCCTGTTTAGATTTTCATTCTCTGTTATGGGTATATCTATTGTATTTTCTGAGAACTAACATTTCTTTTCTCTCACCTAGAAGGTATCTCTGAAACCCCCAATGCCCTCAACGTTTCCATCGCATTGATTGCATTCTCAGTTTAATGCCCTTCATTTCTCTCTACAAGTGTTTTGAAGTCCTTCTGGGTAGCTAGTTTTCTTATTTCCTTACAGGACTGCTCTTAAGGGTTTTGAGCAAGAATTGTTTATGTTTGTTCATGCGAGTTTAACGCTCTAAGCTTCGGATTGGTTCTAGATGAACAATCCTTCGAGGGATTAATTGTACATATTTAAATAGTTTATTATCCTTTCTCTTTTGTTTTGGATTGCGTGTTGGTCGCTTATCAGTATCACAGTTAAAAATTATTTCCCATAATGGTATTTCTTTTTTTAGGGTTTTTGGAACAACTTCATTATTCCTCCTCTTTTCTGATTTTTATAGCAATGTTAAATCACAGTTAAATATGGAAGTTTGGGGCGGTTTAGGTTATACTCTATGTATTTTATTAATCTTGTTAACTCATTAGGGTATTGGTCATATATAGACATGCGAGTTCAACTTATCTGTTACCTAATTTATTGCACCGAATATTGTCCATGAATGACTCTTATTTGCTTAAGTATATTATTTTAAATTCATTATTGTTCTTTGTTCGAGCGTTCATGCTCAGCTTTCCTCTATTTGAAATTATTGCGCATTGTTTTTGTGTATTTTTATCGCAGTGTTTTGCTTCTCCCCACGAGGGAAAATGGTGTATCTTTAATTATTTGTCCACCTCTTTCTTTCAGTATTAGATGTTCATTGTTCTCTTATTTATTGAATAGGTGTTTGTCGTATTTGCACTTCATTAATTTTGGCAAATAGTTCTGCGGTTTCTATTACTATTCAATTTCTTTTCCTGGTTTTACTTCAGTAATATTTTCATAGTAGGAGAAAACACATAGGTGACCGGACTATATCGGTTATTACTCAACCCTTAGTCCGTGTATTTGTTTTTGTTTTCTTTATAGGATAGATTTTCCAATCTGGGGAATTTCCTCCCTAAATGGACTAACTGTCCATCATGTCATATGTTTTCTACAAGATTTTCCACTATTGTTCTGTTAGATATAATTAAACCTTCGATCTTTTATTCTTTGTAATGGAATTAACCTTCCACAAGACCTATCATATAGCAAAAATTCTCTAGGAAATTGTTTACACAACATTCAGAAATCTAAGCATTTATCCATGTCTATTTAGCCTTTTTAAACCATGCAATAGCATTTGTAACCTCTATTTTTCTATAACCCAAACTTTCACATTGTACAGAGAAATATATATATATATTAACAAAATTAAAAATACTTTATGAGAACTCGTCATTCCATTCCATTCTAGTCTTGTAATACTTATCTCAGATAAGTAAAGTTGATGGCATCCTCCCAACCGTGAGAGAGGCCATGACGTCCTCAGCTACCCCTGCGATCCTCACTAGAGTAGGATTGCATAGCATTTCTCCTGGAGGTAGACCTCAAGACTTCTCTCCAGTCTCTCCTCCAACGTTAGGTAGTAGAGTTCCACTAGTTTCTACCAGCTCTAGACACTCCCTCCTCCCAGCTCTCTAGTTGTTTCTCTTCTCTTGAAAAAAAACCCTTTCCTTCTCTAGGATTTTCCTTTTATCCTCAAAGGAAAGGTAACTACCAATAAATTCTTAGTCCAACTACTCTGGAATCTTGGAAAACTTTTTACCATCATTTTATGGAAACATACCATAATTAAATCTTTTATTCAAAGAAAATAACTCTTGTTCATAAATTGATTAACATGTTTGTTAATCTTATTTAACTTTAAAATAAATTTGAATTTCTAATTTGAAATGTCATTAAGGAAATTGATTCCAGGTGTTACATCGTCCCCCACTTAAGGTAAACGTCGTCCTCGGTTTTACTCCATTCCAGTGAATAGTTCTGGATAAGCTTCTCGTACAAAGATTTCATCTTCCAAAGTCTCCTCTTATGGGCCAAAGGGCTTCCATTGCACTTTAACTTGGGTGATGCCTCACCTCCGGGGCGTTATTTCTATCTAATCGAGAATACATTGAGGTTCTACCAAAAATTCACTGTCTGGTTTGACCTACAACCAACAAAATTTTTAATTAATAAAAAATTATTTGTCTCCCATAGAGATCTTAATTCCCATTTCATTCTTACTTGAATACTATGCCAGTGTATCACATGCTTTGTATCATGTATGTACCTTTTTAACACAAACACATGGAACACATTGTGCATTTGTATGTGTCCTGGTAAAGCTACTCGATAGCCTACCGACCCCACCCTTTCCAAGATTCGGAAAGGTCCATAGAATCAAGGAGCCAACTTGGCACAGGTATTCCACCTTAAAGTACTCTTCTTGGTTCTAATTATCACATAAACGTGATCACCCACTTCGAATTCCTGATAGGTCCTCTTTCGATCCGCATATACTTTTTTCCTATCCTGGGAAGATTTTATATTTTATCGGATCTTCTTTAATTCTTGCTCCATATCATCCAACATTTTTGGCCCAAGCATCAGTTTGGTTTCTGGACTACTCCAATTAATGGGATTTTGGCATTGTCTTCCATATAAGGCTTCAAAAGGACTCATCTTGAGGGATTCCTGGTATCCATTGTTGTAAGAAAATTCTACCAAATGCAGATAATCTTCCCATTTTTTGGGTTGATGCATTACATACATTTGTATCATGTCCTCCAGTATTTGATTCACCCGCTCCGTCTGCCCATCCGTCTGAGGATGATATGTTGTGCTAAATTGGATTTGTGTGCCTAATCCGGTGAATGGTGTTGAGTCTCAAATCCGCATCTTTCCTATACACCTTTCTAGACCTTTTTCATTCACCTGAACCTTCTAAGTCGTCAATATCATTGCATATTAATTGTAAAAGAGCATCTAAAATGGTTTTTAACTATGTTTTGTGTCTGCTGTTTGATTTAGATTTTTTCTCATTTAGCTGCGGAATCTTGCCACTTTCCGCAGCTGCTACAACTTTCCGCAGCCATTTTGTGAAAGTCTATGTTGCAGGTGTCTTCAGGAAATTCGAGCCACATGGGCAAGTCAGAAATGATGTGGACATGGATCGTGTCCTATTGGCTCGGGAAAATTCACCTAAGGAGGTTGTGGTCAAAGGTGGCCAAGTGGAAGTCAACCGTAGAGTCCCACGGTGACAGGACTTTGTTTCTCATCACGTGAAGATTTGTATGACCGTTTCTAATTTACGGGAGACACATCAACACCCGTACACGGCTCCATAAGCCGAATCCAACATCCACTCTTCATAGATTTACTCCTCACCACGGCCATGATGCTGGATCTCTGGACGTGATGGTTCACGTGTCTCTATCAACACAAACTTTAGGGAATTATTTATATCACCTTTGTTATAAATAACGCGTTTTCATACGCATAATAGTTAGCCTCCATATAGCTCTGTAATGTAATTGCGTTGCCACTGTGCTGTAATATCATTTCTCTGTTATGAATGCATTTTAATATATAAGAAGACTCTGTTTCCAAGCGTAATTCGTATTTGAAGGCTGTTGCCCGAGGCTGGTGCAGAGGGCCCCTGCACACGCTGAGGTTTTGTGCATTACTATATAGTTTCTTGTTTTATTTCTTTAAGTTCATTGTGCCATAAGTCATTCACGTGTTTATACATTGCATCTTTCATGGTATTTATGCTTCATCTCTGTTCATAATATTTCATGCTTTACATTTTACTTCTGTCCATAATCTTTCATGTTTTATGTTGTGGTTAACTGATCAGTGTTCTTGTTTCAGATTACAATAGGCAGCCCGGGCACTTGCACATATTTTTATAATGACTAATGACATGGAATCAATATTGTCCTTCTGCTAATTTACTTTTCTTAGTTTTTGTTTAATTCCAACACTGTTTGTTTATTTCAGTCTTGCACATTTGCTTCAGTAGTTAGATTTAGATATATTAAATTGCTCATGTCATTTTCAGTTACCTCCGAAAGCCATAGCTGGACTAATGGCGAGGGATTGAAGTATGAGTGTGTAGTTTGATATTAGTTTACTTTCTGCAAGTTAGATATATTAAATTGCTCATGTCATTTTCAGTTACCTCCGAAAGCCATAGTTGGACTAATGGTGAGGGATTGAAGTATGAGTGTGTAGTTTGATATTAGTTTACTTTCTGCAAGTTAGAAATATTAAATTGCTCATGTCATTTTCAGTTACCTCCGAAAGCCATAGCTGGATTAATGGTGAGGGATTGAAGTATGAGTGTGTAGTTTGATATTAGTTTATTTTTCTGCAAACTAGATATCAGGTTGCTCAAGTTGTTTATGGTTACCTCTGAAAGCCATAGTTGGACTAATGGCGAGGATCAGAATATAAGCTGATGTAATTTGATTTAGATTTACTTTGTTGCAATTCTTGGATTTATTTAAGCATAATTTCTTTTGTATTTGGACAGCAGCAAGGATAATGAGTTTCATGATCAGTAGTTCACTGTTGTTTGACTAGAATAGTGATGCAATTTCATTTTCTTTGAAGAATTAATTTTGTCATTGTGTGTTTTAAAATTATTTTGAAGTTTGGAAAATCATTAGAAGGACATCATTGTCTTGAATATTTGTCTCCATACTTGTCTTTTAGAATTTCATAAAAATCCAAAAACGACAAAAAGTAAGAGATAGGTTATCTTGCACATATAGTGCGCCACACTTCGTCAGCTTACGAATCCCTGGTTGATAATTTATGTTAGCAATTTAGGACACACTAAATTGACCAAACAAATGGTGCCTTCCAAAAGGCTGAAGTAAACTGACATCTCTGTCTGAGATGACTTTTTTTGGAATGCCATGTAATCTAAATACCTCACTCATGAAGATGTCAGCAATTTGCACAGTTTTAAAATTGGACTGTACAGGAATAAAATGAGTTGTTTTGCTCAGTCGATCAACTACTACCATTATAGAGTCATTGTGTCTCTTTGATCTTGGTAAGCCTGTAATAAAATCCAACGATATAAGTTCCCACTTCCATTATGGTATGGGTATTGGTTGCAGTAAACCTATTGGGTGTTGATGCTCTACCTTAACCTGTTGACATTCCAAACATTTAGTCAAGTATTTAGTAATGTTTTTGCACATTCCAAGCCAAAAGTAATCTTTTCTGATGGTTGTTAACATTTTCTGGTGACTAGGGTGTCCAGAATAAGAACTTCGGTGATACTCATCTAGGATCATCTCATCTAAACTCATTTGATTAGGAATATAAATCTTTCCTCAGAAAATAAATAGTTGTTCATTACTGATTGTATAATTTGATTTTTTTCCTTAATTTTTTGTGTCTTGTGTTTCCTACCATAAAAATTGATATTCAAGATCTTTTGCCGCAACATCTTTCACCTGTTCCTCGAACTTGAATTCCACATGGTTAAAGTATAACTCATACACATAATTCAATTTTATACTTAACGCATCGGTGACACGATTTTATTTTCCTTTAACGTACTGCATTTCAAAATCAAATTCGTTGAGGAATGCATTCCACCTGGGCCTGGCAGGCATTCAATCATATTTTTTAAATAACTATTCAAGCTACTATGATATGTTTTCGGAACCAACCTTTTTCCCAATAAGTAGTGCCTCCATACTTTGAGTGTGTGCACCACTGTGGTTAATTCTAGATCATACGAGGAGTATCGTTGTTCATGATCTTTCAACTTGCTAGACTCATATGCCACAACCTTTCCATCTTATGAAAACACTTCTCCCACTCCTTCCTTGCAAGCATCAATGAAAACCTCAAATTCTATATTTGGATCTGCCACCTCCAATACAGGATTTGTATTCAACAATTTTTTTAACTTTTCAAAACTCGTTTGGCATTCACTAGTCCAATTAAACGCTCACCCTTTCTACTGCAAGGAGGTTATGGGAAATGCAATTTTAGAGAATCCTTCGATAAAACAATGATAATAGTCGGCTAATCTATTAGGTCCCTGTATTATTAGTATAGTTCCTTATTGTTGTTAGTGTAACCCCCTTATTGTTATTTTTGTACCCCTGTAACCTCAATATTGTTATTATTGTGCCCTTACATTATTATTTTTAGGTCGGATAGGATTATATTGTGACCCCATGGACTCCTATATATAGAAGTAGGTTTTTTCATTTGTATCATCCAATAATTGTTCATTTATGTAATGTAAAGGAGGTTTCCCCCTCAAAGTGGATTATTTATAAGGCATTGATCTCTCTTTTCTTCTATTTTTGGAGCTGGTTTCATAACATTTGGTATCAGAGCTTTGGATTCTAGGGTTTCATTGCTCCAAATAGTTCATCATGGAATTTTTGCTATAATTTTTTTTCTACGAAGTTCCAGAACCTGAAATTTTTCTAGAGCGAAGCCGAAATCTTGAGTAACGTCGTGTAAAAATTTTAGATCTTGATTCGCAATATATTCGATGATATGATGTGTGGAATTTAGGGCTTTTACAGGCTCCTAAATTTCACCTGAAATAGGTTATCATGGAATTTGCACTATAACTTTTTTTCTACAAAGGTTCAGAAGCTGAAATTTTTACAGACCAAAGCCAAAATCTAGAGGAACTCCCTGTAAAAATTTCAGATCTTGGTTCGAAATATTTTCAGAGATATGATCTGTGTAAGTTAGGGTTTGTTTAGGCTTCTGAATTTCATCTCAAAAAGATGATCATGGGAAAATCGTCATAACTATCTCTCTGAACGTCAGATTGGAATTCTGTAAAAATTGGCCGCAAGTACATGGATTGTTGTTTCCTTTGTATCAATTTCAGAGCCGAAGGAGGAAACAGTGACATGTGGCACGTCGTACAAGTTCCCTCTACTGAGTTATTCCATAATTAGTTCATTGTGGGAGATTGGGCATAAATTTTCCTTGAAGAATCCAAATCAGGTCAGATCTTTGGCATTCGAAATAAGATTCAAAGGGCTACTACAGGGCATAATTTCAGATATTGAAGATCTAAAATCACAGATATAATTTAGTTTCAATATCAAGCTCCTCAAAAGCAAGAAAAAGGTGTGTATTTTTTTTCGAATTGCATAACTATTATATAGATATCAGTATTGGGTTCTAGAATGCCACTTAAAAAGAATTCAACACCCATTAAGCCTTTATAAGGCTCTACTATGACTCATGAAGAGGAAGAAGTGCAACATGACATATCAAAATTATAAGAGCAAGTGCATCAAATTTCTCTCTTGCAAAGAGCAACAAAAAATGAAATGGAAGTTTTGAAGAAAGGCATGGAAGCTGAGATGGATGTTTTGAAGAAATGCATGGAAGCTAAGATGGATGGCATGGAAGGTGGCATTGAAGCTAATATGGATGACATGGAAGCTAAGATCGATGAAAAATGAAAGACAACATAGAAGACATGAAGAATGATCTAAAAGCAGCCATGGAAGGTTTGATGACAAAGTTAATACAATAAATGATTCTTAATGGTGGAAAGATAGTAGAGGAAACTCGTGATGAGAACAAAATAAATGTTAATCGTGATTTCATAAACTCTAATGTTGGATTGAAGAACCACCATATTCCAAAGATGGATATGAGGAAGTTTGATGGCAATGATCCCGTAACATGGATACTACAGATGGAGCAATATTTTAATCTCAATAATGTGCCAAACACACAAAAGGTACGCATTGCAACTTTACATTTAGAACAAAATACATTTGTATGGTATGGATGGCTTTTGTCCCGTAAAAAAATTGTCACTTGGTCAATTTTTATGAAGGAAATGATAGCACATTATGAGGATACAAAGAGCAACACCTTCTTTAGCCAATTGATAAATCTCAAACAAAAGGGTTCAGTGGTGGAGCACATTGAGGACTTCCAAAAATTGAATATAAGGGTAACTGATATTCCAGAGGAACACATGATTGATGTCTTCATAGGGACTTTAAAGGATAACATCCAACATGAAGTTCACGTTTGGGAACTTGATTCATTGGAGAAGGCATTCAGGTTGGCAAGAAAAATTGAATGTAAAATTATGGCGACAAGGAAGCCTACCACTCACATCTATAAAGATGGAAGTGTTACTACTCCTAGACTTCCACAACCTACAAGGTTGACACCACAACAATTGGAAGAAAAAAGAGCAAAAGGGCTTTGCTACAGTTGTGATAGCAAATACACTAAAGGTCATAAGTGTGCTGAGAAGAGATTATTTTACATAGATTGTGAAGAGGAAGAAGAAAATGAACAAGAAGAGGATATACACCAGGAACCAACCCTAGAAGAGGAAGAAATGAGTTCGACCATATCATGTAATGCATTGGCAGGAATTACCACTCCTCAAACTCTCAAGATAGAAGGACATATCAAGAAGAAAAAGGTAATAGTGTTGATTGATTCAGGTAGTACCCATAATTTTATTCATTGTAAGGTAGCCAAGGAATTGAATTGTTTCCTATACCGAGCCCCAGAATTTCAAGTGATGGTTGCAAATGGAGGAACTATAGATTTCGTTGGAAAATTCCATAATATCAAGCTGACCATGGGGAAATATGTATCGAATAGTCCAATTCTTTCCATTTCAATGGGAGTTGCTGATGTTGTACTAGGAATAAAATGGTTACAATCTTTGGGGATGGTAGCTTTTAATTTTCAAGAACTTTTCTTGAAATTTTTTCAAAAGGAAAGGAAATCTAATTAGGGGTTATCACAGGGAAGCCAGGAAAGATAATAAGCTCTAATGTCATGAGAAATATTTTGAAGAAAGAACAACAAGGCGTAATTGCATAATTATGCTCACTATAAGTTCCAACATCAAAATCATATATTTCTCCATATCTCCAAAAAGACTTGGACAATCATTTCAAGGTGTTTGAAACTCCCAAAGGACTCCCACCTATTCGTTATCATGTTCATGCTATTCATTTGATTCTAGGAAGTGTTCCTCCAAACATCAAGCTTTACATATATCCTTATGTCCAAAAGAGTGAAATTGAACGTATGATTGTAGAAATGTTAGAGGCTGGTATAATTCAATCTAGTCAAAGTTCTTTCTCTGCTCCAGTAGTATTGGTGCACAAGAAGGATGGATCATGGTGCATCTGTCCAAATTATAGGGAAATCAAAAAGCTCACTATTAAAGATAAATTTCCCATTCCTTTGATTGCTGAATTATTGGATGAATTACATGGAGCAATTTATTTTACCAAGATGGATCTTCATTCAGGATATCATCAAATTAGAATGAAGACTGAAGATATTCCGAAAATAGCATTTCAAACTCATGAGGGTCATTATGAATTTTTTTTCATGCCTTTTGGCCTTACCAATACACCTTCTACATTTCAAGGGTTGATGAATTCCATTTTCAAACCCTTCCTTAGAAAAATTTTTCTAGTATTTTTTGATGACATAATAATCTACAACAGGTCTTGGAAGGATCATGTTCAACATGTTGACAGGGTACTCAAACTATTGGAGTAGAAACAATTATATGCAAAAACATCAAAATTTTTCTTTGGAGTACAAGAGGTGGAATATCTGGGTCATATTGTATCTCACGAGGGTGTTAAGGTAGACCCTAACAAAATTAAAGCCATTAAGGAATGGAAAGTCCCCACAACCATAAAGCAGTTGCGAGGATTTCTCGGGTTAACAGGGTATTATCGCAAGTTTATTAAGAATTATGGGAGAATAGCAGCACCTCTAACAACATTATTGAAGAAAGATGCATTTTCATGGACTCCTGAAGCAACTAAGGCTTTTGAACATCTTAAAGAGGCAATGTGCCTAGCTCCTGTCTTAGCTACGCCAGACTTCACAAAAACCTTTATTGTGGAATGTGATGCCTCAGGAAATGGAATTGGTGCCGTTTTAATGCAGGAAGGAAGACCCATTGCTTTTGAAAGTCGTCCAATCAAAGGAAAGTATTTACAGAAACCTATTTATGAGAAGGAAATGTTAGCAATACTGCATGCACTAAAGAAATGGCGAACTTACCTAATGGGAAGACACTTGAAGGTAAAAACTGATCATGATAGTCTTAAACACTTTTTGGAACAAAGACTATCTTCAGAAGAGCAGCAAAAATGGGTCACAAAAATGTTGGGTTATGACTTTGAAATAATCTACAAAAAAGGAAAGCTTAATGTTGTTGCAGATGCACTCTCAAGAAAGAATGAAGAGGTGGAAGCATTGCTTTGTGCCATTTCTATTATCCAACCAGATTGGATAACCGAAGCAAGAGATGAATGGAAGAAGGACGAAGAAGTGTGGACACTAATTCAAAAGTTGCAGCAAGATCCTAGTACATCTGATACATTTAGTTGGAAAAATGATTCCTTATGGTACAAAGATCGCTTATATCTTTGCAAGAATTCCCAACTAAAACAAAAGATTCTTCTGGAATTGCACACTTCTCCTTTAGAAGGACACTCAGGATTTTTAAAAACTTACCACAGGGTGAAGAAATAATTTTTTTGGGATGGCCTTAAATCTGATATTCAAAATTTTGTGGCGGAATGTTTGGTTTTCCAGCAAATTAAAGTTGAGATAATTAAGACCTCGGGTCTTCTACAGCCTTTATCCATTCCAAGTCAACGTTGGGAGGAGATTTCAATGGAATTTATCACAGGTTTACCTAAGTCCGAAGGAAAGAGTGTCATCATGGTGGTAGTTGGTAGAATTACCAAGTATGCACACTTTTGTGCATTATCTCATCCATTTAAAGCAAGTACAGTTGCTACTGCATTTATGGAAACAATTCAAAAGCTACATGGAAACCCAAAGATTATTGTAAGTGACAGAGATCCCATTTTTACTGAAAATTTTTGGAAGAAATTATTTACTTTTTTGGGTACTCAACTAGTTCATAGCTCATCTTATCATCCTCAATCCGATGGTCAAACTAAGATAGTGAATAATTTTTTGGAAGGATATCTTCGTTTTTTTGTATCTGATAAGAAAACACAATGGGTAAGTGGTCGCCTCTCATTGAATGGTGGTATAACACATTGATCTGAATGGAAAATGGCATCCACCCATGGTATTCATCCACCCATGTTATCCATCCACCCATGGTATTGTAAATGGAACTGACCCATGTTATTCATCCACACATGGAATTTACCCATGGTATTGCAAGTCGTATCCACACATGGTATTGACCCATGGTATCGACCCATGGTATCGACCCATGGTATCGACCCATGGTATCCACCTATGGTATCTACCCATGGTATTGTAACTCAAAAAAAAAGGCTATAAATAACAAGCCTCGCTTTGTAAAAGGACAGATTGTCCACCACAATGTAGCTTCTACAGTTATTCTCTATTTTAATAAAACAAGTTTCTTTGTGGTTTTATTTTCTTTGTGCTCTCTCTCTTTTCTGACATTCTAATTTTATAGATCTTGTCACATCCATTTCAAATTTTTAGATCTTGGGGGGCTCCCTCCAAGATCCGGATCAGTGGTATCAAAGCGGTCTACTTTTTCTCGATCCTTCTTTGCATGTCCCCAACGAGGTCGGGGTATAAGAAGTTAGGGCTTGATCTGGTGGAACCTTTGCAAGATCAGCCTTGCAAACCCCAAAGGACACCCATGGGGGACGAAAATAAAGATGAGGGAGCAGGAGATCCTATCAAAATATTGCTCGAGGAGGCCCTCGAAAAACAAAGGAATGTGATGATGGATAACTTTTCCCAGATCCTTCAACGACTGCCCACCGACAGCACATCTGCATCCAGCAGCCACTTTGGAGGCACGAATCCCTTTAAGGTACAAGTAAACTTTTACATTCCCATATTTGAGGGTCAAATAGATGCAGATACCATAGATAAATGGTTGAATCTATTAGAAGGATATTTCTCGGTTAATGACTTTTCTGACTGAGAGAAGATTATTTTTTCACTCCTCAAAGCTACCCCCGATGTCAAGGACTGGTGGGAAACCCACTGTGAGAAAATTGACAAGACAAAACCCTCTTTGTTCTCAGCCGTACCCACTTGGAATTATTTCCGAGATGCCATCAAGGAACAATACTATCCCGTGGGGAGCTATGAGGACAAGTACATACAATGGACCACCCTGTGGCAACAAAGGGATCAAGATGTGCATGAGCTAACGAATCTCTTCCATACCCTGTGCACAAAGTTGGGTATCAAATATTTAGAGAAACATTTGGTGCTAAAGTATTGCAGTTGTCTACACAGATACATTCAGGAGGAAATGGAGTTCCTCGACATCTCCTCGCTTGGTACAGCATACTGATATGCTGCCAAGATTGAGCAGAAATTCAAATAAAAGAAGTGAGACTTTAGATCTGTGAATCAAAATCAAGGGAAAGGTGCCCCCAAACCGTGGAACAAAGGACAAAGCCAAGGCATAGCGGGCCAAGACAACCTGCCAAAGACACAAGAAAATAAAAACACCACGAAGCCAAAGAAGGACACAGGAAAGTGGTGTGAGTTCCATAAGAGCTCCACTCACAACACAAGTGAGTGTCGGGCCAAGCAGTCGTTGGTGGCCGAGATGAGGGCTTCTGAATCAGATGCATGCTCTGACTCTGAATCAGAACCAGACAAGGTTAAGGACAAAGGGAAGAAGATTATTGATGCGGAGCCCAACGCCATTGTTGCCACTACAAAGATCCAGAAGGAGGAACCAGAAGATCCAGAGGAGGCAGAGCGTCTCTTCCACTCCCAGATGTGGGTAAAGGGTTCCCCGCTACTATTCATTGTCGACAATGGGAGCCAAAAGAACCTCATTTCAGCAGATGTCGTGAAACGGTTGGGCTTGCCGACCACAGCACACCCACAACCATACACCATTGGGTGGTTTCACCAAGGAGGGGATCTCTGCGTTAGCCAGCAGTGTCTCCTTCCCTATGGCATCAAGCCCTTCACGGATGAGGTATTGTGTGATATTGCTCCTATTGATCTTTTTGATGTATTATTAGGCCAACCATACTTGTGGAAGAGGCATGTTGTGTATGAGTCCCGGCCTCGCACTGTTATTGTTACTTTGGGAAATAAATTGTACAAGATACCAGAGGTACCAGCGCCTCCCACTATCTCTTTGGTTACTGCAAAACAATGCAGTAAGCTCATTTCCCAAACCACGAAATTTTTTTTCCTGATGATCCGCCCCCAGGGAAAGAAGAATATTGTGGCGACGATCTCCAGACATGGCTCCTCTGCACAACAACAACAAATGGACAAGGTTGTGCAGGAGTACGGGGATATCTTCACCTCACCCACAGGGGTGCCTCTACACTGTCAGGTCAAGCACCCCATTGACCTGACCCCAGGTGCGCCGCTACCCAATGGACCGATCTATAGGCACTCTATTATGGAGAATGATAAAATCAAGAGGTAGATTCAAGATCTGCTGCAGAAAGGCCATGTTCGGCCAAGTTCATCGCCCTGTGGGAGCCTGATCATGTTGGTACAGAAGAAGGATGGGACTTGGAGACTCTGTATTGATTATCTGGCGTTGAATAAGATCACTATCCGGAATAGGTACCCTATCCCATGGATTGATGACCTTCTGGACCAACTCAAAGGGGAAAAATATTTTAGCAAGATCGACTTGAAGTCTGGGTATCACCAGGTACCAATCGAACCCTCTGATGTGTGGAAGACTGCCTTCAAATCCAAGGAGGGCCTTTTTGAATGGCTCATTTTCGGATTGAAAATTTCTCCCGCAGCCTTCATGAGGTTGATGGATGACATCTTGCATCCATTCACCAACTCATTTGTAGTGGTATCAAATTCAGGTTACGAATCCATGGGAATGAGGATTTGAAGCATATTTCAGTGTCAATTTTTGGCATCAATCTTTAGCAAACTCCATGAATTTCTTGGGCGACGAGTTTGAAGATCAGATATAAAATTTTTGGTGAAAATTTTACAAAATTGAAGACCAGATCTAGATTCCTTGCAAAAAAATACCCAAATTCAAAAAAAAAAATCAGCCAACTTGGAGTTCGAATAAGGGAGATATCGCTAAATCTAAATCAGCAATGTTGCAGAAAATGTTCTGACAACAATTCGTGGATGGCAGCTCTCCTGTCATTTTTCACAGTTTTCAGTGCACAATTTTAGAGAAATGGCTATAGATCTATACTCCCCTTGAAGAATCACCCAAGTTCAAAAAAAAAAAATCGGTCGAATCAGAGTCTGGATGTGGGAGTTATCGTTGATTTAAATTCAACTATTTATTTCAGAAATTCTGTGACGGTGAGACAGTTCGAGCGCGAATCTGAGAGTCTAGAGTCTCAAAATAGCTATTTCAAATACACGAGAAGATGTAGAATGATCATTCCATTTCCAAAAATAGGTTATAATAAATATGTTGAGCTATATTGACCGAGTTATGCTCATTCTAAATCTGTAGCAGCATTCGGAGTAGGTTCCCTTTGGAAATGTGCCCTCCCACCCCACTTTAGTAGGCACCTGCTTCACATTCATCAGTTTCAGCATAGCAGCGTTGGGCTTGGGTTATTTGGAGACGTGCCCTCCCACCCCAAGCTATGTAGGCACCTGCTACTTCATCAACAATCAACATCACGATTATGGGTCAACTGCACAAAATCATTTTCATCGAAGTCCATTTGCTAGGCCGCACAATGTTAGTAACACAGTTGGTCACAAGAATTATAGGTTATCTCTATCCTCGGATCTTCATTTTTCATGGTTTTGGTTCATCCACAAACCCACACTTCATCGAAGTCTATTTTCTAGGTCGCACACTGTCAATATCATATTTGGTCACAAGAATTGCAGGGTATCTCTATCCTCAAATTTCCATTCATCACGGTTAAGGGTTAACTACACAATACCCTTCTCTTCAGGGGCTCTTCATATTCAACAAAGGCTTCTTAGGAGGGAACTTCACGCAATGGGAACCATTTCTTCTTAAGCACGGAGGAATGATCTGAATGGAAAATGGCATCCACCCATGGTATTCATCCACCCATGTTATCCATCCACCCATGGTATTGTAAATGGAATCGACCCATGGTATTCATCCACACATGGAATTGACCCATGGTATTGTAAGTGGTATCCACCCATGGTATCCACCCATGGTAACCACCTATGGTATCTACCCATGGTATTGTAACTCAAAAAAAAGGGCTATAAATAACAAGCCTCACTTTGTAAAAGGACAAATTGTCCACCACAATGTAGCTTCTACAATTATTCTCTATTTTAATAAAACAAGTTTCTTTGTGGTTTTATTTTCTTTATGCTCTCTCTCTTTTCTGGCATTCTAATTTTGCAGATCTCTTCACATCCATTTCAACTTTTTAGATCTTGGGGGACTCCCTCCAAGATCCGGATCACACTTCCTTCCATACTGCAGCAAAAATGACCCCATTTATGGCACTTTATGGATATCATCCACCGTCCATCACATCTTATTTAAGAGAAAATTCTAAGTTTCAAGTAGTGGAAGATCACATCGATCATCAACAAGAAGTTCTCCAACTCTTAAAGGATAACCTAAATTTGGCACAAAATCGAATGAAACAATAGGTAGATCAGCATCACAGCGAGAAAAGTTTTGATGTAGGACATTGGGTATTTTTACGGCTACAACCATATAAAAAAATTTCCCTCAAGCAAGCTAAGAAGGATAATAAATTATCGCCAAAGTACTATGGTCCTTACAAGGTGTTGCAAAATATTAGTACTATGGCATACAAATTAGAGCCTCCTTCTTCTTCGTGAGTGCATCTATTTTTCCATGTTTCATGCTTAAAGAAGGTTATATGGGACAAACTTCCAGTTCAAACAATATTTCTAGAACTTGATGAGGAAGGAAATATCATATTGGAACCTGAAGCAGTCATGGAAACAAGAACTCGACAGCTACAAAATCGATCAATTTCAGAGTATCTCATCAAATGGAATAACTTACCCATTGAAGATTCTACATGGGAGGATGATAATTTTATACAGAAGCATCTAGAGCTACTCAAGCATTGAGGACAGCACTTTTTTTAAGGATAGGAGCATGTTAGGTCCCTATATTACTAGTATAGTCCCTTATTGTTGTTAGTGTAACCCCCTTATTGTTATCGTTGTACCCCTATAACCCCAATATTGTTATTATTGTGACCTTACATTATTATTGTTAGGTAGGCTAGGGTTATATTGTGACCCCATTGATTCCTATATATAGAAGGAGGTTTTTCATTTGTATCATCCAAGAATTGTTCATTTATGTGATGTAAAGGAGGTTGTCCCCTCGAAGTGGCTTATTTCTAAGGCGTTAATCTCTCTTTTCTTCTATTTTTGAATTCGGTTTCATAACATAATCCCATAAAATATCGTATGTCTACTACGTTTTTGGGTACCCTCCATTCCATAATATTATTTATCTTTTCAGGGTCTACTACTATACCTTCAGCAGAAATAACATGACCTAAATATTTTTATTTGTTCTTTTTATAAATCACACTTATTGAATTTGGCATAAAATTGATGGTCTCTCAAAATTTTTAGCACCATACGCAAATGTTCTTTATGTTCCTCCATAGTCTTTGAGTATATTAGTATATCATCAATAAAAATCAGAACAAATTTATCCAAAAATGGATGAAATATGCCATGCATCAAACTCATGAATGTTGTTGGTGCATTGGTTAATTCAAATGGTAAAACCACGAATTCATAATGACCATATTGGGTACGAAAATATGTTTTATAGATGTCTTCATATTTTATCCGTATTTGATGATACCCAGACCTTAGATCTATTTTTGAAAAGACAGTTTCCCCCTTTACTTGATCAAAAATATCATCTATCCATGGAAGTGGGTATTTGTTCTTAACAAATAATTTATTAGTTTGTCTATAATCTATACACATTTGCATCGTACCACCCTTCTTCTATACAAACATTACTGGTGCCCCCTAGGGTGACACACAAGGACAAATATATCCCTTTTCCAACAATTCCTGTGATTTCATTTTCAACTCAGTCAATTCAGGCACACTCATTCAATATGGTGCTCGTGATACCGGCGTTGCCTCTGGCATTAATTCGATGGTGAAATTGATGTCTCACTTTGGTGGTAGTCCTGGTATGTTTTCCAAAAACACATCCATAAATTACTACACCACTGATATGTTTTCCATCATGGGGGTCTTATCTTTAGAATTCACGAATCCCACTTGAATAGCATAAATTTGCCATCCTTTTCTTATGCATTTTCCCAGCTGAGATGTAGTAATAAGACGCAATTGAAGTGGTTTTTAATCCCTTTCAATTCTTGGTGAGTTATGTCTTTAGCATTATAATAAATTTTTTTCTCCTAGCAATATACTAGTGACCAATGCACTTCCAACCAATCCATTCCTAGTAATATATCATACGAGCCTAAAGGTAGAATATTCAATTCAACTTGTATTTGTTGGTTTCCAACTTCTAGGGGACAGTTGGAAACTTTAGCATTAACTCTTCTCTTTTCCCCAGTGGCCAATTGTATCAGCTAGGGATTTTTAAATTTCTGCCTCTGCAAGTCACATTTTTCCACTATACGGGGATTTACATAGCTTAAACTAGCACCAGGATCAACCAAAATAGAAACAGGGTGGGAATACAACTTACCTTCTAGTTCTGCCATGGCTGGTTGGTAATCTGCTTGCTAATCCTCAAGTGCAACGTTGATTCTTGGTATTTTTCACGCCACATCCCCCACCGTGGATGACTCTTGCACATTAGTTGTAGGTTTGTTTCTTCCATGGTGAGGACAGTTCTTACAATAATGTGCCTCACCGCATCTCCAACACTGTAATGGTAGTTTTTGGATCTGCTCATGATCTGGTCTACTAGATGCTTTAGTGGGTCATTCCTCTGTTGGCCACTTGGTCTTTATTTACTCGCTTCTTGAATGATCACGTACTTCCACCAATCCTTCTTCAAGTGATCATGTATTTGAACCAATCCTCATTTTAAGGGACGTGTCTTGTAACCATCAAAAGCTTTGATCAGTTTATAGCATGGTAATTTCCCCTGCCAGTACTGGAAGTGATGATATGAGTAGGTATGTTCTCACTGGAACAAACCGCACAAATAGGGGTGATCTATGCATAGTATTCCAGGCCCACGCATGTTGGGGATAAAAAGTACATCGGGCTTGTGGTGGCCCTTTAGGGTATTATGTAGAAATTATATAACTTATGTGTTATATGTCCAAGATTCTCCTGATCTCACACTATTTTGACTTCATGCAAAATACAGAATCTATTCCACCATTGATCATTTGCGGAAATTAAATCAAGATTGCAATGCACACATGAAACAATAAAAAAATTCACACATTAAAACAGTTGTTTAATGGAAAAGAATGAAGCTGAAAACCCCAATTATATGTATATAATATATGTCATAGAGATCATGTAACAATCCTCATACAAAGCTAATCATATCAAGCTCTCAATACAATATAATCGCTACACACTAATCAAGCCCAATCTTGCAAATCCATGCACCGATCTTTACCACCTACTAGCCTACCTCTATTGCGCAATCCCTGCTGCATAATGGATTTGAATGAACTTGAATTTCTCCAGCCTTGCTCATCCAATCCTCATTGGCATCTCCAATGAATGTGTGGTGCAAACAATGCAACACTATAGTCACAACTGATAGTCACACTTGCCCTTTTACCTATCTCTCCACTGGTCTCCACTAAAACTGCCATGCACTGTAGTTAACTGATGTATTCTTCAGTTGATTAATGAGTTATTATTTAGTGAATTAGTTAACTAATTAATTCACTCCACTCTCACTAGTGTATCAATCAGTTATACTAGATACAACTAGCTCAACTGAGTCTAATTGAGTTAAACTAAATACAACTCCACCAACTACTTCTCCAACTCCACCAAACTCTGTCACATGAGTTCTAACTGAATTCCTCCATGCAATAGCTCCAGTAAACCCTTAGGAATAGCGTAATTCCTTCTGTCATCTATTGTGCCACATCTGTGCACTTAACTGAAGTGCTCCAAGAGAATAAGATAATGTTTAGAGTCCAAATATTATTAAGAGCTAATAATATTTGACATATCTATTTTTAGACTGGCGGTCTAAAAATAGACTCCACCAATATGTCTAAAAATAGAAGTCCATCTATTTTTCCAACTTTTCCAACCATCCACAAATAGCATCCTACAACTCATAGAATATGATCGACATGTCTAAAAATAGACATAGTCTAAAAATAGACTTTGCGCCAAAAATCCCCTGTGTGGGCCCCACCTAGTTTAGGTGATTATTTTCCAGCTAGGATCAAGGATGATGTTTCAGGATGCCTCCTTCACTGTTTCTTGTTGCAATCTTCAACACTCCCTATCAACAAGAAAGGACTGTCTTTGCATGCGACATGCAACTCCATGCATTTTCCCTGCAACCTTTCTGAAACTGAAAGGCTCCAAACAATCAGTCTTAATGCATCTATCATCAAAGTCTTCGACTTCTACTAGTACCAACTTCACATGTCTTCAGGAACCACTACGTTGTTGAACTCTGCACCCATGCACTCTACACTTGCTATCAACTCTGAACCGCGCTCCAGTATCTGACACTGTCACTTTGATCTGCCTGCATCAATCCAACTGATCATGCTATTGCTACTCTATGGGCACCTCGTAGCCAGGTTCAATTCATGAGATCCACACCATCTCCATGAATCCTGCCCAGAAATTTCCTATTGGGATTACTAATGCATGTTGCCCCACCTCTCACCTGGTGGTATAGCTGAATGCACTCCCTCTGCCCATCTGGCATGAAATTTCTCTACATGAGTGGTTTCTCCCACTCCATGATCCTCATATTTTGGCTGCTCCACATCCCGAGGTTAAATCTTACCTGCACGCAAATCCAACTCCCTCTCAAGCTTCAAATGCATGTCTTTCTTGCACTTCCCAATAGTAGGAAGCTCCATAGAAATCCCATATACTTCAAGTCTGTAGAGATTCTTCGCTCGAATCCTAACCTTCTTGACTTGTCCTGTTGCTTTGTACCAAAGGAAAACTTTTCCTTCACTAAAGACAACATCATACCCTTTATACTCTAACATTGCGACTGAGATTAAATTCTTCTTTAAACCTGGAACATGCACTACATCTTGTAAAAGAATGAGTTCACCTGACTCCCTCTGAAAGGTAATGGTACCAATGACGGTCGCACTGTATCTTCCATTGTCACCCAACTCAACATGCAACTGGAGATCTTTCTCCACCAAGTCACTAAAAAGGTTCACATCTCCCATCATGTGAAAGGAAGCACCACTATCAAAGTACCACCCCGATCCCAATGTACTAGACACCATGCATGCGATCAATGAGAAGTCAAGCTCAAATGTGAGGCAAGAGCCTCACCAGCTACATCTCCAGCAGCCTGCTTGTTCTTCTTCTTCTGTGGACAATTAGTGGTGAAATGCCTATGTTCGTGACAGTGAAAACACTTCACTTTGGACATGTCACACTCTTTTCCATCTTCACCGGCCTCAGATATAGAATGGAATTTCTTCCCCTTCTTCTTCTTTGCCTTGGAAACCAGAGTGAAATCTTCTTCATCTTCATTCTTCGATGAAGATCCATCCCTGGTATCCCGCCTTATCTCCTCCTGCACAAGATCCAACCAAAGTTTCTCCCATCCTGGCAGTTTCTCCCGTTCATTGACAGAGTCTTTGTAGCTATGCCAACTTTTCGGAAGCCCAAGGAGAGCCAAGATCACCAAGTCTTCTTCATCCACACTGACTCCTACACTCCCAAGCTCATCCCTGCAGTGGAAAAACTTTGTCAAGTATACCGGAATAGTGTCATTCTTCTCCATTTTTATTTTCTGAGCTTGTCTTTAAGTGCCAACTTCCTCTGGTCACTTCTGCTTTAGAAAAAGTATGTCAAATCCTTCCACATTAATAATGGAGTGGCTTTACCATGAAGGTTGGACACAATGTGGTCCTCCACACCTTCCAACAGAATCCTTTGACACTTTGCTACCTTCTTTTGCCATGCGTCAAGTGAGGCTGCATCGCTAGAACCCGGCTTAGGAACATCACTATCGATGAACTCCTTCAGCCCATTATCATCTAGCACTGCCTCCATCCTGTCCTTCCATGCAATATAATTCAAGCTCCCATCAAGGGCATACTCCAATCACAATTAGTTGAAAGACATTTCAATGAATGCTCAACTTCGACACCAAGAAAACACTGCAGCAAATTCGAATTCCACCAGCACAAAACTCAACCACTTCAATAATTGCAATCTCCTCCAATGATCAATACAGCTCTGATACCATGTAGAAATTATATAACTTATGTGTTATATGTCCAAGATTCTCCTAATATCACACTATTTTAACTTCATGCAAAATACAGAATCTATTCCACCATTGATCATTTGTGGAAATTAAATCAAGATTGCAATGCACACATGAAACAATAAAAATTCACACACATTAACACAGTTGTTTAACGGGAAAGCCTAAAGCTGAAAACCCCAACTATCTGTATATAATATATGTCATAGAGATCATGTAACAATCCTTATACAAAGCTGATCATATCAAGCTCTCAATACAATACAATCGCTACACTCTAATCAAGCCCGATCTTGCAAATCCATGCACCGATCTTTGCCACCTGCTACCCTACCTCTACTGCGCAATCTCTGCTAAAGAATGGCTCTGAATGAACTCGAATTTTTCCAGACTTGCTCACCCAATCCTCATTGGCATCTCTAATGAATGTGTGGTGCAAACAATGCAACACTATAGTCACAACTGATAGTCACACTTGTCCTTTCACCTATCTCTCCACTGGTCTCCACTGAAACTGCCATGCACTGTAGTTAACTGATGTATTCTTCAGTTAATTAATAATTTATTATTTAGTGAATTAATTAACTAATTAATTCACTCCACTCTCACTAGTGTATCAATCAGTTAGACTAGATACAACTAGCTCAACTGAGTCTAACTGAGTTAAACTAAATACAACTCCACCAACTACTTCTCCAACTCCACCAAACTCTGTCACATGAGTTCTAACTAAATTCCTCCATGCAATAGCTCCAGTAAACCCTCAGGAATAGCGCAATTCCTTCTATCAGCTACTGTGCCACATCTGTGCACTTAACTGAAGTGCTCCAAGAGAATAAGATAATGTTTAGAGTCCAAATATTATTAAGAGCTAATAATATTCGACATATCTATTTTTAGACTGGCAATCTAAAAATAGATTCCGCCCAATATGTCTAAAAATAAAATTCCATCTATTTTTCCAACTTGACCAACCATCCACAAATAGCATCCTGCAACTCATAGAATATGATCGACATGTCTAAAAATAGACATAGTCTAAAAATAGACTTTGCGCCAAAAATCACCTGTGTGGGCCCCACCTAGTTTAGGTGATTATTTTCCAACTAGGATCAAGAATGATGTTTCAGGATGCCTCCTTCACTGTTTCTTGTTGCAATCTTCAACATATTACCCCAATTGGTTGGAGCCATGTCAATGGATGAACACGTTGATAGGGCCTCACCAATCCTCTCTTGGTTTCTTCCATGCTATATGTTTGTTGTATTTCTAGCAACATTCTTAAAATTTCCAGATCTGCTACCTTTAAAGTTTGAGTTACTTCTTTGCCCTTTCTTTGGCGGCCAACTCCTTCCATCTTCTCCTTTTACCTTGGACTGCTAATAGCACATACGTCCTTTTCGAATCACTTTTTCCATGGTCTTTGGATTCACAAATTCGATTCTCTCCTTCATGTGAGTAGGTAGGCTACTCAGGAATTGTTGTACTTTCGCCTTTTCATTCCTAAGATATGGCACATATCGCAATAAGGAAGTAAATTTAGTTATGAACTCGTCCATAGATATTTGTCCCATTCTCAAGTCGTGAAATTCTCATGATTTGTCATCATAAAAGCGCTCTATCAGACATTTTTCTTTAAAGTACTGCTGGAATTCATCCCAAGTCACATTTTGGTCCTCAAGTCCTCGCACATTTTTAATTTCTTCCCACCATAATGTGGCTTTTTCTCGCAATTGGTAAATTTCTAGGCAAGCCTTCATTTTGTTTCTATATTCATAGACTTGAAAATATTTATTCATGCTAATTATCCATGCTTCTGCTACCTCTTCGGTGTCTCCATCGAATGCAGGAGGTTTAATTTTTCGGAATTCACCTTGCAGCTCCACTTTCTGCTTTTTCGTCTCTTGATGGTTTGAGACATTTCCTGACTCTGCTTCGTTATAATACTTGTTTTTATTACTTCGTTGGGTTTGGATACCTTCCAGCTTATCATTTTCTTGTTGTCATTGTTCACCTTCTTCTCGAGTGTCTCTTTCTCAGTTCGGTTGATTTGTCCCTTGATTTTGTTTATCTGAGAGGCTTTTAAGAATCCTTTCTGGTTCTCGCATCAACCTCTAATTATCACGTCTTACTTGTAGTTTCCCTTCTTGGAATATAGTTTGATGACACTTATATATGGTGATTTTGATATAATGATATAATATTATGACGGTGAGACAGTTCCAATGCGAATCTGAGAGTCTAGAGTCTCCAGATAGCGGTTTCAAACACATGAGAAGATGCAGAATGATCATTCCACTTCGAAAAATAGGTTATAATAAATATTATGAGTTATATTAACCGAGTTATGCTCATTTTAAATATGTAGCAGCATTCAGAGCGGGTTCCCTTTGAGTTATATTGACCGATTTATGCTCATTTTAAATCTGTAGCAGCATTCGGAGCGGGTTCCCTTTGGAGACGTGCCCTCCCACCCCGCTTTAGTAGGCACCTGCTTCACATTCATCAGTTTCAGCATAGCAGCGTTCGGCTTGGGTTATTCGGAGACGTGCCCTCCCACCCCAAGCTATGTAGGCACCCGCTACTGCATCAACAATCAACATCATGATTATGGGTCAACCGCACAAAATCCTTTTCATCGAAGTCCATTTGCTAGGCGCACACTGTTAGTAACACAGTTGGTCACAAGCATTACAAGGTATCTCTATCCTCGGATCTTCGTTTGTCATGGTTTTGGTTCATCCACAAACCCACACTTCATTAAAGCCCATTTGCTAGGCCGCACACTGTCAATATTACAGTTGGTCACAAGCATTATAGGGTATCTCTATCCTCGGATCTTCATTCATCACGGTTAAGGGTTAACTACACAAAACCCTTCTCTTCAGTGGCTCTTCATATTCAACAAAGGCTTATCAAGAGAGAACTTCACGCAATGGGGACCATTGCTTCTTAAGGAGGGAGGAATGATCTGAATGGAAAATGGCATCCACCCATGGTATTCATCCACCCATGTTATCCATCCACCCATGGTATTGTAAATGGAATCGACCCATGGTATTCATCCACACATGGAATTTACCCACGGTATTGTAAGTGGTATCCACCCATGGTATCGACCCATGGTATCCACCTATGGTATCTACCCATGGTATTGTAACTCAAAAAAAAGGCTATAAATAACAAGCCTCACTTTGTAAAAGGACAGATTGTCCACCACAATGTAGCTTCTATAGTTATTCTATGTTTTAATAAAAAAAGTGTCTTTGTGGTTTTATTTTCTTTGTGCTCTCTCTCTTTTCTGGCATTCTAATTTTGTAGATCTTGTCACATCCATTTCAACTTTTTAGATCTTGGGGGCCTCCCTCCAAGATTCGAATCACACTTCCTTCCATACTGCAGCAAAAATGACCCCATTTATGGCACTTTATGGATATCATCCACCGTCCATCACATCTTATTTAAGAGAAAATTCTAAGTTTCAAGTAGTGGAAGATCACATCGATCATCAACAAGAAGTTCTCCAACTCTTAAAGAATAACCTAAATTTGGCACAAAATCGAATGAAACAACAGGTAGATCAACATCGCAGTGAGAGAAGTTTTGATGTAGGACATTGGGTATTTTTATGACTACAACCATATAAACAAATTTCCCTCAAGCAAGCTAAGAAGGATAATAAATTATCGCCAAAGTACTATGGTCCTTACAAGGTGTTGCAAAATATTGGTACTATGGCATAGAAATTGGAGCCTCCTACTTCTTCGTGAGTGCATCCAGTTTTCCATGTTTCATGCTTAAAGAAGGTTATAGGGGACAAACTTCCAGTTCAAACAATATTTCCAGAACTTGATGAGGAAGGAAATATCATATTGGAACCTGAAGCAGTCATGGAAACAAGAACTCGACAGCTACGAAATCGATCAATTTCAGAGTATCTCATCAAATGGAAGAACTTACCCATTGAAGATTCTACATGGGAGGATGAGAATTTTATACAGAAGCATCCAGAGCTACTCAAGCATTGAGGACAACACTTTTTTTAAGGAGAGGAGCATGTTAGGTCCCTATATTACTAGTATAGTCCCTTGTTGTTGTTAGTGTAACCCCCTTATTGTTATCAATGTACCCCTATAACCCCATTATTATTATTATTGTGACCTTACATTATTATTGTTAGGTAGGCTAGGATTATATTGTGACCCCATGGATTCCTATATATAGAAGGAGGTTTTTCATTTGTATCATCCAAGAATTGTTCATTTATGTGATGTAAGGAGGTTTCCCCCTCGAAGTGGCTTATTTCTAAGGCGTTAATCTCTCTTTTCTTCTATTTTTGAAGTCGGTTTCATAACATAATCCCATAAAAGATCGTATGTCTACTACGTTTTTGGGTACCCTCCATTCCATAATATTATTTATCTTTTCAGGGTTTACTGCTATACCTTCAGCAGAAATAACATGACCTAAATATTGGATTTGTTATTTTTATAAATCACACCTACTGAATTTGGCATAAAGTTGAAGGTCTCTCAACATTTTTAGCACCATATGCAAATTTTCTTTATGTTCCTCCCTAGTCCTTGAGTATATTAGTATATCATCAATAAAAATCAGAACAAATTTATCCAAAAATGGATGAAATATGCCATGCATCAAACTCATGAATGTTGTTGGTGCATTGATTAATCCAAATGGTAAAACCATGAATTCATATTGACCATATTGGGTACGAAAATTTGTTTAATAGATGTTTTCATATTTTATCTGTATTTGATGATACCCAGACCTTAGATTGATTTTTGAAAACAAATTTTCCCCCTTTACTTGATCGAAAATATCATCTATCCATGGCAGTGGGTATTTGTCCTTAACAAATAATTTATTAGGTTGTCTATAATCCATACACATTTGCATCGCACCACCCTTCTTCTTTACAAACAGTACTGGTGCCCCCTAGGGTGACACAGAAGGACAAATATATCCCTTTTTCCAACCATTCTTGTGATTGCATTTTCAACTCAGTTAGTTCAGGCACACTCATTCAATATGGTGCTCGTGATACCGGCGTTGCCCCTGGCATTAATTCGATGGTAAAATTTATGTCTCACTTTGGTGGTAGTCCTGGTATGTTTTCAAGAAACGCATCCATAAAGTACTGCACCACTGGTATGTTTTCCATCATGGGGGTCTTATCTTTAGAATTCGTGAATCCCACTTGAATAGCATAAATTTGACATCCTTTTCTTATGCATTTTCCCAGCTGAGATGCAGTAATAAGACGCAACTGAAGTGGTTTTTAATCCCTTTCAATTCTTGGTGAGTTACGTCTTCAGCATTATAATAAATTATTTTCTCCTAGAAATATACTAGTGACCAATGCACTTCCAACCAATCCATTCCTAGTAATATATCATACGAGCCTAAAGGTATAATATTCAATTCAACCTATATATGTTGGTTTCCAACTTCTAGGGGATAGTTGGAAACTTTAGCATTAACTCTTCTCTTTGCCCCAATGGCCAATTGTATTAGCCGGGGATTTTTAAATTTCTACCTCTGCAAGTCACATTTCTCCACTATACATGGATTTACATAGCTTAAACTGGCACCAGAATCAACCAAAATAGAAACAGGGTGGGAATACAACTTACCTTCTAGTTCTACCATGGCTGGTTGGTAATCTGCTTGCCAATCCTCAAGTGCAACGTTGATTCTTGGTATGTTTCACGCCACGTCCCCCATCGTGGATGCCTCTTGCACATTATTTGTAGTTTCGTTTCTTCCATGGTGAGGACAGTTCTTATAATAATGTGCCTCACTGCATCTCCAACACTGTAATGGCGGTTTTTAGATCTGCCCATGATCTGGTCTACTAGATGCTTCAGTGGGTCATTCCTCTGTTGGCCACTTGGTTCTATCTTGGTTTCTTCCCTGCTATCTATTTGTTGTATTTCTAGCAACATTCTTAAAATTGCCAAATCTGCTACCTTTAAAGTTTGAGATACTTCTCTGCCCTTTCTTTGGCGGCCAACTCCTTCCATCTTCTCCTTTTACCCTGGACTGCTAATAGCACATACGTCCTTTTCGAATCACTTTGTCCATGGTCTTTGGATTCACAAATTCGATTCTCTCCTTAATGTGAGTAGGTGGGCTACTTAGGAATTGTTGTACTTTCACCTTTTCATCCCTGAGATATGGCACATATCACAAGAAGGAAGTAAATTTAGTTATGAACTCATCCATAGATATTTGTCCCATTCTGTTAGAAATTTGTCTTTAAAGTACTACTAGAATTCATCCCAAGTCACAATTTGGTCCTCAATTCCTCGCACCACATTTTTAATTTCTTCCCACCATAATGTGGCTTTTTCCCGCAGTTGGTAAATGGCTAGGCGAGCCTTCAATTTGTTGCTATATTCATAGACTTGAAAATATTTATTCATGCTAATTATCCACGCTTCTGCTACCTCTTTGGTGTCTCCATCGAATGTAGGAGGTTTAATTTTCCGGAATTCACCTTGCAGCTCCACTTTCTGCTTTTTCATCTCTTGTTGGTCTGAGACGTTTCCTGACTCTGCTTTGTTATAAGACTTGTTTTTATTACTTCGTTGGGTTTGGCTACCTTCTAGCTTATCATTTTCTTGTTGTCATTGTTCACCTTCTTCTCGGGTGTCTCTTTCTCAGCTCGGTTGACTTGTCCCTTGATTCTATTTATCTGAGAGGCTTTTAAGAATCCTCTCTGGTTCCCGCATCAACCTCTCATTATCACTTCTTACTTGTAGTTTCCATTCTTGGAATATATTTTGATGACACTTAGAGATGGTGATTTTGATATAATGATATAATATTATCGATGACAGACTTATGTACATGCTTATATGCTATAGACTTGGTTTGGGTCACTTGGTTGTTGTGTGCTTATGATAATATTTATGGTTATGTGTATAAGCACTGATTTTGGTTAAGAGCATATGAGCGATGTTTTCTCTTTTGGTATACTATTTTGGACATAGTTTTATAATAGGGATGGTGATCCAGGATTGAGACATAGATCCATGGATGATCATGGTTATGTGGAACATATGGTTAATTATGATTTATGGATGATACTTTATTTTTATGATTATATGTGCATAATATCGTACTAAGCGTGATGTGGCAGGGGACTTGGTCATTGCCAACAAGGATGCTTGAGTTATAAATGACTGCGGAATTCATTTCTCTAAAACCAAAATGACTATGGAAGTCATGCACAATCTTTGGTAAAATGTGAATAAGGTAACTATGAAATTCATTTGATTTCTTTGATCTATGATATTGTTATGTGTGAAGGTCTTGGAAGAAGACCTTATCAACGAACCATCAGATGGGTATAGCTCACAATCAGTACCTTAAGGTGAAGCATGGAGTTTCAAATTAGAATAGATAAGAAGACATGGAAATTAGGGTGCGGATTCCTAAACCCATGAAATATAAAGATGTGGAGTCTTGGATATATAATAAAAGGATTAGGGCACAGAGTCCTAAATCCATGAAAGATAAAGACATGGATTCTTGGATCTATAATGAAATTTTTAAGGCGTGGAGTCCTGAATATTGAAAAAAATCAAGGTGTGGAATCTTGGATCTTTAGAGTAGATCAAGGCACGGAGTCCTCAATATACTAAGGCACGAAGATGCATGCAATAGGGGTGCGGAATCCGTATTCTCCAGAAGAAAAATACCACTCATGGGTAGTTCAGGGATAAATTTCCATAATAAAATCTCATTCCTGACAATTTTGGAGTGACTTTCTAAAAATAGAAAGTCATGTCTAGCATCTCAAGTATGACTTTCCAAAAATAGTAAATCACCTCCAATCAATGGGTAATGAAGTATATTTGAAGGAAAATCACTTAACTCATCTTTAATCAACCCTAATAGTTCAATCTCGACTTAATTCTCAATATTATTAATATTATTATTATTATTATTATCTTTTATGAGACTATGATATTATTATTAAAAGGAAAATATATCTCATCAATCACTTCATACCTCTCTCCTTGATGATTCTAATGGCTCTCTCTCTCTCTCTCTCTCTCTCTCTCTCTCTCTTTCTCTCTCTCTCTCTCTCTCTCTCTCTCTTAATAATACATTACACTCTCTTTTATGCACTCATCAAAGAATGGCATATTCCTCTTACACACATTAAAGACATGTCATAAAATATTCATCTTACACTCTCTTTAATGCATATGTTACACTCCTTAACTAAGACATGCATACCTCTCCTTAATGGCATGAGTTACACTCCTCTAAAAGGAATAAAATGCATGCATATTACTCCTTTGACAAGAATTTGTTGCTCCTCCTATATATGTGTCTCATGTATTCTCACTTGAGGGGGGGTGAATTTTGATACCAAGAATTGGAGAGATTTGAAAAAAATAATGAGACAGAGAGACTTGGAGAGTAGCCAATTTATTTTGAAATGAATTTGAAATTACTAAACTAAATTAATAAGTAGTTATACATGGTGGAGCTGACCATGAGTGGTATTGTGAGGAATCGAAACTTATCTTCCTCAACTTGCCTTGGATATCTCTCTACTGCTATATTTTGGTATTGTTTGTGAGCTCTTACAGCTCGAGGGTTCCAAGGGGAGGAGTTCTCCTTGGATATGGTTGGGTGGAAAACTGGATGGTTCAAATGAGTTGGTTAAGGATCAAAGGTGGATCATATTCTCAACGATTGGAGTTGAATATCTCTTCAGGTATAATTTCCATTGTCCTAAAATTATAGTATAGCTTTAGCATAAAATAAAAAGTAGAATTTTAAATTTTTGTAAGCATCTAATTTTTTTTTAAGCTTATGTTATCTATAATATTATTGATTAGTTAAAAATGAAGACCAAAATCAGTCTATATGTATGGATGTTTAGATCTCAATATTGGAGTTATTATTGGTGTAGTTTATGGTACTAATCTTGGTATTGTAGCATTTGAGAAAGGAAATCCAAATATTGTTGAAGGTAATTGCAATAAATAAATTAAGTGCTTCACGAGTTATGGTTTTGTTTCAAGTAATTAGATGCATGTTTTAGAAAGGGTTTCAGGATATTATTCAAATTGTTTTCAAAATCTGTGAATGAGTAATGCTAAAAATTTATTTATGCATGAATAAGTGCTAACTTGTAGCTTACACCAGAAGAAATAAAATGGTCATGTACCCAAAATATACCTGGAGTAATTACAGAATCAACCCTTAAAATAAAATGCAAAAATAATGGCAACTAAAATATGGTTTGGAAGATCAAATGCTTGAGATAATTTTGAGGTAAATTTCAGTTATAGCTTATGTTTAATATTCTTATCAATAGTTCAATGTTTTTTTATTCAAATTTTTGTAATACTACTATCAGAGTTTTGACAGAAAGCCTTAATGGCTGTAGCATTCAGGGTTGTCATGTGTTTTTCAAATTGTAGCAATGGGTGCAATAAGCTTGTCAAATCATGTCAAATGAATTAGCTTATGGGTTGTAAAATGTTGCAAGAACTCATATGGTGGATTTAAAAAAGTGTGAATTCAATGAGAATATATTAGTAGCCTAACTCTGGGTTTTTTTACCTCATGTAGAGTTGTAGTTGAAAGTTTTCATTCCATGTGTTTGACAAAAGTCGTAAATGAAACATTAAGAATATAATTTTTTGTTATTTTCAAGAATCGCAATCTTGGGCGTTTTGAATGCGATTCAACCCAACATCAGGGGTATCTGTGCCATATGGCCCTATAACCCCACATTTGATTCCAAAAAAATACTTTTTAGAACCCTGATCATAAATCTGGGTGATCTTGCAGATTACTGCTGCCAACTATTTGTGTATGTTCTTGAGTTTTTAGTCAATGATTAAGAACATTTAGTTTATGTTTTAATATGAAAATATTGAAGTTTAAATTTATGAATTTTATGAGGCAAATAGGTTGAGTAAGAATCATATTTCATGTTGTTAAGGGTTGTCAAAATTGTCTTAAGAGATGATGGTCGCCAAGTGTTTGACAAAATGCCTCAATGGTTGTATATTGTATTCTTGCAAAATGTTTGCCATACTGAGTCAATGGCTATAGCTATTTACATTTATGAATTTTCTGTTAAAAAAAAATGCCTCAGTGAAATTAGGATTTGTAATCAAGATGCTTATGGAGTGTCTCAATGAATATGTGTGGTAGTCCCATTGAGTTAAAATTCATGTTGATAAAGCCAAATATATGTGTGGTAATCCCATTGAGTTAAAATTCATGCTCATAAATTCAAATTTGGGTAAGTGAATTGTTGTAGTGTCATCTTACATATGAAATTACCAATATCAAATGCCACTCCTATAGAAGTTGAATTCTCCTTTTAGGTAAAGAATTCATAAGCATGTTATTTAAAATAAAATCAAATTAGTCACAACAGAAGTAACAATTAGCTTGTTGGAAATTGCGGCTCGTAAAGTTTGATATTCATTCGTCCCACTAAAGAAACTTTCTTTTAAATATGACTTTTAAGCTTGAGGATCAAGTGATGGTTGTCGTTTGGTAGTTTGGCTTTGGGGTTTGAATGAGAGTTTGGCTTTGGGCTTGTCTTGGGATTCGGAAAAAAATAAAAATATAATAATATCGCATTTTGAATTTAGTGTTCAATATTTCTCTATAATACAAATAGTTGGTAAGGTGGGACCTTACATATGGTATTAGAGCGACTTACAACACTAGGGCCTAATGGGCCAACATGCTTACTTGTAGGTTGATGTATGAATGTTGATTTTGCATGCATGTTGAGTTGTTGTATGTGTTGAATTGGAAGCATATTGGTTGCATGGGGGATATTATTATTATTATGTCATTTAGAGACTCATGAAAGAAAAAAAGGAATGTTTTCTTATATTCCTTTATATTTTTGTTAAGACAAATTATTAGAAATATGTTAAAAGACTTAAGGACATGCTGGGAAAGATGTGCTTGAGAATATTGGGGTTAAACCCAAGCATTTGAATGGCTTGATTGTCAATCGATGAGTAAGATAGGTGGATTTCATGCCTGGTTGAATATATTTTTAAGGCATCATTATCAATGTGATATGGACCTAGTAGCCATATTTACTAGTTGAAATCATATCTACCAAGGAAAATATTGGATTAATATGGACTATAGTATGATGACCTTGTTGTGTATGCTTTGGGAATGTGTAACAATTGAAAGGCTGAGAGTCAATTAACGTGATGATTGAGTTCATCATGTTAATTTTTACTCTTTTCTTACCTACACTAATGGAAACTTAACATAAGCTACCTTGAACGATGTCACTTTTAACTGTGAATGTAGATTCAAGAGTAATGTATGTGCATTAATTTGATGTGTTAAAATATGATTTGGGAATACATTCTTAATGAGTAAGAATTGAATTCTTATGATTTCTTTAACATGACATTTTTGTAGTTTGGATTGACATTATGCATCAAATAACTTTAAATTACTCAAATACTAGGTTGATGTATGACCTTTCTAATAGACAAGAGGCTTAAATGACTTGTCCATGAATGGTTGTAGAAACCATTTTAAGGAACACTTGAAGGTTATGTTTTCATCAAGTTATGTATGGGTGTGGAATCCATACTAGTATATATCTATGAGCTAATGTATGGGTATAGAATCCATACTAACATATATCTATGAGCTAACTAATGGGCTAATGTATGGGTGTGGAATCCATACTAACATATATCTATGAGCTGAGTATGTAAGGTATGGGTGTGGAATCCATACTAACATATATATATGAGCTAATTAAACCTTCTGCTTAGAATTAGCATATTATTTTGATGGAATCTCAAAGACATGATCAAGGATGATTGATTATGTGTAATTAAAGTTAAATGGATAGAGATTTGTAACATAATTTTTCTACAAATGAAGATACTAATATTGATATAGTGAACACCATTAGGTGGTTTAGACTGTTTGTAATAATTAATTTTGATATATGGAGTCAAGTGTAAACTAATTATATATCCGCTAGTATGGTAATTCTTTTGTGTGTGTTGGATTTAGGTATAATTAAAATTATTTTCAAATGCTTGAAATGTAGAAAGAGATTATCGTGATAAGTTGATGAAATATTTTTCTATTGGCTTAAGACGAATTAGGTCTAGGAAAGCCATAATAGTCCCTTTAATTCTTTTTTCAATTGAATATAGGTTGAATTATATTTAACCAAATTAATTAGAGAAATTATGAGAATTGAACTCATGAACTACTCTGATCTAGTGTTAGTTAAGCGATCGAGTCAAAAATTCATATTGTTTATGAACTTGATGAACTGCTTTCTTGAAATTTTATTAGCTTGTAAATTGTTAAGAGAATATCATTTAGAAGACAAACATTTTATGTGGTTAAAGAGGTATATGATTAATGAAAATCTTAGTTGAGTTCTCATTTTACAAGAATATGTGCTTGTGATATTTTTTGAGGGAGAAATTGAAGGAGAGTGAAATCAAATTTTGATGAATTGGAATTATTGCATGATTTAGAAGCCTAAGATGATTGTATTGTATGTGGAATGGAAGAGATTGTTACATTTAGGAATTTTGTGCTTGGATGTATAGTTGTATGAGTATTTATTATTCCTACAAAATATTGTAATCATTTGAGATGGTGGTAATTATCTTTAAAAAAACAAAAAAAAACTTTAGGATAGAAATTCCCTTGTGATAGTCTAAATTTAATTTAAATTCAACAAGATCCTTCACATTTTCAGAAATGTATGGTTTTCATAGCTTGATTTTTCATACCTGTTAATAATAAGGAATAAGACCTGAAACAAAATGAATTGATTAATTACTCAATATAAATCATGAGCGATTTTGTAGTTGGAAAACAAATTGAATTATAGTTATCAAGGTAGATTCAATAATATAGATATCGTATTTGTATAATTGTGAGATTTGTTCTTGATTTTCAGACCAAGAGGTAACTCCACAAAACTGAAGATAAATTAGATGGAGATTGTGTGTGTACTTATACAAGGAGGTGAGACTATTGGGATTCACTTTCCAATGTCTCTTGGCCTTCCTTATTTACTAATTTACAATAATATACAATCTCACCCAATCCCTTAGGATTTGGTGTCAACATTCCCCCCTTTAATATGAAGGGATGTTGGTGAGTCCAAGCATCATTCTGAACTTTTGAAACTTTTCTCTTCCAAACACTTTGGTGAAGATGTTTACAGTCTGCTCATTTGTGGGAAAATAACATAGATGGATAGTTTTGGCCACAACATGATGTCGAATCAGATGGTAATTTGTATTAATGTGCTTTGTTTGATCATGGAACTTTGGGTTCTTGGCCAACTTTATTGTAGAAGTGTTTTTGATCATCAGTGGTGTTGAATGCATTTATTTTATCTACAAATCTTCTAAGATTTTCCTGAGCCACACAATTTCCTTTGTTGCTTCAGTTGTTGCCGCATATTCTACCTCGATTGTGGGATCTGTTGGAACTGATTGTTTGCGTGATCTCCATGAAATGACTCCTCATCCAAGACTCATGGTATAACCTGAAGTAGATACCTTAGTTTCTTTGTCCCCATCAAAGTCTGAATCATAGTATCTGATCAAGCTGAAGTCACCTACCTGTGTATATTTGAGTCCAAAGTCTTGAGTCCCCTTCAAGTACTTTAGAACTCTTTTTGTAGCATACTAATGTCCTTCACAAGGTTTTTGCATAAAATTGGAGAGGATTCCAACAAAAAATGAGATGTCTATTATAGTGGTAGTCAAGTAGATAAGACTTCCTACAATTTTTCTATAATTTGTTACATCCTCTAATTCCATGCCTTCAATGGATGTGAGCTTCAAGTTTTGTTCCATTAGAGTGGTTAAGGGATTGCATTCATCCATGCCAAACTTGCTCAAAATATCTCCAATGTACTTCTTTTGAGAAAGGAATATAAATTTAGGATGTTATGTTACTTCAATACCCAGATAGTAGTAAACATAGCCCAAATCAGTCATTTCAAAACCTTTCTTCAATTATTTCTTTATGGATGCAATATAACTCTCATTGCTCCCTGTCATCAAAAGATTGTCTACATACACCACAAGATATACAACTGTTTTTCCAACTTTCTTAACAAACAAATTTGCATCATCAAGATCAAAATGTTTGAATTCAAGTTTCAGAAGATGCTCAGATAATTTCTCATACTAGGCTCGCGGTGCTTTCTTGAGGCCATACAAGGATTTTATAAGTTTGCATTCTTTGTTTTCTTGGCCCTTCATAAAAAATCCTTCTGGCTGGGACATAAAAACTCTCTCCTTTAGAACTCCATTCAAAAAGGTGGTTTTTACATCCATCTGATGGACTTTCCATCCCTTCTGAGCTGCTAGGGCAAAGAGTGTCTAGATGGTGGCCCATTTTGTTGTGGGGGGGGAATTTTCTTCATAATCAACCCCTTTTTTTTGTGCAAAACCTTTTGCCACAAGCCTGGCTTTGTGCTTTTCAAGTGAGCCATCTTCGTTCTTGTGGACCCACTTGCACCCAATTGGTCTGGTTCCCAAAGGAGGATCAACCAGCTTCTAAGTTCCATTCTTTATCAAGGCATCATACCCCTTTTGCATCGCTTCATTCCATCCAACATGAGAAGCGACTTCTTTGAAGGAAGTTGGTTCATGATCTGTAGACAAATTCAATTCACAATTATAAGCAATATCCATATCAATAGGTGAATCAGAATTATCTATGTCACCTCTATTTTGTCTAGTGGAACTTCTTGTTCCTATATTTCCAACCTCATCGGGACGAACATTTTCTAGTGTCTCTGTCAACCATTTTGAGGGACCTTTCTAATATGGCCCAGGCTACTCATTTCACTAAGTTGGAATTAAATCAAGATTCAATCTCTCAATTCTGTCAAAAACATCGTTCAAGGTGTCATCCATGGTTGTTTCTTCATGTGGGGGAGAGAGTGCTTCGGAAGAAGATTCCACAGATTGATTCAGTATATGAATCCCCCCTTCAAGATGTGGAATCTGATTATCAAATTCTTGAAAAGACTTTGCATGTGTGAATCTATCAAAGTGATCAAGTTTCCTCTCAACAACATTGTCAGTCTTGGAAGATTCAAGGAATATGACATCTCTTGCGACTACAAACTTCTTATTGACTTCATCATAGAGACAATATCCTCTAGAGGCATTGGAATACCCCAAGAAGATACATTTTCGACTTCTAGCACCAATTTTATTCCTTTGTACCTTAGATATCAAAGCATAACAGGTGGAACCAAAGACCCTTAAATGCTTTACCAAATGAATGTGGCCATGCCACATTTCATAAGTATTTTTGTTTCTGATTGAATTTGAAGGACACCTATTCTTTATGTATACAACACATAGAACTGCAAAAGCCCAAAACATCAATTTTACATTCTTAAAAAACACCATCGAACGAACCATATTTAAAATTGTCCTATTCATTCTTTCAGCTACATCGTTCTGTTGGGGATTATAGGGCACAGTGGTTTTCTGTTTAATCCCATGTTGAAGAAGACAGTTTTCAAATTCATTTGAAGTGTATTCTTTTCCATTATCAGAGCGCAAAGAGCCAATATGATTTTGTGCATCATTTTCAATTCATGCATGAAAATTCTTGAATGTTTGAAAAGCATCAGATTTGTTCTTCAATAAGTAAACCCCACACATTCTGATGTAATCATCAATAAATTTCATCATATATTTATTTCCATTTGCATAAGCAACATGCATGGGCCAAATAAATCTAAATGAATAAGCTCAAGTTTTCTATGTGCTCTGGAATATGAATCATGAAATGGTTGTTTCCTATGCTTTCCTAGAATACAAGCGTCACATTTCTTAAGTTTCCTAGGAATTGTAGGCAATCCAATAACACCATTTTGTAGCTTTTAACCTTGAATGGTAATTATCTACACATGAATCTTATAACAGAGAATAAACAATAGCGAGAGCATAACACATAAAATAGATAAACACAGACATTTTCCCCTGGATCCCAAATCGGGACGACCAGCTTGATTTTTCGTTATATTCCTTTTAGTGTTACAACACATATATATACATGCCGAAGCATACATAAACCCCAATCCATTAACCCTGGATTAAAACATAACCATAGTTCCCTTGACCGGATCTACAAAATACCAAGGGCCGAAAACCATCGTACCCCAAAACCATGTGCAAACTCATGCACAAAACATGGGTGGGTCCGCCTATAAGTGGGTCCGCACACCAAAACAATTTTCGCCGGGGCGCTGCCCTGAACCCCAACAGTGGGGGCTACCTCCCCCCTTGTGACCCCCCTACTACACCTAGCGCAACGTACAACACGTGGGGCTAGTCCTGGAAAGAATATAACACATACCCAACATTCTCCCACTTGTTGTTTTCTTTTCACAAGGGGCCATAGGAGAGCTTAGTCATTGAGCCAATTCTTCAACACCCATTGTTTCTCTACACCAAGAGAGCTTCTGAGTGCTCACATACTTCATCAATGCATCTGCAACATTATTCAAAGTGTCCACCTTTACCAGCAACACCCTTTTAGCCTCAACCATATCTCTAACAAAGTGATATTGAACATCAATGTGCTTTGTCTTTGAATGGTAAGCAGGGTTCTTAGCCAAGAAAATTTCACTTTAGCTATCACAGTCTATCCTTATAGCTTGTTGTACCAACCCCATACTTGAACACAATCTTTGCAACCAAATTGCTTCCTTGCTTGCATGAGTGGCTGCTATGTATTCTGCCTCTGTAGTTGAAAGCGCCACTACAGACTGTCTTTTACTCATCCAACTGACTGCACCTCCAAATAGGCTAAACACATACCCACTTATAGATCTTCTTTGGTCCAGATCTCCAGCCCAGTCTGCATCAACAAAACCATGAATGTCCAACATTCTTTCCAATCCTGGTCTTCCCTGGTAGCACAAGCTATAATCACTAGTGCCACGTAAATATCTGAAAACCCGCTTCACTGCTGTCCAATGCTCCTTCCCTGGGTTTGACATAAACCTGCTCAATACTCCCACTGCATGTGCAATGTCTGGTCTAGTACAGACCATTGCATACATCAGGCTACCCACTGCACTTACATATGGAACACGGGACATATACTCCTCTTCTTCTTGTGTCTTGGGACACTGTTCAGCAGACAACTTTACACCTACAGGAATAGGAACATTCACCGGTTTACTATCATGCATATTGAACCTCTGCAATATAGTCTCGACATACTTCCTCTGGTTTAACCAGAGCTTCCTCTTTGCCCGATCTCTCTTAATTTCCATGCCCAAAATATAGTTTGCAGCACCAAGATCCTTCATGTAAAATTTGGAGAATAGTTGGGTCTTCAAATCTTGGATAATTTCTTTGTCATTTCCAATCAACAACATATCATCCACATACAAGACCAAATAAATAACACGGTCACTAATTAATTTAAAATAAACACATTGATCCTCCTTGCTTCTGGTGAAGCCAAGTCCCCGTATATAGGTATCAAATTTCTGATACCACATCCTTGGTGACTGTTTTAACCCATACAGAGACTTCTTCAACCTGCACACCAGTTCTTTCTTACCCTTCACCATAAAGCCTTCAGGTTTCTTCATGTAGATCTCCTCTTCTAGATCCCCATGAAGAAATATTTTCTTCACATCCATTTGTTCTATCTCAAAATCAAATGCAGAAGCAAAAGATAAAAGTAATCTAATAGAAGTAACTTTGGCAACAGGAGAAAAAATATCACCAAAATCAATTCCCGACACCTAGGAATAACCTTTTGCTACCAACCGAGCTTTGTGTCTCTCCACCTTGCCTTCTACATTCATCTTCTTCTTAAACACTCATTTGCTCCCGATGGGCTTCCTTCCAGCCGGCAACTCCACCAGATCCGATGCCTCATTTTTGTGCAAGGATGCCATTTCATCAACCATGGCCTCCTTCCAGAGTTTTCCATCCTCTGAATCTACTGCCTCCCTAACAGTTATGGGATCATCATCAGTTATATTTAAGGCAAAACCTGAACAGAAAGCATATGGACTATAACTTTCTAGTTGCCTTCTTTCCTAAACTGATCTTCTCAAAGCTTTAGTTTATGGCTCTTCCTGTTCTGAGTCTTCTTCTGTTGTAGAGTCTGATTCATCCTCCTTTAGCTCAAACTCTATCTTCTCAGGTTCCTTTGGTAGGACTTCATGTGTAACAACATCTTTCACCTCTCTAAACACCACATCTCGACTGTACACAACCTTCCTTGTTTTTGGGTTCCAAAGCTTGTAACCCTTTAAACCATCCTTACACCCAATAAAGATGCACCTTTCAGATTTATTATCCAACTTGGTCCTTTTCTCCTTTGGAACATGTACATATGCATCACATCCAAATACCCTTAGATATGAAAGAGAGGGTTTCTTACCAGTCCATACCTCATGTGGATTCTTATCCTCCAACGCTGATGAAGGTGATCTATTAACTACGTAACATGTAGTCTCCACTGCTTCTGCCCAGAATTATTGTCCTAACCCGGTACCACTAAGCATGCTTCTTGCCTTTTCCATTAGTGTTCTGTTCATTCTTTCTACAACTCCATTTTGCTGAGGTGTGTATGGAGTAGTCTTCTGCCGTGCTATACCACACTTCTTACAGAACTCTTCAAATTCCTTCTTGCAGAACTCCCCACCATTATCTATCCTCAATGCCTTTATCTTCTTCTCTGTCTGGTTTTCCACCAGAGCCTTAAATTCTTTAAATTTGTCAAAGACTTCAGGTTTCTTCCTCAAGAAATATATCCATGTATTCCTTGAGAAGTCATCTATGAATGAAACATAGTACACAGACTTTCCCAGTGATGGAACTGACACAGGTCCAAACACATCATTGTGCACAAGTTCTAATATCTTGTTCGCCCTCTTAGCACCAGAAAGAAAACTCATCCAATTCTGCTTCCAATATACACAATGTTCATAGAAATCGAAATCCAGAGAGCAATTAGACATACCTTCTACCATACCATTTCTATGCAGTATCTGAAGGCCCTTCTCTCCAATATGTCCAAGCCTTTGATGCCATAGCATGGTCTTTTCTCCAGAGACAGCTAGGCTTTCCGCTCCACTTTCAGGAACCACAGAACTGTTGCACCCATCAATAACAGTTGCTACCAGTAGCTTGTACAGAGTCTCCATCGAACTCCCCGCACAATACCGCGTCTCCCCAAACCATCTTGCGTACATCTTTCTCGAACACTGTTTTTACACCCGCATCATCCATCTTGCTTACAGAAATCAGATTTTTGGCCAATGCAGGAATATGCAGAACACCAGGAAGTGTTCTAATCCTTCCACCTTGCAGCTTCAGCTTGACCTTTCCATGTCCTATGATTTTGGCCTTCCTATCATCCCCTAGGAAGACATCACCACCATCATATTTCTGATACTCGCAAAACCACTCCCTATGGGGAGTGAAGTGAAAGGATGCACCTGATTCAATCAACCATGACTCATGATCTACATGTGTATTTGAAGAAGAAGCCAAATACACATCCCCACCTTCATCTGAGGTGGTTTTTGCCTCTACAAACTTTCCAGGAGATTTAAATCTCCCTCTAGATTTAGATCTCCCACTCAAAGCCTTATTCTTGTTTCTGTTTTGGGACCTTCCTCATAAAGATAAGGCATCTCCATTCTGGCCCTCCATATTTCTCCGTCTCAGTTCCTCCGACAGCAAGGCTGAGACAATGTCATCAAAATTCAAGGTAGTTGTATTGCTACCTATTGCAATAAACAGACTATCCCATGAGTCTGGTAGTGAACACAACAAACTGATGCACTTATCTTCATCTGAGATTTTAATATCAATAGATGACAGCTGACTTACCACAGTATTGAAGGCGTTCAGATGCTTTGTTACCGAGTCTCCATCCTTCATCCTCAGGTTATACAGCTTTTTCTGCAGGAACAGCTTATTCACCAGAGACTTAGATTGATACAAAGTCCCAAGTTTTTCCCACAAATTCTTCACCATAGCTTCCCCAAATACATTCAACAATACTGAATCTGAGACACACAACCGTATTGTGCTCTTAGCCTTCCGATCCAGTTTCTTCCAGTCTTCATCTGACATTGTCGTTGGTTTAGTACATGGATCTACCGCGATCCACTGATCTTTATCCACCAACATATCCTCCATCTTGAGCTTCCACAACTCAAAACTCTGACCATTAAATTTCTCGATCTCTATCTTTCCGCCGCTCGCCATCTTCTTTCACCACAAGAATCGATCCCGCAAATCTCCCACTGAACAGGGTCTACCTCAGGCCCGAGAAAAAAACCCTCAATAGCAAAGGCGTCCCCTTGAAGCCGAAACAGCTCTGATACCAAATGTAGGTTTTAACCCTGAACAGTAATTATCTACACACGAATCTTATAAGAAAGAATAAACAATAGCGAGAGCATAAAACATAAAACAGATAAACACAGAGATTTTCCCCTGGATCCCAAATCGGCACGACCAAATTGATTTTTCGTTATATTCCTTTTAGTGTTACAACACATATATATACATGCTGAAGCATACATAAACCCCAATCCATTAACCCTGGATTAGAACATAATCATAGTTCCCTTGACCGGATCTACAAAATACCAGGGGCCGAAAACCATCGTACCCCAAAACCATGTGCAAACTCATGCACAAAACATGGGTGGGTTCACCTATAAGTGGGTCCACAAACCAAAACAATTTTCGTCGGGGCGCTGCCCCAAACCCCAACAGTGGGGGCTGCCTCCCCCCTGTTGCGCGTGGGGCTAGTCGTGGAAAGAATATAACACATTTTTCTTCAACAATCAAAGGTCGTCATAATTTAAGTGTACAAATATAGCATGCCATAAATGATTTGATGGGAATGTACCTTCATCATGATGTGAACTGAATGTAAATTTTTGTGCATGAGCAGTGGAACCTTGCAGCTTGAGGAGTCTTCCTTATTTTACTCTCTCCATGACAAGTGAGTGATTTGATCCTTTTTTGACCTCAACCTTGGCATCAAACATGTGAATGGAGTGTCCTTGTTGGCGAATGTGGACCAAGGACAGCAAGTTTATTCTCACCTGAGGGAGGTATAGAACCTCATGTAGAAGATGATCTGAAAGGTCGGGCAACTTAAGCCTGATTGTGCCAAGCCCTGATGGCTTGAGTTTGGATTTATCTACGAATTATACTGCTCCATAAAAAATTTTAGTAAATTATTCAAAAAAATAATTTCTAAATGCCATGTGACATGTTGCTTTTGAATCTAGCAACCAATAATTTCTCCAAGAAGTAAATGAAACATCAAACAATTCTTCAGTTACTCCATTGTTACAATGTGCTACAACATAATGAATGGATTCAGGTGCTTCACCTTTGTCTCTGTCATGATTTTTGCCTTTTTCTTCATTTCTTTTCTACTCAATTTTATCCGAAAGCAGCTTGGATGTAGATGCATCATTTTGGTCTTTATTGCAGGGTATGCAATGAAGATCAAATTTTTCAGTTTGAGTTTGTCTGCCCCCCCATTCCTCTGAAATTTCTTCTTCCTCCTCCTCTTCGGCCACCTCTTCCTCTAGAAGAATCTTAAGCGTGACTCTTTTCTCTATGTGCAAAACATACAGCCTCTTCAGAAGACAGAGAGGTTGTCATCTTTCCAAAAGCCTTCTCTCTTTATGAAAACTTTTTCTCAAGGGAATCAAAGGTGATTTTTATGAGGTTTCCACTTGCTTGCAATGACTCAAGGTAATGTGAGTAAGTGGGATACAATGCCTTAACATATGCTATGAGAGGTATGTCAACTTCTACACCAGTATTCTTAATTTCATGCATGATAGATCTTACCTCTAAAGCTAAAGCAAGAGGGTCATCATTTTTCAATTAAAGGTTGAATAGCTTAATCATTAATTAAACAATTTCAAGTTCTAAATGTGAGTCATAGAGTTCTTTTAGTTTTCTCAAGGCTTCATAGGCATTTGAAAACACTATAATGTGGTGACTCACCCCTTCATTTACGGAAGCTGCAATCAAGGCATAGGCCTTGCAGTTCTTGTTTTCCCAAATGGCGATGTCCTTGTCTGAAGTGGGATTTGTTGGTGGATGGTCTCCTTCTCCTTCACAAATTCCTCTCCACGTCTCATTAAAAATGAGAGTGTGCTTGATTTTTCGAGATCATTCAAGATAGTTCTCTTTGCTGGAGATAACAACTCCCACAATAGATATGAGAGAATTCATTCTTTTGAAAGAAAAAAACTCACTTTGTTGCCACGGTAAAAAAAACAAACAAACAAACAAACAAAACAAAACCACAATTCTGGTTTAAATTTTGCACTTCAAAAAAAAAAATTGTTAAAATATATATATATATATATATTGGAAAAAAAAACAGTGGTATTATCTAAGGGAGGGTTTATTTGGAGGATGTGTTTACTGGGGGAGGTATTTACTAGGGAAGGTATTTATTGGGGGAGGCGTTTTTGGGGGGAGGTATTTTTGGGGCAGGCGTTCTTGGGGGGAGGTATCTACTGTAAAAAAAAGGACGCAGGGAGGAGGCTGATGGCAGGGAGGGAGCACAGGTCGAGGGAGGACAAGCCGAGGGAGGGGAGGGAGGGGATGGGAGAGGAGGGGAGGGGCTAGGGGAGAGGAGCGTCTACGGGGATGGGGTGTGAGGGAGGGGACAGGGTGTGAGGGAGGGGGTGGACCGTCAATCGGAATGGGGTGTGAGGGAGGGTATGGGGAGAGCAGGGATGGGGTGTGAGGGAGGGGGTGGGCAGAGCGTGTTGATAAATGGTTGTCATTGATGTCATCCCAAGTAGCACCAGGGGCTACCCTAATCTTGAATGGGAATTTTGACCTACCAAATTACTATATTCTGGGTCAATAATTTTTTTGATGGTTTCTACTTGTCGAGATTTTTCCATTGATATATGGCACACCACATAATTCTTCACAGTTTGAGAGATATTCATGTTTGAATTTAGTAACCTAAGTTAGTGGGCTAAAACCCCATGGGGTTGTGGCATGGGTCATTGAAAAGTCAATAATTAATCATTTTTAAGCTCCTGAAATCCCTTTTATGTTCACTTGTTGAATACCCTCTCATCCTAAGAATTTATATAAATTGTGATCCTCATATCCTCCTCATGCAGGGATTTCGCTACCTAAAACAGGTCATCGTGGAATTCTGCTATAATTTTTTTTCTACGAAGGTTCAGAAGTTGAAATTTTTGTGAGGTGAAGCTAAAATCCTGAGTAAGCTCCTGTAAAAATTTCAAAGCAATGTACGCAACATTTTCGGAGATATGATTTGTGGAAGTTAGGGTTTTTGCAGGCTCCTGAACTTCATCTCAAAGAGCTAATCTTGGGAAAATCATCATAACTCTCTCTTTGAGTATCAGATTGGAATTCTGTAAAAAGTGGAAAATAGTGCACAGACTATATTTTTCTTTGTATCAATTTCAAAGCCGAATAAAGAAACAGTGACATGTGGCATGTCATACAAGTTCGCTATACTGAACTAGTCCATAATTAGGTCATTGTGAGAGATTAGGCATAACTTTTCCTTGAAGAATCCAAATTGGGTCAGACCTATGGCATTGGAAAGAAGACTCAGAGGACTACTATAGGACCAAAAATCACATATTGGAGATCTGAAATAACAGAGATACATTTTTGAGCTCCTAAAAGGCAAGAAAAAGCTAGATCATGTGTTGTCAAGGGTTGCAAAGAACCAGACTTTCTAGGGCAGAAAAGAAAAGCAAGGTGCAGCAGAGGGTAGCATGACAAGAGAAAATCAATGTGTAGAATAGCAGCAAGAAGCTCACCACATGAAGTCTTCAAGTGGGCAGCACTGCATACAGTCATTGTAAATGTATCATTGTACTAAGTCATTGTAAAGGCATCATTGTAAAAATTGTAGAGGTGTCTATCTGCCAAGAGTTATAGGTGCAGTATTAGGGGGTCTAGGATCATCATTAGGTGTTTGTGTCATAGTTGGGGTTATGGTCTAGTGTGTCTTCTTTTTCTACATCATTCTATATTGTTGTAAAGTGGACCATTTTCCCTTGTACATGAGTCCATTCTTCTTTTATTCTTCTATAGGATGGTAGGGTGGTGCTAGGGTGAGTTGTAGCTCATTGAGTGTTGGGGCATCAGTTCAGTTGACTACTGAAGAATCTCGGGCGTTGGAGGGTCCATCCAGTGGGAGCTAGAGAAGAATGTTTTTCTAGATTATAGGAAGTTAGAGCTTTCTTTTCAATTGGATTTGAATATTAAAGAATTATTAGAAAAAAATTCATGTGGTTTTTGTCCTGAAGGGGGTTTCCACCTTAAAAAATGTATGCATTTGTGTTCCTTTTGTTTACTACTATGATTGTACAAACATTGATAATAATTGAAGATTAAGTAATGCTCTGAAAGATTAATAATAATACTAATTGAAAGGAATATTGATTCACCCCCCACCCAGTATTTCCAACAGAGCAGGGACGGGGTGTGCGGGAGGGGGTGCAAAGAGGAGGGACGGGGTGCAAGGGAATGGAGAGTGACGAGCGACGGGAGGGAATGGGCAGGGAAGAGGGGGCATGAGGGGGAACGGTGAGGCGAGGGAATGAGCAATTGTGAGGAGTCGAGAGGTAGGATGAGGGGAGTGAGCTGCCAAGGCGAGGGAATGAATGATTGTGAGGAGCTGAGAGGCAGCGTAAGGGGAGTGAGATGCCAAGGCGAGGGAATGAGCGACTGTGATGGAGAAAAATTTGCACAGTACTGTGAAAAAACATAATTTGCTAAAAAAATGATGTATGCTATGAAATCATAATGCAAAATTTTCAGAATTGTAGAAGGAGCAGTTTTGTGAGGAGAAACCAGAATGCAACAGAAATTATGAATTCCAGGAGGGACCAGAATGCAGTAGGAAAAAAATAAAAAATAAAAAATAAATAAAAATAAAAATAAATAAATAAATAAAAAATAAAAAAATTGAAATGCACGGTGACAATCTACAAAAATGCAGAACATAGACAAGAGGGAGTTACACCAAAGGCAGGAATGCAAAAAAAGGGACTGGCTCTGATACCATGTCAGACTAGGAGGTAACTCCGCAAAACTGAAGATAAATTAGATGGAGATTGTGTGTATACTTATACATGGAGGTGAGACTATTGGGATTCACTTCCCAATGTCTCTTGGCCTTCTTTATTTACTAATTTACAATAATATACAATCTCACCCAATCCCTTAGGATTAGGTGTCAACATTGATTACAAGCCGCTTTAAAAAATATATCATTAATTTTCTTTGAGAATGAAGATCTTCTGACATATTCTTCCATAATCGATTCTCCAGTTAGAGAAGTGAATAATAATGAATATTATGGAAACTAAAGGAATGGTATATAATACGTAAGTGGGTTAATGAGGACTGTATGGAACCTTAGCTTGTTAGTTTTAAAAAAAATGATGTCCTGAACGTCAAATTATGAGTTTTCCTAAATTTAGTAAAAACTATAGGTATATCCTAAAGATTTTGATTGCAAGGATTTCTTATGGAATGAAAAGAGGAAACATGGATTGAGAAGACATAAATAAAGTGGGATGTAACAGTGGCTTTTATATATGACATCATATTTTGTTGCGTAGCTTCACATGAAATTGTATGAGGATGATTGTTATGCTTATTGTATGCAATTTTGATTGTGAGATGGGATGGAACATCATTGTTGTTTATAAAACCAATGTGTGAGCTATTTATATATTGGAAAGCTCAACATACTATAGAACCAAGAAGATGACACATGTAGGATTCATGTAGACAATGAAAAAGAAAAACATGTAGAATATCAAATTATTATAGATAACTTAAGTAGATGTCATATCAATTACTTAAAATAGTATTTTGATGTGGTACTGTAAATTGCATGGTTGGTTTTGATATTTCACATTTTATATCAAAACATGCCTAATATGGCATGGATATATTTTCTACTTGACTGAGAGTGGTATTTTTCAGTTTTCATGGAGTTGCTTTTGTTTAGCTTTTTAAAGCTTAAATGAAATCGAATTTCGGAAAAGAATTTAAACCATATACCTTTTATGAATTTCCCTTCATGCATTTTCCTCATATTTATATACGAAAGGACCCTTTGTAAGGTTACTATGTTAATTGCATAGCCTTGGGGTTTATTAATTTGGCACTTATATTAAATCGTCACTATTTAATGTATTACTACACCAATCCCACGTCAATATGGGGATATACATTAATCATTTTTGAATTTGAATTTATGGTCGGTATATCTACATGATAGAGGGTTTAACTCATTTATACTTTCGAGACTGCATTTATTTATCACAGTACTTTGGATCATTAACTCGATCACATGGCTACGGAGATATTTGGATCCCATAATGGTTTGGACTCTTGACACGTTGACGGTCGAGATGAAATCATATCTCTTCCTTGGTTAATTCGAAGACCTAACACTTTTACGAATTTTCATTTTCGTTTTGGGCATTTCGTCACCTTCAGCTCTGGTTTTTCAACACAGTCTGTCACTGTGTTTAATTTTTCTACGCAGTCCATCAATTTGATAGATTTCTAAGCGAAATCATCAGCATTATACTGTTTCCTCCAAGTAATGCTATATGAGTTTAACGTTTTTCCATCGTTATTAATTTTATGTCTCTATGTATAAAATCGTTTTTAATTGATTTTCCATTTCTTTTTTCTCTACAGCTTATATATCATTGTTTTGTTGCAGAGTTTAGTTTTGCCAGAGGTTTTTATCATCTCCTTCCTCAATGCTTCAGAATATCGTGAAGTAATTTCTTCTCTTCAAGGAATAGGTAAGGATTTTAACCCTCGACGAATTTTTTGGTTGGCTATTGCCTTCGTATTCATACGAATACTCTGCCTGTAATTTCTATACCTCGTTCCCAATGTTTCATTCCTTACCTTTCATTTTGAAAATTCTTGAAGGCTTATTCTGAATTTAAATCTCAGTTTGATTAATTATTTCTCTATGAAATTTTATTTAAATGGTTATTACCCTACTTCCTTCTCATTAATGCAATTACATAGCCGAGATTTTCATCTGGCACAGCGCTCTCTATATTTAGTTATAGATTCATTGTTCTTCACAGTAGCACCCTAATGCATCTCTTTTGTAAATGTTTCCAGGTATTATTAATTCAATGAAATACCATCTAGGTTTTCCATATTAAATGGGATTCACTGCATTTTAATTGAATTCAACTTATGGGTTTTCGTTGAATATGCAATTTCATTACATAACTTTGATTTTCCCCAAATTAGTTTGAAAAGCCAATGCTGAGCTTGGTTGTCTTACCAACGTGCATCCCATGTGCTGGCTTTGACTTTGATTCAAATTATAATCTCTCGGTATTGTTATTATGTTTCTCGTTAATATATCCCTTAACTATCATTCATATAATTCTCCTTTTCATGAAGTTGACATTCCTGGTGATTTGGAATTTAGTAATAGTTAATTTTACACAGAAGTATAATCACAGTGTTAAAGAATTTCATTCTATGTGAATTTTTCAACTTTAATCTGAGATTTCTTTTGAGAGAAATTCGTACTAAATCTATGATTTTATTAATTTACTCAAATTAATAAAATCATGATTTGTACACGAACAATTTACTCAATTTCTCACAGCGTTTCAAATTTTTAATATGTACTTTCTTGACGAGAACAAAGGTACTCACTTTTCCCCTAGTCAGATTAATTTCCAATTACTCTTTTTTTTAATTTAATGCTCGAACTTAAGCATTTTTCTCATGTTTATGTGCAAGTTTACTGTCACTTTTTAACATATAATAGTAAGGTAATTTTCCATATTTAATTACCCTTGTCAACTATTTATATATTATTTAATTTACTTCAATTTATATATATATCTATATACATAATATGTCATATGTATAAACTATTATGTACAGGTACTCCACTTCCCTCTATGCACAATTTCTCAGTTTAACTAATCATTATGTCAATTTGGGCAACCCACTCTGCCATTCCTTGACAGTAGGATTTTGTTTCTTCTATACAGGTTGGTTTGTATCAATTGAAGAATTCATCCCCCTGAATTCTGAACTATATTCAATTTTATAATTTTGTTGTGATTATTTAGTTAGGACCATGGACTCTGTCCATAATTTATGACAGATTGTGAATGTAATTTATATCCAGAATAATCTCATGGTTAGATTATGATTGTTATGACATACAGTAGTTATCATCAGTATTTTGAATTGTATTTCTTTACTGCATGTATATAGATTATTCTTGTACTATCTATTAGTACTTTATGTGTTATGTCATTTTTACACTTCTATGTTAATGTAAGATTTAATGTCTTTTAATAAATATTCTAGTTAATTTACAACATAATAACTACTTTAATTTTGAGTGATCATGTTTTCGAAGAGAAATATAATTTTCCCCTTATGTACATATTTTCCTATTAAATGTTTTTACTTTTCAAGCTGATAAATACACTAATTTTCCTTCTTTTCATATGTATTTATATATGTTTCTGTGTATACAGTTTTGATGTTTACAACCTAACCTCATATTTAAACCTGATTACTGGGGTTTAGACATTCTGAGTGTTGGTTTATTAATTTATAATTGTCTATGTAACCATACAAATCGACTATATCTACTACAGTTGTTTTCTGTTAAATACATCAGACTATATAAATCAAATTTCTACAGAATTTAATAATTCATAAAAACTAACTTTCTTAAAAAATTCAATCTCTTCTAATTGAATCATAAATCAATACAGACAGATAAATTCTAACTTTCCTTACCACTACAATTCATACCACATAATTAAATTACTTGTGCATACCAATTTTGGTAAGACTAATTGTCACCCAACCTTGAGCTTTCCCTCCACAACCCCCCCCTAGCAGAGACCAATTCCTCCAAATTATAGACAACCTCTTTTCTACCCAGGAATGGTTATTTAATCTTTCTTTCCTTTCATCATGTTTCCATAACTGCGTCCATTTAATCAGGATGTTGTTTTCCATTTTTCCTAGGATTTCCTTTTGTTTTTCCACAAGTGTAGCTTTTTCCTCTTTCTAGTTTTATTTCACCTCTTCTTAGTAACTTTCCACTTTACTGAGGTATGTTAGGTCCCTGTAATTTTTCAGATTGGCAAGACCAAATTGAACAAGGGTAACATCAAACCAATCTTTGGAGCCTGAGGACCTAGCCTTCCTGGACTCAAAGAGGGCTCTCTCTATGTTTGTGTGAAAGATGTAACTTGATTGATTTTAGGGTTTTGATTTTAGGCTAGTTATAGTGATTAGGGTTTGTTTGTTTGTTTGGTTGGTTGGTTGGGTAGGTTGTCAAGTGGAATAGATAGAGTGAGAGAGATTCATACCATTGGGCTATGAAGTCTGCAAAAGGTCTTGAAAAGTACACCAATAGGTCAAGGGTATTTCATAGGGAAAGATAACAAAGCCAAATGGATCTAAATAGGTTTAGTGAGTGGGAAATGAACATGAAGTTGTGAATACAGTAGGCTTAAAGGGAAATTAAGGATCCTTCAACATAATAAAACAAAAAAAGCATGAAGTTGTAAATGCAGTAGGTTTAAAGGGCAATTAAGGATCCTTCAACATACTAGAACAAGAAAATATTTTAGGATGATAGCATAGTAAAACTGAGAGCAGTTAAGAATTCTTCAACTAGACTTCACTAGACAAACCTCAAAACAACAATCAAGTAATCCTAGAGAGCAATTAAGAATTCTCTAAAAATTAATTTCATACAAAGGGAACTTTTAAAATAACATTTTAGTGAAACTAAAGAGCATTTAAGGATTCTTTAATTAAAATTAAAAGATTAAAACATAGAGATAAAGCATGCAGACAGAAGTAGGGTGCCAAAATAACATATCCAACTCTAAAAAATTTGTCCTACTATCGGAGAAAACATGAACATAATGTAAACAAAGGAAAACATTGACAAGAGTGGAATAAATCACCATCTAACAAAGCTCATGAATCCTAGGAATGTGTTGGTTCCATTGATACTCAGTCCAAGAAATTTACAAGGCTCCAAAGCCAAACTTCATGAAAACTCAGAGTCTATGCTCAGCTCAACAACCAACCAACAACTACAATGAGGCCTCCACGCAGTATTTAACTTGCAAAGGAGGGTCAAAACCCTAGCTAGGGTTGCAAAATTTCATTAATTACATCATCAATGCCAAATTTGTCCTATGAGAGCATGCAAGGCCCAAGGCACAAATATCCTAACTAAATAAATGAAAAAATAAATGCTAACATAACTCCTCAGCTAACTCTGGAGTGATTTGCCTCAAAAACCCTCAAAATATCTTTTTCATTAACTCTAAGTGTCTTTTGTTGACTTTCTGGCAAGGGCGCAGTGCCAACACTAGGAAAATATACTTTTTGCAGCTAATATTTGGAGGCCTTCCCGGTGTCCAAATGAGCTCCATGATAGCTCATTGGAAATCCTGTCCTATCTACTTTCCAAAACTTCCCTTAGTTTCTTGATTGGACTCCATTTACCTGCTCAAAAACTCATTCTCCCAATATTTCTCAGGGCGCAGCGCCAGCTCAAAAAAATAGGGCAAAAAGTTGATTTTTTGCATGTTTTTGGCACTTTTTGAGTACCAGTTTTGCTCCAAATGAGCTGAAACTTTGTGAGGGTGATGTCCTTGGCCTAAGGATTCTAAAAATTTCAAGTTTTCCTCCAATGGGTGCCCCAAAAAAGAGCACAGTGCCAGTGGTGTTGCACGCTTGGCCCTTCAAAACAGTGAAAATTTCCAAAAACTCAAAAATTTGCAAAAAGTTTCCAAAATTGGGATTTGTCTTGTTGATTATGTCTGGGACGCTTGTAGGGATGCATCAACAAGAATTTCAAGCTTTTATTTGTCGTTTTCCTCCTTCAGTAATTGAATCTTTGCAAGGGCTCTTTTGAGCTTGGCCCTTGCACTCTTGTTTCTTAAGGCATAATGCCTTGCCATCTTCTTTTGGAGGTCAAGGTCCCTCTTGGTCTTCTCCAATTGACCCTCTAAGTGTACATTTTCTCTCTCTAGCCAAGGTTCCCGATCATAGTCTATTTCCATGGAAAGCAGCTCACTTGGAGTGAGATGCTCTGCCAAGGCTGCCTCTTGATCTCTCTCCTTGGCTAAGGCCTTCTTCAAGCCAATTGTCCTTGGCCTCCTCCTAGGAAGTTGTTCTTCCTCTTCTTTAGTGTTGTCATGAGTGCCCAAGACCTCATATAGCTTTTCCTTGGATTTTCTAGCCTCTTTTCGAGCTCTAATAGCTCTGATCTCATAGATAGCCTTATATGCCTCCAGCTGCTTGTTTTCAACCTCAAAAAAGTGGATCACATTCTTATCCTTGCCTAGATTGGTTTGTATATCTTTAATCTGAGCATCTTTGCTTTTAAGCAGCATGCTTGTGATCCTCTGCTCATTTCATCATCATTTTCAATGTGAATAATTTGAAACTCTTGTTCAGTTTCATGCTTGTCTTCTTCTTCTTCATCAATGACCTTTTCCTTACCTTTATCAAGTTTCTTGGTTGATGTAGAAGGCATGGCCCCTTGCCTCTTAAGGGCAGAAAACACATGCCTATTTCCCCTATGGTAGGTCAAAAGAAAAGGTTCAATTTTAACCATCTTTGTGCCACTTGTTTCATTGCCATCATTGTTTCCATCATGGCTGCTATGTGTCTTGGTATCATCACTACTCTCTTGGATTTTTGACCCACTGCCATCATCCTCACTGATATGTGCCTCACTGCCCTCGTAGCTCTTTTCTTCACTAATTGATTTCTCATTGTTTGAATCCTCATTGCTTTCTGCCTCATTGTTTTCTACCTCATTGTCTTCTTCACTTTTTGATGCACTAGTACCATGAGATGGTGATGAGGGATTGTGAGAAGGTGATGAAGAAGGATTATCCAGAGGTGAAAGAATGTGAGTAGATGGTGATGGATGTGTAGTGGGGTGTGATGGTGAAGGAGGAATGGGAGGATGAGAAGATGAAGGGACATCTTGCTGTTGTTGGCCTTGTGTATTGGTGAACACCTCATTGGCAATGAAGGTCTCCCATGGAATGCCCTTCTACTACAATTGATGCATAACAACCATTTTGATAAGAGAGTGATAAAAGAGGCTTTGCATCTATTGAGGATGGTCTCTCTTTTGTACAATATAAGACATATTAAGCAGCCTGATGTGATAGGAGTAAATGCAGGATAATCTTCCTTCGCATGTAAAATACTTCATAATGATTCTCATCATACGTGCTTATCTATCAAGCAAATGTGAGAAAGGATAAATGGATTTGTTGTGGTCTTTGTATCTAGGCTTTAGGTAGGGTTCAAAGTAGCTCATGTCTAGATTGGCCTGCTTAAACCATTTCTCACCCACACTTGGTATGCCTGTGGCATTGGCAATAGCATCTGAAGATAGCTCAAAGGCGACCCCTGCAAGGTTAATTTTTTTTTTTATGCAAGTTAATGATAAATAGCCTAGTTAGCTCATGGTGGTTTTTCACCTGCTGCACCTTTTCATAAAAATCAAAGCATCCTAAATTCTTGAAACATGGAACAGTAAGGGGAGATGCCATTAGCTCCCTTGTGTTAGGGGGTTCAAATCTATTGATCTTTCCACCTTTGTGCTCATGCTCCCTAGAATTTGAACCTCTCCTCCACTATCACTGTCTCCCTCTCTTGACATTTTAAACCCTGCCTTGAGAAACCTTCAGACTGTAAATGGAAATGAAATGAAGGGATGGTGATGAAAAAGACAGCTTTGCAAGTGAGTGACATGAGTGAATGAGGGTATAAGTGTATGAGAATGAGTGAGAGGCTGAAAATTCAATGATAACCCTCTGCTGACATTTGTTTAAACTTTGTTTTGAAAAAAATTTGGGCTAATGTCAATTTGAGATGAAGGAGGGCAATGGAATGTTAGCCTTTGCAAGTGGAGGGACTAATTGAATGAATGGAATGGGTGTAGGGATAGCTTAGGTGAATTAAAAACCTTCAAACAGTGTAACCCCTATGCTTATCATTGATTATCTTTACAAGTAGATGAAAATAATGGTAAACAGTGATGTCAAGTTCAAGCTTAGGGTGTGATTTAGGGTTTCAATTTATTTTAATTACAAATCATCAAAAATGCTTGAATATGGGCTTAGGGCATCCACTTACCATTCATCAGTGCCTTGCAGGACCTTGGAGGAAGTTTGAACGCAATTGGAGGTAGATTTAGTGGTGGTTTTTCTTGGAAAGCCCTCCTAGCTAAGAGCGCAGTGCCTAAGCTGAGGACACGGTGCTCAATCCCAGGAACGCAGCGCTCAAGCTGAGGTATGAAGCGCCAAATTTTTCTTCGTCGAGTGGCTGTCGGGCAAGAGTGCAGCGCTCTTCCAGGAACACAGTGCTCAGTTCCAGGAGCGCAGCGCCAGTGTAAAATGCACAGGGAGAAATTTCCAAGTGCACAGCACCGGTTTCCAAGGGCACAACGCCAGTATGAGCACACAGCACCAGAATAATTTGCCCAAATTTGACTTGAAAACTAAGAAACTTATGTCCTTGAATGCTTCTAACTCTTTTGCAAGGCAACAATGATCTGTTTGAAGTGAAAAATGACCTTTTATAGGCTTTAGAATTAGATTTGACTTTGCAAACCCACTTTCCTAATGTTTTACTCTTTCTCTCTTTCACTGATATTCTTTGACTTTTTGCTTGTAGGTGACAAAAAACACTAATATTGGCTCTTCTTTTACTCCTTGAGGCATAAAAAGTTCATTTTAACACCTTTGTGATTTAGCCACATATCAATTTCTTCAACTTCTTGTGTAATTTACACCATGAAACTCACCTTAACTTTTCACCTTTTCTTACTAACGTTTTTACACTATTTGCATGCAAGTGACTGAAATGATGAGTTGGACTTTTCCCTTTTTTCCTTGAGGCATGAAAAATTGATTTTGACACCTTTGGGACTCAAACACAAGGCAACATATTCAAAACCCCTTTTGTTCCCACCTTGAAATTCAAGTCATCTCTTTTGCTCATTTAGTCATGGCAAGCTCATTTTTAACAAGTCTGGGATCTTATCACACAGTGAAATCTTCAGAATCCTTCCTTTGCTTCCACCATGGAAATCTCATTAAACACCTTTGGGAGGATTTATTATAGCATCACTTTTAAAACCCTCTTCTTTCTGCACCATGGAGTTTCAACCCATCATTTTACCATGTATGGCCATTTTCCCAAAACCCTAGGTATCTAGAGTGCTTTAAGGCAATCATTAGTGTTGTCTTCTAAGTTCTCTATAGCCCTTTCAAGTTCATTCATTTATGTCCAGTTCACCTCACATTTTTCATATCTCATCAATATTCTTTGATAGACTTTATTCATGCTTGGTTTTGTGTGCCTCCTTTAGGTCATTCTACAATTGATCATTGTTTAGCACTCTACTTGGACCATCAAGCTCAAAAACCCTAAATATCTACAAGAACAAGTGTTTCCTTTCTTCCTTGCTCTAATTTTTCTTCACTTAGGAGCAAGCCACCTACCTCACCAACTTTCTGCTGATGGAAACTTCAACACTCCTGCAAAAGTGCCAAATTTTGTCCATTTCCTCATGTGCAAACTCTGAAACTAAAGGATAGTCTTCTTTGGAAACTCTTTAGGTCTTTCTTGAATAATCATGTCTCAACATACAATACATTTGAACCAAATTCTAACAAAGAAAATAGTGTTTGAGATCAATGATGACCTTGGAACATATTAAACCCTAATTGACCTAATGGGAGGGTTCTTTGACCTAACCTTGACTAAAATTGGCTTGGAGGCTTCAAGTGAGAAATAGGGTATTTGTCAAAGTGTTGTATTGAAGATCCAAAATCCAATGTACTTGATTTATTTAAAGAGCCTACAGAGATAGTTTTGAGACCATAAATGCTTGAGGACCTTGGAGAACATGGGAAAGGGTAGGCTATAGGAAACCCTAGAGGGAAAGTGATGTTTATGGGCATGGGAAAAATAGGCCAATGAGATTATAGGCAGAGAAGGAGGCTGAAAATGAGAGTTATCAGTCCATGAAGAGTTTGTAGGAGTGATAGGATGACCATGAAATGGCAAGCTGATGGAATAGTGAAAAAAAAATTATAAGGATAATGAAGGCAGTGAGATTTCTGAAACTCGCAATATTTCAAGGAATATTGTTTTCAGAAATCAAAAACCAATCTATAGTCATCTACAAATAGTGAAAAATACTTATGATTAACAAGGTATATTTTATATTTTTAGCTCCAATATAATATTTTTAATTTATTTTATTTTCTCCAAGGATTTTTGGAGAATCTGGGAAAGTCTTTGGAATCTTATCCATCCCCATGGATTTGAAATCTTGGTCTCCATTTATAATCTAGTCTTTGCACAATAATTCAATTTCCACATTTATTAAAATTAAAATATAATAGGTCTAATAATTGTTTTCCTTTAGGTCTACTCAACCTTTAGGATTGTTCAATTGTCTAATAAAAGCAGTACAAATAGGGATATTACATATTCCCCCTCAAAAACAAAACGTCATCCTCGGTGTTGCAAAATATCAATTCACTTTGCAAAAAGTGATGGATATATTTCCTTCATTTCCTTTACTCGCTCCCACATAGCCTCTTCAGGTGAAAAGTGCCTCCACTGCGCTTTCACCCTAGATATCATGCTATTTCGGAGCTCGATTTCTTCCTGTGCCAATATATGAAGGGGCTCTGGAAGAAATTCCCCTTTTTTTTCCACCTGTATCACAGTCCAATCAATTACTTGAGTAGGATCATGTACATAATTTTTTCAATAAGGAAACATGAAAAACATTGTGAACCTTAATGTGACTAGGTAGAGCCAATTTATAAGCTACTAGCCCCACTCTTTCTAAAACTTCAAATGGTCCATAATAGTGTGGTGCTAATTTAGCACAGCTACCCATATATAAATTACTCTTTTCAAGCTTAATCCTCAAGTCGACATGATCTCCCACTTTGAATTCCCTGTGAATTCTCTTTTTGTCTGCATAACTCTTTTGTCTGTATTGAGCTATTTTAATGTTTTGCTAAATTCTCTTCACAATTTTTTCCATCTCTTGCAATGCATCTGGTCCAAGAATTAACTTATCTTCTGGCTAACTCCAACTAAGCGGTGCGTGGTACTTTCTTCCATACAATGCTTCAAAAGGATTCATCTTTATTGAAGCTTAATAAATATTATTATATGAAAATTCTTCTAGATGCAGTAAATCTTCCCATATTGTAGGTTTGTCCATCACATACATGCGTAACATGTCTTCTAAAATTTGGTTTGTCCTTTAAGTTTGTTCATCTTTTTGGGGATGGTAGGCGGTACTAAAGTTCAATTTGGTGCCCATTCCTCCAAACAGAGTCTTCCAAAAAGCTAAAGTAAACGTTGCATCCCTGTATGATATAATCATTGTAGGAATACCATGTAACTTCACAATCTCTTTCATGAACACATTAGCTACTTGAGCTATACCAAAAGTAGATTGTACTGGTAAAAAGTGTGCAGCTTTTTTCAATGTGTCTACAACCGCCATTATATAATCATGTTGATATTTAGTTCTAGGTAATACAGTAATAAATATATGGAAACTACTTCCCATTTCCACTCTGGAATAGGTAAAGGATTCAACAATATTGTTGGATGTTGATGCTCTAATTTTACCTATTGACATTATAGACATCTAGCTATGTAATCAGCCACATCTTTCTTCGTACCAGGCCAGAATATGTTATTTATCAATGTTGAAATCAATTTTTGATAACCAGGATGTCTTGCATAAGGCCATTTATGATACTCATCTAAAATTTCTTGTTTTAATGAGATCACATTTGGAATATACAATCTGTTTTTATAATAAATCAACCCCTTCTGATTTTGAGTATATCCTAGCATTTCATTTTTCTACAATTTTTCTTGTAGTTTTTCATAGTTTGGATCTTGAATCACCACTTCTTGTATCAATCCTTCTATGTCAAATTTCACACTACTTCCAGCACTATTCAGAATTTGATGAGTATTCCTACTCAAAACATCTGCAATCTTATTTTACTTTCCTTTAATATGTTTAATTTCCATGTCAAATTCACTAAGGAAAGACTAACATGTAGCTTGTCTAGCATTTAAATCAGGTTGTGTGAAAAATTATTTCAAGATTATATGATTTTTCATCAGTATAAACTTATTTCCTAATAGATAATGTCTCCACATTTTCAAAGCACATATTACAGCAGCTAACTCTAAGTCATATGTAGTGGAATTGTGTTCATGTTTCTTTAATTTTCTTGATTCATATGCTATTACTGAGTTTTCTTGTAATAATACCCCTCCTAATCCTTCTGCACATGCATATGTACACACTACAAATTCTTTGTTTGAATCAGAAATCTTCAAAATAGGAGCAGTTGTTAGTTTAAGTTTTAATTGCTCAAAACTATGTTGACAATTTGTTGTCCACTCAAACTTTACTCCCTTTTTCTGTAAAGAAGTAATAGGATACGCTAAGGTTGAAAATCCCTCTACAAATCTCTAGTAGTATCCAGCAATACCCATGAATGATATTATGGTTGGGACATCAGTAGGTACAGGCCAATCCCTGATAGCTTGGATTTTCTCCAAGTCTACTGCTAATCCATCCTCTGAAATTACATGACCCAAATACTGAATTTTATCCTTGTAAAAATTCACACTTGCTGAGTTTTGCATATAACTTATGTTCTCTAAGTGTTTGTAAGATAATTCTGAGATGTTCTTTATGTTCTACTTCATTTTTGGAATATACCATAATGTCATCGATGAACACCAAAACAATTTTTTCTAGATACTTACGTAACACACTATTCATTAGACACATGAATGTAGCAGGTGCATTAGTCAATCCAAAAGGTAGAACTACAAATTCATACTGTCCATATCAGGTCTTGAATGTTGTTTTATTGATGTATTCATCTTTGATTCTTAGTTTATGATAGCATGTTCTTAAATCAATCTTTGAAAAGATAGTAGCTCCTCTCACTTGATCAAATAAGTCATCTATTCTAGGTAAAGGATATATGTTCTTTATGGTCAATTTATTTAGTTGTCTGTAGTCTATACACATCCTGAATGTGTCATCTTTATTTTTAACAAATAGTACAGGTGCTCCCCAAGGAGACACACTTGGTCTGATGTAACCCATATCTAATAACTCTTCTAGTTGTAGTTTTAGTTCTAGCAACTCAGAAATACTCATTCTGTAAGGTGCTCTAGAAATAGTTGTAGCTCTTGGTACCAATTCAATTGAGAATTTAATATCTCTTTTAGGGGGTAAATGAAGGGTTTCATCTGGGAACAACTATTTGAACTGTCTAATTACTGGTAAATTTTCTACAGCTCCTTTTTCAGTTTGTTGTTCCAATTCCTTCACTTGTACAGCATACACTTGACAACCTTTTATTACTATCCTTTTTAACTGTAGTGCTGAAATATGTCTTATTGATATGGATTTTGGTTTTCCTTTCACTATTTTAGGTTTTTCCTCACCATTTATACAGTGATTGTTTTATCTGAGCAATGAACTATTTCTTTATGTTTCTCTAACCAGTCCATTCCCACCAACACAACATATGATTCTAGAGGCAAAATATTTAAATTCAGTTCAGTTTCATACCCATTTAAATTTACAGAAATATTTGGTAGTTTATGGGTCACTTTTATTTTTGTTCCAGTAGCTAATTGAACTAACATGCTTGCTAAAAAAATTATGATTTTAAGTTTCACATTTCCACCATCTGAGGACTTTTATAGCTTAAATTTTCTCATGGATCTATCAAAACAGAAACAGGTTGTTTAGCAATCATACCTTTGATTTCGATCATGGTTGATTGGTGTCTAACTTGGCGATCCTCAAGTGCAGTACTGATTCTTGGAATGTTTCTAGCAACGTCATTTACAGCAGTCGCCTCTCTTAACACTTGAATATTTTGAATTGTTCGATGAGGACAGTCACATAACAAGTGAGGTTCTCCACAACCCCGACACTTTAATGGTTCCTTCATTTTTACAACCCCTTCCTTTTTGTTGTTTACATCCATCTTTTTAGATCCAGTTTGTGATTGTGCTGGTTGATTTTCTCCAGTTTTGTTAAACTTATACCTTTGATGGTTTTTCCCAAATTTTTTCAAATATCTTGGTTTTACTCTTTTTCCACTAGAGTCACCTTTCCCTTTTTCTTTGTTTTGCCAATTTTTTAGCTGATCATTTCTGCCTTTGAATTTATGATAACACAGCCTTGCTTTGCGCACTGCTTCACCCATTGTCTTGGGATTATCAAATTATATTCTCTCCTTATAGATAGTAGGTAGGCAGTTTAAAAATTGTTGTTCTTTAGCCTTTTCCTCTCTGATATAAGACACATAGCGAAGCAAGTTAGTGAATTTGGTAACAAACTCATCAATAGTGAGTTGTCCCAATCTCATCTCATGAAACTCTTTGGCTTTGTCATCATAATATCTCTCATTCAGATATCTAGACTTGAATTTGGTTTGAAGGTCTTCCCAGGTAACAATTTTCTCATTTAGTACATGTATCATTTTGGTTTCTTCCCACCATAAGGTAGCTTTACCCTGTAGTTGCTAAATAGCCAATCTCGATTTTAGTTTACTTCCATATTCATAGACTTGAAAGTATTTTACCATGTTCAGAAACCAAGCTTCTGCATCTTCCTCCTTTTCACCATCATAAGTAGGAGATTTAATTTTTCGGAATTCTCCTTGCAATTTATTTTTCTTTCTGGATTTTTGTCTAGCTACTTCACCATCCTCAGATCCTTCTGAGTTGGTTTCATCTTATTTTCCCTTTTTTCTAGGGTCTTCACTTTCGTGACTAGACCTTGAGGTTAATTCCTTAATCAACCTCTCTTGCTCTTCGCTGGCTTGCAACAATCGTTCATTGTTGGTTCCCACATGAATCAATTCTTGTTGCATCTCCTTGAACATATCCAGCAAATGCGCATTTTGATCTTGTGGATTTCCCTCACCACCTAGATCTACGTATAACCCTTCTCTGTCACTCATAATAACAGTTGTACTTTTCTACACTAAATCACTGTACACAGAAAATAAATTAGTGCAAAATGTTTCAATTGAAATTAATTTACAGCGGCAAAATTTTGGATTTTTAAATTCCTGTGTGAGGACACATATATGCCCAGTGTTTCAACATGGGCTCTGATACCATCTGTAACAACTCCACTTACCACAATTTTTTTTCCTAATTATAACATGATTGTTAAATTGTCACCAATGACATTAACGTATTTCATCATAATTCGACGTAACTTCTTTAATTGTAATTCCTGTTGTTAAAATTTCTTTCACCACTTATGGTTTCATTCACAAAATGCTTTTTTGTGATTTATGATCCTTTGATCCTCTTAAAGAATTTCCAATTCAATTTTCATTAGTAATTGTCCTTGAGGACAATTCCTCACTACCTTATTACTCTTATAATAGAATTTATAATTTTCTATTTATTTCTGTCCTTACCAATTTATACTTACTCTAGCATAATATGGTAACATACCCCGTTATTTTATACCATAAAATATTTAATGGTATTCTAAGCCACTTTCGTGACTTAATCCACTTATACTCTATATGTCACCCTTAAAATACCCAAGAGTTAACATCACCATGATTTAACTTATAATATCAGAGTTAATCTTTGAAGTATATTCCTTTTATTTATATAAAAGTATATACCTAATTTACTAATCTTAAAAGATTTAATTATATATCTAGTACTTCTAATATACATTAGAACATACATACACTTTCCATTTGAATATTTCCATTTACCTACTTTTCGAATTATTTGTTTAGCTTTTAAAAGCTTAACTAAAATAGAATTTCGGAAAGGAATTTAAACCATATACATTTTATGAATTTCCCTTCATACTTTTTCCTCAAAGTTATATACGAAAGGACCCTTCGTAAGGTTATTATGTTAATTGCATAGCCTTGGGGTTTATTAATTTGGCACTTATATTTAATCGTCACTATTTAATGTATTACTACACCAGTCCCACGTTAATATGGGGATATACATTAATCATTTTTGGATTCAAATTTGTGGTCATTATATCTACAGGACAGATGGTTTAACTCCTCATACTTTCGAGACTACATTTATTTGTGATTTTACTCTGGATCATTAACTCGATCACATGGCTATGGAGATATTTGGATCCCATAATGGTTTGGATTCTTGACACGTTGACGGTCAAGATGAAATCGTATCTCTGCCTTGGTCAATTCGAAGACCTAACCCTCTTACGAATTTTCATTTTCGTTTTGGGTATTTTGGCACCTTCAGATCTGGTTTTTCCACAGCCTGTCATTGTGTTTGATTTTTCTACATATTCCATCAACTTGATGGCTGTCTAAGCGAAATCATCAGCATTATACCATTTCCTCCAAGTAATTATATATGAGGTTAATGTTTTTCCATCGTTATTAATTTTTTGTCTCTATGTATAAAATCATTTTTAATTGATTTTCCATTTCGTTTTTCTCTGCAACTTATATATCATTGTTTTGTTGCAGGGTTTAGTTTTGCCAGAGGTTTTTATCATCTCCTTCCTCAATGCTTCAGAATACTGTTAGTATGAATCTTGATTCGAAGTGTACGAAAAAAATACCACTTTAGCCGCGCATAACTTACAGCCCTAATAGCATAAATGACTGCTAATATCTTCAGATCTGCAATTAGATGATCAAGACAAATGCTGAAAAAAATCTACATCTATGCTTTAAAAGACATTAAACAGTAGAAAATTAAGATTTACTCCATAGATCCAATAGACAAGACAAGAATATATCCAATGAATATTTTTAATTAATGGCACCTAGGTGGAAAACACAAGAGGGTGTTCCCTGTTCTCCTCAATGGGATGGGTTCTTGTAAGTCCTCAGCACTTCAGATTTAAAATTCCTCTCTCTTGATGGTGTAGAAAACCCAGACAAAAATGGAAAAATATGGCTATGATAATGGATCAATAGCCAGACCAAGAGTTGAGATCCAGAGTGATCTATAGGCAGCAAAAGGTGATAAATGAATGGGAAAACCATTCTATTTATAACAAAATATTGAGTTATTCTAGAGATTGGTGCATAGTTAAAATATTATTAACCAAATCTAGATCCAACTTTTATGGAATATTTAATCATATTTGTTGGAGGGAAAAGGAATTTAAATTGAGTCAAATCCTCTTATTTGTAAATAATAAATAAACAAATGATTTATTTATCATTTTAAGGATGTGATTAAGTAATAATAAATAAATAAGTGGTTTATTTATCATTTTAAGGATATGGTTGAGTAATAATCAAATAAATAATGATTTATTTAATTATTTAAGGGTGAATTAGTCATAGTTAACAAAGAATATTATTTAAATAAGATTTAAACAATTATTCTTCGAAAATAATAAGATAAATAATGATTTATCTAATTAATTTCCTTGTTTTGGGTTAAATATAACCAGAAATATTAATTAAACTACTGTTTAACTAATTATTTCTTGACGAAAATCAAACAAATATATATTTATTTAATATTTCCTTATGGGGTTTCCTGTTTATACCATAAACAACTTAATAAAGGTGATTTACCAAGTTATTTTCATAGTGAAAGCAATTTTACTTGGAGTGAAATTGGTCTTACATGATGTACTTAGATCCATCTAATGATAATAGGTTAGATGACCAAAAAATGGTGTAACAGATTGCCCCCCAGTGTGCGAGCGTTAGGAGCTAATCATATGACCGAAGTACGTTGTAAGAACTCAATCACTAGACATCGAAGGGGAAGTCAAAGAGAGAGAAGTATAAGGTAAACCAAAGTACTAAAAGACCTAGACCCTGAGGAGGTGACTTGCAGGTTCGACAAGTCTTTTTGATGAGTGAGTACCTGCTATAGGCGGCGGGGGAGGCATACCTATGCCCGTCGAGGCAATAGTACAAACAATAAGGCGCCCAGAAAACCATGGAACACAGTAATAAAGTATATACTAGCATAAACATGAGCCAGATGAATGACATAACAATGAATCCCACATACATATTGTGCCTGGGATAACAGCCAAAACTTGTACAATGATATCTGAGTACGTGAGATAAAAATGCAACCCAAATGCCCCTGAAAACAGGAAAGGGCTCTAAAAATATGACTGATACATGCAAACAAAAAGGTTCTGCAAGCGGTTGAGGCCGATATCATCAAATGTATGGAGCTGCATTGAAGACTGTAATGAAGAGGTCATCCGAGTGTGTGGGGGGCTACCTGTAGGGCCACCCCCTCATGAGGGCTACGACATCTCACACACACTCGAGAATCATCGATGTTAGTTGTTGCATCACTGAACCATCAAGTATACGGATCTCGATCATGCTAAAAGGAGTTGGAGTTGAGAACCAATCAAGTCAAAAGGAAATAAGGAGTCCCTTTTCCTAATCCAGGGCACCGAACAAGAGTGGAAGTTGGAACCAAGGTACACCGCCCTCTAGACCTGTCTTCTAGAATGAATGATCTGATGTCGAAAGAAGGAGGTCCGCCATAGATGAGGAAATAAGGAATCCTCAACTAAGGCACGAGAGAAAATAGTAGAGTGACCGACAAACTGACACTAATGATGATGATGAAATGGGGAGGAACTGAGTAGCGACCGAACAACTTCCCTTGTTAGAGCATAAATGGCATGGATGACCTGGCAGCGACTGACACGATATCATGAGGGATAGGGGACAGTGAGACTGAAGGCCATAATGTGCGACACGAGAGAGGGACCAAGCAATGAATGATGGAAGGCTATAGCGAGATGCAAAGGGACTTGGGATAGACTCCATGAACGCAATGATGACTCCACTCGGATGCTCTAAACAAGGGTGACTCGATGGTGCTGCCACATATGTAAAGGGTCCAATGGGGACCATAAAAGCGTGAGTACAAGATGGTAACTCACGACAAAATTCGACACGAGCATGGAAAAGTATGGAGGCAACATGGTGCCCCTAGTACGAGTGTTGCAAGTTAAGAAATTTGATTTTGAGGAAGGGTGAAGTGGCGCTTCTTGGACAAAATGTGTCCTAAATCAAAAAAATATAATATATACCCATTTGAGGGCTTGGTGATATCTTTCCAATGGTATATATGATTCGTCAAATTGAGCTACGTTTTGGTCGCAGTAAGCGAAATAAAAATCAGGGGTTTTCTTTTAATAAGGCATTTTCCTTCCAGATTCACTTATTTGCTGGTGGAGCTGTGGTGAATGTCGTGAGGAGAGGAGGCCTTAAATCTTGTGACAGTTGTAGCGAATAAACCGACCATTGGAATTTGAGATCTATCAGTTGTAGGTAAGAGGCCTAATCCTACTCTTTCATTTCAGTGGATTGAAAGTTCAGTTTAGATACCCAGAGCTTGTGAACAGGCCAGGTCGCAGTTTTTGGGGCGCGTTCTGTGACCTGGGTAGCAGGTTCTGGGCAGAAAAATGCGACCTGACCCAGAAAATGACCTGAACAGTGTGACCTGTAAGAAAAAGGGGTTTTTAGTTTTGTTTTTGGCTGATATCTGGGATTTTTATGATTGTGGGGCATAGGTGCCCCCAAGCATGTTATGGACATGCCAAAATGTATTTAGAAAAATGGAAATCTAAACACATTTTAATGATGTGGTGCGCCATTTTTTTTCGGTATGGTTGCGCAGTTTGAGAAAGGAAATAGACGATTGCCAATCTCTTTTGATACTACATATATGAATCAAATGGACTTTAAGTTTCTAGGTTGGCACACATGGTGCTAATATTCCAAAGATAGTATTTGGGATAATGAACTGATGTTCTCCTAGAAAACCTATAGGTTGGTCAACCATAATGTCTATGAGATTGGGTTGCTGATGAAAAATGAAGGAATGATGAGGGGTATCATCCCTAGAGTGATTTTGAAGTGATATGGGACTCTAGAATTTCTTCTAAATTTGGAAGAATAATGGGACTAGAGTCATCACGACTAGATTCACTAGGAGAGTGGTGAAGAACTGCTTCTCCTGGTCTCTCCAAAATTGGTGCCCCCCTTACCCAAACATTGGGTGTCAATGTAATGGCCACAAGGAGCATGTGGTTTGAATGCATGAGTTCGATGTAAGGGGGGTAGATAAAGTCAGGAGTGGTCGCTGCTTCCATAATGTCGTCATCGTAATAGAAGATGGGGTGAATGATGGAAGAAATACCACCTGACGTGATGAAACAACCTTACTCCTTATCATGAGAGGAGAGTTTCCTATGCGCATCGTCACAAGGGGTAGCGAGAGAGTGAGTAGACAAAGGATCCACCGATGTTGAGACTAGGGAGGGGGCTGAAGGGAGGTCAGGCGAAACTTCATGGGAGGTCTCATCGTGGACTTCCGAACAAGGCCCCGTTATCTCAACATCATAAGGGGAAAAGTTAATGGGAGCATCTGTGTCCTCAAGTGTTGTCGAAGCAAGATGAGAAAATAAAGGAGCGGGTGACTCATGGCACTCGGCCTCGAATTGGCGTAAGGCTTATAAAGAGGAACGATACTCTTTGAGGCGAGGACACATGTGAGTGTAATGGCCATGGAAATCACATAAAGCACAAGGGTGATTTGTGCGCAATGGTTTGAGTTTCAAGATTGAACTGGGTATAGTGACATATACCTCTGGGATATGAGATTCCGAAAATGACTCATTGATCATGGACTTGAGGTGAGGCAATTCTGGGAAAGTATGGGTGGAGTAGCTGACACCGTCACAGAAAGCACACTGGATGGTATGCTTTGGAGGCCGAGAGGGGGCAGGGTTTGTCGGCGTAGCCTTATCCTTTGATGTCCCCTTGCGAGCTTTTCCCTTCTTACCCAAAGCGGTCACAAAGGGAGGTGGTTCCTGTTGAGGTGAATGAGGCACTGTTGTAGTAGGAGAATTCATAGGAACCGGTTGAACCGGGGTCAAAGCGAGATAAGGTATAGGTTGACCAGGCGGGGTAGCGGCTGGAGGATCGAGGTACCAGACGGGAATCCCAAGGGTCAGGCTAGGAAGAGAGAGGGTGGCCATAACAGATACTGTGTACACTCCTGGTGGGGGAGCTAGGAATGGTATCTGACCAGAGGGGTAATGACCAGGCGGGACGGCGCCAAGATGGTTGAGGCCGGGAGGAACCATCCCAGGAGGGTAAAGGGGGTCATGAGTACTAACTGAAGGTGAAGGGACAAGAGAAGAAGGTTCAGAAGGTTGATCAGAGGACATCATGAAAATCTGGTAATCAAGGGAACTAGATGGAAGAGATTGAGTGGCCACCTATCCTTCAGGTGGTTGGGTAGCCACAAATCCCTGTTGAGGGAAAGGATCCATAAGCACAGCCGGTTGACTAGGTGTAGGGTTGGGAGGAACGGAAGGAATGGCTTGTTGTCCTCTCAAAGTTGCTTGAGACTCCCATAGTTGTCGCATCTGTGGTAGAAGATGAAAATCATGTGTACAATGACCATAAACACCACAACAAGAACAGGGCTTGTTCGTACGAAGAGGCCTATCCTGCTTGGGTTGAGTAGTGTTAGGATCATTACCTTGATTAGGTCCAGGATATCCAGAGGCAACCTGATTTTGATTACCTTTCCTCTTCCTTTTTGAGGGAGGAGGATTAGTCGTTCCTTGTTGTGCGTACACCTACCCCGGAGGGGGTAGTGGTTATTGTTGCTGGGGTTGAGAAGGCAAGGGAGGAGGAGGTGCTAATGCTGGAGGAGATAGAGCACCAAGCTGTGAATACGGATAATAAGGAGGTTGGGTAGCAGTGTGGTAAACAGGAAGTTGGGCAAAAAGAAAAGGCATGTCGTATCCTGGATACATGTTATCGGGAGGGGGAAAAGTGGCGAAGGTGTTGGCCCCACCCTAAGAGAAACCATAGGCCATGGGAGGTTGAGCATACGGATTAAAGAGAGCTCCAACAATACTGTCGAAGGTGTAAGATGCCCCCGGTGCATTGGCACCACCAGGTCTGGGAATATCAAGTAAGACAGTATAAACATAACCTAACTGAGCATAGATTATGTCGTATTTTAACGCAATTTGGAGAGCAGCTTCTTCGGTTTAAGGAAATTGTGATGTGATGTCTTTCCCGATAGGTGGCAAGAGATTCCTAAGGAACCCATCCATGTAGACATGGTCCTTGAAGGGAGGGGCTTGACATAGGCTCCTTCTTCTCCGCCATTCCTGAACATGTTCGGATAGGCGAGTCGCAGATGATTGACGGAAAGAGGTCAAGAGGTTGGTACCCGTGTCGTAATGAAGGGGAAGCTGGAAATAAGACAAAAAATCCTGGGCCAGAGTCGCAAAGGTGGTATGAGAGGAAGGGGCCTAATCAACATATGTTGTGAAACCAGCTCCAAAAATAGAAGAAAAGAGATATCAATGCCTTAGAAATAAGCCACTTCGAGGGGGAAACCTCCAATACATTACATGAATGAACAATTCTTGGACGATTCAAATTAAAAAACCTCCTTTCTATATATAGGAGTCCACGGGGCCACAATGTAATCCTAGTGGGCCACAATGTAATCCTAGCCGACCTAATAATAATAAATTAAAGGCACAATAATAACAATATGGGGGTTACAAGGGTACAATAATAACAATAAGGGGGTCACACTAATAATAATAAGGGACTATACTAGTAATATAGGGACCTAACATACCCCTGTCCTTCAAAAAAGTGTTGTCCTCAATGCTTGAGTAGCTCTGGGTGCTTCTGTATAAAATTCTCATCCTCCCATGTAGAATCTTCAGTGGGTAAGTTCTTCCACTTGATGAGATACTCTGAAATTGATCGATTTCGTAGCTGTCGAATTCTTGTTTCCGTGACCGCTTCAGGTTCCAATATGATGTTTCCTTCCTCATCAAGTTCTAGCAATATTGTTTGAACTGGAAGATTTTCACCTATAACCTTCTTTAAGCATGAAACATGAAAAATTGGATGCACTCGTGAAGAAGCAGGAAGCTCCAATTTGTATGCCATAGTACCAATCTTTTGCAACACCTTGTAAGGACCATAGTACTTTGGCGATAATTTATTATCCTTCTTAGCTTGCTTGAGGGACATTTGTTTGTATGGTTGTAACCGTAAAAATACCCAATCTCCTACATCAAAACTTCTCTCGCTGCGATGTTGATCTGCCTGTTGTTTCATTCGATTTTGTGCCAAATTCGGGTTATCCTTTAAGAGTTGGAGAACTTCTTGTTGATGCTCGATGTGATCTTCCACTGCTTGAACCTTCGAATTTTCTCTTAAAGATGATGTGATGGATGGTGGATGATATCCATAAAGTGCCATAAATGGGGTCATTTTTGCTACAATATGGAAGGAAGTGTTATACCACCATTCAGCAAGAGGTAACCACTTGACCCATTGTGTTTGTTTATCAGATACAAAACAACGAAGATATCCTTCCAAAAATTTATTAACTATCTCAGTTTGACCATCAGATTGAGGATGATAAGATGAGCTATGAGCTAATTGAGTACCCAAACAAGAAAATAACTCCGTCCAAAAATTTCTAGTAAAAATGGGATCTCTTTCGCTCACAATAACCCTTGGGCTTCCATGTAGCTTTTGAATTCTGTCCATAAATGTAGTAGCAACTGTACTTGCTTTAAATGGATGAGATAACGCACAAAAGTGTGCATACTTGGTAAGTCTATCAACTACCACCATGATGACACTCTTTCCTTCGGACTTAGGTAAACCTGTGATAAAATTCATTGAAATCTCCTCCCAACGTTGACTTGGAATGGATAAAGGTTGTAGAAGTCCCGGGGTCTTAATTGTCTCCACTTTATTCTGCTGGCAAACCAAACATTCCGCCACAAACTTTTGAATATCGGATTTAAGGCCATCCCAAAAAAATTCTTTCTTCACCCTGTGGTAAGTTTTTAAAAATCCTGAGTGTCCTCCTAAAGGAGAAGTGTGCAATTCCAGAAGAATATTTTGTTTTAGTTGGGAATCCTTACAAAGATATAAGCGATCTTTGTACCATAAGGAATCATTTTTCCAACTAAATGTATCGGATGTACTAGGATCTTGCTGCAACTTTTGAATGAGTGTCCATACATCTTTGTCCTTCTTCCATTCATCTCTTGCTTCGGTTATCAAATCTGGTTGGATAATAGAAATGGCACAAAGCAATGCTTCCACCTCTTCATTCTTTCTTGAGAGTGCATCTGCAACAACATTAAGCTTTCCTTTTTTGTATATTACTTCAAAGTCATAACCCAACATCTTTGTGACCCATTTTTGCTGCTCTTCTAAAGATAGTCTTTGTTCCAAAAAGTGTTTAAGACTATCATGATCAGTTTTTACCTTGAAGTGTCTTCCCATTAGGTAAGTTCGCCATTTCTTTAGTGCATGTATTATTGCTAACATTTCCTTCTCATAAATAGGTTTCTGTAAATACTTTCCCTTGATTGGACGACTTTCAAAAGCAATGGGTCTTCCTTCCTGCATTAAAACTGCACCAATTCCATTTCCTGAGGCATCACATTCCACAATAAAGGTTTTGTGAAGTCTGGCGTAGCTAAGACCGGTGCTAGGCACATTGCCTCTTTAAGATGTTCAAAGGCCTTAGTTGCTTCAGGAGTCCATGAAAATGCATTTTTCTTCAATAATGTTGTTAGAGGTGCTGCTATTCTCCCATAATTCTTAACAAACTTGCGATAATACCCTGTTAACCCGAGAAATCCTCGCAACTGCTGTATGGTTGTGGGGACTTTCCATTCCTTAATGGCTTTAATTTTGTTAGGGTCTACTTTAACACCCTCGTGAGATACAATATGACCCAGATATTCCACCTCTTGTACTCCAAAGAAACATTTGGATGTTTTTGCACATAATTGTTTCTCCTGCAATAGTTTGAGCACCCTGTCAACATGTTCAACATGATCCTTCCAAGACCTGCTATAGATTAGTATATCATCAAAAATACTAGCACAAATTTTCTAAGGAAGGGTTTGAAAATGGAATTCATCAACCCTTGAAATGTAGAAGGTGCATTGGTAAGGCCAAAAGGCATGACCAAAAATTCATAATGACCCCCATGAGTTCAAAATGTTGTTTTTGGAATATCTTTAGTCTTCATTCTAATTTGATGATACCTTGAACGAAGATCCAATTTGGTAAAATAAATTGCTCCATGTAATTCATCCAATAATTCATCAATCACAGGAATGGGAAATTTATCTTTAATGGTGAGCTTATTGAGCTCCCTATAATCCGGACACATGTGCCACGATCCATCCTTCTTGTGTACCAATACTACATGAGCAGAGAAAGAACTTTAACTAGGTTGAATTATACCCGCCTCTAACATTTCTGCAATCATACGTTCAAGTTCGCTCTTTTGGACATAAGGATATCTATAAGGCCTGATGTTTGGAGGAACACTTCCTGGAATCAAATGAATATCATGGTAATGATCACAAATAGGTGGGAGTCCTTTTGGAGTTTCAAAAACCTTGGAGTGATTGTCCAGGACTTTTTGGAGATCTGCAGAAATAGATGATTTTGATGTTGGAACTTCTAGTGAGCATAATTGTGCAATTATACCTCGTTGTTCTTTATTTAGAAGATTTGTCATGACATTAGAGCTTATTATCTTTCCCAGCTTCCCTGCAATACCCCGTAATTCGACTTCCTTTCCTTCTGAAAAAATTTTCAAGAAAAGTTCTTGAAAATTAAAAGCTATCATCCCCAAAGATTGTAACCATTTTACTCCTAGTACAACATCAGCACCTCCCATAGGAATGGAAAACATTGGACTATTCAATACATATTCCCCCATGGTTAGCTTGATATTATGGCATTTTCCAGAGCAATTTATAGTTCCTCCATTTTCAACCATCACTTCACATTCTGGTGTAGGGTATAGGAAACAATTCAATTCCTTGGCTACCTTACAATGAATAAAATTATGGGTAATACTTGAATCAATCAAAACTATTACCTTTTTCTTCTTGATATGTCCTTCTATCTTGAGAGTTTGAGGAGTGGTAATTCCTACCAATGCATTACACGATATGGTTGGACTCATTTCTTCCTCTTCTTGGGTTGGTTCCAGGTGTATATCCTCTTCTTGGTCATTTTCTTCTTCCTCTTCACAATCTATGTAAAATAATTTCTTCTCAGCACACTTATGACCTTTAATGTATTTTCTATCACAACTATAGCAAAGCCCTTTTGCTCTTTTTTCTTCCAATTGTTGTGGTGTCAACCTTGTAGGTTGTGGAAATCTAGGAGTAGCAACACTTCCTTCTTTATAGAAGTGAGTGGTAGGCTTCCTTGTCACCATAATTTTACATTCAATTTTTCTTGCCAACCTGAATGCCTTCTCAAATGAATCAGGTTCCAAAACGTGAACTTCATGTTGGATGTTATCCTTTAAAGTACTTATGAAGAGATCAATCATGTGTTCCTCTGGAATATCAGTTACCCTTATATTCAATTTTTGGAAGTCCTCAATGTGCTCCCCCACTAAACCCTTTTGTTTGAGATTTATCAATTGGATGAAGAAGGTGTTGCTCTTTGTATCCTCAAAATGTGCTATTATTTCCTCCGTAAAATTTGACCAAGTGACAATTTTTTTACAAGAGAAAAGCCATCGATACCATACAAATGTATTTTGTTCTAAATTTAAAGTTGCAATGCATACCTTTTGTGTGTTTTGCACATTATGGAGATCAAAATATTGCTCCATATGTAGTATCCATGTTACAGGATCCTTTCCATCAAACTTCCTAATATCCATTTTTGGAATATGGTGGTTCTTCCCGCCAACATTAGATTTTATGAAATCACGATTAACATTTATTTTGTTCTCATCATGAATTTCCTCTACCATCTTTTCACCATTAGGAAACATTTATTGTATCAAATTTGTCAAACCTTCCATGTCTGCTTTTAGAACATTCTTCATGTTTTCCATTTTCTCATCGATCTTAGCTTCCATGTCATCCATCTTACATTCCATGCCAGCCTCCATGCCATCTATCTTAGATTCCATGCCATTCTTCAAACCATCCATCTTAGTTTCCACGCCTTTCTTTAAAACTTCCATGTCATTTTTTGTTGCTCTTTGCGAGAGCGAAATTTGTTGCACTTGCTCTTGTAATTTTGATATGTCATGTTGCCATTCTTCGTCTTCATAAGTCATAGTAGAGCTTTCCAAAGGCTTAATGGGTGTTGAATTCTTTTTAGGGGCCATTTTAGAATCCAATACTGATTTCTATTCTACAATATGCCCTTGGAATCAATTCAAATTTATTCTTCAAACAAGACTTATGCAATTCGAAAAGAAAAAAAAAGAAAAAAAACACATGTTTTACTTGCTTTTGAGGAGCTCGATATTGAAATTGAATTATCTCTATAATTTCATATCCTCAATATCTAAAATTCAGCCCTATAGTATCCCTCTGAATCTTATTTCCAATGCCACAGGTCTGATATGATTTGGATTCTTCAAGACAAAGTTATGTCCAATCTCCTACAATGACCCAATTTTGGACTGGTTCAATAGAGCAAACTTGTATGACTTTCCACGTGTCATTGTTTCATCCTTTGGCTCTGAAATTGATAGTGAAGAAACTATAGTATGTTTACTTGCAAGCACTTTTTATGACACTCCAATCCGATGCTCAGAGAGAGAGTTATGAATATTTTCCCACGATCACCTCTTTGAGATGAAATTCAGGAGCCTGAAAAATCACTACATTCCACAGATCTTATCTCCGAAAAAATTGCGAACCAAGATCTGAAATTTATTGAAGATCTTCCTCGGGATTTCGACTTTGCACCCCTAAAAATTTCAGCTTCTGAAACTTTGTATAAAAAAAGTTACAGCGAAAATTCCACGATGACCTGTTTGGAGCAGCGAAACCCTAGAATCCAAAGCTCTGATACCAAATGTTGTGAAACCAGCTCCAAAAATAGAACAAAAGAGATATCAACGCCTTAGAAATAAGCCACTTCGAGGGGGAAACCTCCAATACATTACATGAATGAACAATTCTTGGATGATTCAAATTACAAAACCTCATTTCTATATATAGGAGTCCATGGGGCCACAATGTAATCCTAGTGGGCCACAATGTAATCCTAGCCGACCTAAAAATAATAAATTAAGGGCACAATAATAACAATATGGGGGTTACAAGGGTACTATAATAACAATAAGGGGGTTACACTAACAATAATAAGGGACTATACTAGTAATATAGGGACCTAACAACATACCACTTAGAAGCTTTGCATGTAAGCGTTTATTGGAACAACCGAAGATGAACAGAGTCATTGGTAATGGAATTAGATGAACACCACATGTTGAAAGATTGAATATGATTTGAAGGATCTTCTCCAGCAAGACCTTCAAAATTTGGGATGTCTGAAGGGAGCTTTATTGGCATAACATTCCAACTAGCATCATGGTGTATAAAGTCGTTTATCAATTGGTCAAAATCGGGGAGGTTGAGGCCTGCCATGAAAGGGAGCAAGGGTGTAGCCGGGGTAGTGTTTGTGGTGGTCCCACTAGTTGTATTTCCGACGGGAGGGCTGGGGTTACCACCGGCATTAGGTCCTGCACCAGACATAGTGAAGGTGTCAGGGGGAGAACTGAAGGCATAACGAGAAGGAGGACCCGAAGGACCAGAAGAAGAGTCGGTGTGCAGACTTGGTAGAGGACTAACTCAAAATCTATGTGGAGGAGTAAGTCTTCCAACCAGAAACTGAGGATGAAGGCCAAGAAGTCTCCAGGATAAACGCCTTGGTGGCGCAATGGTGATGACACAAACATGGCACAAGGGAAAAAGAGACCAATAAGGGCAGGGGGTGCAGGATCAAGTGATTACAATGTCGAAACAAGGGCAAAGAGGTGCAAGATCAAATGATTTCAATGTTTTTAGAGTCTTTTCTTGGCGGTGTTAACCAAGCCCTTTTTCACTTAGGGTATGTGTGTAAAAGTGTGTAAATTTTATTTTTAAACCCAGACGTTTGTAGAGAAAAAAGAAAAAGTGTGTTGTATAGCTGTAAATAAACCTGCAAATGTCAGTATATAGTCCTGCAAAACAAAAAATAAACAGCTAATAATGCACCAATATAAACCCAAGGAGGCAGGTCTCTCAACAACTAGTCTATAGGTGAGTAAAAAACTAATTTAAACACACTAAAAAAAGGGGCTAATAGATCTGGGGTCCAGAGGGACAGAGATCTAAAAAACAAAATCTGCTGGAAAGTGGTGCAGAAAACAGCAACAAGTCAGAGGAAAATTGTTGTAAAAATAGGTGGTGAAAGGCTATCTCTAGGAGGGAAGCGGAGTGCACCCTAAAGGAAAACCCAAACAAAGCTAGATGAGGTGATTTGGATGTATAACAAGCTGATCTGAAGTGGATCTGAAGATGAGGTATCAGATCTGAAAAAATGGCTGAAGACTCTGAAATTTCAGACAACCTACAACAGAAAACACTCTTCCACAAAAAGTGGAGGGTACTGAAGCCCTAAGGGGCTAGGTTCCCACTTAGTAGAGAAAAACATAACAAGTACAGGTCCAAAACAGGTGGAGACGGAGGTCAGACTACCCTGAACAGAGGCTCAGCAAAACCCAAAAAACTTTCAGAAAAATCCCTGCAGAAAGTCCAGGTCGCAGTTTTTGGCCTGTTTTCAATAGAGGTCGCACTTTTTGGGCTGTAAAGTGCGCCCTGGAGGTCCAGGTCGCAGGTTTTGGGCAGAAAAGTGTGACCTGCACTTCCAGCACTCTTGGTGGCAGGTTTCAGAAAAAAATTGTCGTCTCAACTGCGGCTGATGTCTATCACCTGCGCAATGGGTCTGAAAACATGCGGAAGTTAGAATTTTTATCATTTTAGGGTTTTATGGGTTAAAAAAAACATCAAGAATAATCAAAACAAGGGGCTGAAGAGAAATCCTAGGGTTTGAATCAGCTGGATATGAAAGGATCAGAAAAATGACAGCAGTCGTAATGGTAAACTCGTGTGGAGTCGCTAGTTGTTAGTATGAATCTTGATTCGAAGTGTACGAAAAAAGACCACTTTAGCTGCGCATAACTTACGGCCCTAATAGCAGAAATGACTGCTAATATCTTCAGATCTGCAATTAGATGATCAAGACAAATGCTGCAAAAATATATATCTATACATTAAAAGACATTAAACAGTAGAAAAATAAGATTTACTCCATAGATCCAATAGACAAGACAAGAATATATCCAATGAAATTTTTATTAATGGCACCTGGGAGGAAAACACAAGAGGGTGTTCCTTGTTCTCCTCAATGGGATGGGTTCTTGTAAGTCCTCAGCACTTCAGATTTAGAATTCCTCTCTCTTGATGGTGTAGAAAACCCAGACAAAAATGGAAGAATATGGCTATGATAATGGATCAATAGCTAGACCAAGAGTTGAGATTCAGAGTGATCTTTAGGCAACAAAAGGTGACAAATGAATGGGAAAACCCTGCTATTTATAAAAAAATATTGAGTTAGTATAGATATTGGTGCATAATTAAAATATTATTAACCAAATCAAGATCCAACTTTTATGGAATATTTTATTATATTTGTTGGAGGGAAAAGGAATTTGACTTGAGTCAAATCCCCTTATTTGTAAATAATAAATAAATAAATGATTTATTTATCATTTTAAGGATGTAATTAAGTAATAATAAATAAATAAGTGATTTATTTATCATTTTAAGAATATGGTTGAGTAATAATCAAATAAATAATTATTTATTTAATTATTTAAGGGTGAATTAGTCATATTTAACAAATAATATTATTTAAATAAGATTTAAACAATTATTCTTAGAAAATAATAAGATAAATAATGATTTATCTAATTAATTTCCTTGTTTTGGGTTAAATATAACCAGAAATATTAATTAAACTACTTTTTAACTAATTATTTCTTGAGGAAAATCAAACAAATGTATATTTATTTAATATTTCCTTATGGGGTTTCCTGTTTAGACCACAAACAACTTAATAAAGGTGATTTACCAAGTTATTTTCATAGTGAAAGCAATTTACTTGGAGTAAAATTGGTCTTACATGATGTACTTGGGTCCATCTAATGATAATAGGTTAGATGACCAAAAAATGGTGTAACAAATACCGTGAGGTAATTTCTTCTCTTCAAGGAATAGGTAAATATTTTAACCCTCGATGAATTTTTTTTTGTTGGCTATTGCCTTCATATTCATACGAATACTATGCCTATAATTTCTATACCTCGTCCCCAACATTTCATTCCTTACCTTTCATTTTGAAATTTCTTGAAGGCTTATTCTGAAGTTAAATCTCGGTTTTATTAATTATTTCTCTATGAAAGTTTATTTAAATATTTATTACCCTATTACCTTCTCGTTAATGCAATTACATAGCCGAGATTTTCATCTGGCATATCGTTCTTTGTATTTAGTTATAAATTCATTGTTCTTCACAGTAGCACCCTAATGCATCTCTTTTGTAAAGGTTTCCAAGTATTATTAGTTCATTGAAATACCATCTGGGTTTTCCATATTAAATGGGATTCACAGCGTTTTAATTGAATTCAACTTCTGGGTTTTTGTTGAATATCAAATTTGATTACAAAACTTCGATTTTCCCCAATTTAGTTTGAAAATCCAACGCTAAGCTCGTATGTCTTACCAGCGTGCATCCCATGTGTTGGGTTTGACTTTGATTCAAATTATAATCTCTTTGTATTGTTATTCCATTTCTCGTTAATATATCCCTTCACTATTATTCATATAATTCTCCCTTTTATGAAGTTGATATTCCTGGTGATTTGGAATTTAGTAATAGTTAATTTTACACATAAGTATAATCACAATATTAAAAAAATTTATTCTATGTGAATTTGTCAACTTTAATCTGAGATTTCTTTTGAGAGAAATTCATACTAAATATTTTATTTTATTAATTTACTCAAATTAATAAAATCATGATTTGTACAGGAACAATTTACTCAATTTCTAACATCATTTCAGATTTTCAATATGTACTCTGTCGATGAGAACAAAGGTACTCACTTTTCCTCTAGTCAGATTAATTTCCATTTACTCTTATGTTTAATTTAATGCTCGAACTTAAGCATTTTTCTCATGTTTATGTGCAGGTTTACTGTCACTTTTTAACATAGAATAGTAAGGTAATTTTCCAAATTCAAAATCTTGTCCTGGAGATGGATCCCCGTTGGGATTCGAAACGTCGACCATTGTTTCTTAACATTGTGGATAATCTGGAAATTTATGCAATAAACGATAACCACAAAAGCTTGAAAACCTTAATTACCCTTGTTAACTATTTATATATTATTTGATTTACTTCAATTTATATATATCTATATACATACTAAGTCATATGTATAAAATGTTATGTATAGGTACTCTACTTCCCTCAATGCACAATTTCTCAATTTAACTAATCATTCTGTCAATTTGGGCAACGCACTCTGCCATTCCTTGACATTAGGATTTTGTTTCTTCTATACAGGTTGGTCCGTATTGATTGAAGAATTCATCCTCCTAAATTCTGAACTATATTCAATTTTTTAATTCTGTTGTAATTATTTAGTTAGGACCATGGACTCTGTCCATAATTTATGACAGATTGTGACTGTAATTTATATCCAGAATAATCTCATGGTTGGATTATCATTGTTATGATAAATAGTAGTTATCATCAATATTTTGAATTGTATTTCTTTACTTCATGTCTATAGATTATTCTTGTACTATCTTTTATTACTTTATGTGTTATGTCATTTTTACACTTATGTGTTAATGCAAGATTTAATGTCTATAAATAAATATTCTAGTTAATATACAACAGAATAACTACTTTAATTTTGAGTAATCATGTTTTCTAAGAGAAAGATAATTTCCCCTTTATGTACATATTTTCCTATAAAATATTTTTATTTTGCAAGCTGATAAATACACTAATTTTCCTTCTTTCCATATGTATTTATATATGTTTTCTGTCTATACAGTTTTCATGTTTACAACCTAACCTCGGATTTAAACCTGATTATTGGGGTTTAGACATTTTGAGTGTTGGTTTATTAATTTATAATTGTCTATGTAACCATACAGATCAACTATATCTACTATAGTTGTTTTCTATTAAATACATCGGACTGTCTAAATCAAATTTCTACATGATTTAATAATTCATAAAAACTAACTTTCTTACACAATTCAATCTCTTCTAATTGAATCATAATTCAATACAGACAGATAAATTCTAACTTTCTTTACCACTACAATTCATACCACATAATTAAATTACTTGTGCATACCAATTTTGGTAAGACTAATTGCCACCCAACCTTGAGCTTTCTCTCCACATCTCCCCCCGAGCAGAAACCAATTTCTCCAAAGTATAGACAACCTCTTGTCTACCCATGAATGACTTATTTAAGTTTTCTTTCCCTTCAGCGTGTTTCCATAACTACATCCAGTTAATCAAGATGTTGTTTTCCTTTTTTCCTAAGCTTTCCTTTTGTTTTTTCCACAAAAGTACTTTAAAACTAGCTTTTTCCTCTTTCTAGTTTTATTTCACCTCTTCTCAATAACTTTCCACTTTACTGAGGTATCTTTTAGATTTTTATCTCCAATCTAATATTTTTAATTTATTTTATTTTCTCCAAGGTTTTTTGGAGAATCTAGGAAATTCTTTGTAATCTTATCCATCCTCATGGATTTGAAATCTTGGTCTCCATTTATACTCTAGTCTTTGCACAATAATTCAATTTCCACATTTATTAAAATTAAAATATAATATGTCCAAAATAATTGTTTTCCTTTAGGTCTACTCAACCTTTAGGATTGTTCAATTGTCTAATAAAAACAGTAAAAATAGGGATATTACAAGGACTTGGTCATTGCCAACAAGGATGCTCGAGTTATAAATGACTGCAAAAGTCATTTCTCCAAAACCAAAATGACTGTGGAAGTCATGCACAATCTTTGGTAAAATGTGAATAAGTTAATTATGAAATTCATTTGATTCCATTGATCTATGAGATTGTGATGTGTGCAGGTCTTGGAAGAAGACCTTACCAATGAACAATCAGACGAGTATGAGCTCACAATCATTACCTTAAGGTGAAGCGCTTAATTTAAAAGCAGAGTAGATGAGAAGACATGGAAATTAGGGCGTGGAGTCCTAAATCCATGAAATATAAAGACGTGGAGTCTTGAATATATAATAAAAGTATTAAGGCGCAGAGTCTTAAATCCATGAAAGATAAAGACATGGACTCTTAGATTTATAATGAAATTTTTAGGGCGTGAAGTCTTGAATATTTAAAAAGATAAAGGTGTGGAATCTTGGATCTTTAGAGTAGATCAGGGTGTGGAGTACGCAATCTACTAAGACACAGAGATGCATGCAATAGGGGTGCGGAATCCCTATTCTTTGGAAGAAAAAAACCACTCATGGGCAGCTCAAAGAGGAATTTCCTTAATAAAATCTCATTCCTGACAATTTTGGAGTGGCTTTCTAAAAATAGAAAGTCATGTCTAGCATCTCAAGTATGACTTTCCAAAAATAGTAAATCACCTCCAATCAATGGGTAATGAAGTATATTTGAAGGAAAATCACTTAATTCATCTTTAATCAATCCTAATAGTTCAATGTTGACTTAATTGTCATTATTATTAATATTATTATTATTATTATTATTATTTTATGAGACTATGATATTATTATTAAAGGGAACTATATCTCCTCAATCATTTCATACCTCTCTCCTTGATGATTCTCATGGCTCTCTCTCTCTCTCTCTCAATAATACCTTATGCTCTCTTTTATGCACTCATCAAAGAATGGCATATTCCTCTTACACTCATTAAAGACATGTCATAAAAGATTCCTCTTACACTCTCTTTAATGCATATGTTGCACTCCTTAACTAAGACATGCATACCTTTCCTTAATGGCATGAGTTACACTCCTCTAAAAGGAATACAATGCATGCATATTAATCCTCATTTATTACAATAATTTGTTGCTCCTCCTATATATGTGTCTCATGTATTCTCACTTGAGAGGGTGTGAATGGTGATACCTAGAGTTGGAGAGATTTGAAAAAAAAAATGAGACGAAGAGACTTGGAGAGTAGCCAATTTCTTTCGAAATGAATTTGAAATTCCTAAACTAAATTAATAAGTAGTTATACATGGTGGAGCTAACCATGAGTGGTGTTGTGAGGAATTATAACTTATCTTCCTCAAATTTCTTTGGATATCTCTCTACTGCTATATTTTGGTATTGTTTGTGAGCTCTTACAGCTCAGGGGTTCTAGCGGCAGGATTTCTCCCTGGATATGGTTGGGTGGAAAACTGGATGGTTCAAATGAGTTGGTTAAGGGATCAAAGGTGGATCATATTCTCAACGATTGGAGCTGAATATCTCTTCAGGTATAATTTCCATTGTCCTAAAATTATAGTATAGCTTTAGCATAAAATAAAAGGTAGAAATTTAAATTGTTGTAAGCATCTAATTTTGGTTTAAGATTATGTTATCTATAATATTATTGATTAGTTAAAAATGAAGACTAAGATCAGTCTATACGTATGGATGTTTAGATCTCAATATTGGAGTTATTATTGGTGTAGTTTATCGTACTAATCTTGGTATTATAGCATTTGAGAAAGGAAAGCGAAATATTGTTGAAGGTAATCGCAATAAATATATTCCAAAGGACTTAGGTAAGTGTTTCACGAGTTATGGTTTTGTTTCAAGTAATTAGATGCATGTTTTAGAAAGGGTTTCAAGATATTTTGCAAAGTGTTCAACGAAATTTGTGAATGGTAATGCTATCAATTTATTTATTCATGAATAAGTGCTAACTTGCAGCTTACACTAGAAGTAAGAAAATGGACATGTACCCAAAATATACCTAGAGGAATTACAGAATCGGCCCTTAAAAGAAAATGCAAAAATAATGGGAACTAAAATATGGTTTGGAAAATCAAATGCTTGAGGTAAGTTTGAGCTAAATTTCAGTTATGGCTTATGTTTCATTTTCTTATCAATAATTCAATGTTTTGTTATTCAAGTTTTTGTAATAGTACTATCATAATTTTGACAGAAAGCCTTAATGGTTGTAGCATTCAGGGCTGCCATGTGTTTGTCAAATCATGTCAAATGAATTAGCTTGTGGGTTGTAAAATGTTTCAAGAACTCATATGGTGGATTTAGAAAAGTGTGAATTCAATGAGCATATCTTAGTAGCATAAATCTGGGTTGTTTTTCCTCATGTAGAGCAGTAGTTGAAAGTCTTCTTTCCTTGTGTTTGACAAAAGTCGTAAATGAAACATTGAGGATATAATTTTTTGTTGTTTTCAATAATCGCATTCCTGGGTGTTTTGAATGTGATTCAGCCCAACATTAGGGGGTAACCATGACTTTAAGCCTTGTAACCCCCCATTTGATTCCAAAAAAATAGTTTTTATAACCCATATCATAAATCTGGGCGATTTTGCAGATTACTGCTACCAACTATGGGTGTTTGTTCTTGAGTTTTTGGTCAATGATTAAGAAGATTTAGTTTATGAAAATATGAAAATATTGAAGTTTAAATTTATGAATTTTATGAAGCAAATAGGTTGAGTAAGAATCATATTTCATGTTGTTGATGGTTGTCAAAATTGTCTTAAGAGATGATGGTCGCCAAGTGTTTGACAAAATGCCTCAATGGATGTATATTGTATTCTTGCAAAATGTTTATTATAATGAGTCAATGGTTGTAGCTATTTACATTTATGAATTTTCTATAAAAAAAAATGCTTTAGTGAAATTAGGATTTGTAATCAAGATGCTTATGGAGTGTCTTAATGAATATGTGTGGTAATCCCATTAAGTTAAAATGCATGTTGATAAAGCCAAATATATGTGTGGTAATCCCATTGAGTTAAAATTCATGCTCATAAAGTCAAATTTGGGTAACGAATTGTTGTAGTGTCATCTTACATATGAAATTACAAATATTGGATACCACTAATATAGAATTTGAATTCTCCTCTTAGGTAAAGAATTCGTAAGCATGTTATTTAAAATAAAATCAAATTGGCCACAACAGAAGTAACAATTAGCTTGTTGGAAACTGTGGCTCGTAAAGTTTGATATTCATTCATTCTGCTAAAGACTCTTTCTTCTAAATATGACTTTTGAGCTTGAGGATCAAGTGATGGTTGCCGTTTGGTAGTTTGGCGTTGGGATTTGAGTGAGATTTTGGCTTTGAGCTTGTCTTGGGATTCGAAAATAAATAAAGATATAATAATATCGCATTTTGAATTTAGTGTTCAATATTTCTCTATAATACAGATAGTTGGTAAGGTGGGACCTTACATTACTCGAACCATTTTTTCTTGTAGTTGTTGCACAGTATCTAGAATTCTACTGGTTTGTCTTTGTTGTTCCTTGGGCAATCTACTAGTTTGCTTATGTTGGTTCACACTTAGCTGCACCCACATTTCTGTATTCATTTCTGGGTTATGTTGGGGGTGAGTTTCCCATGTAGTCCCAGGAGTTTTATGTACAAAATCCCTCCTCGTTTCTCTCTGTTATCCCCTTTCGTCACAATTATGTGCACATTTACACACACCAAATGTTATTAAGGTGACCTTTATTGGTCCCAGCATTTGAATGCTACTCTGATACCACCTGTAACATCTTACCATAAAATTCTTTACTTACATTAAAATAGATAATAATAAAATTACTTCTAGCATTAATCCCTAAGTTAATACTCATAAAACCCATGGGGTGGCGGCTTGTTGGTGATTGAGTGTCTTGTTAAGGCACTCGTTTGTAAATGTCACCGGTTCAAACCCCATGGGTGCCCGTCAGGCGTAAGCCTGTGAACCTTGTTGTGTATTGTCAACGAGGGATGATGCCAGCCAGGAGGGTTTTCATTAGCAGCAGCGCGATGTGATCTTGTGTGGTAGATATGATTGTATGGTTCTCATTACCAGTTTCCCTCTTGTTATTAAAAAAAAAAAAAAATTAATACTCATAACGAAAAACATACAAATACTCTTAATGCAATCATATATATATATACTCACCAGATTTTTAACTATACGATGTAGCATCATTAAGATATTGCTATCATAGTCATTGTTATAACTAAAACATTTCCACATAAATTTATCAAAAAACCTTCTAAACATTATACTATATTCATTTTCGAGATATCAGTTGAGAAAATATGTTATTACACCTTGGTGCAAGGCGATGCTAGTTATGGCATGCTCTTAGCCCTAAGTTCGGGTTGATACAATACATAGCTTATAAAGTTTACATGTTAGTGGAATTTTAGAAATGATTTTTCCAATAAAAAACATGGTATAATTAAACCTATAGTACTTGTACCCTTGCTACTTTTTAACTGTAGAATGTTTAATTTATAAAATGGATCCTCTGTAGTCTCAAGAATCATTCTTCATTTAATAGAGGGACATCTGGAAGCTTTCCCACCGTCGATGGGTTTTCTCTTTATCAACGGTTGTGACGGGTTCTAGGGTGGTTAGGGTATTTCCCTACCCCCCGAACCCTAACCAATTGTTCATTTGGCGCCGATGTTGGGAAGCCACGCTCTACTACTCCTACACTATGTGGCCTTCCCCTTCGGAATTCTACCTACTATAAGTTTCGACACCCCCATTCTTAACATGGTTCTCTCCGTGAATTACATTTCATCTACATGTCTGGTTATTTTGGCTTGCTGGGGTTTTAAGGGTGCATTTCTGCTCCTCTTTACAACTTGTTTAATTGTACTTAAACTTCTCTATTACAGAGTCTATTTGTTCATCGAACTGCATCTGCTCCACAATGGATTCGTGGCATCTCGCGAGACTTGGTCTTCGACAATGGAGTCACAACCTATGCACTCGAAGCAGGTAAGCAAGTTCTCTTCAGCTTCTAGTGTATTTAGTTAATTTTATTTTGAATATATGGGTGTCTTATACCATCGTTTCTCCTTTTTGTTAATCTTATATTACCAGGTTTGTAGTTTGCCTTATTAAACCACTGAAGGTAAGAACGTTGCCATTTCCCTTTTTAGATTTTCATTCTCTGTTATGGGTATATTTATTGTATTTTCTGAGAACTAACATTGCTTTTCTCTCGCCCTACAAGTATCTCTGAAATCCCCAATACCCTCAGTGTTTCCATCACAGTGATTGCATTCCTGGTTTAATGCCCTTAGTTTCTCTCTACAAGTATTTTGAAGTCCTTCCAGGTAGCTATTTTTCTTGTTTCCTTACAAGACTGCTCTTAATGGTTTCGAACAAGAATGGTTTATGTCTGTTCATGCGAGCTTAAAGCTCTAAGTTTCGGATTGGTTCTAGATGAACAACCCTTCGAGGGCTTAATTGTACATATTTAAACAGTTTATTATCCTTTCTCTTTTATTTTGTACTGCGTGCTAGTCACTTATCATTATCATAGTTAAAACTTATTTCCCATAATGGTGTTTCATTTATGAGGGTTTTTGGAACAACTTCATTGTTCCTCCTCTTTTCCGATTTTTACAGCAATGTTAAATCACAGTTAAATATGAAAGTTTGGGGCGGTTCAGGTTATACTCTTTGTATTCCATTAATCTTGTTAACTCATTATGGTATTGGTCATATATAGATATGTAGGTTCGGCTTATCTGATACTTAATTTATTGCACTGAATATTTTCCATGAATGACTCCTATTTGTTTAAGTGTATTTTTTTAAATTCATTATTGTTCTTCATTCGAGCATTCACTCTCAGCTTGCCTTTAATCCTCCCCATGAGGGACACTAATGTAACTTTAATTATTTTTCCACCTCTTAATTTCCATATTAGATGTTCATTGTTATCTTATTTATTAAATAGATGTTTACTATATTTGCACTTAATTAATTTTGGCAAATAGTTCTGCAGTTTCTATTCCTATTCAATTTCATTTCCTGATTTTTACTTCAGTAATATTTTCATAGTAGGAAAAAACATATAGGTGACAGGACTATCTCTAAAGGGTTATTACTGAACCCTTAGTCTGTGTATTTGTTAGTGTTTTATTTACAGGACAGACTGTCCAATTTGGGTAATTTCCTCCCTCAATGGACTAAATTTCCATCATGTCATATGTTTTCTACATGATTTCCCACTATTGTTCTGCTATATATAATTAAATCTTCAGTATTTTATTGTTTTCAATGGATTTACCCTTCCACAAGACCTATCATACAACAAAACTTCTCTAGGAAATTGTTTACACAACATTCAGAAATCTAAGCATTTATCCATATCTATTTAACCTTTAAACCATGCAATAGCATTTGTAACCTCTATATTTCTGTAACCCAAACTTTCACATTGTACAAAAAAACTATTTACAGAGATTTAAAAAATTATAAATACTTTATGATAACTCATTATTCCATTCCATTCTAGTATTGTAATACTTATCTCAGATAAGTAAATTTGATGTGTTCCTCCCAACCGTGAGAGAGGAAATGACGTCCTTAGCTCTCCCCGTGCTCCTCACCAGAGTAGGACTGCGTAGTAGTTCTCCTGGAGGTAGACCTCAAGACCTCTATCTAGTCTCTCCTCGAACGTCAGGTAGAAAAGTTCCACTGGTTTGTACCAGTTCTTGACACTCTCTCCTCCCATCTTTCTAGTTGTTTCTCTTCTCTTGAACAGAACCCCTTTCCTTCTCTAGGATTTTCCTTTTATCCTAAGAGGAAAGGTAACTGCCAATAACTACTTAATCCAACTACTCTGGAATCTTAGAAAACTTTTTACCATCAGTTTATGTAAACATACCATAATTAAATATTTTATTCAAATAAAATAGCTCGTGTTCATAAATTGATTAAAATGTTTGATAATCCTATTTAACTTTAAAAGAAATTCCAATGTCTAATTTGAAATTTCATTAAGGAAATTAATTTTGAGTGTTACACTTATGCAAAAAGATGAATACATATATTGTAATATTCCAAATTTTCCATTAGCTAATCGGAATATTAGAGTTCTTACTTTTCTTCTTTAGTTAAGAAAATAAAAGGGTGGAGGGACCCATAAACCCAATAGATGAATAAAATCCACTTCTATAATGTGAATGTGGGTTAGTTGAGTAGTGGAGCAGCATAATAATGAAGCAAGAGTGGAGGTCATGGACCAATAATGAGGAAGATGATGGAGATAGTGATGATAGTGGAGTGATTACAGAGATGATGGAGATAATGGAGAAATAATGATGAAGTGATGGAAGAAGTGGTGCATTAAATGCACACATGATGGAGGGAGTGGAGAGTAATTGCAATAATGATGGAGATCATGCAGGACAATGCAGTCTTTATGGAGGCTAGTGGCCATATGTCTAGTGCAATAACGAGGTGGGCCAAGGCTAGATAAGGCTCACAACCATAAAAGGAAGATGAGCGCAACAAAGCAAGCGAGTCTAGATTTTTATTGTTGAGTTTCGTATGGCATTTCTTTGCATGCTTCAGCTGTTTAGCTAAGTCTGTTGTGTTGTTTAGCACTGGGTGTTCTCGAGCTAGAATCCCACCCTTACCCACGGGGGACTTCGAGTGCCTACTCTGGGAAGGTGTTCTTGGGCAGCATTCATCATCTGGCAATCAGTGTCACTTTTGGCCACTCTCATCTGCACTCCCAGCTACAAGAATTACACATTCCTGAACCAGGGTTTGAGAATTGGAAGGTTGTTCTCAGTACTTCAATTGAGAAACATGTGGAGGGATCAGCCCTTCACACTGTGGATCCATTGCAGTCTTCCATAGTTTCATTTTCATATCCGGCATCAGGCCATCCATCTAATTCTCCTATGCAGCAACATTTCATGCAGGAATTGAGTAATTCTGTAGTGAGGGTTTGAGGGGAAGAGGAAGTTCCAAGCAACTCAGCTTGTAATCCTGTGAGGGATTAATCCTTCACTCTGGGGATCACTTTAGCAACCTGGGATCAGCATTGTATTATCTATCATCATGCTACATCATCAACCCTCCTAGACAACACAGTATTTCCCAGTAGTTGTGCATGCAGCACTTGCATATTCAATGGAGGAACTAGAAATCAAGTTTTGAGCTTGGGAATCGAGAGAAGGGACCAGCCCTTCAGTTAGTGAGTTGAGTGGGTGCTATTGCAGTAGATAGATCATTCTTTCAACCACATATCAGCAACTATCTACAGGGAGTGTGTAACTCAGCCAACAGGGGTTAGTGTGCAACCCAAAAAGGGTCGAAATTCCAAATTCAAAATCTGGCCAAACCATTGCTGGGTTTTTTGAGTAGAAACCAATGGTAAAAATCTTGGATCATTCTAAGCATTCCAGTAGCCTCTCACACATAGATCTTATTCCCATCATCAGTAGTTTCCAGCAGCAGCAGTTTATACTTTCTAGTGCTAGGTTTCAATAGTGTATTTCAGCCATCTTGTGGCTTGAGTGCATTCCTTTTGGAGCATTGTGTACTTACATTTGTTGTTGACACGTAATTGTATGGCTCAATTGTTCTTCTAATGTTTTAATGTATTGATGATATATTTCGGCATTTCCAGCTTTTTACAGTTTTGTGCTTACATTTTGGTTATTGCCTAGATTGAAATGTTATAAATGTTCTATATTCTTGTCTTTCCCATTTTGGGATATTACATATATCCATTTGCATATATGAGCTTAATAACACATAAGATCTGAACACTAGCAAGCATACAAAGATACACACACCTAGCTAAAAGTGAAACAAAAACAATACAAAACAAAAAAACATAAGAAGAAATCAACCCCAAATTCCTATATGCAATAGTTGGATATTTCTTCGTTTTACTATTGTGCTCACTAAGATCAAGGCACCCATGTTCTCAAAGTGGGTCGGTTGGAGTTCCACATTAATGAGTTATGAATTCTTATCAATAATTATTAGGTGGATGGTAAGGATTTAACCTCCATGAAATATTCTAAAATTTTCATAGTAGTATAGACAAATCAATGATTGAGATTTATCTCCAAAGTAGTTATGTCTTTTTTATCCTTTTTAATTTAATTAATTAATTAAAAAAATGTTATATGAACAAGTATCGTATGAAATGAATTATGCTTTTTTGGTCATGCAATATTGATAAGTCATAGTAACAGCCTCTAATATTATAACAAAGCCTATTTAAAAATCAATAATTTTCACAATAAAGTAGGGATAAATATATTTAATTAATTTTAAATATCTAAATTAAAATTAAGTTTGTTATTTATTTATTTTAAATGTTTTTGAAAAGAAAAAGTAAAGATAATTTAATTTTAAAATTATGACTAAATTAGATATTAAATTGATATATGAGATTTTTCCATTAAATTTTATAAAGGTATATATATTTTAATTCTCTTTGAATTTGAACCTAAAACATTTTACCAAAGAAACACATACTCTTAACCGAAGTTGAAGTTTTTTCATTACTCAAAAATAATATACAAAGATGCCAAAATGCATGTGGTCTCACACCGACCAGGTTTTTTGACCAATGCTATTACCATGCTACATTCAAAAATCAAAATGCCCAATGGAGAGATCCACAACCTTATAGGCCTTACATATCATAAAACAAAAAGAAATAGAAAGACATCAGTTACCATAATCAGTCATATGAAGTGATTGAAGCAAGATTATCTGGCCCCATTCTTGGAGGAGGAGGAGGACGACGATACAGGCAATTGACATGTTGCTCAAAGTGAGCAAGCCAAGCTTCCATCTTTTCGATCTTCTTAGTCAATAGATTATTCCCATGCCTAACAACCACAATTATTTTGCGGACATGGCATTGAAAATAATGGATTTGCTCTAGCTTGGCCATAAGTGCTTTGTGTTCCTCCCCTCGGTCCCTATCATGGGATTACAGCATGTCTATGACAAATTGGACCATTGCCTGGAGCTGCGTAGTTCTCCTAGCACACCTAGAAAATGCGCTTCCAACTGACCCCACACACTCGGATTACTACTACGCCCCCATATGCTTGAGATTCATCTGCAGCATGTTCCCCTACGCTTGGAACCTGCTCCACGATAGTTATAATCTAGAATCTCACTACCCATGCCAACCACAGGACCGGACAAAGACCTTCTCCCACCATGTGCTCCACGACCCCCAAGCCCAGAGTCATGCACAATTCTGAAACCTTGGTTGTTGCTCTCACATCACCACCCCAAACTCCATCCAGCATAATTGACCCTTCCCCAATATGGGACACTTCCGCCTTCACCTGAACAGGGGAATGCAAGGAAATCGGTCTTGGCTTCATGTTGGCAGTCATGTCGAAACCCAAACCCCCGAGGCTAACCCAAATCCACAAAAAGGACCACCTAATAAACCATCACCACACACCAAGAAACGATGCACACTACCAATCGACCACCCTTCACCATAAACCCATAATTCCATACGACAGATAGAGAAGGCAAGGTAACCCAGTGTCGTTGGTCACCTCGACGCAAAATTGTCGCGAAACAATCACAAATCAGGCTATAACTTGCCGACAACCCCTCGCCTGGAAAAGCCAAATGGACACCTCCCATTTGCGCACAAGAAGAACTATAAGTTTAGGCTCACAGAAACCCAACCGATGCCAAAGCCACTAGGCTTCACTAAAGGGAATTCTTATATCAACATTCGCAAGAAGGAAAAGTTAAGCAATTCCTATGCCATAGAGCTAAAACAACACTAGCACTAAAACCTCCTCTCGAGAAAAATTGCCACCACCAGAAGCCCTAGCACCACTTATAAAGCAACAAACACCTTATACAGACAAACGAAGAACCACCACCAGGAATGCCAAAGCAAGAATTCATGTAGGCCCAAAACATCAGACAACCAGACTAACCATATCTTCAAACAACACACCCTCCAACCAAGGAATGAAAGGGAAAGTTTCACCCAGAGCAATAGGGAAAGATTTGTTACCTTATTGATCCCACAAGAGGAGCGATAAACAAAATACCACCACCATACCCACACGACCCTAAGAAATGAGAACACGTGTAAATTTGTATCCCCCAATGAGCCAAGAAACACCCAGATTACCCCATGCACCATACTACTTAACCATCGTAACGTCAGCGCCATTGATCCTTGGGACGGTATTATTCCTTTACACGCAGGTGAAGGAAGATGTTTCACACATTTGAATGCATATCAATTAACTACAGCATAATGGAAGGGTTAAATGCTTATCGTCCCGCATACCTTATGCCAAATGTCAATCTTCTCGTGATGCATGGTTCCAAGTGTGTGATACCCCCATCGGGGATAATTATTTTATTTTTTAAATATAATTACTTTTTAAGTTATTTATAAAAAAAGTCCAATCAATCAAATTCACTTTTAATTAGCATTATTTTTTTTTTAATCACATTTAAATCTTTATATTAATAAAAACTTGATAACTTGTCAATTCCAACTATCACAACCAGTTGAGGATGGGCCTCGTTAGCAAGGAGATCTAGGATCAAACCTCACGGGGGGTGGTTGTGCCCTATGCTAGGGGGAGGAGACGTGCTAAAAAATACAGTCGTCTTAGGGTTGGTGTGGCCCAGGCCGGGTGTAATCACTGGGTGACATTGACAGATTAGATGCCCCTCGGTCGTGATTTCTCAAGCCAGAGGTCAAGCTTGGAGGGTCACAACAACTTGACAAAAACAAACTTGATAACCTTACTTTTTACAATTATATTTAAATTTCTAAGAAATAAAAATTAAATATGCATCACTATAATATGACATTGATAATAAAATATAAATAATTCATGCAACAAATCAATTACAGAAGTCATAAAAACTTTTACAAGAAAAGAGTTCATATTTTATTAAAATATAATGAATTATCTTCATCTTTGAACAGGGAAAGGTACAAGGGTTTTACATAAGTTAGTTGATTGTGATATGTGTAATGCAGTCGAATATTTATTTATATATCATAAATAAAAACTGAATATTTATTTATATAACATAAATAAAAACTAAATATATTCATTTTTTAGATGTGGTTATGGAACTTCATGTTCAAAATCCATGATATCTATGATGTAGTGGGGAATGGACACCTTAAATTAAATTTGATTTAAACAAGTCATTTTAGCCTTGGCGTTTTACACTATTCTTGATGATAGCATATTAATCAATATGATAAGATTTACATTAAATTATGTATTTTTAAAGATTTCCTTTAGGTGTTTAAGGGATTTTTTAGGTAGAATGATATAAAATGTTTAATTGAAAAAATAAATGGACTTAATTTTGATTTTTTCCAACTAATTTACAGCTCAATCATAACCTAACAATTTTTTTTATATAACAAAAAGTATCTAAATTTTTGGTCAAGTTCCTCTAGAAATTTCTGCTTTGGGTTTTCTTAAGATAACTCCCACACAAAATTGCTTTAACTAAATATGATAAAATCTCACCTTAAATTGTGTTTAAATTGTTTTCAATCTGAGATGTTATTGGGTATTTTTTTGTTTAGGAATGGTCATCCTTGGCATAAAGACTTCTTAACTATGATTAACTTACATGGTCACTTATTATTGTGGGAGTCATGTGAGCTTTGCAAAGGCAAACGTAATTACTTTTAGAAATATGAGAAAGAAATAAATAAAAGTATATCGTCCACAAGGCTAAAAATAGCCTATGGGACCTCTTTTAAGTGCAAAACTTGAAAAAAAGTATGCACCTCAAGAGATTCAATCCTCTTCAAAATGGTTCTATATTGGTTCTATATATGAATATAGCATGTGTAGCTTTTCATTTTTAAAATTGTATTTTTGAATGCATAAATGGATGCAATGCCTTGAAATTTTTTCTTGGACACTTGGATTGTGTAAAATATACCATATAAATTTGCAATTCCAACAAATCTTTGCTAGACAAAATTTAAATTTAAATTTAACAGTGGAATTAATGGTTCCAAATTAATTTAAAATTTTTAAAATGAGATAGCTAAAATTCTAAAACAAAACCCCTTCTTTATGTTGATTGTAGAATCTGAAGGTCACTCCACTGAAAGATATTCTTTATTTAATCTCATTATCAACACACACTGACTTTATTCATTTCCTCTGTGCAATTACATTTTTTGTGCGCCAGTGCCCACGAGGACCTATGGTAATGTTTCTCCTCATTACCTTGCATGTTATATCTTGGATATAATATGTATATAAGATTTTGACATAGCGGTATGATTGGAAAAAAAATAATTTAGCTAGGTGGTTCGAGCAATAGCTGTGGGACAGGCATCGACACAAGTGTGAGACTATTGAAATTCTGGCACAAGTGTGAGACTCTTGAAAGTATGGACACATTTCCTCCCCTCCATCGTCCACCCTTTAGGTTGTTATATTTCCTTTGCAGTAACATCGTAAGCATGTTCAATTCTTTCGATGTATCTTTGCACCTTGAGGGGCAATTGCTACTTCTATGAATGTATTTATTAAAATTTTAATTTTTTGTGAATGTTTATTATTATAAGGGGAGGTGTTCTACAACCTAGTATAGGGGAAATATGTAAGTGTTAGGTGTTCAAAGTTAGATGTAAATATTTTTTAAACTCAAAAATTTGAAAGTGTTAGGTTGTTATATTTCCTTTGCAGTAACATCGTAAGCATGTTCAATTCTTTCGATGTATCTTTGCACCTTGAGGGGCAATTGCTACTTCTATGAATGTATTTATTAAAATTTTAATTTTTTGTGAATGTTTATTATTATAAGGGGAGGTGTTCTACAACCTAGTATAGGGGAAATATGTAAGTGTTAGGTGTTCAAAGTTAGATGTAAATATTTTTTAAACTCAAAAAATTTAATATTTTAATTTTGTTTTTATTAATAAAATTACGAACATTTTTTTAGATAAAAGATAATCATAATATACATATCACATTAAAATATATAACTTAAAAATATTAGTTATAAGTTAAGATCCATTTTACCATATAAATTAAAATAATGGTCCCATAACCATATTTAAATTTAATTCATAAGCACATAAAAATACTTACAATATAACAAGATTCTTAACCATGGATATCTACCACCATTTTACCACGAATATTATTAACTTCTAAATAGGTTGTGTTACATTGCCATGACCCATAACCATATTTAAATTTAATTCATTTGTAAGTATTTTTACAATATAACAAAATTCTTCTTCTTTTTTGTAAGCTTCGTAGTACCTTTCTATTATCAAATATATATGGGGAAAATTGTCATACAAAATAAAACAAATGCAGTGACGTCAACTTGCCCGAAGGAAACCAGGTTTGTTGGCCACCGTATCGAGTTAAATGTAGACCAAAAATGAAATTTTCTTATCCTGCTACTTACAGCTTTAATGACTGCATTATGTCCATAATATTTACAAATAAAACAAGTAGTTAAACTGATGAACTCCAAAATTATATAGAACTCTAAAACATTAACCAAAAAGATCCACAGACGAAACTATAGGAACTGGAGCATTAGCAGTGGTACCCAGCACCTACTTACTGCATTGTGGTATTTGCAACTGATTTTCTATCTTACCAACCCTGTCATTCAGTTAAATCTGAGCTTTGAACATTGCATGCATGTCCAACTTCATTTGTTGCAGTTCAAACATAATTGAAGAGTTGATGCTCTTTTCCTCTTGACATGCCATTGCCTTTGCACGAAGGCATTTCATCTTCCAGTAGGTCTTCAGCGATTGTTGAAAGAGGGAAACCCGACCCTGAGTACTCCCTAGATCTGTTATAAAATCCATTTTGGAAATCTGATCTTTCATATCTTCATCCTCGTTGTCTGTTTGTATTTCCCAACCATGAATTTTTGTCTTAATTTGAGCCAAACTTCTTGATTCATAGACCTGAGCGATGTCTTGCAACACTTGTTCATTTGACTTCCTACCCCTCCTACTCCTTCCAGCCTCTTGATGAGGCTGCCTAAAACGATTTACCTTCCCTATTTTCCCTTTAACCATATTGGAGGCGGTGTAACTTGAAAACAAGCTTATGGGCAGAAGTAAGTCAGAAACATAATGCAATAAAACTGAATAAAGCTCCTTTGCAGTGAACCCAGCTCGCATAGCCATACCATTAATGAACAAGGTGACAGAACATCAAATACTGTTATTGAAATTAACCAGGAAACGACCCTCGCATGTAACGAAATTACAGAGAATATTATGACAATGCCTCCTCATAATTAAAGATAATTTCCAACAAGAGATAGCAAGAGAGCCACAAATTGTCTGCCTAGCAGTGACATATCCAACAGTCGCGACAGTGTTTTGAAATACTACGACATAAACCAAGCCTGTAGTATAAATTGAAAGAAAACTATGATGGTGTCGTCCCAACAAACCATACCCAACAGACACTACAGGGACCTTTACACCAACAGACAAGCAAGGGTAACCAGGGAGCACTTTACGAAGCCCAAAAAACATGCAATGTCGAAACAGATAGCCGATAACAGAGAAAACCCCATGAGAAAGGTTATCAATAGTGGGTGAATAGGCAATACTGCCAACCATGAACCCGGACAGAAGGAGCATGAACCGCAAATTTAACAACCCGAAAGAGACGAGAAAGCCCCGAGAACGAAACAAAGAGAAAATACCAAGATAAGGACAGATAACCATCAAACCGGGAGGGCTTCTGAAATGAGGTTCTATATATATAAGCCCCATGTTCCCTATTCGAAAATACCTTGAAGAAAAATTACGGGCATAGTAATCCCAATACAAATCCTTAGACACTGGAAGGAGGTATTTATCATGCAGTGTAAACATAGGCGGAAACGGAAAATGAAAGCAGAGCATGAAAGGCAGAATTGCCATGACATACCACAAACAGCTTCCACCCTATTTCCGGAGAACCTACTGCAAATCTGGATTGGTCGCCTGCTGGAATACGCCAATGCAAAAACTATACCGTGAGAAAATGCTAATGAGAAAGAAAAGATCATTATAACCCATCACCTGCTGCGCGTAACACTTCATTAACCCTTCTGACAATAGTTGGTTGATTTTGACAGGCTGTTGCATGCAATTAAATGCATAGAGTGGAGATTTGCCGCCGGAGGACTGCCGCCCATATGATCACGCAAGGGAATGTAAGGTCATCCACCACGTGGAAGCCTACTTCCCTATCTGTCAATCCAGCACCCCGATCGGGAGCGAGATCGATCTCTATCTAAGATACACTGTAAAGGGTATAATTCCACAATCCAAGCCTGGTGAGAATGGTTATTATCTAGATGTTTGTTTATGTTCTTACATGCCCAATTCTCCAAATAATCCGTTGCCTCATTCCCTTCCCGACGAACATGAGTAGAGATAACATATCCTATCTGGCAAAGGAGATTGCCAATATCTTCGACAAGTTGGGTTGTTCTCCAACTCCTACTAATTTTCTTCCATGGAGTTCGTTGTTGGAGTTTTTTAAGGATAGCAACTGCCATTGCAGAATCCCCTTCAACGACTAATCTTTGGTAACCTTCCCGGATTGCAATAACTAAACCTTGTTTTAAAGCCATTAATTCAGCTTCATTATTGGTAATATAACCCATAGGATAAGAATAGATGTGACAAACCTTACAAAGAGAATCCTTGAATATTCCTCCAATCCCTGCCTATCCAAGATTGCCTTTGGAGGCCCCATCAAAATTTAATTTCAGAAAATGCTGCGGTGGGGGATTAAAAGTCGATGGAATTGAATTCAAATTTGGTTGAACCTTCCATAAGGATGCGTCCAGCATTTGAGATTTCAGATTTAGAGTAGCCAAGATTCGTGCCTCCCTAGCTATTACTGACCAATCATCGTCTCCCCAGCGTTCCACCAAAATTGTTTCCCTAATATTTTCAATAATAGCAGTCCAGAGTTGAGAGACTTGCCTTTCGACACCTCTGAATATTCGATAGTTTCTTTCTTTCCATATTCCCCAAAGCACAAATCCAATAGATAGTTTCCAGGTCTGATTCACCACCTCACTCTTATAGCCTCTGTTTCTCTAGTTGCAGATAGTGGTATTGACACTAATTATATATCTATCTGTCTATCCAAATAACGCTTCATTTAGCTGCCATAATTCATTACTAAAAGGGCAATTATTGAATAAGTATTCTATAGTCTCCTCATTCTATCTACACATGATACAAAGAGAAGGACCCTGCATTCCTCTATTTTGTAAATGATCCCAGGTTAAGGTCCTTTTATGACTTAAGAGCCACATAAAATATTCGATCTTTGGCCAGAATTTCACATTCCATATTTTATTCCAGATTGGCGCAGCTACATCCTAATGGTTATTGGATTTAAGGAAATAAGCTTCTTTAATCGTAAACATGCCTTTGGTTTGATATCCCCACCGTAAAATATCCTCTCCTGTGGTCGTCGTTAATGTTCTAGTTTGCAATTCTCTGGCCAAATTACTCCATTGGACCGTTGTTGGTGCGTTGAGACATTGGTCTCTTGTTTTCCAAACACGCCATTGTCCATCCACCCAATTATTCCAGTAATGATGAATGAGTCTTGTGGTGGGAAGGTTTGTAAATAAAAATATTTCACCCAAATCCAATCTGCTAAACAATTTCTCTCGTTGCTGCCAGGAGTCTTCCCAAAAAAGTGTTGTTTTCCCTCCACGCACTTCCCAAAAACTATGTTGACTAATAAGATCCCTGAATTCTTAACCATGGATATCTACCACCATTTTACCATGGATATTATTAACTTCTAAATAGGTTGTGTTCTAGTACTATGACCCAATACCATTGCTTCATAATTCATCTCAAAATCAAAATATTTGATAAATATTTTATTTTAATTTAATTTTATAGCATTTTTTTTTAATTGAAACATAATACTTATAATAAAATTACAATATAACAAAATTCTTAACCATGGATATTCACTACAATTTATCATGGACATTTTTAATTTTTTATTAGACTTTATTACAATACTATGGGCCAATATTATGGCTTATCAATACCACTTGTCCAAAAACCACAACTCATTTCAAAATCAAAATATTTTACAACATTTTTTTAAATTAAATCTAAAATCAAAAAAGTATTGGGGAGATGTTGTAGCAGTGTAAATGATTGTAAACATTTACTTGTAGGTTGGATTAAAAAATAATAAAAGGTTAAAAGTAATTTTATGAGCTCTCGCCCAATGTGTAGAGATTTGTAATTAGTGTAAAGATTTTAACTTGGTCAAATTACATAAAACTAAAAATAAAAGTAAGATGAAATATAAAATATAAAAATAATAATTATAAATATAGTTATAATTATAATTAATGATAAACCTGCCTAGATCTATCTTAACTCCAAATCTACCAAGCCCCAAGAGAGATCATATCTTGGCATTTGATTTTATTAAGTAAAAATGATTAACTTATAACATTTCATAGTCAATAAAACCTCCATGTAAAAAAATTTACATTCATTTTAAAGTGTTGTTTCATTTTATCATTTTTCTTTTAACAATTCGAAGTATTGTGACTTTGACTTATAATGAGTGTTAAGGTGAATGAGTGCAAGATATGTGATTAGGCTTTGCTCATGTTTTATATTTAAGCTTGTTGGGTTTAAATGTTATAAGACTTTTGTAGAATTTTTAAAGAAGATAATTTAGAATTATTGCTTAAATGTTTGTGACTAAAACAATGTCGATTATGTAAGTTGTATTATACAAATTATTTTGGAGGATACATCCATATTGGTTATTTGAGAATTTTTTATAAATTCATATTCTTGAATATACACATCTTATTGTAAAATGGACCATTTTGCTAAATAAAATTTTCTTATATATAATTTAATGCTATAAATAATAATGAGGAACTTATTAAAATTGGAATAATCTCAAATCCCTAGGAAATTAGTGGATGGGAAGCCACCTGCACGAATATCATTTTTAAAATTTATTAAAAGTAATGGACCATTTTGCTAAATAAATTTTGCTTATATATAAATGAATGTTATAAATAATAATGATGAACTTATCATGGAGGAACTTATTAGAATTGGAATAATCTCAAATCCCTAGGAAACAAGTGCTACATAGTAGCTTTTGTCTACCTCTTAGTAAAAAGATATATGTCTAATTACAAGGCTATTTTTAATATATATGGTGTTGCTTCCAGCCATATTGAAATGGTGCAATTCAAATATTAGATATTTTATTTTAGAAAATAGTGAAAAAGTTTTGAGTTGTAGGATTTACTTATAATACATGGTGTTTCTTCCAGCCATATTGAAATGGTGCAGTTAAACTATTAGATATTTTCTTCTAGAAAATAGTGAAAGAGTTTTGAGTTGTAGGATTTATATTAGTATAATTATTTAATTTTCGCATTAGGAATTAAAGATAATTAGTTGAAGATAGATTTTATAATCTTACCTAGATTATATAACATATGAGTGGTTTAGCTTGTTAAAAAGATTTTGCATCATAGATAAGTTAGGATCATAGTAGGTTTAAGTGTAATCGATATAACTTTGTTAAAGTATTTTATTTTAATCATTAAAATTTACAATTTAAATGTTGATAATAAAGAAAATTTGTTAGCCTCTTAGGTGTAATTTTAGTTGTTAAGATTAATGGTGTTAATGCCATTTACTTTCATTCAATTTCAATAAGGGCTATTTAGAATATAGCTCTAGTTTTTACTAATATAATTTTAAACTTTAGCTTGTACTTGTATTATTAACTTTCACTTGTAGTTGTATTATTATATGTAAACATAACTTCATCATGTGTACAAAGAATTTAATCACTAAAATGATATGTTGGTAGTCCATTTCCATTTTGCTAGTAACTTGTTCTTAGCCTTAGAAGAAGATGATATCTTAGCTAATTAACTTGTTCTTAGCATTAGAAGAAGATGATCTCTTAGCTAATCAAAACAATTTTAGGTCATACTCTAGGGACCAAAAATATAGTTTGGACTAATCATTAATATCCAATACATATTTAATATTCCATGTAGTGCTATGTGTAATCTAAAAGCACCTAATCTTTAGCCCCATATTAATCATTGCACTTTAACCTTGTACATAAAAAGAATATGATAAGTTTGACATATTCATACATAAAAATTTCCATATTGAATTGTTTTAAATGATCATTTACTTGAACATATTCATCTATTAAAACACATGAATTTGAAAGGAAAACTCTTTTGTAAACAATGTGTACAATGTGTACACTTCTCTTGGTAAGAGGCTTAATGTGCAACCAATGGCATTCTATTTTCTTAATTATGGTTAGATGCTACTTATTGCTATGCATATATGAATTTTTTTCATAATATAAATGAAATATAGATTAAATCATTTATATGGGATTTAATTTCCATTAAATTATATATATTCAAACCTTATAAATATAAAAAAAATAAAAATAAAAATATATAGAAACGAAGAAAATTGCTAAAATTATAGTCCTTAGAAATATCCAAACTTTATAGTGTAGAAAGAGAAAAGCATTACCATGCCATTATCATTTTACAATTAATTAAGCATAAAACTATAATTTGTATATTATAAAAGATAATATTTAATATTTTGTTAAAAAATGTAATATCAATACATAACTATTGTTGTCAAATGTGTATGCCTGATAAGGCAAGGTACATCAGCTATTATTGTCATATGTATGTGCCATATATGCCAGGTGGCAAGGCATTGTATATATGTATGGCATGGAATACCAAGAGGCGACAAAGATTATGATTATATTAAAAATATATCCGGTCTATGGGCTTGGAGTGCTCTTTAGGGTTGATACATTCGATCACTCCTAGAGCCATGGCTGTAGGGAATTAAGAAAATTATACATAGATTCTATGCATTAACAACTCAAAGGAACATGTAGTGACCCGCTTTGGTTGATGGACATTGATCCTTCATACTTTTTTTGTTGAGGACCTCAGGTTGAGGATCCAGACACATGGCTCTATTATTAGTAGATTCGAAGGTTATGTATGTTCTCTATTGATATGATGATGATGATAGATTTGATGGATAGGTATGTTTTCTATTGATATCATGATGATGATAGATTTGATGGATAGGTATGTTTTCTATTGATGTTATGATGGTGATAGCTTTGATGGATATGTATGTTTCCATTTATGTTATGATTATGATAACCATGATGGATGTGTCCCCTATGTTAGCTACTTACATTAGTTCTGATTCAAAATGAACAACGATTTGAATGACTAGGTCATGTTGATGTTTCTATTATGATAATGACTCACACTAAGAAACTTTGTTACTGATGATTATTGAGTATGGTAGGAAAACCACCAGAGGCACTCACATATGATGAGTTGAAAACTTCTGGTTTGATAGAAATTAATATTTCGTCTTTGAAATTCTAAATTCAGTTTGAAAGTTGTTATATATATATATATACTCTGATGATATGTCAGTGGTTGCAGGAACATGTTAGTTTCTTGGTCGAATGACTCACATATGGGTGATGGGGTTGTAAAATTGGATGGAACAACACGGGAGGGGTGGGACAGTGTCCCTGATCTCACCTGCTAACACTCCCGCCATGACTTAGGCTGGAAATATCGAAATACCTTCGCCTTGAATATCACGATGTCGTGGGGGCAGGTCCCAAATTTGGGTCGCTCACGAGGATTTCTGGGGGGGCACGCATCAAGGCGGATTCTTTGATCCCCAACACCATTAGTCTCACTATAGCATGCGACATACGAGATGATAGTGGTCTCTGTCGTTGCACCTATAATTTCCCCTCGTAACCACTGGATGCTTGAAGGGCAAGTGGCGTGGCACCCTTGGAACTTCAAGAGAAATTCTTGAAGGGCATGACTGACTTGGCACCCTTGGCATCAAAAATAAACTCTTAGGGATGGCACCCTTGGAACTTCGAATGGAAGTTCTTGAAGGGCATGACCAACTTCACACCCTCGACATCATTAAAGAAACTAATAAATATATGAAAATCCTACTAATTCATATCAAGTGATATATGATGTTAGAACCAAGGAAATTAAATCAAGAATAAAACTTAGCGTAAGGGAAGAATAGGAAGAAATAAAATACTTTACCATAATAACTCTACCCTTTCCATGTTAAAACAAAATATTAAGTGGATAATGTACATAAGTAACTTAATTAGGCAAAAGGGGGAAAGAGGGACATAGAGTAAAGTATAAAATAAAATAAAAATTAAGAGAAGAGGGTGGTGAATTAAAATAAGATTAATAAATTAAAATTGGAGAAATTTAGAAGAACTTCCATGTGGCAAGAGCCAACATAAGAATATTCATCTAAAAGGCAACTTGAGTTAAATTAGGAGGTAGTTAGGGGACCAAATTTGAGACTTATCAGTTAACTTCAGTAATAAAATTAATGAGTAGGAAAGGGGGAATCAAGAGACAACTAGGAGAAGAAATAGGAAGCCTTGTTGGGGTGAGGAAATACTATTTTAAATTAATATTTAAGTGAATGATTTTGGAGAGTCTTGGTGAGAGGGTGACACATGGGTGGGTGAATAATCAAATTTTGGATTAAGAAAAATAATTAATTATGCATGAAATTCCAAGTGTCACCTATGAATCCTCCTATAAAAGAAGGGAGAAGCCATGGGAAAGGGGAATTTTTGCTTACCCTATGGTTGGATGGAGAAGATTATGTCATTGTGAGTGGTTACGAGCTATAGTTGAATTTGGTGAGGTAGAGTATTTTAGAGAGGGGACTCTTGAGCCAATGAGTGCTCATCTCTATCAACTAGCACATTCCTTCGTTGTACAATCCCATTGCAGCTCGAGGGTCCGCGGGGAAGAAGAGTACCCAAGGATTAGGCTGGGAGGTCAATCGGTTGGTCATTACATTTGGATTAAGCACAACCACATTCATGCTTGGTGGTAGATGACAACAAAGGAGCTCAAGTAGCGGCAAGTCAAGTTTGAATCTCATCTACGGGTGAACGATACCTATGTTATTTATAATGTTTTCTTTTATATGACTTCATTGTGCCTATAATCAACATGTAAATTAGATGTATGTGTAATGAAGTTAAATCCATGGATGCTTGATATAAGTGATTTATTTTTTCTTAGTTTCCAATTTTGTATACTTATGGCTTAAATTCCTAGTTTACTATATTATCTCCTTAAAAAAAAAAAAAAAACTTTATTTAATTAAAGCATAGCGTTCATCTAGTAAAGTATAGGGTCGGTCCCTACATTTGGTATCAAAGCTTAGGTTCAAAATCTAGGACCTATGGACCCTTTGATACTTATTTTCCGTAAGTGGCATTATGAATTCTCATTTAAAAACAAAAAAATTTGCATCTCAAAAAAGAAAAAAATAAAATAAATTTGCAACTACCTCAAAATAAATTTTTCAAGGCCTACAAAATATACGAGTTAAATAAACCTTCAACAAAATTTGTGCTTCAATTTCTTCTTCAAAAAAAAATAAATAAAGAAAGAAAAAAATTGAGTAAGATTCCACTTTTGTTAGGCCGTAAATTCTATATCATTGTTGTTGGATTTCTACAAAATTTTCATCTTCCATCTAAGCTTTGTCAGCTCGTTCCAACTCTACCTGGTTGTATATAATTTTGGTTTGTTTATATAACTTGAGTATAATTAAATCGTAGATATTGGAGATCTCAAAATAAATATAACGGATTTAGAAAACAATTGTTTTCCTCAATTAAAAACATAAAATGATGAATGAGTGTATTTACCATTTAATCATGATCATAAAGACTTAGAAGAAGCCATCATTTTGAAATGGGGACCAGCTCGCATAAAGCCCCTTCTCCAATTATAATTGGGCACCACATAATAAAGCATTTCGGCTTTACTAAGTTCATAGATTTGTTTTGTTAAGCCTGCGATCTGTGACTAAAATTGAGTCTCCATTCTCATATACTCCAGCGCTTCCCTGAGAGTTACGTTATATTGTTGCATTAAGGGATTATCCACAACTGCATTCACTTTTGTATATGATCCATATCCAAATTTTTTTAATATAAAAATCCAACTATTTATTTTTATGGATACGGGAGTTTGTAAAATCTATGCATCTCTTCGAAAGAAAAAAAAAAAAAAAAAAACTAACCGTTGTTTCAGAAAATCGAAAGAAAATTATTCAAACTATGTTGTCGAGGATGATTACGAAAAATAAAAAATAAAAAATAAAAATAAAAATAGGTACATTTTCCTTTGAAGAAACAAAATTTGTAGGAATAACTGTATATATGTTTGCTTCATGGATGCTTCGTGGATATGCTTGGATGAAAGATCTGAATTCCACCGACCAATAAGTAAACAGGCAGGTGACAATATGAAGAATCACGAAAGCACCAAAGACAATAGTTGCATCCAGAAATTCTATACTAAGAAGGATAGCTAGGAACCAAACGATAGATAAAAATCGCAACAGACCATATATCTAAGCGCCATGGCAATGATTTCCATCTCAAAAGCTCTATTCGATCCACAACCTTTCCTTCTACTAAAAACCCCACCTTTATGCCGAGCGTTTCTCCAGGTCATAAACACCTCATAATGACAAATATTTTCCGTTTTTTTACACAAATATGGACTCTTAAAATTCGCTGGTAAATTAGAAAATCTCTTACTCTTTCTATTTCTCTACATTTACTCTTCTCATTTAACTCCGGTAAAGAATTCTCTAGTAAATTAGAAAATCTCTCCACATTTATTGTTCTGATTTCTCTATATTTACTCTTCTGATTTAACTTCCATAAAGAATTCTTCCAATTTCATTTTGGCTAAAAATAAGTAACAAGAGCCAATCCACTAAAAATATTTGTTAGTCATTAATGGAACAGGAAACGGATTTGAGGGGCTTCTGCTCCATGCATTGAAACTTCACTCTATTAAAATTTTGATTTAAATTAATTATTAAGAGCATGTAAATAGTCAGTTACTCTAGATCTAGTCTAGATCAAATTAAGTGCAGTTTTTAAATAGGTAACAGTCGATTACTCTAATCACCCAAATCTAGTTAACCTTAAAATAATAAATTTAATTTTTACTAGTTATTCTGACCACTGTTGTTTTAATAAACTATTTACTTAAGTTTACATTAGCTTTTCCTCATAGGTGAAGGAGCAAACGTGATCTTTCTTAATGCATCAAAATCCTTCATGCCCAATGAGTCTTAAGCTCTGCTCTTATAGATCCTCCACTACACACGGTTATGAATTCTGTCCATTTCATGAGCTTCACTTAACCTTTTTTTTTTTTTTTAACTAGAACGGTTATATTATAGAAAAAACGCTGATAGGGCAGAGCCTATGCAGCCAATACAATCAAAATCTCAGCCAGAACAGCCATTACAACAAGGCCTCCATTAGCCTTTTAAGGGATAATGGACATATATGGAGCTTCTGCATTTAGGCTTATCATTCCTTCTTGAAGCGTGCAGCCTATGTTGGCCAATTTATCTGCTTCCTTGTTGAGGTCTCTCAGAATGTGGAAGACATTTACTGAGGGGAAATTCCTCAGCATTCTGTTTACTCTTACTAATTGTTTGTTGAGCACCGGGTTCTTAAGTCCCTTCTTGCTGGCTATTGCTTTTATCAACACCTCTGAGTCTCCAAAGACTGTTATTTCGCTTGGATTTTCTTTTCTGACAATTTGACATGCTTTCCATAAACTTAGAATTTCTGCTTGATTATTGGACTTCAGCCCCAGGCCCCAACTGAATTCCTCTTTATTCCCATTTGGATAGTAAATCACCCCACCAGCACCGGATCTTCCCGGGTTGCCTTTTGAGGCACCATCAAAGAAGACAGATATCTTGCCTTGAGATTTCCACCACTGGTGGAATTTGTCCTCCGAAATGCGAATCTGCCAATGTTCCACGTAGATAGGGCGAAGTTTTGCTGGAGAGATGGTCGAGCCGGTGAAAGGAGCCAGCCACATCCTTTCATCAGGTCGAAGAGTGTTATCCTCTTTGTTCTGAGAGTTAATCAAGGTCTCTATTAGGAGGGATTTGGCCTGGTCCGCCACTTTAGTTGCTGTCATTTCTTTATTGCTGAAGATGATTTCGTTACGGGCCAGCCAGATCTTCCAACACACATATTTGGGGGCTGCTGTCCACACCTTATGCCATAAGGAATTGCTAACAGTTTTATGTGGGTAAGCTGAATTCCAAGAGAGAAACATGGAGTCTATCGCACCTTGAGAAGGTGAGTGCACATTCAGTCCAACCAGAAAGAAGGACCAAACCTCCTTCGCGAATTCACATTCTAGAAACAAATGACCTGAAGTTTCTAGCGCTGCTTTGCATAGAGCACAACGATGGGGGCCAACAATATTCCTCTTGCTCAAGTTTTCTCCTGTCAATATTTTGTTTTGGAACAAGATCCAGAAGAAAAAGTTAATTTTGGGTATGCTAAATCTGTCCCAAATCAGCTTCCAAATAGTCACCGGATGAGGCGAGTCTTTTTTGCTTTGAATTTGGAGATATCCTTGCTTTGCTGTATAGATTCATGTTTTCCCCCATCCCCAATGATTTGCTTCGTCTTTATGCACCGGGGCGTAGTCAGAGATGGCGCTTTTAAAAGAAGCTAGCTGGTTTTGTAAGTGCGCTGGAGGCTTGGGTAAATTCCATTACAGCCAATTGCCATTAGTGTCCCATTCCGATATATTGTCGATCTTCCTTATTCCTTTCTCTTTAAACCAGTCTCTTAACTCTTTGAAGTCATTGGAATCGTCAAGTGGAGAGTGACCCATAATACTGTCTCTCCAGATCCTTATGCTTTTCCCGTTTCCTGGTACTCTGTACAGGTGAGATCTGAAGAAATTAATGCCTCTGCTGCAAAGCTTCCATACTTGCGTGCCTTTTGGTGATTTGTCGACTATGAAGGAGGAAAGAGGCCGATTCTTGAGATATTTGATCTTGAAGATTTGACTGACAGGATGTAGGGGATTGTTGATTAATTTCCACAGGAGTTTGCAGCCCAGAGCCAGATTGGCATTCTGTGGATCGCGAATTTGCAGTCCACCTTCCAAAAGAGGTTGTTTCACAGTTTCCCAGTTGATTAAGTGGAACTTGCTTTGATTTCCACGACCGCCCTTCCACAAGAAATTTCGCATAAGTCTGGATATCTGGTCAGAGATTGCTTTAGGGGCTAGCATCAGAGCTGCCTGATATGTGGGCAGAGCTGAGAGGACAGCCTTGATGAGTGTGAGTTTGCCCCCAGTGGTGAGCCAGAATCCTCCCCACACTCCTATCTTCTTCTTGAATTTCGAAATGACTTCCTCCCAGAGATGATTCCTGTTGGTTCTTAACATGATTGGGAGCCCCAGATATTTCAACTTGTCCCACTCTGCAAAGCCAGTAAAACCCAAATCATTGGCAATTTTCTCAATAGTGTATTGGTCAGTGTTCCAACCATAGACTGCACTCTTCTTTTCGCTTATGAGCGCTCCTGAAACACTACAAAACTTCTGGAGAGTGTTTCTGAAGGAGTTTGCCACTCTAGCAGAGGCACCCCCAAGCAGGATCGAATCATCGGCGAAGAAGGCATGATTCACTGGATCGATGCCATTTGCAATTCTAATACCAGGGATATTTCCATTGTTTTTTTCTTTGGTGAGCTTTCTGCTCAAGGAGTCCGCCATGATAATATAGAGGAATGGGGAGAGAGGGCAGCCCTGCCTCAACCCTCTGGTGGCCAGAAAGAAGTTTGTCGGTCTGCCATTAACCAATGGAGCAATCCATGACCTTTCTAGACAGGCTTTGATAATATTTATAAAGTCTTGGCTAAACCTGAAGGAGGAGAGAACCCTGTACAGGAAGGATCTATTAACTCTATCAAAAGCATTACACATGTCCAGTTTAATAAGCATACCTTGTTCTTTACGGCCGTGGCTGGAGTGCAGAGCTTCCTGGACTTGTATGACATTGTCCAAAATGTGACGGCCTTTCACGAATCCTCCTTGAGCTGGAGAGATCAATTTTTGCAGAAGGGGTTTTAGCCTGTTCGCCAGAAGTTTGGTCATAATCTTGTAGGAGGCATTACATAGTGAGATTGGCCTGTATCTGTCAAAAGAACCAGGATTTGCTTCCTTGGGGATTAGTGCAAGGAATGTGGAGTTAATTCCACCACCCACCTTAGCCTTTCTCATGATACCTTGAATCATTTTGAGAAGATCAGATTTGATTAGCGCCCAGCATATTTTGTAAAAATGGATTGAAAATCCATCTGGGCCTGGTGCTTTATCCGGCTCCTTTGACCACACGATCCTATAGATTTCTTCCTCCGAGACCAAATTCAAGAGGGAAGTATTGTCTTCGGAGTTAACAAGCTTTGGAATGTTTGACAGAAATTCATTGGTGTCCTCCTCGCTCCCATTCCTTTCTGCAGTGAGAAGATTATGGAAGTGTTCCTCGGCAGCAACCTTAACTTGTTCAAAACCTTTACACACCTGACCATTGGCTAAGGTAATTTCAGCGATATGATTTTTTGATAATCTGGCCCTGTACTGTCTGTGAAAATAAGCAATGTTTCTATCTCCAGCTTTAAGCCAGAGGCTGCGAGACTTCAAACGCCAGTGCTCCTCTTCATTTCTAAATGAATTGCATGTTCTCCTTTGTGCAGCGTTTTCCTCTATTAGGTCTGCTGGGGAGATGTCTTTTTTTTCCAAATCAAATTGTAGATCTACCAACTGAAGAACAGCCTCTTTCCTCTGGCTGGTGGGAGTTTTAATAGCTTTCTTAATCCAATCTTTTAAGGCCTTTTTTGTGTTTTTTATCTTTTGCTCCCACACATAACTTGGAGAGCCCGTGACCTCTATTCTCCAAGCAGATTGAACTGTTTCGTAGAACCCATCTATTTCTGCCCAGAGAGGGTTAAAGCGGAATGGCAAAGGGTCTAAATCTTCTTCATCCTTTATGCATAGAAGAATTGGTTTATGATCTGATGTGAGTTTTGGGAGGATCTTGGTTAACACAATTCTGTTGTCCAGCATAATGGAGCTGCTGATGAGGAACCTGTCCAATCTTGCTGAGATATGGTCTCCTCCAGTTCTGTTATTGGTCCACGTATATTCTCCTTTAACTGGCTTGAAGTCTACAAGGTCCCACTGTAGAATAAGATCTTCCACAATGGGGAGGAAGGGATCCCTCGAAGAACTCCCGCCTCTCTTCTCTTTAGGATCCAGCACTATGTTCAAGTCACCTCCTAAGATTAAGTTCTGAGGATTATGCAGCTCTAGGTAATCTGAGAGTGACTTCCAACACTCTTTCTTTTCATCATAATGTACAGGAACATATAAGTTAAACAAAGCCAGAACTAGATTGCTTGCTTTATGTCGAAGTTCAGTAAAAATCCAGTGTTGAGATTCATGAGATCTTTCTAATGAAAAGAGTTTTTGAGACCAGAAAGTACCTATTCCCCCTGCTGTGCCTCTTGCACTGATTGCCTTGCCTGAGTCGAATTTCCACTTGGTGTTGCTTGTATTCAGAAGGTGCTCCCCCTTTATTTTTGTCTCTTGGAGCATTAGAATGTCTGTGGGTTCCGTTTTCAATAGATCTTTAATTGCTTCTGCCTTGGTGGGATTCCCCAGACCCCTACAGTTCCAAGAGACCATTTGCATCATTTAAAACTAGAAGGGGTAGGTCCACCTCCCTTGGGGGTCCTTAATCTGGTATTCCTTCCTAGGGTCATCTCAATGGTAGTTTGGCTGCCTAGGGTTTTTTGTCTTTATGATTCTTCTTCCCTAGTTTCTCTATTTGATTTCCTGCCAGCTCTCTTTGATGGCCTCTCGAAGGTCTCATCATCCGAGGATCCCATGGTTTCTGTATTCTTCTTTTTAGACTTGATAATATCTGCATAAGAAGGGGAAGAGGTATTACCTTGAGAGGGGATTAAGATGATGCCTGGATCTGGAACGGTGATGTTGTTCTTCGGGGTTGAACCATCCGACTCTGCTTCTGGAGGGTCTAACTAAAGATTTAGAGATTCGAAGGGGTTTTTATCCGCTTCTATACTGGCATTGTCCTTACTTCCTGCGGTTTGTGTGTTTGGGTTTTCTTGCCCTGCTTGGTTCTCCACTCCTTTGCCTTTGTTTTTGTTGTTCTGTCTGCTGTTTGATGGCTTCTTGACTTGATTCCATTGTTCTCCTTTTTCTTTCTCTGTTAGCTCTTCATTTTTTCTCTTGCAGTATCTTGCAAAGTGTCCGTATTCGTGGCAGTGTCGACATTTGAAAGGGAGCTGCTCGTAATCAAGCTCCTGGATGTGTGACCAATCTACTACCGTGAGCTTGATGGCTTCAGGCAGCCCAACTTCTAGGTCAACTTCAACACAAATGCGAGCATAGGAGAACTGATCCTTCCTCGGCGCTTGATCAATGTATCTTCCTAAGGCGTTGCCAATAGACTGCAGAGATCTCTGATTCCAGCAATGAAGGGGAAGATGGGGAAGTCGCACCCAAACTGGCACCGCCGTGGGCACATCCTGAGCAGGGTCGAAATCTGGCGACCATTTATTCAGGTAAAGACCTTGAGGACCCATAAAATATGACCCGTTTCGGAAGATCAAGCTTCTATCTTCCACATTGTCAAAGACGAAGACAAAAAAGCCTTTCCCCACAAAATGGCTCTTGATGCTTTCCTTAACCAGAGGAATCCAGTTCCTTTTTACCCATTCATCGACTGCCTTCGGGGAAGGCCATAGCCCTGTAAACTGGCCTATAAGTCCCCTTTCTGCCAGATTCAACGCAGATTTGCACGTTTCTTCCACTGGCAAAGATACCGTGGGGATGTTAGCCAATTTCTTCACGAATTTCTGCTGAGAACCGGTTGGGGGCCGGTTACCCGAAGCTACAACAAGGGAGATGAAAGCTGCAAGCTCAGGAGACGAAGGGGGGGAGGCCGCAGGGCCCCCTCCAGGATCCATGGTGGAGGAGACCGCTCGAAGAAGGGGCGCCGACCAGGCGCAGCTAGGGCAGCTGCAGAGCTACCATGGGTGCGCGCGCAGAGGTATAACAATATTATTCGTACATCAACCAACAAAAGGTCGTGGGCTTGGCCCGGAACGGTTAATCTCTCGCGGCGAGCCACGCCCTCGCTCAGGATTGAGCACAGGACCTGTCCGTCTTTACGAGAGCGACCTTACCACTACGCCGCCTCCACAGACCTTAAAAGGTCGTGGGCTTGGCCCGGAACGGTTAATCTCTCGCGGCGAGCCACGCCCTCGCTTAGGATTGAACACAGGACCTGTCCGTCTTTACGAGAGCGACCTTACCACTACGCCGCCTCCACAGACCTTATGAGCTTCACTTAACTTACAAACTTATGAATGGTTGTATTGAATGATGTCTTCTCATAAACTTATAAAAAAAATTAAAATGATAATAAAATTGAATGATGTTTAGGAAGAAAAAAAAAACTAAGCACATTCTTGGTCACCACATTGAGAAGTTGGTTATTTCATTTGGTCTTATTAACAAGTCTCCTAGGATACCTATTCTCTGGTGTTTTCCCCTCAGCAATCAAGCTAATTTCCAAGATTATTGGGTGAGATTTTGTTGTACAAAATGCTAACTGGTTTCACCATTTCAAGGATTGGTTGGATCATGTTCTTGTGGGGATTATTGGTAATCCAAGATGAAACAAGAAAAAGCATTGGCTTGTGTAATAGGAAAATTATGCCATGGTAAGTATTGAGTTGAGTCAGACTTATGTGTTTATTTTACAAAACAATCTATATTTTATTTTATTTTTCTTCTTTCTGGAATGGATCAAAGGAACAATAAAAACTACCTTGACATAATTATGAATTTTCCTATGAACTATTTCTAACCTATTTCTTAGAATATTTTCAAGATTTTAGAACTTACACGTATCTATTTACAGGTGCTTATCTTATATTGCTAACTTCAACAAGAAATGAATATCTTGATAAGAAATAAATAAAAATAAAAATCTACATTGCATATGGACAATTGTGACAATAATAATGATTGAGATCAAATCTCTATGAAAAATCTGTGTCATTCTTGACAAAATTTTCAAAAATGTGATTTTCTGTGTATATACACACATTTTTCCTTATTGAAAAAATTTTATTCTAATTTTTTATCGTACAATCCAAATTCTAAATCTCTATTTCTTTTTTTCTGTAAAGACTTGAGAAATTATATAGTTAATAACATCCGTGGAATTGCCTCTCCACACGATAACGACTTCCATTTTCAACTTTCACAATTATGTAAATTACTTTGAGTACGTGTCCATTGGATAGAGTACACGTTATTTTACGGTAATTCAACACGTTGAGTTTTTAAGTTTTACCAATACAATGGTTATCAAGATAATGTTTTGGATGACACGATCAAATTTTATTTTTAACAATATAATGAGAAGGGAAGTAGGTCATAATTTATTATAGTTTATGTTTGGTATATTGATATTTTAGGTTTGATTTGTTTAAAAGAGTTGAGATTGATTGTCAATATTTAAATGTACGATTATTTAACCCAAAATATTTAGATAATGAGAGATAGCAATGAATCCATATTTATTTAACCCAAAAAAATAATATTATATATAAACATTTTTGTAATATCATATATACATTTTTATATGTGTGGGGTAATGTGGTATATTGGATACTAAGCTTCACAAAGTTATCGTGGTTTTGATGTCGCTGGATTATATTTATATAGGTAGTATCGCAAGACATTAAGTTATATCCCAAATTACCTATTTTTTTTTTAACTTAATGATTCTTTACTAAATTAAAAGGCATCTGAGAGCACATATTTTGAAAAAGCAATTTCATATATGATTAAAATTGAAAAAACAATTCCAAATGCATAGTCACATATTATATTAGATATTATTTATATGAAATAATTTAGATATTGAATTTATACATATTGAAATTTATTAAAATGATAATGAAATATTTAATTATAATATTATTTTATTTTATATATAAATAAAATTGAATGATAAGAGTAACATCAAAAAAAAAGGGAATATATGTTGTTTTTAGAAAGTAAATCAAAATTTGATAGTTGATTTCCCTCTGATTTCTTGATGAGTGAGTAGAGTTGTGAGTGAGTGAGTGTGATTACATGTTCAAGTTTAAGTAAGATTGAAGTACAACCTTGCTCATTTTACCGTTGAAGTGCAACCTTGCTAATTTTAGATAAGATGTTGGGTTCTAAAGTAACTAATATGGTAAAGAAATGCTATAATTTAGGGATATGGCTGCATTATTCATGCATGATTATTAAAATGTTTGTATGGTCATTTACCAAAAAAAAAAATCCTTAAAAATAGTTCATACTCTAGTGAATAAATATATCACTTACTTTTCACCATAATTTAAGCAACCCTGTGCACAAAAGGAAATTTTAGAGAATTAAGATGTAAATACATTTTTTTTTAGGAGTTACTTCCCTCCATTATTTATGTTTTCCCCAATACTCAGTTAGGAGTAAAACTGAAATGGTGTAGACTTACTAGTGTTTATTACCCACCAAATTTTATGTAGACTTACTAATGTTGATAACCCACCAAAATTTATGCAAGTACTTGTATGTGAGCAAATTAATTGATCTATCCATTTCACATCTCAAATTATTAGTTTATGTGAAATCAAAACTATAAGATTGGATTTTCGTATTGACCATTATTAATTTGACATTGGTCATTATAGGTTATGATTTTTAAGCAATTTTTCCATATCTTAAAATTCTAAATTAAATGACAATGAGCAACACTTGCTATAGAATAAATATTATTAATTTTTAAAGAAAATGAAAGATAAAAAGAGACTTCAAAGTAATTATAGGTTCACTTAAATTAAAGTGCATAGTCCTATAATACTCTATCCATAAATCCAGGGGTAGACAAAGTGATATATTGAAACACATACATCAATTTAATATATTTTCATCATGGCTAATGCATATCTGAAAGTTAGAATGGATTTTATATGCATATTAGATGTATCCTTAAGAGTTAGTAACTCATAAATATTGTGATACTTAATAAATAAGTTATGTTATTTAATACTAATACTAAAGTAGTAAATTCCTTATGAGATATGAATACTAGAGTGTAAATTGATGTTTACATTTAGAAAGGATGTTAGTCTCCTAAATTATGGCAAGCAAACTTTTCACTCTTTGAAAGTCGATCAAGATCCTTTATATAATTGATCAAAGTCAATGCAACAAGATAGTCATTCACGGAGGAATCCAATACCAATAGATTGCTAACAATAGATAATATTGGAACAATTATTGAGTCTAGAGCACATGGAAATAGAGTATGATGACCTAAGAATATGGATCGAAAATATGTCAACCCAAGGATTAGTTGGAGATGACTCTTTCTAGGATGAATCATCCACTAGAAATCAAACAAGAACTCTTAAGGGTTAGACTATCCTTTGATATCTGAGACAAAGTAATGATGAGAATAGTAACAAGCATGTTTTGTCCTTTCATCTTGAGAAATCCCAGATGATAGTCTACTTCTTTTCTTATTTTAGGTTATTAGTAGTTGTATGGTTTTACTAAAGACTTTTCCAAAGAAGGCCACAAGTATGTTGTCTTGTGCATGGTTCTTCACCCAGTTAATCTATCTCATATGATTATACAATTTACTATAAAAGAATATGGCTCATGACATAGTGGTTTTTGGAACACTTAGCCATCACAAGTGATTTGGAACACCTAGGGACATGTTAGTGGATCCAAAAATGGGTCAGAGATTATTTACATTAAAAAGATACTATATATATGGCTCGGTACACTGTACATCAGGGAATCAATGTATTGATTCCTTTATTGGAGAAGAAGAGAGAACATGCAATTGCTTATTCTTCAACATATGCATAGTAGAGACGTGCAATGTCTGTGATAAATGGAGTTTAGCTTAGGTGATTGTTGAGACAATGATGATTAGACATATTGAAACTGATAATTACAATGCGCTTAGGTTCAAATATGTGACATCTAAGAAATTCAAAAGGATTATTACTATTTTGGGTAGGTTGATATTGAGTCCTAACTTTTGGAGCCTATCATATACTTTTATGGTTTTATTTATTTTTGGAGCTTAATCATCAAATGATATTAATGATCTCATGTTAAAGGATATCTACTATGTGGTGATTCCTAGCCTAAGAGCCATTTTATTAATTAAACCTAAGCAGTGTAAGTGATGTAGTTGAGATTAATTCCCAAGAAGAATTGATGCACCTTAACATAGGTTCATTTCACATGCAGTTTTGAGTTAATGGTCACTCACTAATTGTACATCCTCTTGTGAGATATTTTATGGTGGTAGATGTTAAACATATATAACTATGATGATTTTAATTTCATATGAAATCAATTGTGTTAATAAGTGAGAAATAAACATTTATAAGTTGTAGATATTTTGTTAACTTACTTGGGGATGGTTTTATAGGAACTAATGTGTTCCCAGGTAGTCCACATTTGTTACAAAATAAGGATTGATGTAATGTATTAGGCATATCCATACACATATTGTACATTTCGAATGACGATGTGTGCCCTAAAAGTATTGGCATCAAGAATGGTAAAATATAATGGTGGGGCTTGTTTGTCAAAGCGTGCAACACATATTAAAATAAGGTCATTTAAACACTAGATAAGGGAGGTAATCAAAGTTAAAAAGTGAATATGATGTTGATATTACTTTCATAAAGGGAGCCATAATTAGGATGAAAGATATTTTAAGTTTGAGCTTTAAATATTTTGGTATTCCCTAATGGACAAACATTAGGGAGAAATTGCTCGATTTAAAAATTGAGGATACTTGGCACAATGAGGATATCAAGGGTTTAATAGAGTATGACAATGATATGCATCATTGTCTTCCTTTCCTTTCCTACTCTAAGGACTTCGGGGCGAAGTCCATTATTAAGAGGGGTGTATGTAGTGGCTCGTTTTGGTTGATGGACATTGATCCTTCATACTTTTTTTGTTGAGGACCTTAGGTTGAGGATTCAGACATATGGCTCTATTATTAGTAGATTTGAAGGTTATGTATGTTCTCTATTGATATGATGATGATAGATTTGATGGATAGGTATGTTTTCTATTGATATCATGATGATGATATATTTGATGGATAGGTATGTTTTCTATTGATGTTATGACGGTGATAGCTTTGATGGATATGTATGTTCCCATTGATGTTATGATTATGATAACCATGATGGATGTGTCCCCTATGTTAGCTACTTACATTAGTTCTGATTTAAAATGAACAACGATTTGAATGACAAGGTCATGTTGATGTTTCTATTAAGATAATGACTAACACTGAGAAACTTTGTTATTGATGATTATTGAGTATGACAAGAAAACCACCAGAGGCACTTGCATATGATGAGTTGACAACATCTAGTTTGATAGAAATTAATATTTCATCTTTGAAATTCTAAGTTCAGTTTGAAAGTTGTTATATATATATATATATATATATATATATATATATATATATATATATATATATATATATATATATATATATATATATATATATATATATATATATATATACTCTGATGATATGTCAATGGTTTCAAGAACATGTTAGTTTCTTGGACAAATGACTCACATATGGGTGATGGGGTTGTACAATTGGATGGAACAACACGGGAGGGGTGGGACAGTGTCCCTGATCTCACCCGCTAGTACTCCCACCGTGACTTAGGTTGGAAATATCGAAATACCTTCGACTTGAAGATCACGATGTCATGGGGGCAGGTCCCAAATTTGGGTTGCTCACGAGGATTTTCTAGGGGGTGCACATCAAGGTGGATTCCTTGATCCCCAACACCATTAGTCTCACTATAGCAGGAAACATACGAGATGATAGTGGTCTCTGTCGTTGCACCTATAATTTTCCCTCGTAACCACTGGATGCTTGAAGGGCAAGTGGCATGGCACCCTTGGAACTTCAAGAGAAATTCTTGAAGGGCACGACTAACTTGGCACCCTTGGCATCAAAAATAAACTCTTAGGCATGGCACCCTTGGAACTTCGAATGGAATTTCTTGAAGGGCATGACCAACTTGACACCCTCGACATCATTAAAGAAACTAATAAATATATGAAAATCCTACTAATTCATATCAAGTGATATATGATGTTAGAACCAAGGAAATTAAATCAAGAATAAAACTTAGCATAAGGGATGAATAGGAAGAAATAAAATACTTTACCATGATAACTCTACCCTTTCCATGTTAAAACAAAATATTAAGTGGATAATGTACATAAGTAACTTAATTAGGCAAAAGGGGGAAAGAGAGACATAGAGTTAAGTATAAAGATTATCATAAAATAATTAAAAAAAAAACATTAAGAGAAGAGGGTAGTGAATTAAAGTAAGATTAATAAATTAAAATTGGAGAAATCTAGAAGAAATTCCATGTGGCAAGAGCCAACATAAGAATATTCATCTAAGAGGAAACTTGAGTTAAATTAGGAGGTAGTTAGGGGACCAAATCTGAGACTTATCAGTTAACTTTAGTAATAAAATTAATGAGTAGGAAAGGGGGAATCAAGAGACAACTAGGAGAAGAAATAGGAAGCCTTGTTGCGGTGAGGAAATACTATTTTAAATTAATATTTAAGTGAATGATTTTGGAGATTCTTGGTGAGAGGGTGACACATGGATGGGTGAATAATCAAATTTTGGATTAAGAAAAATAATTAATTATGCATGAAATTCCAAGTGTCACCTATGAATACTCCTATAAAAGAAGGGAGAAGCCATAGGAAAGGGGACTTTTTGCTTACCCTATAGTTGGATGGAGAAGATTATGTCATTGTGAGTGGTTACGAGCTATAGTTGAGTTTGGTGAGGTAGAGTATTTTAGAGAGGGGACTCTTGAGCCAATGAGTGCTCATCTCTATCAGCTAGCACATTCCTTCGTTGTACAACCCTATTGCAGCTCGGGGGTCTGCGGGGAAGGAGAGTACCCAAGGAGTAGGCTGGGAGGTCAACCAATGGGTCATTACATTCGGATTAAGCACAACCACATTCATGCTTGGTGGTAGATGACAACAATGGAGCTCAAGTAGCGGCAAGTCAAGTTTGAATCTCGTCTACGGGTGAACGTTACCTATGTTATTTATAATGTTTTATTTTATATAACTTCATTGTGCCTATAATAAACATGTAAATTAGATGTATGTGTAATGAAGTTAAATTCATGGATGCTTGATATAAGTGATTTGATTTTTCTAAGTTTCCAATTTTGTATACTTATGGTTTAAATTCCTAGTTTACTATATTATCTCCTTAAAAAAAAAAAAAAAAAAAAAAAAATATATATATATATATATATATATATATATATATATATATATATATATATTATTTAATTAAAGCATAGTGTTCATCTAGTAAAGTATAAGGTCGGTCCCTACAGAACGAAAGCCACTAAACAACAAAAGACAAGTACTTTGGACACAAGCGCCACCATTTATTGCGATCTACACGTCAGCGTAGAAGAATGGAAGCCTCAATGAGATAAATATGGCAAATCCTACGCAATACGGTGTATAAACTCGCTAGATAAAGTACAAGACTCAACATTCCTTCCTCATATATCTACCAATATATATATAATAAAATTAGGCATATAACAGTATCACTTAAATGATTTGATTATGAAATATGTTTGTTTGATTCAAATTCAATTTGACAACCCTTCGAATATAATGGTGTACGTTACATATGCTTGCATTTATATGACATGGACTATTTATTAAAACAATGCACATTAATATGTACTTGATCACCGATATCCGGCCTTAACCCATCACCCTGGATTGCATTGTATCCTAGTAGGAAACTTTTCAAATAATATATTGTTGGCAGGTGTTAGTCTTTGATCCTACAGGTGTTAGTGCCCTGATTGATGATCTTTGAGGCTTAGATCTAATGATGGTGATTGCTCTGTTGGAGGTTAGTGTAGATAAAGTAGCTCAAGCTAGCGTCTTCATACCTAGCTTCTCTCCCTCAATGCATGTATGTACAGCCAAGCCATCACACAAACCAAGCAATCTCAACAACATATCCGCATTAAGATACAATGGATCCTCTATATTTCACTTGATTTCAGCAGATCCAAGTATAGTTAGATAAAGTAGCGCAATAGCCCCACTCGAGATAAAGTACAAGACTTGTACTATAGATATGAATGCTTTTGCAATGACAATACAAATAATGGCTGCAAAATCTAAACATTTTGCAATAAGAAGTGAAAGTTTTTTGCCAAATAGATAACAGATAATTCCTAATAAAATAATTGTAATAAAATAAAATAAAAAATTAATTTCCAAAGTTAAACTTTGATAAAATAAAAAATATATAAAATAGTTTACCAAATTAATAGAAGGTCAACTCAATACCTATTGCATAATACCTACTAAGGCAGGCATAATAATGAAGATGTCCCTTTTTGAAATTGGTGAGTCTAGGCATTGTCTACATTTTTCATCTCTATTTGACATTTGTCCATATGTTGTTTTGACATGGGTCAACTTTAACTTAAGAAAGAAAAAAAAAATTACACATCTTATTGTAAAATGGACCATTTTGCTAAATAAGATTTGTTTATATGTAAAATAATGTTATAAATAATAATGAGGAACTTAATAGAATTGGAATAATCTCAAATCCCTAGGAAATTGGTGGGTGAGCAGCCAAGTGGCACAAATCTAATTTTTAAAATTTATTAAAAGTAATGGACTATTTTGGTAACAGGAAATAATCAATAAAGGAAGATCTGAATTTCTTGCCTCTAAGGAACAAGATCTACAGAAGCAGCTAGAAGACAGATACAAACAAGAGGAAATCCTCTAGAGGCAGCAATCAAGAATACGTTGGCTGAGGGAAGGAGAAAGAAATACCAAATTCTTTCATAACTCTACTGTTCAAAGAAGAATGCAAAATAGAAACAGCCATATCACCAATCAACAAGGGGAACGAATGGAGAAGCATGAAGAAATGGAAAAGGAGCTCTTGAATTACTTCAAAGGCATCCAACAAGAGCCTCAGGTCAATAGACAGCAGGCAATAGACAAAATCATGCAGTTGATCCCTAAATTGATCACTGATGAGCATAATAGAATGTTATTGCGGCCAGTCTCACTTCAGGAAGTAGATTGCGTTGTGGCACAGCTCAAGGATGGCAAGGCGCTGGGCCCAGATGGATTTACCTCAAACTTTTTTCATCACTTCTAGGATTTCATCAAACATGAAGTCTGGCAACTCGTCGAGGAATCTAGAACCATGCATTGGCTCCTACCCTCTCTCAACGCGACCTTCATCGCACTGATTCCGAAGGAGGAACAACCAAGCATGCCAGAAAAATTCAAGCCCATCGCTCTTTGCAATGTGATTTATAAGGTCATCTCCAAAGTTGTAGCCAACAGACTTAAACCTCTCCTGCCGCTTCTCATCTCACCTGAGCAGACAGGCTATGTGGAAGGTCGACAAATATTGGATGGTATAATTTTAACTCATGAGATCATTCACTCCTTAAAATTTTGCAAGAAGCCAGGTATGCTCCTCAAAATTGATCTCTCTAAGGCTTTTGACAGATTGAATTGGAATTATATTCAGCAGATTCTCAACGCATTTGGCTTTGACCAAATGTGGATAAGATGGATAATGAACCTTATTTCTTCCACCTTTTTCTCCGTCCTCGTTAATAGAATCCCCTCTCCCCATTTCTCTCCCTCCAGAGGTATTAGACAAGGAGACCCTCTCTCCCCGTTCCTCTTTGTCCTTATGGCTGAAGGTCTTGGCAAATTAATTCACAATGGAGTCAATACCCATATTCTAAGAGGAATCTCCCTTCATGGAGCCCCTGCCTCCACCCACCAGCAATTTGTGGATGATAACATGCTTTTCGGCCACCCTTCTGTCCAAGAAGCTCGCTCTTTCAAAGCCATCTTAACTATTTTCTCAACAACCTCTGGTCTCTCCATTAATGACTCCAAATCTCAAATTTTCTTCTTCAACACGCCTCCCTTGACTCAAGCCAATATTGCCCGATCGCCTGAAAGCACAATTTCTCTAGTCTGGAATGCAGCAAAGCAACACTATTCGCTCATTCAGCAACACAGTTTTTGGGAGATCCGCAATGGCAACTCTGCTAGGTTTTGGACTGATGCGTGGCAAAAAAATCCTCAACTTCTTGAGACCTTCTCTCACATCAATCTAGGCAACAACAACGCGACAATGGAAGACAAGATTTGTCAATTCTGGCTGCCTTCTCACTGTAACGGGTTCAAACAATGGAAATCCTCTTCCCTCATAGCTCCTCAAGGTCAAGCTCATGAATGGGAAATTCTCAGTCTCGAGCTTCAAAGAAGGAAGATCAGATATTTGGAGGACCCTGACATTCTCAGATGGGGCTATACAATGAAAGGTATGTACTCTAAAAAGGAAGCTTATCCTCTAATGCACCCCACGCCCCTTCCTCGGGATCCTCTTTGGCAAATGATATGGGCCCCAAACATATGGCCAAAGATCTCCACTTTCATATGGCTCCTCAGTCACAAACGCATCCTCACCTGGGATAATTTAATCAAAAGGGGATTCATAGGGCCATCCAAATGTCTCAATTGTAATCAAAGCAATGAAGATATCCAGCATCTCATGATGAATTGCTCTCTTGCCAATACTTTATGGGAGAAAATTTGTTTTCGTTGCCAATGAAATAGACCCTCTGGAGACATAACCAATATTCTCCGGATCTGGCCCAAAGCGTCCTTACAATTCCTTCCTACTCAATTCTCTTTGGCAGCTCCTACCTGGTATTCTTTTCTAGTCTCTGTGGAAGGAACGAAACAAACGCATTTTCAAAAATCAATCCTCATCTCTGGATTCCATTTGCGACACCATTTTCCATAATCTGCAGGAATCCCTTGCTCTCCATTCCTGGCAAGAAGAAGATTTTCCTAAGCAGCCGAAAGAGATCGCCATTTGGCAAAACTGGAATCTCAACATTGAGCCAATCACCACCCTTAAGAAACGGTCGGCTCCTGAAACTCCCCTAAAGTGGTCTCGTCCACCTCCCGGGATGTTCAAATTAAATTTCGATGGAGATTCAAAAGGAAACCCAGGGAAAGCTGGCTTTGGAGGCATTTTTAGAGACTCTGAAGGAGAAATGCAAATCATCTACTATGGATCAATAGGGTGGGATACCAATAACTCGGCTGAGTTAGAAGGACTCTGGCAAGGGCTCAGCCTCATCCATCACTACAAATTCTTTCCCATTATCATAGAAGGAGATTCTCAGATACTCATTAATATGGTCAATCAGATCCTCTGGGGTACCAACACAGCAAAGGCAGCAATCAGTTGGAGATTGGCCGCTAGGATTGATCAGATAGGCAACTGGCTAAACAGCAACAGGGCAGTCTCATTTACTCATGTTAAATGAGAAGGCAATAAAGTTGTTGACCTCTTGGCTAATTTTGGTGCTGATAGTACCAATACTCTCATTCATGGCCCCCTTAACATCATCCATGAAAGTGAAATGCTACAAAAATGCACTATGCTAGTGCACAAGGATCGCCCGGATGCGGGTGACTGCCAGGAATAATGGGATGCCGACCCCTGCGCGCCTCCCAAAGAAGCTCGCGTGGGGTGGCATTTATGTGTTCATTAATCCAGCTTGCGACGTCATTAATCCAGGGCAGATGTTCATTCACACCGCCATGGGCATTCATTTGATTATGGCTTCTATTCCAGAGAGTTCGACTAGCAGTGAAAGAATTGCCGCTCCTCTGCTTCCTCTCAATAGTGCATGCCCTCAAGGCTATGCAGAACCTTGCATCCGCACTCCTACAGGTCGGCGTATCACTTTGCTAGCTTGTTCTGAACCGTTGCCTGGGGTGCTTGTTTCGCAGAGCCTCTACTCTCGATTCAATTCTCCCAGGACTCGCACTGAGGCTTTCAGTGGCGACGACTCTCCACTTGAAATCCAGACGACTGCTCTCCCTCGCGGATTTTTCTCTCACGGTGTTTTTGGGCATCTTGCTTGTCCCTTTCAGTATTCTCGTTCTCTTCCAGTCTCTGCAACCATGCCTCGCATTCGTCACAGAATGCAGAGTAGGCAAGGCTCCAGCCGAGGGTGAGCAACGAGTCACCAACCCCACTCCAGCACTATCTCTGGGTCTTCTTCTGCTGAAGAGACTCATGCTCGACCTTGGGATTTAAGTCATGAAAGAAGTTGCAGATGTCATTATGCCTCGACTCCTTCGGCTCTACCAACTCCTCACCCATCTGCTGACCCTCATAACGATGTTCTTCCTTCCGCTCCCCATAGACCTGATCGCCCTCCCATACGCCTCACTTCTCAGCGTGCTGAGCTCCGTTTCGAATGCTCTCATAATCATCCTGTTTTCACAACATACATCACTGTTACGCTTAAATAAGAGGCTCCTTTGCACACTCCTTCCCCTGAAGCCTCTCCTCTATCCCCTCCTGCTTTAAGCCCGCCCATATGCTTAGTTCCGTCTACAGGCACAACCCATCATGCAGAAGACGCACCGCTGGTGATGGATGAAGACACAAACTTAGGTGGCGCTCTCCAGGGCGACCAGAAGGACTGGGCAGATGAATTCGCCTGCAGAGTGGTGGAAGAACCTCAATCTCCAACGCATGATCAGTAATAATCTCAGCGCACAGCTCCTTTTGATTTTTTTTCCCAACTACTGCAATGTTTTTTTGTCTCTTTGTCGCAATGCGCAACTGGAAAGGTTGATAGCTAATCTCAGTTTATTTTTCTTTGTTAAGTACTCTTGCTTAAAATATAGGCTGGTTTCCCCCTCAAGGGCGGCCAAACTAATCTTTACAAGACTGGTTTCCCAACTTGGGTAGTCTGGACTTTTTCTGTTTAGCATGGTTATCAAGCCCAGTGCTCAGGCTCACACAGCTGACACTGTGGCAGTTTTGTAACAATACCTCTTATACATAATAGAATTAGTCTTATTTAGAAAAAAAATAAAAAAAATAAAAGGGACTATTTTGGTAAATAAAATTTGTTTATATATGAATGAATGTTATAAATAATAATGAGGAACTTATCATGGAGGAACTTATTAGAATTGGAATAATCTCAAATCCCTAGGAAATTGGTGGGTGGGGAGCCACGAATATAATTTTTTAAATTTAGTAAAAGTAATGGATCATCTTGCTAAATAAAATTTGCATATATATAAATGAACGTTATAAATAATAGTGAGGAACTTATTAGAATTGGAATAATCTCAAATCCCTAAGAAAGTGGTAGGCGGGGAGCCACATGGTAGGAATCTAATTTTTTTAATTTATTAAAAGTCAATGCAACCTAACAAACTCTGTAATACACTACAGTCGTTAATAAACATTTCACCATGTCATTGATGAAGGCATAAGCTTGCATACATAAATAAGTGCATATGTATATATGCTTATGCATAAAGAATAATATTCATATCCATTTGCATATATGAGCTAAATAACACATAAGATCTAAACATTAATCATCATACAAAGATCTGAACATTAATCATCATACAAAGATACAAGGCACCCATGTTTTCACAGTGGGTCGCTTGGAGGTCCACATTAACCATTATGAATTCTTAGCAATAATTATTAGGTAGATGGTAGCGATTTAACCTCCATGAAATATTCTAAAATTTTCATAGTAGTATACACAAATCAATGATTGAGATCTATCTCCAAAGTAGTTATGTCTTTTTTATCCTTTTTAATTAAATTAATTAATTAAAAAAATGTTATATGAACAAGTGTCATATGAAATGAGTTATGGTTTTTTGGGCATGCAATGTTGATAAGTCATAATAATGGTCCCTGATACTATAACAAAGTCTATTTACAAATTAAGGATCTCCACGATAAAGTAGTGATAAATATATTTAATTAATTTCAAATATCTAAATTAAAGTTAAGTTTGTTATTTATTTATTTTTAATGTTTTTGAAAAAAAAATAGTGATAATTTAATTTTAAGATTATGGCTAAATTAGATATTAAATTGATATATGAGATTTTTCCATTTAAAGTTTATAAAGGTATATATTTTAATCCTCTTCGAATTTGAACCTATAACATTTTACCAAAGAAACACATACTCTTAACCGAAGTTGAAGTTTTTTCATTACTCAAAAAACATATACAAATATTTTAATATGCACGTGGTCTCACACCGACCAGATTTCTTGACCATTTTTATTACCATGCTACATACAAAAAGCAAAATTTCCAATGGAGAGATCCACAACCTTATAGGCCTTACATACCAGAAAAAACAAAAAGAACTAGAAAGACATTGATTACCATAATCAATCATCAGAAGTGATTGAAGCAGGATTATCTGGCCCCGTTCTTGGAAGCAGAGGAGGACGATACAAGTAGTTTACATGTTGCTCAAAGTGAGCAAGCCAAGCTTCCAGCTTTTCGATCTTCTTAGTCAACATATTCTGCCCATGCCGAACAACCACAATTCTTTCGTGGACATGGCATTGAAAATCATGGATTTGCTTCAGCTTGGCTATAAGTGCCTTGTGTTCCTCCCTATAGACCCTATCATGAGATTCCAGCACGTCTATGATATAGTGGACCATCACTTGGATCGGCATATTTCTCCCAGCACGCCTAACAGATGCGCGTCCAATTGACCCCACACCACCCGAATTTCTGCTCTACCCCCGTGTGCTCGAGACTTGGCCATGATCCATTCCCCTATGCTTGTTTCCTGCTACACAGTGACTCTAAGATAGAATCATGCTACCCCTTCCAACCACAGGACCGGCCGAAGACCTTCTCCCACCATGTGCTCCACGACCCCCATGCTAAAATCCGCACACAATTTCGACACCCTAACTGTAGCTATCACCATATTCTCTTACATCACCACCCTAGACTCCATCCGGCACAATTGACCCCTCCACAAGACAATATGCTTTCGCCTTCGCCTAAATAGGGGCACTCAAGGAACACGGACTTGGCTTCATGTTGGTGGTCATGTCGAAACCCATACCCCTGAGGCTAACCTCAATCCATACCAATGACCACCTATTCAAACCCAACACCACACACCCAGAAACGACGCACACTACAAATCAGCTACCCTCCACCAGAAACCCATCATTCCACACAACATGCAAAGAAGGCAAGGTAACCCAATGTCGTTGGTCACCTCAACCCAAAACCATCGCGGAAAAATCACAAATCCAGGCTCATGCAACAAATCAATTACAAAAGTCATAACACGCTTTTATAGGAAAATAGTTCTTATTTTATTAAAATATAATGAATTATCTTCATCTTGGATCTAGGAAAGGTACAAGGGTTTTACATATGTTGATTCTGATATGTGTAATGTGCAATCGAATATTTATTTATATATCATAAATAAAATATGAATATTTATTTATATAACATAAATAAAAACCAAATATATTCATTTTTAAGGTGTGGTTATGGAACTTCATGTTCAAAATCCATGATACCTATGATGTAGTGGGGAATGGACACCTTAAATTAAATTTGAATTAAACAATTCATTTTAGTCATGGCATTTTACACTATCCTTGATGCTAGCATATTAATAAATATGATAAGATTTACATTAAATTATGTATTTTTAAAGATTTCCTTTAGGTGTTTATGAGATTTTTTACGTAGAATGATATAAAATGTTTAATTGAAAAATTAAATGGGCTTGATTTTGAATTTTTTCAACCAATTTACAGTTATATCATAACCTAACCAATTTTTTATATAACAAAAAAATCTAAATTTTTGGTCAAGTTCGTATAGAAATTTCTGCTTTGGGGATTCTTAAGATAACTCCCACACAAAATTGCTTTAGTTAATTATGATAAAGTCCCACCTTAAATCATGTTCAACCTCAGACGTTATTGGGCATTTTTTTGTTTAGGAATGGCCATCCTTGACATAAAGACATCTTAACTACTATTAACTTACATGGTCACTCGTTATTGTGGGACCCACACAAGATTTTCAAAGGCAAACATAATTACTTTGGGAAATATAAGAAAGAACGAAAGAAAATGGATCTATATTTGTTCTATATATGAATATAACATGTGTAAATTTCCATTTTTAAAACTATACATTTTAATGCATAAATGGATACAATGCCTTGAAAGTTTACTTGGACACTTGGATTGTGTAAACTACACTACATAAATTTGCAATTCGAACAAATCTTTGCTACACAAAATTTAAAACTGGAATTAATGGCTCTAAGTGGCTCCAAATTAATTTTTTTTTTTTAAAGGAGATAGCTAAAATTCTAAAAGAAACCCCCTTCTTTATGTTGATTGCAGAATATCCTGGAATATGATGGTCACTCTAGTGAAAGATGCTCTTTATTTAATCTAATTATCAACACACACTTATTTTAGTCATTTCCTCTGTGCAATTACATTTTTTTGTGCGTTAGTGCCCACGAGGGCCTATGGTAATCTTTCTCCCCATTACCTTGCATGTTATAGATTGGATATAATGTGTATATAATATTTTGACATAGTGGTATGATTGGAAAAAAATGGTTTTGCTAGGTGGTTCGAGCAACAACTGTCAAACAAACATCATCACAAGTGTGAGACTATTGAAAGCCTTAACACCTTTCCTCCCCTCCATCCTCCACCATTTAGGTTATAATATTTCCTTTGCAGTAACATCATAGGCATGTCCAATTCCTTCAGTGTTCTTTGCACCTTTAGGGGCAATTTCTACTTCTATGTATGTATTTATTTATTTATATATTTTTTGAATGGTTATTATTGTATAGGGGAAATATATGTAAATGTTAGGTGTTAGAAGTTAGATGTAAATAGTTTTTAAATTCAAAAATTTTAATATTTTAATTTTGTTTTTATTAATAAAATTACGAACATTGTTTTAGATAAAAGAAAATCATAATATACATATCACATTAAAATATATAACATAAAAATAATAGTTATAAATTAAGATCCATTTTACCATATCAATTAAAATAATGGTTCCATAACCATATTTAAATCTAATTCATAAGCACGTAAAAATACTTATAATATAACAAGATTCTTAACAATGGATATCTACCACCATTTTACCATGGATATTATTAACTTCTAAATAGGTTGTGTTACAGTTTAACCATGACCCATAACCATATTTAAATTTAATTCATAAGCACATAAAAATACATACAATATAACAAGATTCTTAACCATGGATATCTACCACCACTTTACCATGGACATTATTAACTTCCAAATAGGTTGTGTTACAGTACCATGGCCCAATACTATCGCTTTTGAATACCACATGCCCAAAAACCATAATTCATCTCAAAATCAAAATATTTGATAAATGTGTCGATGGAAACGCTCCGAAGCAACACCGAGCTAGGGTTCCTACGAAACCCTGATCTGAACCAATATGAAACACCCACCTCACTGTGCATTTTTGGTAGCCATTGTCACACTGACGCCTACCAATTTGAGTGCTCCAAGGATGGGGCCTCCTATGGGAGGGGGATCTGCCCCCTCCTTCAAGTCGATTTTAATGGGAGCTTCCATGTCGTCGCTGACTCCTTCGCCATCCTCCGAATTGAACAAAGGTACCCATGTAGAGACGCTAGCACTAGGGGCCCAATGCCAGGTGCGAATGAGGGGTCGTTGCGTGCCCAAAGCTAATAAAAATCCCAAGGTGGTCATTACCAACAATCACCTAGCGCAATCCCGCTAGTTCATGTAGGATCATGCAATCATATGCAAGTTCATGGGTATTTGGCCATGGGAAGCTAACATCCTCCGCTGGATCAAGTGAAAATGGAAACCCAAAGCTCCCTTTGACCTTCGCCTAAGGGGCAAGGGATTTTTCACCGTAATATTTGAAGATCTAGAGGACAAAAATAGAATCCCAGATAATGGCCCTTATTTCATGAACAATGTTGGCCTATTCATGAGACACTAGGAACCCTATTATAACTGAGATAAGGAACAGTTCCTCGCCACCCTAATCTGGGTCCACCTATACTCCCTCCCGGAGGACTTTTGGGAGCTGGAAATTTTGGAACTCATAGACAACTCTATAGGAAACTTCATGTAGGTCTCTAAAATCACGCGCTGTAAAATATTCTCGTCATACGCCTGCATCTGTGTATATATGAGCATCTCTCAACCTCTTCTGAAATCTATCGAAATTGAATATTATGATGAAACTTGGTCCCAGTCGTTGGACTATGAGCATGTCCCGTTCCAATGTCGATTATGCCATGAATACGGTCACCTATTTCGTGACTTCCCACAACAATCCCAGGCCGCAGCTTCAGGCCCTGCCCTAGACGACTTCCAAGAGGTCCACCGCCAGTGCCCCCCTCCGAACAAAGTGCCCACTCAGGCAAGGTCGACGAAGCACATGCATGCATCTACCAGCCGATCAGCCAAGCCCCCAAATATGGTCATAGGCCGCACTGCCTCGACCTCATATCCCACGCCTAAAAAGTCCGAGAGCAATTGCTTTTCCATCCTTGCGGAGCTGTCAGCGTCACCCGAGTTGGAACAACCAGAGATTCTAGGGAAAACCCTCCAAAACCAAACAACAATGGAAGTGGAGTAGGGCCTGGAAGCGACGAAAGGCAAGCATCCAAGCAAAAGAAAGACCCCGGAAACTCAATCGAATAGCAAGGAAATATTCCAAGTTATTGCCCAGGTATGCCAAGAGTTGGAGCAAGATGTGAAGCTAGAACAACTGCATTCATATGAAAGAGTCATGGTAGATTTTATCGGTATTTGGGTGAAGGATGGTATGGTGGACATCATGCAAGATGATCTAGATCAATTCCACCACATTTACAAGGAATGGGAGAAATGCCACGTTGTGGAAAAACCTAACAACCAACTTGCATTACTACCGCGGGATGATGACCACCCCTCGCAACTCTTCGATCTCAACTCGAGATCTCAAAAGAGTGGGAGAATACCAACATGAGAGGTGATACGAGAAGAAGGAGAAATATTAGTCAATTCAGGGCAATCAAACATCTTGACTGAGTACTACTAAAGATCTCTTCCCCTCTCTTCTTAATGATGTCGATCTCTTGGAATATTCGGAGCCTCAATTCGAAAGGGAAGTTGGGGCACCTCAGAGATATAATACAAAAAGATAAGCCTGATATAATTGTTTTGCAGGAGATAAAAGTGACAAAGGAAAGACTACAAGATATTTCCAGTAATAGTTGGCCCCCTAACGGAGTGCATGGCCTAAACGCTAGAGGCTATGTGAGGGGTTTAGGGATCCTCTAAGATCCTAGATATATCTTGTTTAGCAACTATTTGGCCAACCCTCACTCTATCTCAGGTATATTTGAGTGTCTTGGATCAACGAAGAAGTTCAAGTTAACAGGGGTCTACGGGCCCATAGTGCCTATCCAAAAAGACAGCTTCCTCCGGGGCTTGAGGAACATTAAGGAGCTAGTGGGGAAACCTAACTAGATTGTGGTTGGGGAGTTTAATCTCATAAATGAGCTCAATGAGAAGAAGGGGGGATTTAGAGGATTGGATCAGATATATGTGGCCTTTCAGGAAAACATTCAAGAGCTAGGGGTGGAAGACCTGGAGTTCAAAAACGACATATTTACCTGGAACAATCGGCAAGGCAGTACTATCCAAATAGCCTCAAAGTTAGATTGCTTCCTGCTCTCTGACAATATTCTGCTCCAGGATCTGGTTTTCCAAGCAAAGTTCCTCCCTTGCAAGGGATCGAACCATTGGTCGATCTACCTTGAGATAGATATGTGAATGGCCCCCAGAAATAGGTCGCTCTGCTTTGAATCCTTCTAGATGGAGAACCTAGATCTATTTCCAAAAATGGAAGAATGGTGGAAGACCTCCAGAGTAAAAGGAAGAAACATGATGGAAACCTTTCAATACAAACTTAAATACCTTAAGGGAAGACTCAAGGAATAGAACAAATATGAGTTTGGAAACATAAATCGCAAGAAGCGCCCGCCTCGAGGAAGAATTGAGATCTCTCCAGAAACAAATCATTTTGTATGGGCGTACTAAGGCCCATATAGCCCAGGAGGGGAAGATCTTAACAGAGTTAGAATAAAGATGGAAGCTGGAGGAAATTTTATGGAAACTAAAATCTAGAGTTCAATGGCTCAAGGAAGGGGAGAGAAATACTAAATTCTTCCACCGAACCATGATGCAACACCGCCACCACAACTTTGTATTCTCTCTAAGCAGCCCAGATGGTCGGCAGCTCGTGCAGCACGAGGAGATCTCTAATGCCTTGATCGACCACTTTAAATCCTTATTCATTGAGTCGGAAGTGGAAAGGAGGGAGGCCATCTAAAAGATACAAAAACACATTCCATAATTAATTATCGAATATCAAAATGAGGCCCTCATGGGAGAAGTCTCTCTTACTAAAGTAGAGGAGGTGGTTCGTTCCCTCCCGTCAAACAAAGCCCCTGGTCCAGATGGATTTACCTTGGAGTTCTTCAAGGTGAGATGGAAATTTCTTAGAGAGGAGACCCTGGATCTCATTGAATACTCCCGTCGGTCCCAATGGTTATAGTCACGGTTGAATGCAACTTTCCCCGCACTCATCCCAAATAAGGGAGTTGCTCTAGAACCTAACAGTTTAAGGCCAATAGCTCTATGCATTTTGATTTACAAGATCCTCTCAAGAATCCTGGTGTGAAGGCTTAAACCCTTACTCAAAGTTATCATTGGATCGGAATAGAATGGCTTCGTAGAAGGTCAGCAAATCATGGATGGAATTATGGTCATGCATGAGATGGTGCACTCCTCAGCTTCTTCCCGAACGCCAAGTATGATCATCAAATTGGATCTTTCTAAAGCTTATGATTGTTTGAATTGGGATTTTCTGATGTCAATTTTGGTTGCCTTTGGTTTCTCCCCAACATGGATTGGGTGGGTCAAATCCCTGATATAAACTATGTTCTACTCTATCCTTATGAATTGAGCTTTGTCCCACCCCTTCATAGGATCAAGAGGTCTCAGAATCGGTGACCCTATTTCTCCTTTCCCTCTAGTAACCCACCAACAGTTTATGGACAACAAAATTTTATTTGGGAAGTCAACACTGAAAGAGGCTAAGCAACTAGGGAAAATTCTGGATACCCTCCAAATGGCCTTAGGCACTTTGATAAATGGTGAGAAATCAAACATATTCTTCTTCAACACTCACCCAAGAGTGCAATCTCACCTTGCCAAAACATTGGGCTTAAAAGTTAGGAAACTTCCCAGCATCTATCTTGGAGTCCCCCTAGTGCCTAACTCTCTCAAGACCTCCATCTGGAAGGAAGTTCTTGCCCGCATCGACAAGAAACTCTCGAGTTGGAAGTTTCGGGCTTTGAATGAACCTAGAAGATTGGTGCTACTAAAGGCAGTCCTTCAGGCAATCCCCTTATACCAACTGTTGGCGCTCCCGACTCCTAGTAGTATCTACAAAGAAATGTCAACACGGTTCCATCGATTTCTATGGTCGAGTGCCTAGATTGGCCGGAAATGGGCCCTGGTGGCATGTGAGAAACTTTGTAAACCAAAGACCCATGGTGGCCTCGGGCTAAAAGATACTGGACTATTATCCCAGACCCTTAGTGCAAAGGTGTGGTGGCGATGGATCCAAGGAGGGAAGGAGTTATGGAAGAACATTTGGGCAGATAAATACAGATTCAAGGGTTGTAAAAACCCCCTTAGCCACCACCCAGACCTCCCATCGAGTTCCTCGATTTTGAACAAAGCTAAGGCACAACAAGATTTCATTCGGAAGCATGGTTTTTGGGAAGTCCCTAGCGGTAGAAAAGCTAAATTTTGGTCCAACCGCTGGATGAAATACCCTAGATTAGACTAGGATCTAGAGTTTGCAAGTCTCCAGGCATTCACCTCCCAAATTATTGCGACGCATGTCCAAGAATTCTAGAGGGGCCTTTAGCAGGGCTCCAAGTGGAGACAATGGAAATCCCCTAAAACATGGCCTCCTCGTGACCCCCCTCTAAATTGGGAGGCCCTCTTTACGATTCTCCGCCAATGACACATATTGAATAACGGGGAACCTGATTGACTACGTTGGGGATATCATCAGCAAGGCATGTTCACCCTTAAAGAAGCGTACTCATTGAAATCCTCTGTGGGAGACCTAGAGCTAGACCCTCTGTGGAAAAGGATTTAGTATTCACGCCTCTGGCCAAAAGTCTCCTTCTTGTGGCTGATTGGGCAAGGTAAGCTCCTCACGTGGGACAAAATACGAAAGAAGGGATTTCTTGGCCCATCTTGTTTTCCTTTATGTCGCATGGAGGAGGAAATTACTGACCACCTTCTAAATTTCTACTCAAAGACACTGGAATTTTGGAGATGTCACTCAGAATTCTTTGGAGTCATGGATAGGTCTGCTAACTGTCCGCGGGAGTCTCTAGACACATGGCGATGGACCTTGTTCAAGAATCCAATTGTCAATCATGCATGGTGCCTATCGCAAGGATTTGTTTTATGGAATATCTAGAAAGGCAGAAATAGGGCAGTCTTCCATTCCGAAGAGTTCCACCTCATCAATTGGCACACTGCTCTTCATAATATAAAGGAAATTGTCTTGATTTCGCCACGATCAGAGGAGGATTAGAAGGCGAAGGGGCAAGAACGTGATATCTTACTAGCATTATGAATCTCGCAAGATCCCTCTACAAGCCCCACCCGGTGACCGACGACTCAACATGTCTCCTCAAAAGCGTTCAACTATTCACCGCAGGGCTTTGCTAAACTCAATTTCGATGGCGCTTCAAAGGGAAACCCAGACCCGACAAGACTCGGGGGAATCCTCTAAAATGACAAAGGGCAGGTGCTCAAATTCTACGATGCATCATGTAGACACACCACCAACAACATGGCTGAATACCTAGCTTTGGAGAGAGGGTTGCAGGAAACAACAAATATAGGCATCTTGAAGATACAAGTCACTGGAGACTCTCAATTCTCCATAATCATGCTCCAACGTCTTATTAATGGTTCTCCATTGTCAAAGGTCATCAAGAGATGGTGCTTGGAGCTGATAGGGGAACAAATACTCTCCAGACTCTCCTCCTTTGATTATGTGATAACTGAACACATCGAACGTGCAGGAAATAAAGCGGAAGACAAACTAGCAAATTAGGTATGTGAGCTTCAGGACAAGGAAGTTTCCCAAGACTAGCCCCCCTTCTCCCATAACAATTTTCTAACAAACTTGCAAAGAATTGTGGAGTAAATCGATTCCTCCCCGATGGGGGTGACATCCTTGCAATATGTGGTTGAAGACTCTCATGTGTTACTACAGGTGGAGCGGGGGTAAGGGACAATTCTCCCAATCCCTTCACCATAATGAATGTAGAGGGAGTGGTACATGTTGCAGGTTGGAAATACGTGTGAATATGAATTTTTTGTTGGAATTTGGGGGTGGCGACCAGTTAAGCAGCGGGAAGATGAGGGATCTTGTCATTTGACGCCATACTCTGGTCTGGTGTTGGACCTTGCGACGGCCATCGGGGAGGAAGCATAAGTGACGAAGGAGGGTATATGGTGGGAGTGGTTGGTGTGTGCTTTTCCTGAGCACATGCTGGTGCAGTCTACCCAGCTAGATGTTATTCCTAAGTTTCCTGGTTATCGATTGTGTATTTGAAGATGGGAAGTTGGTGGGATGTGAGCCCTTTCAGCTCATCTTCTCCCGACTTATGCTAAGCATGTTTTCTCGAGTTAGAAATGGAATTTGGACTAAGTAGTCCATGAATCTTCATGAGTGGTGGCGGAGAATTAGATTCAATATCCAATTTCAAGACTTTTGGCGTGTGAGTGATGGTGTTTGGTGGATTGGTGGTTGGCCTCTACGCAATGAATTTGGAAGTTGGTCGCTACCTTGGGGGCAGCTAAGTTCGGGAGACGGCTACTATGCCTTCGTTTCTTTCTCAATTGTCAGTATTGGTCTAATGGGAGGTAGAATATGGTTCTTATGGGGATGGCAGTTTGTCTCTATTAGCAGAGGGTGGTATTGTGTCTCTCTGGTGTGGTGGGTGGTGGTATTTGATTCTTTTGATTGTGGAGTTTGGTTTTTTTGGTGGGGGATCGAGCCTGTGAATTTCGTAAGCAGCAGGTATCCCTTTTGGAAAAACATGAAAACACCGGTGAGGTGAGGGTGTTCCCCCTTCTCTATAAATATTGGCCCTACATGCATGGCAAACTCAACAATTTTCATGTGGCTCCTTGCTGGGGTGGAAATACTATCAGACGTGCATGACTAGCTGGTGTGGAAGCATGTGGAGGCCGAGGAGGAGGAAAGAGAGGCGCCAACATGGGTGGCAGTTCGAGGGTGTAGCGAACGAGTCATCGGGGTGGAGGAGCCTGGGGTGGTAAGGGGAATTGTGGGTCTGGTCAAGCTGAGGAGCTGGAAGGGCAAGGTATCCAGCACTGCTACCTGAAAAATTTTTGAGCCCTTATTAACAACCTCATGGAACGAGTGGAAATGACCGAGAGATTCTGTCGTGAGGAGCATGCAGAACATATGGTAAATTTGTACTAACTGCACTATCTTCAGTGCCAAGTCCGGAGAGAGGCTGGTAGTGGTTTGGCAAGGCCAAAACCAACCAACTGAGAAAGTAGAGATGTTGGAGACTTGGCTGATGCACTTTGAAGGGCATGTTCAGTGTGACTTCCGTCCTCCATCACCTCCAGGAACAACCTCGAACAATCCTGCTTCTATCCCGTCGGATGACTAGTATGCTCTGGTGTATTTTATGTTTTATTTGTGTTATAGTGCCTCTAGCCCTATTGTTTATGGACAATGTCCCTAGTTATCCTTTTGTATTTTTGTCATATGTTGCAAGTTTTGGTCAACAAACCTGATCGAGGCGAGACAACCTATTTTGTAAAAGACTATATGTACTCCTTTTTCCTATCTGAATAGAATATTGACTTACAAAAACAAAAACAAAAAAAAGTTCATAAATATTTTATTTTAATTTAATTTTATAACATTTTTTAAAATTAAAACATAATAAATTTACAATATAACAAAATTCTTAACCATCGATATTCACTCCACTTTATCATGGACATTTTTAACTTGTAATTAGACTTTGTTACAATACTATGGGTGAATATTGTGGCTTATAAAATAGTAAAAGGTTAAAAGTAATTTTCTGAGCTCCACCCCGATATGTAAAGATTTGTAATCACTGTAAATATTTTGACTTGGTCAAATTACATAAAACTAAAAATAAAAGTAAGATGAAATATAAAATATAAAAATAGTAATTATAAATACATTTATAATTATAATTAATGATAAACCCAGCTTAGCTCTATTTTAACTCCAAATCTACCAAGCCTTAAGAGAGATCAAATCTTGGCATTTGGTAGATCCGACATTAAGATGAATCTAGATTAGTTTTATTGGATGAAAATAATTAACTTATAACATTTCATAGTCAATAAAACCTCAAAAAAAACATTTACATTTATTTTAAAGCGTTGTTTCATTTTATCATTTTTCTTTTAACAATTTGAAGTATTTATAACTTTGACTTATAATAAGCTTTATCTTTATGTTAAAGTGAATGAGTGCAAAATATGTTATTAGGATTTTCTCATGTTTTATTTCAATAATATTATTACATCGAAAGGCATTCTCTCTATGGGCTCAGGGTGAGCAAACACTGTTCACCCCGACCAACCAATTACAAGTTTTCATTTTCGTCGTTCTTTATCGAATTACAAATTGACACGTGGAAGATTTTTTGTTTGAAGTCGTGTGAAGATATTTGGTCATGTTGTAGTTGTAGTCGGACATCTCGACGCCTTAGAAGAGCTCCCTATGAGACTACATCTTGACACCTCGGAAGAGCTCCCTCTGATTATATTTGCAGCCACCACAATACTTAGAAAAGTTGAAATTGTCATAACAGGCCTGGGCGAATTCACCATACCTGATGAACTCATTTCGCATTATGTTTTTCACATCGTGAATTGCATTGAAATGGAAGTGTTCTACATTGTTACGCGGTAGAGAAAAAAATGGTCTAAACGACTGATAACCCTCAATTAATGTCAATTTTAGCAATTGGACCATTCAGTCAATAATCACCCATGAGCCACTATTCTAGAGATGAACTCCTGGAGAATTAGATTGTTGTTGTAATAACTATCTTGAGCGAGTTTACATTCAACCTTCTTTCGCTTCACAAGGCTGGAAATTTCTCTAAGTGGACAAATAGATAACAAAATCTATACATTATCCATGTTGCGAGTGTTTGGGAAGTGCCCGAATTTTGAAATACTAATAAAACAATTCAGAATTTAATAAAGCTCACGGATCAAAGTTTTCAAAGAATAAGAATTCGGTAGACTTATTCCAAATTTCAGAAAAAGAGAACCGAAATTTGATCTAAGAGATATGCGTCAGTGAGATTTGAACATGCTATGTGTAGTGTGCACCAGGAGAAATGAAATGTAAACTTTAAGATGTTTGGATACGATCCACTGATCGTCTTAATGGAAAAGAGCTTGCAGTGCAAAATTCTTTTCGAAATATGGAGTGGTTCGATATCTGTGATAGAATTCGATGAGAATCCTTGGCATCTATCACAACCAATATATATATGTATATTTATTTGCAATCAAGATTCATAATACACATGGCTCACCATATTATCGTGGCTAACATATATTTATATGGTGAAAGGACGACGAAATGAATATAATAACATGGTCTAACAAGAAATGCTTGGACTGCTCATATTATCTTGTGTAAAATAAGGAGGAATCTAAATTATTGCAGTTACTATACAAAAAATTGGTGAGTTTTTTGGTCAAAAATAATTGTTATAATCTTAAAACATACAAAGCGAGTTTAAATTATGTAAGTAGATGTGTTTCATGAAACCGTTTATGAGATTAGATGGTTTTATGACAATTTTTTTTTCAATATTTGTCACATTCTCTTAGTTTTCCTTGTCCTACCTCTTGAATTTATATTGACATCACTGTTAACTTTTGGATTGTTTTGCTTTTAGTTTTTTCTCCCACATGTTTTACAAAGTTGTCTTTTCTCTCATCGTGCTTGAAGGTTCACAACTCATTTTAACATTCACCAATTTGCATTTTAGTATTTAATTATACAATATAAAATAATTAATTAATTAAATTATTATTATTATTAATTAAATAAGCTAATTATTTCTCACTTTTATTGCTTTTTTATTTTAAAAATAATGATGTGCCATGTCTGTAGCCCTTGGCTTTTAAAAGATAATGAGATAATCATTGAGGTAAACAATGGTTAGGTCAAATATTTAGATAGCTTTCAAGCATAATCTTCAATACTCACTCTTACCCACTTTTATATATATATATATATATATATAATTTAATAATAACAAAGAAGTTTATTTTTTTTCAAATTTTCTCAAGCAAACAATTAAAATGATTGTTGACATAAATCCCTTTACTCTATATTATTTAGAGGAGATATAATCAATTATAATATTTTTTTAAGTACTGACACTTTTCTTAATTAGTTATTAAAATAATTCATTAACATAAATAATGTTAAATAATGTTCATAGTTGTTGTAAATATTGGTCAATGCACGAGGGATTCAAAGAGGATGATGTGTTAGTAGTTGCATAAGTCATATCATATATAATGATGACAACTATGATTCCTCCATGACATGTTCTACAAGATCTTAGATAGACAATGCTTTGTTAAGGCAATCCTTGATGTGAAGTCACATGTTCAATTCCCCGCTTCAATCGGGGTGATTATTGGACATGATGATAATGTAGTCCCACCCAAATATATATATATATATACTACACCAGTTCACCCCAACCAAATGTAGAGCCTCGCCTTCATTTGTCTCCCTTGAATCAAAATTTAACACGTAGAACAATTGAACCCTTACATGTGGCTGATTAATTCCAAATGCCACACAATCTCTTCTTGATTTATGTCCTTGTCTTCATCCAAATCATGTACACCTTGCATTCAATATTCATCTTGTGTCTTTCATTTGGTCCATGCACAAGGAAAATGCGACAATATGTTGGAGGATACAATTGAGGAGGAGCAACCTAGGGTTGAGATGTGGTGTGAGGTGGAGTCGCAACAATTCAACCCCCCTCTTTATGCGATTGTGCAGTAACTTGCCATCATTTCCATGATAATGGGAGGGAGCAGTGGTTGAAATTAATGTGGAAAAGTTGAGAAAAGTGTTGGACATCTATGAAGAGGGTTGTCGAAGAGCGATTATTTAGCCAGAGCTTTATTTAGTTTAGCGGATCTCCGCCATTTGAATTTTCTTCAATGTTGGTGCATTTGATTAGGAAGGGCCACCTCATTACCTCCAAAAAAACATGTGAAATCCTAATATTAGCGCATCTCTTACACCCCCCATCCCACTTGTAGGAAAGTTTCCTAAAACATGAATTTTCTCTTTGAATTTGTACCCCAATCTTGACCAAATAAATTGCTTGCACGTGGTGTTCTTTTAAGAAACAAATTGATTTCTTTGCCCAAATCTGATTTCTAATCAACATGAAGAAAAGTGTTTGTCTGAGAATTTTTCTGAAATAGTAACTCGTTGGATGTTGCCTCATGCATCTTTCTTCACAAACACATTTTCCTTCCGGATTTGATAACAATCAATATTATCTTTTATGATTGATTACAATATCATACCATATTAATGTTGTAACTACATTAATAGGAATTTCTCTATGAGGTTGGGGTATTCATGGTTGGGGTGGGAAAGTGCTACTCACCCCAACCAATTTCAGAACTTCATTTTTATTTGCCTCCCTCGAATTAAAATCTAGCACGTGGAACAGTTGAATAGTGCCATGTGGTTGATCAATTCCAAATCCTATTCAATCTCTTCTCGATCTTAGTCCTCCTCTCCATCCAAATCGTGCACATCTCACATTGTATTTCATTATCCATATATTTTGCTTGAGTATTGTCTTCCATATTCCCCGCTCCTCCTTTCGGCATTCCTTTGCACCTCTTGGTGCAGTTGCTAGTTTAAGCTCGTTGGGTTTAAATGTTATAAGATTTTTGTATAATTTATAAAGAAGATAATTTAGAATTAGTGCTTAAATGTTTGTGAGTAAAACAATGTTTGTTATGTAAGTTGTATTATTCAAATTATTTTCAAAGACATATCCATATTGGTTATTTGAAATTTTTTTATAAATTCATATCCATTTTATAGATTCATATCCCTTGAATAACATTTGATTGTAAAAATTTAAAATTGATTAAGTCAATTTCTTTAGACTCTCAAACATCATTTTCTTCTTTCATCATAATTAAATAATTTTTAATTATTTAATTACTTTAAATTATTTCAAACATTATTTAAATAATTCTTATTATTTAATCAATTCTTTTTATACACATGATAATTGAATAATCTCTTTTGATCTTTTCCCTGTTATCTTATTAATTAAAAATTTTATAATTAATTAATTAATTCTTCCTATTCTAATTTAGAACAATTAAATTACTATTTTAATTAGTTAACTAAGTCTTTTATAATTGAATAAATAAAATATTTAATTTATTTAATCACTTTCTAAATTCATTTCCTTTTAGAAAGTAAAATTTTTATTTTATTATTCTTATCCTCTCATGCACACAATTAGATTATTTCTAATTTTCTAATCCACTTCCGCCTCTAAGTGCAAATTGCTATGAATTCTCTAATGATGCAATTCTCAACTTACCATTTATTTATTTGTTCTAGGAAATAAATCAACCTCCCTCTTAGCCCAAGAGAAAGAATGATGTTTCCTCCCTCTTAGCCCAAGAGCAAGAGTGATGTTTCCTCCCTCTTAGCCCAATGATGCAATTCTCAACTTACCATTCATTTATTTATTCTAGGAAATAAATCAACCTCCATCTTAGCCCAAGAGCAAGAGTGAGGTTTCCTCCCTCTTATCCCAAGCCAACCCATAAGTATAGTCACTTAAGAGTTCACAAGGCTTGAAGCAAATACACTGATATACATAGACACGAAGCTCTTAGGTGGGGATGATCACAACCATTCCACCAAACCACCCAAGATAACCCCAGTTGCCATGCAATTAGTTAACAATATCATATAATTATTTAATTAATTCTTCTTATTCTAGTCTCCCATAATAAAATAATTATTTTAATTAATTAAATAATTAAATAAGTCTTTTATAATTGAAAATTTAAAATAATTATTTTATTTATCCTTATCATCTCATGCACATAATTAGATGATTTATGATTTTCTAGTCCATGTCCACTTCTTAACCCAACACATTCAATTAACTATATCATATAATTGATAACCTTCTCTAGAGCAAATATTCTCATTAAATCCTATCCATTGCTCTTCAATATGTTGCATGCAATCTCAATCATTGATTGATGCCTAAAAATCTTATAAATACAACCCTCATTTCACTATCTAGGGGGCGAGCATTTCACAGATTAGACCTATCACCCTATGACTTTGTAACCAAGGTAGTTTTAAGTTATTTTCAAGTATATTGAGCCACCCACATACTTATTTTTTTAACCACTCAAAATGAATCACAATTAGGTGAATTATATTGGGAAAGTATTACATTGTTTAGATTTGATTTTCTCAAAATTTCACTTATAGCTTCTTTGTTGATTTGGGCAATTAAATTGTGTTTGATTTATATTGTGATTTCACTCATATTTATTCGCTTTTATTCCCCACTTGCACCAATACATACATACATACATACATACATACATACATACATACATACATACATACATACATACATACATACATACATACATACATACATATATATATATATATATATATATATATATATATATATATATATATATTCTAGGATATGTGAGTTCTGAGATGAATGGTATCGCTAATTTGTGGCTTGAGTAGCCACAACCCAGGGGCATCTAAACCATCAAAATCACCCAAGGATTGCACCCATCCTACGTTTCACCAACCCTTAGCATGATTTGATTTTTTCCCATAGAGTTTCATATCTATGACCTTTACACCACAAAGTGTCTTAACAGAACATTTTGTCACCATGTGCTCTACACCTTGTGGGCTCACTAATAATTTAAATTTTTCTTAAGTATTATTTTACATTTTTACATACACTAATGTTAAGAAAAATCAATTGATGTTATGCATATTTATTATCTTGTAACTTCTTGTGCACATTTATTATTCTCATGAGACAAACTTAGACACAAATTTTGTTATGTTATAAGAAATGCAATGGTGTTGCCTTGGGTATTATTATACACTTGACCTACAAACGTTTATGAAAATGAAATTCAACGTGCTATCACATTTGATATTGTCAAATGTGAACAACAATCTAGCTAGTAAGATTAGCACCATCTCTACGACAATAAATAATATTGTGAATGCTAAACTTAGGTGAGGGTTTCTGTACCTATAACCTTGAACCTTTTAGTACTATCCATTAAATATATGTGAATTAGATAGTATGTTATTCAACAATAATTTCATTATTGAGTTGGATAATGGGTTGAGACTCATTGATAATGATGTGATTTGGAAATGGAAACTTAGTGTTAATGTGGAAGATTGAAAATATATCAGACATATTCATGGCAATCATTTACACATATTTAATGGTTATTTGGTTAGGACAATGCTTCTTAAAGAAGGGAATAATGGTAATAAAAGCTTGACCGTTGACATTAAGACAAGGCCATTAGATATGAAGTAATATCAAATCACATAATGCACTGAACTTGCTTAAATAACCAAGGAAGTAAAGAACACTCTAACCATTCAAGTAGATATGGATAGATGCTAACTGATCAAATTGAGAGTATAGTGGCACAATTCCTTGAAAGTACACATCAAACGAAGTTAATTGGAAGCGATGTCTATATACCTTGAGATAGTATGCAACTACCTCGATCCCCAATGTTAGCAGTATATAGTTGATAAAGTTATCTCGTGAAGGAAGGACAAATGATAAACATGCAATTTTGTAATGATGATATCTTATTGTAGTCCTCATAACCATAACCAATTTTGAAGGATGAGATCAACATAAAAGAGTAATGGATAGATACTTAAGGTGAGTAAGTGGAAGGTTCACATACGGGGATAATAAATCAACTAGAAGTAATGACCTATCCTATTTTATGATGGAAGATTTTGGATTAAGGAATAATCAATAATAATAACTTATCACTCTTGAGGTATTTCATGAATAAATAACCTTGTGGGAAATGATTGTGGAATCATAACAATAATTCTGTATAAAAACATGATAAGTATCAATATAAGGTCTAAGTAAGGACAATTCCTACTAGGAAGAAATAATGTCAATCAATCAATGCTGTTAAATGATCATGGAATGATTAAAGTCATTTCGAGGAATTATAGGATGTGTGATGACATTATACTAAAGATGTAACATCCCCATAAGTGCCTATAAGATGAGAACAAGGAAGATAAAACAAAAATTATGAAAAAGGAAATAGAGGAAACTCCTTAGCATAATGACAATATTCTAGCCTGGAAGTTATTCGTGGTAGTTAAGAAAGGTGATTGAATTATGTAACAACATTACTGAATTGTTAGGATTGAAGTTGCTAACTAAAGCTCATTAACTCTGTTATCAATATCTAATGGAAAACATGGAATTATTGGAGGAAATATGAGATGTAATAAATCCTAAGGTGAATTTATGTAACAGTAATTGAAGGGGTTTCTCTCTTGAATGCCAAGCTCTTTTAAGGATGGTGATAAGTGGATTGAGCAACACAAATGTTGGTTAAGGATGATTAGTAAGGATCAAAGTGATGACCCATATATTTTTAGTGTTGAGATGACACGTTATGAACACCTTCACTTGATGATGGAAGATGAGGTTTAAACGTTTTAAATGTCAAGTATACAAATTGTTTATTTCTTGGTTATATACCTTCTAAGGAAAAGGGTGAACAAAATATATAAATGCAAGAACCTCAATTGATGATCAAAATATATACACCACTGATCATTTAAGTTTTGATATTGATGATTTAGGACATGCTAGTTAGGCAAATAATAGCTTAATGTTGAATTTCACCAAATTTCCCTAAGCTGGAAAGAATACATGTCTAGATATTAAGGCACTAGATAATGAGGTTTACTTGAACATTTAATAGTGTACTTAAATAAAGAAAATATATTAAAAATTGAGCATGTTGATAGGATGAATATACATGTCTTGTAAATTGTCAACTTCTTTATTGCAAGAAGATGAAGTGATTATTGGAAAGCAATTGATATCTAAATGAGAACATGAAACTCACAATGTTGATGATATAATCCAAATAATATATGGATGTTAAATGATATCATTGTATTAAATATAATAGTTAGTATTCATTGTTTATATAGGCCAATGAATTTGATTTCATCGATGAATCATGATAAGGACACTTATGATGTTTTATTGCTCTACATGTGATGCATTGAGGTGACTATTGTATTTATGATATGCTATGATGTTTTTTTTTCTAAGTAAAACTATTTCTATTAAGCAGTCAAACCAGAGTTACAATTCTCATCCTCGGGCATGGAGGAATCCATGGCTGAGGGAATAAGCAGAGCACTACTGTCCAAAACTAGACTGTCCCGAGAGGGAAAACCAGCCTTTACAGTCCAACCATTACAGGCTGCCCATTTCGGGAAACCAGCCTTAACAACAGTACAAAAATATATAAAAAGGACTAAGCATAGATAGCATAAAAACCAGTAAACGACGAAATTCAAGAGGAAAATTCTAAGGCGAGTCTTCATGTGAGTCGCTGGGGGGAGGTGATTCTTCGACAATCCCGCTGATGTATCCATAGTTGAGAGCGCTCGAGCCTTGGTCTGCTTCCTCATGTGGCCCAAGCGGAGAAGAAGGACGTCCAAGACGTTCCTCTGAAGTGTCCCGAGCTGCGCAAACCTACATGAAGGTTGAGTTGTCCTGAGCGACCATCAAGGTGCTCTCTTCTTTCGTCGAGGGGGAGCCTGAATGGAGCAACCCCGAGAGCCTCGGCTTTGCCTTCGTCTCAAAATCATTGTCTTCTGAAGTGGAGCTTGAAGCAGGCTTCACAGGCAGTGCTTTCAGTTGCGGAGGAGGGAGGCGGGCTCGGCAGCAATGGTGGATTTGCTGGCTCTCTTCTTGTAGCGGGAGGAGGAGGGTGGAGCATAGGAGCTAGGGAAGTGCTCGGGACAGGCTGAAGGGTCAGAGAACATAGCAGGAGGCGAGGCTGGAGCGGGAAAGGAGGGCGCCATGTCAGCCATATCCCAATCTACAGGAAGGTTCAAATCTGGATGGAGAGACATCAAAAGAGGGGGCCGCAAAGGAAGGCCTCTTCCCCCTGCCCTTCTACTGCGTTGCCGTTGGCGCCATGGCATCTTAGAGGCCTTAGGTAATGCGCAATATTGATATGGAGACGAAACAGGAGACAGAGCCCAGAGGTTTCGCGCCAAAGCCAGGGGATGCCAGAGCCACACAAGCGCAGGGAAGGCAAGAAAAGCAAGCAGGGGAGCCAAGGGAGGAGCGGGAATGGCAAACATCATCGTGCAGGAGGGGGTAAAAACACAGGACGCGGAGTACGTCGAAATGGAGGTGGCGCATGGGGCTTTAAATCCCAGCCCACGCGAGGAGTTAAGGCACTGGGTTTCCCCAGGCCGTGTCACATGGGCGTGCCATGTGGTGAGCCACATGGTCGCCCCGTGTACTCCATTGAAACTATATGGCACCCGCATCGGTGGATGATATGCTATGATATTATTGTTAATATGCGGTTCTATTTATTATGTTGATGTAATGTTATATTTTCAACAAAGACATGCTACTGTTATAATATTATGATGGTATTTCACGACATGATTACATATTGTAATTGCATGCAGTTTTTATGATGAAATGTTTAATGATGACATGCTTGAGCATGTAGTTCCTTGCTATTCAATATGTTGTGATAACATTAATTTTGTGTTCTCTCGATGACATGTGTTAATTATCATGTGAATTTTTTCTATGAGATGGTGATGTTATAAATATAACTAATGCATTGGTTGCATGTTATGAGATGATGATTTGATAGAGAACCCATTAATGGGTTGAGAGGGTCAGTTTATTTGATGATATTATAGGAGTTCACACTTAGAAAAGAGAGTATTTACAAAGTAACACCTCGTGGGCCTAAGACAAACTCAAACAATTACTTATGTTAGTGGTTCTTTTGCCCTTTATAATTCTCAATGGACATAAGAACATTTTGAGAAGGTGTTGACGGTGCTAGATCCGCCAACATTTAGGGGAACTCCTCGATATGAAGTCCCAACTAGACCTCACACCGTTGGGTGGAGGAGTCCCATCCGGAATAATGGCCGATTTTCATATTCTTAAAGATTTTCCTTGGCTCTAACTGTCAGCAACAAAGAGGGATGCAGATGTACTTTCAAAAAAGTAAGGGGGTGTTCTTGGTGAAGGTCCAACTGCAAGTATGTCAAGGTTCTTCTACTACGAGGGGAGAGAGAAAATTGAGCCTCTAAGAGAGAGGTAATAATACTACCCAAGAAGAGACACACATGAACCGAATCCAGTGGAATAGTCCACAAGTGATGCGACAGTCATTACAACCAACAAGAGAAAATTGAGCCTCTAAGAGAGAGGTAATAATACTACCCAGGAAGAGACACACATGAACCGAATCCAGTGGAATAGTCCACAAGTGATGCGACAGTCATTACAACCAACAATGCACAAATATCTGCCTAATATTCTACAGAATAGTCCACAAGGATGAGAAACAATAACTACCGTTACAACACATTCTCAACAAGATAAGCACTAAAATAAACGAAATAGTTCAACTATCTTAGTACATGTGAAAGCAAACATGAAATACAAATGTTCGTAGAATAATCTTACAAACATTCATAGTCCATGCATGAAGAACGTGTTGGCCTCGAAATATTTATGTTATTAAGTAAAAGTTCCAAGACACATATGTACAATGAACATCACTAGCTCCAATAGTGGAGCGTTGGAGCCACTCCTTGCTCCACAAAAGAACTGGTTTATATCTCTAATGCTTTGTTGGTGGAGCCAAGGTGAAAATCCTTTGCTAATACAATGAGGGAGTATATATAACCAAGGGTGACTGTTTGACTTCCCATGACTTTTCAAATTACATGACTCTTTACATGCATGTGTGTCCTTTGGACTTCCACTGTACAATACATTTGATTACAATGGACATGATATACAATAGTGATGTGGCATATGACCACTCATGACATGACACTGCTGACATGGATTGCTTGATGACATGGAAATGTCAAGCCCTTGTTGTTGCTGAGAGTTGAGTCTCTTCATGAAAGACCCCTCCTTTTCTCCTATGCATGCCATGGTGATAGGGAGTATTCAATGATCTCAAGTCTAGGATGGTGGTCACAAACTAGTGTCCTTTCGCTTTCTCTTGATTAATCATTTTGTGATTTCAACTACAAGAGTGTATTTGAGCATGCTTCCCTCCTTCTTCTCTTCCTTCATCGTCTCACCATGACATGATGGAGTACCTATTCTTGCAATTCACTCATGACAGGATGACATCAATCCGGAAAAATGCTAGCCTAAGATGATGCATTCTGATCCATGAACTGAGCTCGGAACAAGTGACAGGTTGGATAATGAGGCTTAGTGATTGTGCAACAACATAGTTTAAGCAGGCAAGGGGAAGCCCTGAACCTTAAGAATACGTAATGCGTAGTTTAGGCTGGGAGAGGAGACAAGACTATGTAGTTTCTGGAGTCAGTGGGACAAGCTACAGGGATGGACACTTGGAGGACTTTCTGCGTAGTTTTGGGTGATGAGGAAGGTCTAGGTGACTACGTAGTACATAGTTCTAGGGCTCAGGGAGATAGCTTTTTTCTTGAGGCTGCGAAGTGCATAGTTCAAGCCAGGATGAAGGCCATGACTGCACAATTTTGAAGGTCAAGGTCAAGGCTTGGTCACAAAAATTGCATAATGAAGCAGTCTTGGGAGGCGATTTCTTCGCATTGCGCAGTGCCAAGCAACAAGGTCACGATTTGAGGAGTGAGACTACACAATGCGTAGCTCAGGGGAGGTCGGTGAAGCTAAGTTGTTTGGTTGGGAAGTTTTCTGGAAAAAAATGACTAAGTGTGGGATCGGTGAGATCGACGTGAACAATGATGAACTTTGATTATGAACACACTTAACATACTTGACGACTCAAATAACATAGATAATCCAAGACATACAAACAAAGTAGTTTCCTTCGTGTGATAACTTTACGACCAGTTACGACTAGTTCGACACCAAAGATACACTTTACGACCACCGTGATGACACTTGTGCAACGATGCTCAAAACTTTGGAATCGAGTGTGACAAATACTTAAAAGGTTAGAGTAACTCATTTGCACAAAGATGACCTCTTAGACCCACTGGAACAAGCCCATCCATTCAATGTGACAACCAACATGCTAAAAGATGACACTTTGCCTATCTTGCGAAAGGGGTCACAATACTTTAAGAAAAGCAATGAAATGAACTTCAAATTTTGCGACAACCATGAACAAGACCAAGGAATGCTCCAAAATTTGGTATAGGCTAAAATTTTGGAGGGGGCTAAAATTTTGGAGGGGATTATAGCAGCTACAACAAAAGTTTGAATATTGGAGTTATGATGTTGTAGTCTAGAGAAGGGATAGAGTGTTGCTCACTAGTGGAGTTCTGGGATTAGACTTCGATGCATTGGTTGTGTACATTAGTGTTGTGGAGGGAGTTTAGGTTAGCCTTTTGAGATGTTTAGGGTACATGAGTATTGAACTAGATGTCTACTTGGGTTGATGACATTTAGAGCCTTGGGGCTCTGGATAGACTAAGAGGATTTAAGACTGGTTTTGAAAGTTGAGAAAAAAAATCCCAGAGAGTACTCACACTTCCCCATAGTTGTGATGTGAACTTTTGATGTTTTGTTGTGGTCTGTGGCCTTATACTAGTTTAACAAAGGGCTATATGGAAGATACAAGGAGAGAATAGGAAAAAATCATAAATTACATAATCATAGTTAATTTTGGGATGAAGTTCCTTGAAAGGGGAAAGTATGCAATGCTCCATACTATTATCAAATAAACAAAAATAATAATAATAATTAAAGTCTCTCCGTGGGACGATGGGGTAGTTGTCTCACTGGGATGTTATCCCCTTCACCTGTTTCAGATCATAGGGGGGACACCATGGCTCGCCATAGTAAGGCTGTAACGATAGGTGTCACGTTGGAGTTTGTGATCTTGACTCCAGTTTTTAATTGTCTCCGGATATCTCGGTCCTAAATTAAACTATAATTTTCTAGTATATATGGCTTGCGGGCTGTTAGATATACTCTTGGTGTTATAGTGATAACTATTAAGTATGATCCTAAATCTTATCTAGATTACTTTAACAAATTACCAATTCACCATTATTAAAATAAATAATAAAAATAAAAAATATATAAAACAAATTACATTATTAATAAAAAATAAATAAAAGTAAATTTATCAAAAAATTATATTAAAAAAGAGACTTAAAAATAAAAATTCACGATAATAAGTGTAATAAGTGTGTCGAGAAGTGGGTCAATGTATGGACTTTTTCTCGACATGGATAGATAAAGGAGTTCCATTTTATAAATAATGAGAAGGCTGTAAGACATCTTTCTCTTCTAGAAGTGTGTTTTTTAAAGGAAGTAATGATTTAGGAGGACTCTAAATTAATAAATTGATTTTAGAATAAAGAATTTTTATGATATTTTTAGAATAATTACTTGCTTTTATTTATTTATTGCATCAATAGTAATAAAGTGCTTTACATTATAATATGAGGAGATGTTGTTGCTTTGAGTTATATAATTTTATATTAAATAATAAAAATATCTAAATTTTAAAAAAATAAAATAAAAAAATTTAGATTTATATATTTTTTTATTTTAAATTTTAAAATAAAAAAATGTAAATTCCAGATGTTCTTGGTCTTCCTTGTGGCCATAGTCTTCTCTATACTTTCGTTCTTTGTTGGATCCTTTCTCTTTTATCTACCGAATGTCGCTGTAAGGTTCTGCGCGTTGGATTCGTAACAATGGCGCTTTCTTATGTTTTAACTTATCTTCTTTCTGACGTACTTCTGGCCACAGGCCTTTCTCCAAGCTCTTTCATTTCCAGTATGGTGAAGGGGCAACCAATGAAGCTGAAAAGAGGTAGGCTGCCTACTCCTGGGGCTGGCACAAGTAGGCGTGGTAGGAAATCTAATACGGAGGTGCTGCAAGAGCTAGCTCAGGTTTATGAATCAGGGAATCAGGATAACATTAAGTAAAAAATACATGGCTGGGAAGTTCATACAGATAGTGAGGAGGAGGATATGGAAGCTCAACTTTCCCATATGGACTTCTTAACTGATCCAGGAAGTACTCGGGGTTGTGTTTCTCTTTTTCAACAGTCAGTAAAGACTTACTGGAAGATGAAATGTCTCCTTGCCAAGGCTATGGCAACTAAAGAGGATAAGAGTCTCACCTCTTCTATTATGTTTGAAATGCAACAAATGAAGATGGATATGCATGCTATGCTCAAAGTACAAATTTAGTTGAATGATAAGGTGGGTAAGATTGAAAAACAATTGCAACTCACTCATAGCAGTTCACAGGTGTTAGGCCCAACTGTTCATGCTCCGGTTTCTGATCTAGCTGGTTATCTATTTCCTTGTTTTGTTCATTTTGGACTCTGTTAGCTTTCTTACTTCTCTTATTTGTCAATATTATGGACATACTACAGCTCTAAAAGCTGTTAGAGGTAGGATAAGACAATTTCATTTTTTGTTTGCTTATAACTTGATGCGGTGGCCAACAGACCTGGTTTCCTACGGGCAGGTTGAGGTCATTGTATTTGTTTTTTTTTTCTTGTATGACTCCCTGCCCTTAATATTTCTGGTAATAGAAAGGTACTACGAAGCTTACAAAAAAAAATAAAAATAATAATATCAAATATTTAATCATAGAATATATAATATAAAACATAAAAAATAAGGTCGTAGTTTTTTTGTTTATGTTTTGGAGGATTTTCTACATATTTTTTGGTTTGATTTATCCAGAATATGTGATTTTTTGAAATTACAAGTTTGAATTGTAAACTCTCCAACTTAAATCCCTTTTATTATTATTATTATTTTTTAATTCACCATAAAAAATCTCAATATACACAATAAAACATTATTTTAATTCCACAATAAATGAAAAATTATTTTAATTCCACCCTAAAATAAAAAATCTACACTGTTTAGTCATTTTCAATTAAATATTGCAGTAGTCTAAAACCCCACACAATAACCCAGAAATTCTGATAAGATTATGAGAAATTCTGGCAAAGATTTTTGAAAATATGGTTACAGTTCTTAAACTTCAGTATTTTGGGTGCCCTAAAGGTTTTTGATGGTGCTGAATCCATTTCCACTATTAAAAATGCAATTCAAACACTCCAACTACATGATTTTTTGAATTTTTTTTGCCAGATTTGGATAAAAAAATTGCGGTACGGATGATTCTGTTGCGTCGGTAGACAACTCCTTAAATATTAATCAACCACATTGGAAACTTGGTTTTATCCTCATCATATCTGCATCTAAAGGTTTTTGATGGTGCTGAATCTATTTCCACTATTAAAAATGCAATTCAAACACTCCAACTACATGATTTTTTGAATTTTTTTAACCAGATTTGGATAACAAAATTGCGGTACGGATGATTCTGTTGCGTCGGTAGACAACTCCTTAAATATTAATCAACCACATTGGAAACTTGGTTTTATCCTCATCATATCTGCATCATCCCAATATAATCACACGATTCAATAAATCTACCACCGTACAATCCAACTGAAACTCTAAATTATATATATCTATTTTATGAAGTATGTTTTGTTTTTTTGTTTTTTGTTTTTAACAATAATAATGTACTCTTATGGTTTTTGTTTAGCTAACAAAAGGTTTTGTCTTTTTCAGACGTGCAGGTTAAAGCTTGGCATGAGTGAAAGCTTGCCCCCTTACTGACCACCACCACCAATGGGTTATTCCAGGTAGGGTGGTTTTCCTTGAATAATGGTGATGAGTCAGTGGGTTATTCCAAGTGGGGTGGTTTTCCTTGAATAACGGTGATGAGTCAATGGGTTATTCCAGGTGAGGTGGTTTTCCTTGAATAACCGTCATAGTCAATGGGTTATTCCAGGTAGAGTGATTTTCCTTGAATAATGGTGACGAGTAGTTTTCTTTGAATAATTATGATGAGTAAATGGGGATGAGTCAATGTGTTATTCTAGATAAAGTGGTTTTCCTTTAATGACGGTGGTGAGTCACCCTACATTGACGAAAATAGTTGTAAATAGTTGTCCATAATTGTCCCAATACTAATTTAACAACTAAATTATGATAAAATTTCAAAAAAAACACACTCATTTATCATCAATCTAAAAATTTATATACCAAATTAGCAAATTCATTATCAATACAACTTAATAAACTAAAGTAGCACATTCAATATCAATATTAACTTTTTTATATTATAATAAATTTTCTTACATCACTAAATATTTATATTATTTACTTTATATATTTTCATTTTAAATCGGAAAAACCTTGTCACTACCAACTTCATGCTTGTAAATTTAAATTATGAATAAATATTTATATTATTCACTTAATATATTTTTATTTTAAATTAGAAAATCCGTGTCACTACCACTTGTAAATTTAAATTACCAATCAAATATCAAATAAACTTGTTATTATATTTTACAAATCTTCAACATTAACCAAAACACCCAATAAAACATCTCAATGCCAAGAAAAACTCCTTTTACTAAATTTAAATATAATTATTATTATTAAAAAAGAAGACGACATTAACACAAGCCCCTCCCCTCCGCCTCATTAGCTTAGCGTTTGGCGGAAGTTTCCCCTCCAACTCATTAGCTTAGCGTTTGGCGGAAGTTTAAGATAGCTACAAAACTACTGCCAGCCAGTGACAAGGGCCTAATTTAGCGCTTCCCCATCTAGGGAACATCTGTCGCATATGATCTCTTTCCTACCTACTAAATATCTAGCTGTTCACCGTTAACTTGTCGTTAAAACGGGATGGGCAGGCCGTGAAATCCAAGGACACTGCGCTTGGCCTAGGTAGCAAAATTATCACTGATATTTTAAATAATAAATTTTGGATCTTGTGCGCATGAAGGAGAACAGCAGGAAGAGAAGGATCCGCACAAAATACCCACCAAAACCAGTAGCAAAACAACCAACCCACCATCAAAATAAGAACAGCAAACACCTATAAAATAAAATTCCTTCGCGGGCTCTCAAAACCCTCCTCCTGCATATGTTATTGGTTTCATCGTTCAAAGGAATTTGAGAGCGTTTGGCTGAGGTATGGATTTAATTCAGGCATTTTTTTGCCCTTTTCATTTTGCTGCAATTCTGAGTTTTTTTTCCAGTGCAATTCTTTAGGTTTCTGAGCAGTATAAACCCTTCTAAATTCCGTTTTCACACTTAAATTTTATTTTTATGCACAAAGGTTGTTTATGAGTTATGATCTAAACCAAAAGCTGCATTTTTGAGAAAATTCTTCAGCTTGATTTGATTTTGATAGCATTTCCTCAATCTTGTGTAACTTATACTAAATCGCCTGTAGTTTCGGTGTCATGCTTTGTGGTCTTTCTTTAACTTGTGGATGTTATCTACGAGATCCCCATGATGATTGTAAGTCTTGCAGGTCTCTCTGTGCTTGGCTTCATGCCTTGTAATATTTCTTTAACTTGCGGATATTACCTGCAAGATCCCCATACTGATTGCAAGTCTTGCTACTGTAGTGGTATGCATGTTTCATGACTGAGATTTCGTTCCACAGCAATGAGCTCTTCCTCTTTTGGGAGAGCGTTGTGCCGTGTTTCGTGAATTTTGCTGGGATTTCTGCCATCATGGACTTGCTTTTATTGCGTATGATTTTTCTTTAGTGTGCTGAGGATTCAGTACCCAATAATTTCGGTCCCTGAGTTGGTTTTTCCAACCTTCTCTCGTTATTAGGGTGGAGACTTCGGTTATGCCAGATTATGTTTTTTATTGGACGTAATGGTGAGTTGGGAGATCATGTTTTTCAAATTGGATTTTGTTTTGAAAAGCTTAAATATCTGTTCAGTATTGTTATTTTGTATGGTTCCACCGGATTTTTAGAGCCGCCAGTGTTCGCAATGCAGTTTCATTATTAAGCAACATTGCCTGTAGGAAACTACTGACATCGCCAAGCAGCATTGATCGGGTTAGAAATTTATCTATGATCTTGTCGCAGGATTGAAGGAATAGTAAAATTCCGACCTGAGTAGGGTTATTTACGATTCCATTTGGTTGGTAGTTTTCTTATACTATTGTAATTCCTGCCCAGATATAGTTGCATCACTGCTGGTTCAGAGTCTGGACTAAGCCATTTGTTTGAGCTGAGCTTTGCCTGCTCAAAATTGAAAAATAGAAATCCTATGCTCTGCGCTGGGTTGGATGTGTTCTCATCCGTCCCCAGTGCGGTTCTAAGTTCTAACATCATTGATTGTTCTGGTGTCATGCCTCGTGGGTCCTTGTTGGCTTATGGTTATATATAGGATGTTGCTATCTATATTACTACAGTGGCACAACCCTATGTTTTGATGTCATGCCCTGTGGGTCCTCTTTGGCTTGTGATATATATATCATGTTGCTATCTATATCATTACAGCACAATCCTATGTTTTGGTGTCATGCCTTGTGGTCTCTGGCCTGTGATTATATATATGATGTTGCTATCTATATTACTACAGTGACATCTCTATATTGGGGTTTCATCCACATATACTCCCCTTCATGGAAATTTCATCTATTATGACTGGAGGAAATTATCGAGAGGAGGTTTTTTTTCTAGGCTTGTTGGCTTTTAATTTGTAAAGGAATAACTTTTTTTTTGTTTTCATTTTCCCATTTTGTTTGCGTCTTTAATTTCTTTATACTCTCACGACGATGATTTGACTGCACTACTCAAAACCAGATTCATTAGCTCAAATTGCATAAAATGGATTAGCATCCTGTTCATTGGCACAGGCACTAAGACTGTATTAACATGGTTATCAGGGAAGAGAGTTATATAAACCAAAAAATCCCATTACCAACATATGAAGGAACTATTATGTTATAGATTGAGGAAACATGATTGAAAATAATATACATGGCACAAAATAATGAAATTCCATTCGAAACATCTTGGGTGGTGCAGGTGAGGCTAGTTGAAAATCTTAGGTGACTTTGACAGCATTGATACACCCCTCATAATGATTCTATATGAATTATTTCTTAAAAATAAAAAAATTAAAATAATAATAAATATACTTTTTAAGTTAAAGTTAAAATTCAGACATTAATGTCCATTGATACTTGCGATTTGGCTATTGGGGCTATAAAAAGTGTAATGGTGTAAGTGAATGATAGAGTGCTGAACCATTTTGTTGCCATGAATATGCTTTGGTAAAATAGTGATGAGAAGTGAAACGATCTCAATGTGGTTTGAACTAGTTTGTGTCTAATATGGGTTCCACGCCTACCGACCATAAACAAGAGTTATAACCAATGTGTGGAAGAAGTGACTTCTAGCTCGTACGTCTTGAATTGAAGCTAGAGTGATAAGTTTGTTAGCGTTGTGCACCCTTCACTCAATTTTGATTTTGCGATTGGGATAAGCCCAAGTGGTGAGCGACTGTGAGCCAAGGAATACCACTTTGAAGTACTAAGTAGATGTATGATGTCATCACCTCCACCATTTGTTTTATAGGTGTCTTGCTAGGATTGTGGTGAATGCCTCTTTTTAGAATTAGATGCAATAGTCTTTGTTTTTCCAAGGTTGATATGTAAGCCATGATCACCATTGAATGGACTCATGTGCCACGTAACAACTTGCTTTTGGAGGTCTACAATTGAATTGGTTAATAGAACAATATTATTAGCAAACATTAAAAATGGTAATAGAAATCTCGAACAAGGCAGCCACCTATGTCAATCATTGTATTGAGATAAGATAATTTTAGTGCTATTCAACAAATGACCACCAAATTAGGTCAATCTGAAATTCATGAGCTTAAAATCAATGTTATTGTCACTAGCAATTTTTTCGGCTACCTTCCAAACCCTAAAACAAAATAAATTCACATATTTGGTGCCTAATGGTTTAGCTTTACATTGACCTATCTATCTATATATATTGTTGTTATAATTTGTGCATATTCTATACCTTTTTTAGTATATTGGTTTAGAGGTTGGCTTTGGTGTTGCACTAGTTTGACATTACTAGGTGCGGTTTTGATGAAAACTTTGCAAATTATAAATACGATGTGGGAGTGCAAATGCAACTCTTAGAATGATGTGAGAATTGGAAGATATAGTCTTATAACGAACAACTAAAACAATTAGCTAGTAAAGCTAATAGTGCTAATAAAAAGGGATAAGAGGTATAGTTACGCATAGATGTAAGCAAATAGAGTGCTAAAAATAGAGCGCACTTAATGCTAATCGAGGGGAGATGATGTCAAGAAGTGTTAGAGCTGATTGTTGAGGATGAGTATGGGGACTAAGAAACAATCTCCCCATGAGAGCCATCAATTACTATGGAATTGCTTAAGCATTGGTAGATGCTCTTTAGGGTGTGGTCAATGGTAAACAAATAGAGTGCTAAAAATAGAGGGCACTTAATGCTAATCGAGGGGAGATGATGTCAAGAAGTGTTAGAGCTGATTGTTAAGGATGAGGATGGGGACCAAGAAACAATCTCCCCATGAGAGCTATCAATTACTATGAAATTGCTTAAGCATTGGTAGATGCTCTTTAGGGTGTGGTCAATGGTGGCAGTGCTTTGGTGTATGATCTTGGGGGCAGCATAGGAGCCTTGCTCTCTTAACATCCAAGGCCATGGAGAAGAAAGCACAAATCGAATCATGACAACATTGAATGGTGGGGTGCTTCGCCTTGTGGCCATATAGCATTGTGTTGTCTATTGGTTTGCTTGATACTTTGGTCATGTGCAACATGTGGCTTGGAATGGCAACTCCATTAAGGTTGCATAGAGATTTGGTTGGCTCATTGGGGTATGATTGATTAGAGAGTCGAGGTCTCAATCTGGAGTCTTACAGGTTGTTTAAAGGTCCATTTGAAGGTCCTTGGGTTGCCACTTGTTGCCTTAATTCAACTTGGAAGTAAGAAATGGCTTGGTTGAAGGTATTCTATCGAGACAAGGTGTGAAGAGCATGAGATATGTGCTTGAGTGCCTTTCTGATTTAAAGTAAGGCATTGTCAGTGTGGGTAGTGAAAGATAGTGCAAGGGGGAGCCATTGGAGCCTCAAAATAAAGAATGAAAGCTCCCATGTACATGAGGCTCTGGAATATGAAACATCTACAACTCTACTAATGACAGTTAGTAGATCTTGTTCAACCATGGGATGTGGCACTCGGTCTCTACTCGAAGTCTATGAGAGCCTATTGGGTTTGTAGGGCATGCATTCAATGTATGTGTGTATGCTAATGTTAGATGATCAGACCATCTAGCATGCTTATAAAGTGCTCAAAGTAGAAAACTGCTCTCTTGTATAAGGCCCATAGGTGTGTTGTTTTTCCACGACACTGGAGTCTTAGAATCTTATATGTATGACATTACCAATCCTAATACCACAACAAACTACTTTGCATAGCGGAATATAAACAACATTAAATCAACACATGCACAAATATAGACAACTTTTTACAATTTTCAAGAACCCGACTTTGTTATATTAACAAACTGTGATACAACTGTCTAGGGCTCCCGTACTAGGGATAATGGCCCTCATACATCCACTGATACAAGAATACAAATTAGGGTTTGGTGTCAACTTCTATGACAACCAATCTACCCTGAACAAGATACTCTGATCGTTTAGCTGATGTAGTTGACTCTACAGATGCCTTGATTGTACACTGAACACAACTGCTGGTCTGTCTACTCCCAATCTGCGGCTCTGCCTCTATCAATGGTCCTGCTCTTTTAGGTCACTGAACATGGCTTACAAATCTGCCCTCTATCTGAACATTCGTCCATCAATGCATCAACACTTAGTGTCTTCCGTTGAGTTGTTCACAACTCCCTTTGTGAACAACTTTCAACTGCCCACTGTTGCTCCTCAGCTCCTTTGGGACTTCTTCCCTCTAATGCCTTCCTGCGCTACTCCAATGAAGACAAACTTTGGGCTAGATGGCTGCTACCTATCATTGCAAGATGTCCTTCTCCAACAATGAACTCGGGCTGATTCACTTAGCTGTCCTTTGTCCTTCAAGGCGTCAACACTAGAGCCTCCAATATTCACTCTTCTTGCAGCTGTCAATGTCCTTGGCAACTGATCTAGGGCTACTTTGAGCACCTACTTGTTGCCCTCCAACAACCTTAAGATGCCCAATAGAAATCTGCCCAATAGAAACCTTAAGATGCCCCCTTTGTCCTTGGCAACTGTGCACTTTTCTGATTTTATGACAGACCTAGTTGGGGCACACGTCAGCCCTAACCTACTGCTGCAAACCCCCACATTTATCCTCCAAAACGGATCCAAGCAGCTTGCTCTTCCTTGTTGTGAATGCAGGCTAGGCTAAGCTAGCTTTTAGCCCTCTCGGCCTCCACCATACAGAGATTCGAACCCTGCAATCTCCACAGAAGATCTGTGGCCTGCAACAGAAGATAGACACACTTCAAAACAGCACCTACTCGGCCCAGATATCCTCCCTACAGCCTCAGCCTCAGCCTCCTGCCTAGGGAACTCGGCCCTCCAAACAGTCTAGAAGAATTTCCAAACTTGCTCCTCTTCACCTTCGCTGGAGTCCTCTTCCTTCTGGAGCTATTTCAAAGATTGATCTTGATGTGTTTTGCACTTGGATGATGCTCAATGAGGTCTCCTTGTGTCTTATTTATATATTACTTGGGGTGCAACGAACAGCCCTCCAATGGGCACCTCTAGTGTTTAGCTGACCTGAAATTTATGCCATTTTCACCCATCAAAACATATAAAAATTTAAATCTCACTTTGTAGACCTCCGTTCTTGGTGCTTGAAGCTGCCCCTTATTCCTCTAAGGGTGCTCTTCCATCTCCAAGAATCAAACCATCATACTCGTCTTTGGTTTTGGCCGAACTCCTTTGGGTACAAAACCCCCACCTTGGGTTCTAAGCCCACAAAGCACTTTTGTGGTGCCCATTCCTCCAAAATCTCAAACCCTAAGTCTTGGAGTATCTCCCAAGCTACAAACCTTAACAAGGTTGTGCTATATTGACGACCTAATGTACTATCTATATATGCCCTTGATTACCTAGTTCAAGGATTGCTTAGACACTAGGAGGTGGCCTATCACATTAAGGGAGGACTAGAAAGAGGGAGACGCTAAAGAAATGGAATCAAATTGGAGCACTGAAAGGCCTTTGAGAACGAACAACTTACCTGACCTGGGTCTAGTTTAGGTAGTGGCCATAGAAAAATAAAGTGCTATTTAGGGATATCGATCCTTCCTTGATGTAGAGCCCTGAGTGATTTGGATTGTGTGAAGGAATGAGGCCTGCTAGAAGGTGGCCTCTAGGCATAAAGGTTGGGACCTAAGTTACCAGGAAATGGATACGGGTACAGATCAAGATCCAGATCTAGATAAGGATCCACCATATTTTTGAAAAAATAGCATCTGGAAAAATACAGTATTATATATATATATATAATTCCTTTTTAAAATTTTAAAATCATAAATAAAGTTAAAAATCAAGATCGTTCATGAATCACAACGTTAGAACTGAAATTATTAGATAGTTTAGAAACATGGGGACTGAAATCATGATGTATCATGCGGCATGCCTTGTACAAAAAGGAAAAATGTAAATCTAAAATTGAGTGTATCATCAATGATCACTATATTGACATGATGATCTAGATTTGGTCTAACTACATATCCATAAATGGATCTATATCCTCATCGTCTGAATATTTTAACTTTACATCATGATCAACCTGTCATCTTCTTTGAAATTTGCCTTAAAATTTAAAATTTCCCAGCTAGTTACAATGGTAAATGAATACCCTACATTATTTAAAAATATGCTATTGTCTATGTAGCATACTGTTCTAAGAGGATTGTTCACCTAGAGTTGGATGAAATTGTTCAAATATAATTATTAATGGCACAGCCATCATTTGTACACAAAGAAAACTGAAAAGTAGTTATCAGTGTTGCCGAACTAGTACTCGGGAATAAATTGGCAGGGGTCCAAAAATTGAAAAATTCGGCAGAAAATAAAAAAAATTGGCAAAAGCTTGCAGGATTAAAAAATTTTGGTTGAAAAACTCGCGATCTAGGAAGTTTATCTGGATTTAATCTGGATATTGGTAGCACTGCTAAGTATAAATACTATTATCTATATATTGTCTCAAAACATTCCCAGAGCATTCCTGCTAGCATTATCAAAATCTGAAAATTAAAATATTAATGTCTCAGACCTTTCTACTAGCATCCTCATGCCCTATACCACCTAAAAGCTACAAGTAATGATAGCTTAATTATATAGCTATACAGCATACAAGCTACAAGTAATAATAGCTTACTTATATGATAGCTTACTATATAGCCTACAAGCTACAAGTAATAATAGCTTACTTATATGATACACCGCCTACAAGCTACAAGTAGTAATAGCTTACTTATATAGCTATACAGCCTATAGATTAATAATAAGTAATCAAACTAAATAGACAGGCGTCAAATAAAAAGTCTAATATTATTTGCTTGGGATCCAGCATGTGAGGGCTAGCTGGTACAGGATCTGTTTCAGCAGCATGGGATCCATTTCTGGGTTTGAAGTATTCATTTACATGGCGGATCCTACAAGTATCTGGTGGTTCCGTATCCATTTCAGAAACGTGGATTCAGCATCAAGACCCCATGGATCTAGAAATGCCACAGCACAGGCTGGAGTCTGGACCCTGAACTCCGCCTGAACAACGGGATGGGTAATTGTTCATTTGCACCAGATGGTGCATTTGAGGAGGGTTTGGACTTTCTTAATCCTAGCCTAATCAGTCTGCAGCATACTCAATACTTAAACCATAAAGAACTATGGGTCAGATGATTGCCTCCATCAGTTGCGTCTTGGATGAATGTCTTGAATGTGATTCTGAAAGCATTGTTGCTCAAGAAGGGCAAGTGAAGTTTGAACGATATCCCTTATTGAGCTAAGGTCTGTCACAAATTGAACTTGTGGTCCTTTGAAGATACATGATTATGCTCACAGAAAAATGAATGCAGGCAAGTTTTTTATTACATTCCCAATAATGGAAGGAATCAGGCTTCACTTTCTTTCTTGTTACATTTTTGGTGTTTTCTTTCAGTTGTGAACTAATTTATATCCTTGTTACCACTGTATATTTATTTAGAAACATCCTATGGTAGTGTGTGAGCCTGCAGGGTTTGCAAAGCATTGAACAATTTGGGAGGGATTTGATGAAGGGTTCTATGAGTATAAAGTCACATGGCTCAAGCTTCCACAGACAATACTTGGGAAAAATTAAAAAAATCTTGGCAAACTAAAAATATAAGTAATATTTAAATTTGACAAAAATGTTTAAAATTAAAAAATTGACCAAAGAATATAGAAAATATTAATTCACATCCAATATTTAAATTTGACAAAAAAGTTAAAATATCTAAAATTTTACTAAAGGATATGTACAATATTAATTTTCGCATCCAGTTTTTCTAGCAAATTCAACAGCAAGTTTAGCTGAGTTCAGATGATTTCAGTTGAGTATACTTAGTCTGAGTTTCAAGGGTACTTGCCAAAATCTATTAGATACTTGCCAAATGCTATTAGCATGTAAGGCCTGTTGCCAATTAGTATTTCAATCTACGTGGCATATAGTTTTTAGAGTATTGACAGTGTAGGGTACATATTGCGTATATATGCATGCCATCAATTTTTTCCTATGTATATGATGCTTATGCATGCAGTTATAGTTATTTAGCTCTTCCACACATGCAACAACTGAACAGATTTGAAACCACAGAAATCTTCTGCTAATCCTTGTTCTAAAGTAAGTTTGTCTATCTGGTCCATGTTTGTATCTGCCAATATGAAGTATGTGGTCATATTCTGTGTTAAACTGCTTGGTGCATTTGTGGACTTTGTTTTTCATTTTCTCTCTTCAAAGCACGTCAAAATTTATTCATGTATTTTAAATAATAAAGGATTTAAAAATTAAGAAATTAAGATTGGGTCTGGTTAACACCCAGCCCAAGTTAAGGCCACTTAAATAGTTGTCACTGTTGTTGTGCCATGGATTTTCCTTTTGGGACTGTCCATAATTACCCATATCTTTGACAGTCCAATTCTATACCACTAATGTGTATGGAATGAAGAACCATGCACCTACCTTAATTTGTAATCTCTCTTCAGTTTCAATTTGCAGCACTCAAGAAGTGCTTTGCTATCAATTGATTTGCATATGTAAATTCCTTTTTGTTTATGTCTTAGTTTAATTCTATACAGGCTTTGTTTATTGTGCGTGTTATATTTCCTGAGTCTTTGTTACAGTATTTTCTTGGTAATGTTGTCAGAAATTCGTCGCACAGATCCTATCTATAAAGTTAGACATGGAGAAAGCAAGTGACGATTGGGATAATGCGTGCCCACTTTGTGCTGAAGAAATGGATCTGACAGATAAGCAATTAAAACCTTGCCAATGTGGCTATGAGGTTTGCTTCTCGTCTGTTATTTTTTCATTTGCTCTTTATTTTCTGCAAAATGTATTTTTAAGTAATTTATAAGCTATACCTATGGGATTGGTGAAGTTAAACTTGGATGCTGATGTGGGGCCATATACATCTCGGTTAAGCTGATAAGTTTTGAATTATCAGCTTTCCAACATGCATAAAAAATAACTAAAGTAGGCCAGATGTATGTACATGTAACCAGAATAATAAAAGGTAAGTTGTGAATTTAGAGTCCACTCAATTTTGTGCTGGGTCATGTCTAAGAATTTTGCATTTTGTGAATTGATCTCAAGGTTGTGAGTGCATTCACTTTACTTTGGTTTTTGAAGTCATATGAATTCTTTTGAAGTTGACATAGAGGAAAGATATTGTCTTCTTAGCCATATTGGTTGGAATGTAGCTAGTTATTTCTTCTTCTCTGTATCTGTGTTCCAGGATTTTTCATGTAATTTACTAATATCTGTTTAAGGTATTTTAGCTGTCTGGAGTTTCTGCGTTGTCCTCTCATGCTCATTTCTCATATATGTGTATATACTATATATTATAGATAGATACTGTCCATAATCTAAATCTGCATATTATACTTGATCAAAGCTCATGTTTGGCTGTTGGAACAAATCATTTTCAGATGATTCAAGACCCCCCATGTTTACTGTTTGAGGTTTCGGAGCCCTCTATCCTTAGAACAGTTATTTTAAAATTAGGAGGATATTAAAGTATATACTATATACATCTTTACTTCTCTTTGCATAATTCACTAAGTATCTTATAAGTTATTTTAGATGGCAAATTAGTCTTCAACTGCCACATCTATTCTTTCTATCACAGGCAACTTGATAAGATCCATAGCTGCTTGTACAGCATGAGTGGGCTTAATGGCTAAGAACACGTGTTTCCTCCTAAGATGTTCAAATCTAGATGGGGGTAGAGTATGTGCACCTCTGTATACTTTAGCAGTCAAATCACTGCACAGAGGCAGATCCCTTGTCCCACAAGCAAGGGGGTCATATACACCAATTTGGTGTCTGGCTTGGCTGTGACCTTATAATTAGATTATTATTATTATAAACATCCTTCAACTGCTTTCATATATATCTTCTAAATATTTCAGAATTTCAACTAGCAACTGTGTTACTGATGTGGTTGGTAGTTAAAATCAGTACCAGTAATTTCTTGAATTATAGCATATCTGAAATATTACCAGAACTCGTTGGGTTTCATAGTTAGTGGTATCAGTAAATCTTGTAATAGTTGTTGCTTTTAGTTTTGAAGTTAAATATTTTGTACATCCTCTTCCTTTGCAGATTTGTGTGTGGTGCTGGAATCACATAATGGATATGGCAGAGAAGGACAGGCGTTGCCCAGCTTGTCGGGAGCCATACAACAAGGAAAAGATAATTGGGATGCCTGTGAGTTGTGAGAGGTATGCAAAATATTTTAAAAGTTGGGTTTTTTTATAGAAATTTATGAGATTATTTGTGGTACTGGTAATTATTGCAAAGAACATCATTTCTCCTTCCATATTAATGTAGCTGATTGAGTGATTCATTATTTCAATATGCTTTTAATAGAGCAGAATCAGATTATTACTGTTCATTTTATTGTCAGAGTATTACTGTGCAGATTGACAGACATTAATTTTGAAAAGAAGCATAAGTCTCATAAATCAAAGGCAAAAGTGGCTGAATCACGTAAGCATCTTAGTGATGTTCGTGTCATTCAGAGAAATCTTGTCTATGTTGTAGGCATACCTCCCAGCTTAGCCAATGAAAAGGTACACGATCATTTTACAAGGTATCAATGCTTGGATTGAAGCATAGTTGATGTGTGTAAACTGTTTGGAACTTTAAACCCATAGTAGTTTACTATGTTTATTTTTAAATGTTTTATTGTCTTTTTGGAAACTACCATGGATGCATTCTTTTTAACCCATATTTCCACATTTAAATAGTTTTTAGAAAATTGTTGGACTGTCAGGTCCTGTTAGTTGTATATGCAATGAGCATATTTGTCATTTGAGTAAGTTTGTTTTTTTATGGATTGCCATTTTTAGAATCTTGAGCGACGGGAGTTTTTTGGGCAATATGGGAAAATTCTAAAGGTGTCAATTTCTTGTTCTAGCTCCCACAGTGCTCAGCATTCTACTACAGGAACAATGTCACGTGTGTAAGTTCAGCTGTATCCATTATTGTTATAGATAACTATAGGTTGTCTACTTTTTGATTTAAACTTTATTTTCCTATGAAGGAATTCAGACTGAGTCTTTTTATGCAATTAAAAGGGTGACTGCTTTGAGTGAGTGATTGCACATTGGTTTGTAATATTTTTTAGATTTTTTAAGAATTCAGGTCCAAATCTTTTTACAGAATTAATGTTTCACCCTTTTTTTATTTCTTGATTGGTTGCACATTGTTTTTAAATACCTAAGTGCAAGTTTATTGTTTGATTTGAGCATGAAACATTGATGAAAGTTGCAATAATGGATGCTGAGCATATATTGAACTCTACGTTTTCTTGCATTTAAAGTTTGTGTGCTGCAGTAGTTGGTTTAATTACTGATTTACATGCAATCAGGTTTTGGTATGAATTCAATGGAACATAATCGTGGGTTCTGTGAACTATTTGAAAATTAAAAATTGAATGTGCTATATCTTTTTGTTCTGCTTCACATCTGAATTGGTTTCTAATTGTTCCTTAACATTCCTTGTATGTGTTGCAAACTGAAAATTGTTTTATTGTATTTCAGATATATTACTTTTATGAAGGAGGAGGATGCTCTTCGTTGTATTGAGGCAGTAAATGGCTATATACTTGAAGGGCAACCATTGCGGTAAATGTGAAGATGCAGGGTTGCCGTGTTTTGTTTTTCTGTGCCTTAGGACCTGTTCAATCTTTGCGTTAATTTTACTCTAACTTGTAATGAGTTATCTGCAGAGCATGTTTTGGCACCACAAAGTATTGCTATGCCTGGCTTAAAAATATGGTATGCCTGGTTGTGTTATGTTTCTCAAGCTTATGCCAGTGTCTGTAGGAATCTTTATTGTATATATTTCTTTTCTAAGAGATTTCTTCTGGTTTCAGCCTTGCAACAATCCAGATTGTTTGTACTTACATGATGTCGGTTCTGAAGAAGATAGTTTCACAAAAGAGGAGCTGGCTTCAAAATGTGGGAGGTTTGAAAACATCAGGTACTGTGTAATTGTTTCTTCCTGTTTCATCTAAAGTTGAAGCTATCATGACGATTTAGGACAACTTACATAGGCCTTATAAGTTATAGGGATGTGCATTGTGTATGCATGTTGAGCATACCAGTGCAAGAATTTATTTCAATGTTCACGTTCCTATGAAATGAAAAGGATATTAGACTGCACACACAAAATTGAGGCAGAAACTGTCATCAACTGAACTGGGATGTGTAAGAGTAATAGAAAAGTGGGAGAATAAGACATTGCTTGCTCTGTTTTAATTGTAGTAATATGATAGACCAATCAATAAATTAGTAATTTATTACTTCATAGCTGTGGGTTGGGCTGTGGTTTAGTGGTAAATTAGTGGAGTTCTAACATGGCTACACCAGGTTCGATGCTCGGCACGCCTAGTTATGGTTCTACCTGAATCCCCAAAGCATCATACTTCAGGAGTCCTGATACTACTATGGCCAAAATATGGGGCTTTTCAGTTAAATAATATTTATTATCAAGTAACTAATAGTGACCCCACAAGTCTTAACAAAATCTGGGAGACTATGATTCTTGTATCCATGAATGGTAAGGAATCAGGATTGTGTAATGTCTCCCTGTTGATTAATTGCCCACGGGAGGACGAAATAGCGTATCCGACGCTGTAGGCTATAGTCATGATAAAGGGGTAAAAACACAATTTTTCCAATGTTGGGGCAATGTTGTGCAAAAGTTGGGTCGTCTGGGGCAAAAAGACCCAAAATTAGGGGTTGCACTCACAACCCCTCACATTTTGGAGCCCATGGAAAAATCTATAAATAGAGGAGAGTCGAAATTAAATTGGCATCATCAATTTGGATCATATATCTCTGATTTCGCGAGCTGAGGCTCTGAGGGTTTTAAGACCCCTTTCTCTATTAATTTCGATGGCGAAAGATTCCACCTTTGTTAGTAATCTTTCCTTTATTTTCTGTTCTGTTCTGGAAAGCAGAGAAGCTATTAATTTGGCAGATATTCAAGCTTAGTGGGAGATCAAAGGCAAGAACACAAATTTGCTGAAGACAAATCCAAGGTAGTTTTCAGTACATTTTTTTTTGTGACAGACCGATTTCCTATGATATTTCTGGCATTTTCGGTGGGCAGTTCTGAGGCAACTTTGGCCTTCTTGAGGCAGAACTCAGCCTCTTCTCTGAGGCAAATTCAGGCGACTTCTGAGGCAACTTGGGCACCTCTGAGGCAGAATTGGCCTTCTGAGGCACTGCGGGACTTTTCTGAGGCAAATTGGGGCTATTTCTGAGGAAACTCAGGTACCTCTAAGGCAAACTCGGTCTTTTGAGGCACTGCGAGGCTTTCCCAATGAAGCTCGGGATATTCTGTGAGGCAACTGCGGAGCTTTCCTGAGGCAATTTGGGGCATCTTTGGAATTCAGAAACTAGGGATTTTGTGACATCTCTGCAGCGAGATTCGCGGTCTGAGGCAAACTCATGGTTCTGTGATTCGCGGTCTGAGGCCTCTCTGCTCAGGAAATTTGGCCAGATGTGAAACAAGGAGACAGGATTCCAAGGCAGCCAGGCAACAAGAGATCAGCTTGCTCAGGATTGGAATTTGGTCCTCTTAGGGTACCAACTGTTACAAGGATCCCTTCAGTGAATTAATCAGATGCTGTGGAATAAGAAAAATCGTCAAGTTTGGGAATCAATTGAATTTGCTGATTGATTTCTTATGCTTGCTACAGTATTGGGTTGTAAGCTGTTTATATCTCTGGTTAATTGGGTAATCGGTCCTGTTCAAGTCTTTTATCATTGCTATTGAATAATTGTTTGACATGAGGAAAAATATGTGCCTTTTTTTTCTGGGGAAAAAATCGAACTTTTCATTAATACTGAAGAGTTACATTGTTTATGCAATTAAGCATTCCATATGAGATTGATCATCAATCAAATAGCAGATCAAACTGTCAAAAAACAGATCCAATACATCAGCGCTGTAAAGGTAACTGGCATCAGAAAATAAGACATCATCCTTGCCTTCCCAGAGGGGAAGCAGCCCCCAAAAAAATAACCACACATAGTGTCATAGTGTCAGGTCTCCTCGAAGGGAAAACAACCTCCAAAAAATAACCACACCTGGAGTGGTCACAATATCCAGCAAGTGTATCAATATATACAGTTAACATACGTCCCCCCCAAAAAAATAGCATGCAAAAAAGAACTCATATCAGTCAGGCCGGGTGTCCGACACACGGACAGACCCATCCTTTGTTTTTGTTATGCTCCATGAGTCCAGAATCTGTTGAGAGCCAGCTTTAGATAACCATATGAGATTGATCATCAATCAAATAGCAAATCAAACTGTCAAAAAACAGATCCAATACATCAGCACTGTAAAAGTAACTGGCATCAGAAAATAAGACATCATCCTTGCCTTCCCAGAGGGGAAGCAGCCCCCAAAAAAATAACCACACATAGTGTCATAGTGTCAGGCCTCCTCGAAGGGAAAACAACCTCCAAAAAATAACCACACCTGGAACTGTGGTCACAATATCCAGCTGGCAGCAAGTGTATCAATATATACAGTATCTATATACAGTTAACATACGACCTCCAAAAAAAAATAGCATGCAAAAAAGAACTCATATCAGTAAGGCTGGGTGTCCAACACACGGACAGACCCATCCTTTGTTTCTGTTATGCTCCACGAGTCCAGAATCTGTTGAGAGCCAGCTTTAGATAACTTGTCAGTCAAGGAGTTGCGTTCCCTGTAAATGTGGCATACAGTAATAAAATCAAATGATTATCTTGTATTTCTTCAAGAATTGGAACCAAAATATAAATTTTGAGCCAAATGATTAACTTTAAAACATGTATTTCTTCAAAAATTGGAACCAAAATATAAAATTGGAATCAAATGATTAACTTTAAAACATATGTTTCTTCAAGAATTGGAAGCAAAATATAATTTTGACATCTCTGACAGTTGTTGAACGAGTTAATAACATTAAAAGAGTCTCCAAAGATCTGAAAAGAACCATTGCCCAAATGGATGAGCCAACATAAGAGAAGTTTTAAGGTGACCAGTTCTGCAAAGTTGTTTGACACAGGAAAAATATGTGCTATTTATATCCACGAAATTATTATACGTTGGAAATCCCTAGCTAGAAATAGAACCTTAAATTGCCTTAGGACCTTACAGTGGTATTAGAGCTGGCTTACCCTGCCAGCCTGTGAACAATTGGGTTGATTTCATGGACCTAGTGTCTTCAGGTAAAACTCAATGGAGAATGAACAATTTTGGGAAAAATTGTGGCAGTGGCACCAGCAGGTGACGTCTCAGTTTCTTAACCCACTTGGGTTTAGTACAGGCAGCAATCACTATATTCCTGTTCAAATTAATGCCCTCAGACAGACTTGCACTGGGACGGCTAGTCAAAAGACTTTGGGACATTGGCTTCCCCAATTCCTTGATGGGAGAAATTAAAATACAGGTAATTGTGAGCCACTAGAACAAAACAAAGATAGTTTAGATTATTGGAGGGAGTACCAAATGCTAGAAGAAGGTACTTGGGCAGCCCTATCCTTTCAGGAATTCTGTGACATTAAGTACGAAGATAGGATAGGCCCCAAAGTTGTGGTAATAGACATATAACATGTCATTGAGGAAGTGGACATCTAATCTACATGAGGAGCATTTTGTGATTAATAATTAGAGAAATCATTTAATTAGGATTCAAGATGATATCCCACATATGCCATAAATTAAATTAATGAACTTGTATAAAAAATTAAATTTAAATTTGAAAATTTCTAAATTTCTAACCTATTGCACTTCTTGGAGTGTATCTTTTCAAAAACACTCCAATTGCGCTCACACGCTGAAGAGCTGCAAGTTTGACTTAACACTCGAATGGAAAGTTTTTGCAACTTTGGGACTCTTCTACCATAGTTTTCCCACCAAACATTTACAACAAATAAATGGGAAGGATTCAAATTTCCAAGGAAAGACAATGACTTATATTTCAATTTTCCATTAAGTAACAAATGCCATAATTCAAATAGAATCATAGATAGTCATAAAAACTTAGAAAGGGAGCACATTGAAATTTGAAAGTGAAAATTTAAATAAATTTACTTGTAGCTTACATGGTTTTGCAACTTTGGCACTCTTCTACCATAGTTTGGCCACCAAACATCTTCAACAAATAAATGGGAAGGATTCAAATTTCCAAGGAAAGACAATGACTTATATTTCAATTTTCCATTAAGTAGCAAATGTCAAAATTCAAATAGAATCATAGATAGTCATAAAAACTTAGAAAGGAAACACATTGAAATTTAAAAGTGAAAATTTAAATAAATTTTACTTGTAGCTTACCTAGCATCTTTGCTGTCTTGTCTTGGATAGACATACCATGCCCAAATGTTCCTAAACCCAACTTATATACCTCAAGTTGTTTGGAAATCTCAGTGGAAGTCAACACCATCCTCTGAATAGATTGGTAAAATCCATCCATAACCTTTGCATCAAACATGAATCTGCATGCATAAGAGAATGCAGGGTTGAGGTAGAGCCCTGTTGCATGAATCAGATGATGGAGGGTGTTGTTCCATCGCTCATAAATCACACCTCATATCTCATCTTGTCTAGTGAATCCCTCTCCCCCCTTGTCCTCATAGTATCGATGGATAGCTTCCTTGGCCCTTTACATGGCCTCATACAAGTAGCTCATTACAGGCTTCTCACCATTAACCTAGCGAAGAACCTTTACTAAAGGTTCACTGATAGGACACAACTCCTCCACCCCAATCCAAAAACTCTGGTTGTGACTCACAAGTTGGGCTATGGCTTGCCCATCACTTTTGTGCTATAGACACAAGCATTCCACTCATCTGAGAGAAACATCCTCTGCAACTCTAACATTGAATTGCAAAGAGATTGAAGAGAAATGAAGCTAGTTGAAAAACGTATGACAGCAAGATGGACCAATTCCTTTCCCCCTGTGAACTGTCTCATGAATGTTGGAACAAATGTATGATTGTAAATATATTTTGTAACACTCCTAGCCAACTCAACAATTTCCTTTGATCCAAGAAATTTTACTCATCTCCTCTAGCATCAAATCAATGCAATGGGCAGCACGAGGAGTCCAATATAAGCTCTGATACCTCTTCATGAACAACTTGCTGGACATAGTTAGCTGTATTTTCTGTGATGACTGGAAAACACACTGTGCACCTATCTCTTGAATGACATTATCCAATTACTCACATAATAACTGTGCATTTTTAACATATGCAGATGCATCAATAGATTTGATAAACATTGTCCCCTTGGGACAATTAACCAAGAAATTCATAATTGACGTGCCCTTCCCATCTGTCCAACCATCTGACATAACGGTGCATCCTGTGATCTCCATGATTCTTTCAACTCAGCCAATCTCCTTGTGCAATCAGCCTTTTCCCCTTGAAGGAGACACCCTCTGAAGTCATTATAAGAGGGGCCCTTGTAGCCCGGACCAACAATGGCAACAACTTCAAACATGGAATGGTAGAATGGGTTGTTCTTGGCAATGTTGAATGGTATGTCACTCCATGGAAAGTATTTGTCCACAATTTTGTCGGCCTCTTCCTTCTCCTTCGATTTAACCATTGACTGAACAGAAGGTTGCCCTCCAAGCACGAATCTTGGCACAAAGAAAGGTGAGGAAGCTGAAGGGCCAGGCATTGTAGGTGGTGTGCTTGAGGATTGGGTTTCCCCCACTGCTGAGAAGCTTGTGGATCTATTTGCAAGCTCAAGCCTTGCTGTTTCCTTTTGATCTCTCTTCTTATGCATTTGAAAAATGGATTGGTTTGCAAAATGGATAGTTTCTGGGGTGGCTGTTGGGAAAATCTTCATTTCATACCCTGGTATTCTAGCAAGGTGGTATTTCAAACGGCCGATTCCACCAAACATTTTCATACCACATAGCTTGCACTTCAACCAACATTCTATTATGACCCTCATAGGGTAGACCATACTCCCACATTGGATCTATTGGCTTTGTCATTTTGATTCTTGGAATGTGTCGAGTCTGTAGGCTCTAGAGTCTAGAGCACTGACTCAATTCGTAAACCTATGGGACAAAAAAATTAGAGGACTTAGATTTACAAATTCTGAATTAGAATACAAATCCACAAAATTGAAAATAGATGAAAAATGCTCCAATTAAAAAACCCTAGCTACATAAGTATTAAATCCTCCAATCAAAGAGAGAAAAAGGAGGTATATCTAATGAACATTGCATACCCTATACTAGATCTTGAAAAACAAAGAAAATGAAGGAGTTTTTTTACATACCTGGAAATGTGGAAATGTTATATTCGAGTAGATATCCACTTCACAAATACTCATCTAATGGCAAAAAATTCTATGGAAGTCCCTTTGTTCACTGGTTATAGCCAGGTCATAAGGTCACTATACATCTCAGAGCTCAATCCCAGCAAGAAGAAAACTGAAATGACCAAAAAGAAAACGGACGTAGATGCTTAAAAACAAATTTCGGAACAACAGGGCGATAATTTCGTTCGACTCATGATAATTTCCAGAAATTATTGCGATAAATTAAATTATCATGATAATTTCGATTAAGTCTGAAATCCTGAAATCCTGGAAAACTGTTAAGTCTGCTGGATTTTGAGTGAGATTTAAAATTCTACTTTCTCCATATGAAATCCAATGAGGTCAAAACCACTCTCAAACATCCTGAGTCATTTCATGGTAATGTTAAAAATTGAAGTAAAGGATAACATTACTAAGAAATGCATAGCAATATTAGGGCCATATACTTGAATATCAGGCACCTATTCTGGGGTAGTGCCCAACTATGACAATCATTAAAAGAAAAAAAAGCAAAACAGGCCCCACTTGCTGTGTTCTACATGGCTTTACCATACTGAACCGGACAAAAATGTTTCAAGTCACTGTTTGAACTGGTTTTTGTCTCAAAACAGTTGGACCGGTCTGGTAAAGTCCTTGTAACACTGGACAAAAAGCCTTTGTGGATCTTGAATTTTTTTTTCGATTACTAAAATATGGGTAGGGCTGATTTATGAATTGAGCCAGGTCTTACCATGCCTTTCACTGAACAGATATTTGAGTCCTTCCGGACAATTCAGAGAAGGTTCGAGGGAACATCAAAGACACTGAGCAGGTAGTGGTCATGAAAAGAATGAAGTGGTATCAAATTTGGCCTATTTGATGCCCCAGTGATCAACATTTGCCAACTAGGTTGCAGGAAACTCGCCCTTTGTTTTAGAATCAACAAAATTTTCAGGTATTGAAACACATTTTGAATGTGTCAGAAATAATCCCCAAAATGTTTTCTCTGTGTTTCTTCATTTGGAAACTGTGTCCAAAATGATTTAGTTCTGTCCCTGTATTTCATGTTCAAAACGCTTGTTTGTGGTTGTATGGGTTCCACATGGTGCTAAAAACAATAAAACATCTACAGATGAAAATTAAATGAATGCAGATTCATTTCCAGAAATTCGTTTTTGATTATTTTTTGGTTGAAATGGGAAAAAAAGGAAGACTCAATAAGCCCCAATTGATCTCTTTTGCTTATGAGAATGGCCCTATCTTTTATTCATCTTCTGCTTGTATAATGTTCAGACTTGATTTTGGGGGAGTTTAGGATAGAATACCATTGGATGAAGGGGCTTACAGGAGAGTTTAGAGATATTATAGAATCCGTCACCAACTATCATCAGCCCGAAGCAATTTTTTGTCAATTCAGCAAGTTGGAGTTGGTGAAGTTTGTTGTGGAGACAAGATATGCATCAAAGTTCCTCCTGTTGCACTGTCTCGCAGAAGTGAAAACTGCATTATTTTCTATTGTGAGTGAGATTTCGTCTTTTAAGAGACATATGCTTAGAGGGGGAGTATGATGTTAAGACTGGTGATTGATGGGAAGTGGTGGATCAAGATTGATTTCTTGCTCAATTATACAGCATCACAATCATTGTTGGTGCTGTAAACTTTATCTAAGTATAAGATGAATAAAATGCAGACACTGACAAACATTTTTGGGAGAGGTTTATGATAATGGTATGGATACCATTGTTGATAAAACCATGGAAACCATTTGACAGGAGGGTTCCCATGCCTTTATTTGTTGATGTAGATTTGTCAGAGGTTGAGGACAATCATTGTTGACATGTGGAACCTATTCAACTCTCTCTTCCACACTTTTTCTCATGCTTTGAAACCCAGATTTATAGGGGGATGATCTCATTGCTTAAAGCAATGGGAAGAGGAAGGACACACATAATGATGGGGTTGGCCCCTGTAGAGAAGAAGGCCTCCATGAGATCATTTGCAGCTTCCTTACAGACTGAAGTGTCAGCAGTTTGTAAAATTTGTTAGTGGAAATTGGAATGGACAAATTTTCAGACATTAGGCTTGTGTACTTTTGTATATATGTACACTAATGTTGGAATGTAAAATTTACTACATTGTTGTCCCAGTTATTTTTTTTTAGTTCACTTTGGAACATTTGCCAGATAATATTCTTACAAGTCCATTTATTTAATTTTAGAAAATTTTCCTTATTGGGCTAAATTGTTTTGAAGAAAACATTTCACATTTACCTTTTTTGATTTTTGGTTTTCTATGTGCTATTTTTCTAGCAGCAGAACTCAAAAGTTATATGATGTTACAAATTCTTCACAGCAACGTTGGGGACTTTGTTTACCTCCAGCAGCTGAGGTCTCTTCACATGGATCAACTTCTTCAAGTAAATTGAGCAAACCAGTGGCTCCTGTAAGTGACTTCATTTTAGGAGTTTAGTATGTCGTGCTTCTGTCCAGTTATTTTTAGCATTTGTTACTGATATCTGTGCAGATGGGTTGTGCTATCCTTCCATATTGGACTGTTAAATAGCCTGTGTTTGAGTCTTAAATAATCATCACTATAGAAGTTAATGTGTATTTTGTGATTGTCTTCTAGTTCTTTTCTTCATACGGGCTTTCATTTTCAATTGCTAAGAACAACTACCTGTTTATGATTTCCATGTGAAACTAGAACACAGGATGTAATGCTAAGACTGCTCTTGCTAGTGGAACTACTGGAAGATCAGTTGCATTGCCAGCTAATGCATCTTGGTATGAAATCTGTTTCATGGCATGAATTATTTGTTAAGTTTTCCAGCATTCCCCCTGAATTGGAGCAGAGTAACATTACACATTAAGTCTAGTGCTCTTATGCTTCCACATGATTAGGTTTGCAGTGGAAGATTACGTTTCTTACTGATTATTGGGGTATTAATGGTTAATGGTTGTTGCAGGGGCACCCATGCCGCACAGGAAAAGGCATTGCCTATGGGAATTCCAGCTGTTCAGCGGTCCCCTGATCCTAACTCAACTTCATCTCATTCACTTTCAGTGTCTCCAACATTATCTTTACCTACCCTGGTGTTGGAAGCTGCAGCATCAGGGTTGAGTTCTGATCATGACAAACTATTGGTCAGTAAAGGTGGACAATCATTGCCATTTATATCTGAAAAACATATTGAGGGTAGAGACGATGCAACGAGTGGTACAGAAATAAAATCAACTTCATGTACAAAGACCTCAGCTGCTGTAAAAACTGCAAATTTTACATATGGGGAAGCTTTCCATGGAAAGGATTCCAGTTTAAACAGTGTTACTATGAAATGTGAGACTACTGAAAGTTTTCAAGATCTATTGAATAATTCATCCTTTGACTCACACAAGGGTTCTTCTGAACTTGGCAGTGGTCACATTGAAACAGCCAGAAGTGAAAGAACAGATGCAGCTTCAGTGCCATCGGGTGTTGTCTGTAATGGACTTCCTAAAGATAGCTTTCCAATGTCTGTCCCTCAGAGCAACACTAAAACAAATTTTCATGATGTAAATAACAGCAGTATAGTGCTTTCAGAAAACTATGTTAATATTTATTCACAAAGGTCTCCATTTGAATCGAGGGATAAACTTGAGATTAAAAGTTCCAAAGATGCCAGATATCGAACCAGTTATGAAAAACACTATGCAGAACCATATTCTGAAGTGTGCTCTAAAGTTATTGCTTCAGAAACAGAGGTGCGTCCCTCAATGGATGAGGTCAAAATTCCAGCAGATGATTATAGCTCTAAAGATAGTTCTCTACATCAAATGTCTCTAAATACTGCAATCCTTAATGGTGACTGTGACAGCATTGGAGATACTGATTATAAAGTAGATGAAAAATCAGTTTCTCTCGCTGAAAATATTAGTCCAGATTCTACCCAAATTCTTGAAAATGAGTCTATGTTAGATGCTACAGATAGAAGGACAAGGACTGGTTGTCAAATGCCAGAGGAAGTAGATATTGCTAAAAATTCTCATGCCAGTTCTGGAAAGCTAGAATGCTTGGAGAAACTGGGGTGTAATATCCCTCTGGAAGTGGATATGAATGACTCAGATGGTGGAGAAAACAGTATTATTTCAAACATCTTGTCTTTGAATTTTGATACAGATGATACTTCATTAAATAGCCCTCACAGTCTAGCAAAATTACTCCTTTCTGAGACTGATAAATGCAATGGGCTATCCAAGGAAATCTCGAGTTCATGGAAGTCTCAGAATAGCAAGCAGTCAAGATTCTTATTTGCAAGGTCAGAAGATTCTACTGAAAGATCAAGCCATTATTCCACTCCCAATTTGGCATCATCTAGGGAATTGCAGGGGGAGTTGGCAAATGGAAAAGATGTTTTGGGAAGCTCCAATGAACATGATCGATTGAATATCAATAAGACATACAATAATACTTTCACCGCTAACATGCAAGGTTTTCAGAGTATTTCAGAGGGCAGCACATTTTGTATTCCTTCAGAGGCCGTAGGTGAGTTTGGCCTTCATTTTGTTTTAATGATTGGTGAGTTAGGCATCGGTAATTTTCTTTTAATGATTGTGTTTTGTCTCTTGCTAGTATGCCATTACAGAGTTTGCTTGCTTTTATCGGTCCACATTAATCCTTTTTCAAAGTTTGTTATCTTGGATATAGACTTATCTAAATGGAGCTAAACACTCCACGTGTTGTTCCTATGTTGTACTTACCTCACCAATATTGTGTAGGATGGTCAGATGTAGACTTCTCTTTATGGAGCTAAATAAAAAAGATCTGTTTTCGGTTGAACCATTCAATAACACTGCACAGGTTGTTCCTATGTTGTACTGGGACGTCACTAATATTGTGTAGGATGTCAGGTGCCCCTTGACCATCTTGGGGTCCTCTTAGCATCCCCTGCCAAAACCGGTGCCTAAGTGATGCCATTGTAGTTTAAAAAGAAATAAAAGGCCTTGACCCTATACTGTCTCACCAACACACTGCCCCTTACAAAGTTATTAACCAATCTCTAACTCAGCCATGATTGTCTTTTTATAACTTAAACTGGCTAGTAGAAGAACTGCAATATAGGACAATTGGTAAGTTACAATTTATTAGAAATTGGGAGTTATGTACCAACACATCTTCCAATATCCAATGGGGTTGGCTTGGGTTGTAGATAAACTATCCTTTATAACCTCTAATTTGCTGAAATCACCATATGAGCTTTGGAAATAATAAGAACTGTTGTTGAAGCACCCTGCCTTATTCAACAATGTGGACTTCTGAAATGGGACTCCCTGATACCACTTGTGACTCCAGAGTCCAAACACTATATTTCTTATAGTGCATATGCTGCCATGTGTAGTGTGTTGAGATTATGGTTAATCTTCACTTGAGGCCACGTGTTGACATTCCATTTGAGGTGTTGGTGGCTTAATTGAGCTTATATATGAGCTTAGTGTTGCTGACCCTTTGATATGGTCCATGCCTTCATTCTCAATAAGATCCTTCATTCTCAATAAGATTCAGATCTGTCCTTTTCTTCCATGCAAGAAAGTTTGAAGCCCCAACCAATTTATTGCTTTCCTTGCAAAAAGACATTTTGATAGGTTCAGATGAAGTCATAAATATAATTACTTGTGTAGATGCTTTCTTTTCTGCTTGCTTTCTCCTTGAATTTGATGATGATGTAGATAGTTGAAAGACTTCTTCTTGATGAAGATAGTTTCCTTCAAGAGTGGTATAAGAAGGTAGATCACCTTAGACTTTTGATGATGAATCAATGATGGCTTGATGATGTCTTCAATAATGTTGACTTGGTTTCAAAAAGAGAGAGATATCTTTAAGACCTTTGAAGATGAAGATCACACCCTTGATCTTGCTTTTTCTTGGAAGGAGCTTGATGTTTTAGTCCTTCAATTTTTGAGAGACGATCTTTGAGGTCTCTTGAGATGGCTTGAGGATTTCGCCAACTTCCTTGCAGACTTCTTCTTGTATGATGATCTTTGATGTCTTCCTTAAAACCTGATCCTTGAGTGTCTTCTTGCTAGACTGCCCTTTCTTGTCTTCAGCGCCTAAGCTCTGATACCATGTTGAGAAATTGAGGGCTTTTATGAAATTTCTCTTCTTGATAATTACTTGTGATTTACTTTATGCTTTTTCCTTAGATCTTCTCTTCATTAGATTATTATGTTCTTCTCATCAAGTCAGTTATCAAATACACAAGAGACACAATATTTAGGCTTGTAAGTCAGGGCCAAAACCTCTCACTCTTTGAGAGGAAAACTCGATCAGAAATTCTTCTTATAGAACTTCAATTGACGAGTACCAAGACCATGACAAAGACCCTTGACACAATCATCATTCCAAGACCCTTGTCACTAGCCTTCATTGCTCTTCTCAGCTCCTTCGATCCTCCTATTCGGCACTGTACTGCAACAATACTATAGAAGCTTGGTCTCTACTCCAACAACCTTATATAAGGTACTCCTTCTCGACTTCCTTCGATCCTAGCCTCGGCTTCCTAGAGACCCCTTCTCGGCCTTCTTTCTGCACCTTTCTTATATGTCTCTTAAGCCAAAGATCGAGCTTGTCTTCACACTGTAATAACCCTCAATCTTTCTGAGTTATGCGAGATATGTATAGACCCAAAACAGAGATATATATAGACTCTTTTCCTTCGATAGTATGCCTCCTTCTTCGCACTTATTGCAATCCCTTTCTACGTACTTTAGCTTTGAAATCCTTGACTAAATTCGATGTGTTGTAGTGAGGCCGAATCATGCTATATATAGAGGTTGTCTTCTTGTCTCTAGGCCGACATGATCTTTGTAGGAGAGCCGACATCATCAAGGATGATTTCCATCATATTTTAGGCCGACTTGGAGAGGCCTAGTGACAAGGTCTTGGAGGATTACTTTTCCATAGACAAATGTGTCTTCTTACAAGTGTAACATGACTTCATTTACATGAAAATGACTCTATTATCTTTATGACAAGATGACAAAATCCTAAAGACATCAATAATAAGTCTTCGACCTATAAATAAAATCTCTTGCTCACGAAACCCATGATGCAAGCAATACAATAAAACACATTTTATTTTTCTGTCTCTTCTCTACATAAAATCATAATTACATGTCATTATGAAGACCGAAACTAGTTACACTTTTCAACACTTAGAAGACTCACTAACATTGCTATTGCAAACTTATGTTTTTTCATTTCTTTTGCTGCAAGAGTTTAGTGCTTGTTAAACACACACATGGTATGGGGAGAAGAATAAACACACACAACAAGAAACTCAACACACAATGAAGGATAAGCGTGCAACTCTATTTTTTTCCATTATACATGATGTACATTTATAGTACAATGGTGTGACTCTTGGTTTCACATTCCAAGGTCACTTGGACTCCATTGTGACTTTTCGTCTTCCACACCTACCCATGGAGGATTAGGTGTTTTAACATTCCCCCCCTTAATCCGAAGGGGTATGTGTGAGTCCAAGAAGAGAGTTGTAATACAAATCTGCAAAGTATACATGGCAGCACTTGGGCTGAATCAACTCTTTGAAATGTTGGCAATAAGAGGTGGTTTAAGAATGACCACCAACACCGGAACACAATACTTGTTGTAGTTCCCAGAACTCTTCCAAAATTGGCATGAAGTTGAAAGCTTCTGCTAGAGGAATCGTCCCTCATAAAAAAGGGAGACCTTCAACCTAAAAGAAGGGTGGTCTACAACCTGTGATGGTTTAAGGATTACCAACAACACTGGAATGCTTGAAGCATTTCTTGGAACTCAACCAAAGCTGGCAAGAAGCTGAAGGCTTCTGCTAGAGGAAGTGTCCCTCATATATGAAAGGGAGACCTTCAACCTAAAAGAAGGGAGGTCTACAACCTGTGATGGTTTAAGGCTGTCCACCAACCAAAGATGATAGTTTAAGGCTGTCCACCAACCGAAGGCATGCTCTTGGGCATCTGTGTCTCTGGCTATATCTCTGAATCTAGAATGACGAATTGTGGCTCAGGCTCGCTTGAGCCACAATCGTGTCTGCAGCTTTCTCTTCCCGAACATGGAATGAGGGTGTAGCTCAGGCCTAAACGATCGACTTATTAGTAAGTACACAGCCACCATGTTTCCACCTCTCAGGGGACAAAGGTGAGATGATGGCGAAAACTCATTGCAAGTTTGCTCAATATTCGTGGTTGTGTTCGACACATGCGACTTAAACGCTGACTTGGCTGACTTAGTGCCTGGCATCTGGTTGGGTGCATCAAGATGAATCTTTGTTCTTGCGAGGAAGCTTGTTCTGAAACATCTGTGAAGAATGGGTGTGCCGACCACGGTCTTGCACATGGATGAAGATCAAAGCAGTGATCTTTCCTTATGGCCAACTCGATCACGGTGTTGGCATTTTTCAATCTGATGTGAAATGGGCGGATGCGAAGCAATTGCGGTGTGACATCATACGGAATCGAGCACTACGAAATATGATGGGCTTGGTGTAGTCTGGACTATGAAAGGACACATCCTTGTCATATCCAAGACTAGTTCTGTGCTTGTTGTGGACAAGCTCTTCCCAAGGTCTGATGATGGGCTTGAGAAGTGCAAGTTGAACTGCTGCATCTGCATGTAAATCAGCTCTAGTACAATGAATTGAATGGGAATCAACTAGAACTTTATTGACTTGCTGCTGATGGGAGTCTTTCACAATGTTCTGAATAGAAACAGGTTCAGAATGATGATTCTTTTGTTGAAGTTCATCTTGTTGGAGCTGAGATTCCAACTGCAAAAACTCAATCTTTTCTTGTGCATCTTGCAAACAACTTTGAATGTTACAGAGAGCATCCTTGCTCATTTTTATCATATCATCAACATTGGAATGAATGAGATTATTCAACAACTCTAATGCCTCATTGATTTTAGCCATTTTCAACAACTTAGACTCAAAAAATGAAAGGGTGTCGGCTTCAACCGAAAATGCACCCGTTTACAATGTGATTCAACTTAATTTCAAGAAATACAAATGACTTAAGAGAACTTCGAACTATGGAAATCTCTAAGTACAAAATTTGCTCCTCAAATTATGGAGGACCTCAAGGTATAGACTTGACTGTCTAACCAACAAGCAACAATGACCTACATCAACAACTCAAATTTACACTTCAAATCTTGATTGCAACTATGAATGAAGAAGCAATATCCACTCACAATGTGAGTTCAATACAATATTTCTGTAAAATGTGTAGCAAAAACACTATGCAAGAAGCCTTTAAGGCAGCTGAATTTTCTTTTTCAAAGAGTTGTTTGACACCAAAAACAACTCAACTCAACAAAAGGAGGAGATATTCACAAGCTTGGATGCTTGACCTTGCTGCAGAATGCAATAGAGATTAGGAGAAACTCCACAAATCAGAAATTTTGTGTCCAAATAATGAATGCCAGTGCTATTTTCAAAATGAGGACCAATTTGTCTTCACATGTCACTTTCTTCAAGAAATCACCCTTCTATTCATGCCACAAATTACAATGCAAATTTCACTTTTCCCTATGTATTCAGTCCATCTGCTTGATATGCCATTTCCTCTTTCTTCATTTGTTGCTATTCATTTCCTCTCTCTCCTCTCTCTCTGCTAGTTTTTTTTTTTTTTTTAATTAATTAATTAATTAATTTAATTTTATATTTTATAATTTAATTAATTAATTAATTTTAAAAGGGAAAGGGAATTTAATAAATTAGCAAAAAGGAATTTAAAAGCTGAAATTAAAAGGCAGGGATTAATTTAAAATGGGGAGGGAAATTTATTTAAAAGGGGGGAGGGGATTTAAAAAAAAACGAATTTTTGAAAAAAAATTTGAAAACAGGAAAGGGAAGGCCGAACGGTCGAGTTTGAGGGGAAGGGAGAATTTTCTGCGTGAGGGGGAGGGTTGAAAGGCCATGGGGAATGGGAGCTTGAGATGGCAGAGGGGGCCGTAAGGGCGGAATGATAAGGGGAGTCGATAGGGGAGGGAGCGAGGGCGCTGGGATGAGTGGATGGGGGGCTGGGGAGTGTAGAGTGGGGAGGGGGTTTGCATAGTGAGGGAGCGCAGGGGATTAGGGAGCGGGGTGTGTAGAGTTCTGTGTCGATGTAAGGGGCGGGGTAGGCGCGTAGGTAAGCAGGGGTTCGGCTGAACGATGGGTTGAGGGAAGGGAAGGGACGGGAGGGCCGTAGATAGGGAGCGAGGGTTCGGGTGGGTTGCAATGCGGAGGGGAGAGAGCCATAGCGTAGGGTAAAGGGAAGTGTAGGTGGGGTGGGGGAGTGGTAAGGGGAGTGAGGAGAGCGTGGGGTGCGAGGGATGAGAGGTGAGGTGTGCGAGGGGGTCGATTGGGTGGGAGAGTGTTGGGAAGGGGGGTGAGAGTTGCAGGTTTGTGAGGTGAGGGCAGCAGGTCATGAGGGTCGTGGGAGAGCGGAGGCCATGAGGGTGGTAGGCGGTAGAGGGATAGGGAGGAGCGGTAGGGAGGTCGAGTACTGAGGTGAGGGCCGAGAATGTTGTGGGATGTGGGAGGGGAGCGGGTTAAGGAGAGAGGGGGCGGGTGAGTGATGAGTGTATGGCTGAGGAGTGGGGGCTGAAAGGCCGATAGCGTTAGGCCGTGGGTTGAGGGTGTGTGCAGAGGCCGAGGGGTCGAGTTGCAAAAATAATATTTATTTATTTATTTTATTTTATTTTTTTTAATTCAAAACAGCAGAGAGGAGTTAAAGCAAGTTCAGAAATTTGCAGAAAAAACCCAGAAATTTTTTTAGTGGCCCAGCAACAGAAAAACCCAGAATTGCAGAAATTTTTCAATGAAAAAACCCAGAATTCTTTCATAAACCCACTTTGAACAATTTTCCAGCAGCTCTTCAATGCAGAAATTGCAGGGAAAAAAATCAGAATTGCAATGAGCAGTTAGAAAACTTGCAGAAATCTCTGAGTGCTGCAGAATGCACAGTGCTGCTCTTCTTCAAAACCAATGCTGCTCTTCTTCAAGACCAATGCTGCTCTTCTTCAAAACCACTTTCTGAATGCGGCAAAATGTTTGCTGCAGAAACTCTCTAAATGCTGCAAAAATGCCAAGAATTTTTGCAAATATGGACATGCCATAAACATAAATGGCTCAGTCAATGTTGAGCTGGTTATGAACGTATCAACTCTGATACCATGTTAAACACACACATGGTGTGGGGAGAAGAATAAACACACACAACAAGAAACTCAACACACAATGAAGGATAAGCGTGCAGCGCTATTTTTTTCCATTATACATGATGTACATTTATAGTACAATGGTGTGACTCTTGGTTTCACATTCCAAGGTCACTTGGACTCCATTGTGACTTTTCGTCTTCCACACCTACCCATGGAGGATTAGGTGTTCCAACAGTGTTGAATTGTTCAATTGTTAGATATTTATCGACACTAATAATATTCAAGATTTCAATAAAAATTGCACAATGAAAAGGATAACTTTTCAAATTTATTACCACCATAACTTCTTACATTTGTTGATACTTCTACATAGGCTAAATGTCAAGCATGTAGGAATCGTCCAAAAACTTGTTAGGTACTTGCTTAATTTATTAAGTGACTTTTATGATTCTTTCTGAAGTCTAACTAAAGAAAAACACTTTGATCAATTAATTAATTAATGTTGGCTATTGGGCTAAGTTTTTTTTTTATAGAAAAGTGAATTAGATCTAATCTCTGCAGTTGATCTCAAATGTGGCCTAGGATTTAATCCTAGCCATCCATCACTTGGGAGATTAGGGTTGGGGATATAACTCAATGGGAAATTGTAAAAGAAAGCCCAGGATGGGGAGGAAGACATGTTGACCATTGAGAGAGGGATTTTCTCAAAGTGGAGAGTGAGATCCTCAAAGCTAGGGAGAAGGAAACATTGTAGGATGGAATTTAGAGGAAAGATTGTGGAGGGTCAAACCTGCTGTAGATGCGAGTATTGAAAAGTGCATGGAAAGGATTGTGGGGAGAGGGTTCTCCCAGAAGGAGGGAATGGACTATGAGAAGACATTTACTTCAATCACAAGGTATACTTTTGTCACGGTTGCTATATCCATTGCTTCAAAGATGGGGTAGAGGATACATCAGATGGATGTGAAGACAACCTTCCTCAACAAAGTTACTGAGGAATAGGTGCACATTATGTAACCTCAGGGCTTTGAGGTGCTCGGGAGAGATTCTCATGTGCAAATTGAAGCAGTCATTAGAATGGTACTCGAGGATTAATGTGTATCTGTTGAGCATGGGCTTCACCAATAGTGAGGCAGATTCCAACTTGTATTACACACTTGTTGGTGATGATCTGCTCATCTTTCCACTTTATGTAGATGACCTATTTCTCATAGGGTCAGAGAAGCTCATCGAGATGTGCAAGCGAGATCTAGCATTGGAGTTCGAGGTGAAGGACATCAATATGATGCATTACTTTATGGGATTGAAGATGTGGTAGTAGACCTGTGGGATTTTCTTGGGATAGGGAGAATTATGCAGTTTATATTTGAGGAGATTATCATCAATTTGAAGAAGATGAATGCTTCAGTCAGAGTTGGTGGTTCCCACTTTGTATAGGTAGCTAATTCGTTCTTTCATCTATCTGGTAAACATTAAGCAAGATATATGCTTTGATGTGAATACCGTGAGCCAGTTTATGGTGGAGTCGGGGAAGGGGCATTGGGTTTCAATGAAGCATGTACTTAGGTACTTATGAGGTATAATGGAGTATGGTATGAGATATGTTAGGATTGGTGGAGTGCAACTATAGGGCTATACAAACACAAATTGGGCTAGGAGTGTAATGGAAAGGAAGAGTACCTTAGGTTGCTGTTTTAGGTTGTGGGATCAACAGTAATTGTTCATCGGAAATAAGACTTTTGTGGTACTCAATTCAGTAAAGGTAGAGTATATGGTAGCGATTTTGGCGAGTTATGAAGCCATTTGGCTTCGCAAGATGCTCAGTGGGTTATTTGGTCTTGAGTTGGATCCCACTGTGATAAACTATGATAATTAAAGTTGTATTAGTGTCTCGAAAAATCCATTGTTTCATGATAGGTCTAAGCATATAGAGATCAAATATCACTTCATCAAAGATAGGGTCTAGAGGGGAGCTTTGAAGCTTTTGTATATATTCACAGATGAGCAGGTTGCAAATATTCTGACCAATCCCCTAGTAAAGGGGAAGTTTGTCTTTTGCAGAGATAAGTTATGAGTGGTGCAAAAAATCTTCCATGCTAGGAGGGAGTGTTGACGATTATAGTAGCGGAAAACTACTTTTGCATAGCCTAAGTGTCAAGCATGTAGGAGTCGGCTAAAACCAATGCTGCAGTCAATAGACAACAATCAAAGTCAATGCTTCTCGATTTTTGTGCCCTCCAATGCAGCCTCAAGAGATCGAAATTTCTGTGCAAAAATTGAAGTCAAAATCCAAGAGTTGACCCAAAGTCAATGTTGGTCAACACTGTCTAGAAAGGCCTAAAAACAATCCAAAAATTTCAGCAGTTTCTTCAGGTTCAGATTCACACGTGTGAGGGAAGGAAGCCTCTCCTAGGCTGTACGAACCAATCAGATCACAAGTAGAATGTGTGTGATGAGATGATGATGAGCTGAACATCATCTCTCAACAATTTATATCAAATCAACCTTTCTCCAAGTGTCACACACCCCCTTAAAGATATCTCTAGAAAGTCAACACAAGTCAACCCAAAATGGTCAACGCAAAAGTCAACAGACAACAGTCAAAGTCAATGCTTCTCCTCGATTTTTGTGCCCTCCAATGCGGCCTCAAGAGATCGAAATTTCTGTGCAAAAATCAAACTCAAAATCCAAGAGTTGACCCAAAGTCAACGCTGTCCAGAAAGCCCTAAAAACAATCCGAAAATTTCAACAGCTTCTTCAGGTTCAGATTCACCTGTGTGAGGGAAGGAAGCCTCTCCTAGGTTGTACAAACCAATCAGATCACAAGTAGAATGTGTGTGATGAGATGATGATGAACTGAACATCATCTCTCTCCAATTTATATCCATCAGTGAGGGTGTGTGACACATTGTTGGGCTTGTGAGCCTACTTTACAAATCTGGCCGACCTTGCACATTTGTGGAAAATAAAATCAAAATATAAATTCTGCTCATCCAGACAAGATGATCTTTAGATCAATCTTGTACCTCTCCGAAAGAGGAAACAAAAATATAATCATCATCATATGAGCAGTGCAACATGGAGTTTGGACTTAGTTTCCCAAAATTAACAGAAAGACGAGATAATTTACAAGTCTCCACATTTTGCAACAAATTATTCACCTTGGTGAATCAGATCTAATCTCTATTTTGGATATCAAGTGGGGCTTATGCTTTAATTCCTACCTATCCATCACTGAGAAGATTAGGGTTAGGGTGTTAGAAAATTGGAAAGGCAGAAATATTTTCTGGTTCTTGATTATTTATTTGTGATGTTCTGGAATTCTTATTATATTCATCTTGTCTTCTTTATTCTTAGTTCATCAAGCAAATATCAAAGCAAAAGCACATAGATCAAGGACACTAGATATAGGCCAGCAACCAAGGCAAAAACACACTCCAGGGGAAAACCCAGTCAGTGATTCTTCCTTCAATAGTATTCTTGAGACTCTTGACCTTGACTCACACCTCCTCCACACCAAGTCAACCTTCCTTTTGATCCTACCTCAATCTGGCAACAACAACAATAGTAATAACACTATGCAACACTTCCTTTGACCTTGGAACTTCGACCTTGCTTTTGGAACTTCGATCTTGGGGGAAAGACTTTGATCTTGCTTCTAGGAGTTTGATTTTGATCCAATACAACTTCTCAAAGCACCAACACCCAACAAATTTAACTTCGACCTATTCTTCTCTTGGCAGCAACAACATGCAGCTACTGGCAACAACAAAACAATGAGGGACTTCGATCTTCCAACCTAGGGCACGCGTGAGAGAGAGAGAAACACCAAAATTTTGATTTTCCTTAAAGCCTTTAGCTTGTCCAAACTTGCACTTCTTTTGACCCCTTTCTTGACTTCACACTTTTTCCCTATGCAACAATAGATATTGAATTTCTGTGTGAGTGAGTGAGTTCTCCAAATGAGTTCGATCTCCCTGTATATATAGGCTTGTGATGAACTCGAATTCCTGGGTTTGAGGCCGACTTGATCACTTGAGGGCCGACTTGATGTGGAGGCTCCATAAATCATATTTGACTCAATACTTGACTTAATTACACGATTCAAAGGCCCATTATGGGTCAATTTAATTCTGTAATGACTCTATAAACTCAGAATAAATCCTAGAAGTCCACAATGGGGGCTTTGACCTAAAATAATATGATCCAAGCATGAAACTCTTGCTTTAATAAGTCATTTAATACTAATATAAAATTCTTTTCTTTATTCTTTTGACAAGTACATTAAATATTGACTAAAATATAATTTATGAAGACCGAACCTAGTTACAATCTTCAACTTTCCCTCTTAACTAGATAGGTATTCATAATATACAAGTATAAGGAAAATCTCAACTATGTGAACCATGAAGAATTTTAGGCACCTCAATGCCATGGACTAGATGCCTGACTAGGGCAATCTATCCGGTTTCAGGTTTTTGCATGAGTTTAATTCCCAAACCCCATCAGAACATGTGACTGATACACAAGTTAGATTTGCATTTAACTTGAAATGTAGAACTACTCTACTTTTGTTTTCTCAATTGATACAAGGAATAAATGCAAGCAAATATACTCAGAAAATTACACAGTATAAAAACCCACAAGGGGAAAACAAGTGAAAGGATGATTTATTTGCTTCTTCTAGAAATTTCTTACAATCATTAATACAAGAAGAAATTTGAAATTATCTCTTTCCTTAAAGGAGTGTCTCTGAAGTCCTCTTTCAATTTGAGTTCTGAATTGATATCTCTGAACCACGTTCAACTCTCAAGCAGAAATTTTGGGCCTCTTGTCAGCTCTTTATACACAGGAGATGAGACCACTGGGCAGTCATTAAATCTGCCTGGAAACTCGGGTCTTCTCAGCTGAATATACAACCTCAAACTACAAGTGTTTCCTCCCTAAACATGAGCTGAAACACGCTTAGGAATAGGTCGAGAATCTCGCTGAGACTACCCAATCTAGGAATACATGTAGGTAGTCTTGAGATAAATTTCAGGCTACCTGTACACTGGTTTTGACAAGGAAATAGCTTGTCCAGACCTAAATATGCTCCCGACCTGTGTTCAAATGATAACTATGACTGCCTCCTTGAGATTTGACCTCTCCTATTGACTTGAACTCAACTTCCAAGAGAGATTCGATCTGTTGTGGTGTTGCTATTTTGTTCTCTGTTATAGAGTTTGTCTCACAAAGCTCTCTTCCTCTTCTCAAGCTCCTTGCTTTCCTCTCCCCAAATCTCTTGAGAATAATTGGCTGAGATTAAATCTCAGTCATTAGATCAAGAGTGGATATCATACTCTCTCTTGACCCCCTCCCTCATGTGGCCCCCCTCAATTAATGAGCCTCCTAGTACTTTTTCATGTTTTGTACCATGTGCACTTTTTCTCTCATAAAGTCACTTTTAAAACATAAAAGTCACTCTAATAATATAAATTGTACTTAGTGCATTTCTCATAAAGTCACTTTTATAGCACATGTGACTTTAATAAATTAAAGTCCAAGGTACACCTCCCATAAAAAGTAACTTAGCTCCATGACATTAATAAAACACATAATGTCACTAGACAAAAGAGTCATTAATATGTCTCCCTTTGCCAAAAGGATAAATTCCTAGGAAACACCTCCTTGGTACCCTTCTTTCAACATAATCATGGGTGCAACAATTTTGTTGTTCTTGAGAGTGGATTTGAAGTAGGAAAAACTTCTATAGTCTTTGGATAAAAGCCTATGTTGTGGAAAACAGAGACATATCAGAGAGAAGGTCCTTCAAGTACTATAGGTTAATGGTATGAAGGTATGTATAATTGCTCTCCGAATTTTGATTTCTGTGAACATTGTTTATATAGAACATAAAATCGGGTAAGATTCTCTTGTGGTTCTGCGAGAGCAGAGGGAATATTACAGTTGGTGCACAATGATGTGTTTGGACTAGTGTCAATTCCATCATTGGGTAACCTGTGTACTATGACTCATTTATAGCTAACTTCTCGAGGAATACATGTGTCATGGATTTATTTCCTTAGGAAGAAATTTGAAGTCTTTGACAAATTCAAAGAGTTTAAGACACTTGTGAAAAATCAAATAGAGAAGAACATTAAGGTTCAGACTCCAGAGGACAAATAATGGTGGAGAATTCTAAGGGAATGGATTCAACTTTCTTTGTATAAGTGTGGTATATAGCAAGGCATAAGACTAGTGCATACACACCTTAGCATGATAGATCTGTAGAAAGGATGAACATGGCACTGATGGAGAAAGCAAGGATAAAGTTTGGATAGGAATTCTGGGTAAAGGTAGTGGACCCTGCATGTTACCTGGAAAATAGATGACCCTTATCAACATCAGATGACAATACTCCATAGGAGGTATGGACGGGTAAAAAACCCTCTCATAAACATCTTAAGATATTTTGCTGTGGTGCTTATGTACACTTTCCAAAGAAGAATAGGAGTAAGCTGCATGAAAAGGCTGAAAATTGTATCTTCATGGGATAGAAAGATAGTTTGAAAGGTTATAAGTTTTGGAACTTAGAAAGTAAGATGGTTGTGGAATTATTTAGGTGGTTTTTTGCATCCGCTTATGGAAGTTTTTGCTTTTAGCAGTTTTGCGGTGGATGGTTGTTCAACCCATGATTTTGTAATTTCGGTTAAGGAGTTGTATTCTAATACAGGGAAAATGGATTGGTGGTTATGGATGTTGCAGGATATATATTATAAATATCGTATTGTAATACTATAAAGAAGAATATACTGAGAAACTCTTTCTTGTTTTCTCGGTTTGGATTTCCAAGGTAAAAGTCTTAGTGTTAATGTGTGTGCGCCATTGCATATTTTCTATTTTTATTAAGAATTTGTTCAATTTACTGTACAGCTTTAAAACCTACTAGTACAAGTTCAACAATCATAGATGAAACTTGTATCAATTATCCAAGCACATGTAGTCTAAGTTCTTTCTCTAATTGACCCAATTCTTTTACACATTTTGCTTATCTAATGTTTGAGATGACTTTGATTTGCACTCACTCATTTCATCCATAGGATTGGGTTACTTTCTAATCAAATGCTCTCTAACTCGACAGCCTCTGTTCTATTATGGTGACACTTTAACTTGGAAACACACTCCTTTGATGGTGGCTTCAACAATTTCACGTAAAAGAACTTCCAATGGCTTCATGTTGATGGCTATGCCCCATTTCTCTACTTAAAAAAGTCATGTGGTTTAGCTCAATTAGTTTTTTGGCAACTTATTAGTCCCTTGATGGTTGTACCTCTTGTTGCCACACCCTTTATGACTGCACTCTCATGGTGGACAATTGTCCCCATCTTCCTGTTTCTGGTCTCATGGATTCTTTGATATGTTCCCTTCTTCGATGTCTTCAGTTCGTTGTCATCCACTTTGATTTCTCTAGTTCCTTTCCACATTGTTAGATCATATGGTTTATCACTTTCCTTTGACACACAACAATCCACATGTGGGTGCGACATTCTCAATTCACAACTTGACTAAGTAATTTCTTTTTACAATATTGTCTTGGATGAACTCCACACAAATGATTTCTCATGGTGGCTCAGGTTTTCATGCCTCTTTTTGCTTTTGTCCAACTATTCTATGTCCGAGTAGTCCCCGAATGCCTTCTATGGTCATTACAATATCTCAACTCCTTCACCGGCTTCCTCAGATTCTCTTCAGTGTGGCTTAATGATACCATGTGGGATTTACACAAACCTAAGTTGCACTGAAACGAATATGGGAATGGATAGATACGGTGTTTGAAACAGATACGACAAATTTTCAAAAAATCTAAATACGATACGGCAATGAAACGACATATATATATATATATATATAAGAATTTCATATTACCCTTCATCTTTTAGAATTTAGATTCTATATCTAAAAACACAAAAACACACAATCATCTGACATCATCTTGAATTCAACATAAACAAATCATCATCATCAATTCAGCATAAACATTGTCATCATCATTAGTGATTATTATAACATTCAACATATTATCATCATCATTAGTAATGTAATCAGAAATGCTACAGCCTTTGTGCTTTGAGGTCCAACTCCTTCAAAAAACGTGTCATGCTTGGCAGATGGTATCTATCTTCCTTGCACGGCAATTAAAAGGCCCATGGGATCATTGGGATATTATGTCAAGACCTATTTGAACATTTCAATCGTGTCAACGTCAGCTTAGTCTCTTGACTATATGCAGGGAAAAGATTGGCTAGAGAAGATTTGTTATATTGGATGGATTTATGAAATCAAGAGCAAAATCAATGACAATTAAGAAAACCTTAACCAAACTGAAAATTTATCTTTCAAATATATCTCTTTATGAAGAGATTCATCAAACCCTTCTGTTTGTATTTTTGAACATCTATCTTTTTCTTAGTAAGAATCTTTGATAAATATATCGATTCTGTCGTTTCTAAAGATTTAGAAGAGACATAATGAGACTGTGTTTATTATTTCGTCATTTTTATTATTTACTTATGGCTATACATATTTTCATGTTTTTTAACATTTTAAGGGTGGATTCCGATAACAATTTTCGTGGATCTGTTTCCAGATTCCGGAAATCCGGAAGTGGATCAAAAAAAATTTAGAACCCTTGGAAACGTATCCAATTCCAAATCCAAAGTTTCCAATTTTTTGAAACGACACAAACATTTTTACAGCATTTCGGACAAGGATCGTATCTGTTTCCGAAACAGAAACGGGGATCTGCGTTTCCGGCAAATTCTTCGGGCGTTTCCAGTAACCAAGCATTGACAAGAATGCACCTAGAATAAGAAGATTGGATTGATTCCTTCATTATTTATCAAATTTTGTGGAATATTATAATTATATTCGTTTACAGCCTTTGCTCTGTCCAATCATTACAATGTTTCTATCATAGAGGAAAGTTGCGCTTTGTCTACTGTACTGTCACTACCTTATACATACTATATGGAAAATTGGGTACATTCCATACAGTAGCTGAATTTTTGTACAATAACCTCTGGTATAGCTGAATTCTCCTACTATTATTTGACCAGGATTCTTATAGTAGACTGATTCTGAGTTCTCATTGACAGGGCACTGCCATGCCATCCTCTGTTTTTAGTTGTAGGCCAGATCAGAAGGGCCAATCTCTCCTTTGTTTTACTGATGGAGGCCATAGGATTCTGTTCCAAGATTGTGCAAACATTATTTACCATGAGATGTTTTGTGAAATCAACAATAGAGGTAGATGAGAATTGACAGGTTGCTCGGTTTTTTAGAGCTACAAAACTCTTTATTCTATTCTTATTTTTCCAAAGGTACATGGGCTCTACAAATGTATTTTGAAACTGCTAAAAATAATCTTGTACCTATTTGGAGATTTGTTTTATTAAATTCATATTGAAAGAGGATGTTGAACTTTCGAAGATAGCCTTGACTCTTAATTCAGGAGACTTGTTATGATTTTTAGTTCAGTTCGTTGTCTATCCTTTTTAATAAGAAGCTGAAGTATCCCATCTCTTGGTGTTTTCTTTTATTTCTATCCTGCAGTGTTGCACCCTTCAGTTTCAAGGACTCCGCATTCTGCTCCTCCAGGGTTTTCTATTCCAAATAAAGTTCATTCCATTCCTCCTCCAGGTTTCTTTTTGGAAACAAAATCTGAAAGGGCTGATGAATGTGGCATGAGTGCAGGTTTATTTACTTACTCTTATTCATTGTCATTGTGATGAAGCCTATAATTCTGAATCAAATATCTAACATTTTAATTTTCTTTTGACTTTCATGCAGTGTCTAACAATCAGGGTGAAGCTCGCGAGAACTCAGTATCATTATCAAATAAGGCATGGAGTGCATGCAGTCAGCCTTGTACTCCAAGGAATGATAATGGTGTTCAGTTTTTTGATCCTGCAATTATGGCAGTTGGAAAGGAAAAACTATCTCTGGAGACTAGCTGTCCTGGTCGTGCAATTTCTGATTCTAATTCTGTTGGTAATCAACAAAGTGTATCAAATGCTAATGACAGTCATGCCTTGTTTGGATTTGGACAACCTTTTGGGCGGAAAGTAAATTCATTAGATTATGATGGGAGACTGGAGTTGCTAAAGCAGAGAGCATTCTATACGAATTCCTATTTGGCATCTTCAAGACAGCAACTCATGTATCCGGACCATGTCGGGGATGCTTTTACTTCATATATGTCTTCTAAAAATGATGCAATCCTTCCATCTAGATTGCTGGAACCGACTCAAACTAACCTTAATTCTCAGTTCTCTCAGGTACCTTTCCAACATCATGCTAATGCATTCTATAGAAGCCCACCTGAGTCAAATGGCTGGAATAATTGGAGCATTTCGAGTTCTGGTGTTGAGCCTCAGCTGGTCACAGGAAGATCAGAACCAAGCCTAGTAGAAATCACAAACAATGAAAGATATGGCCGTGTGGATCCCAGATTTGGACCTATGAAAATGTTTTCAAATTCAATTTATGATGACTCCAAGTTCAACAAGCCTAGTTTAGGTGATTTATATAGCCAAATATATATGTGAGAAGGTTGTTTTGTAAGTTTCATTGCAAATATGAAGTGAGCAGTTATTTATGGCAATCTTCATTTTATTTATTTATTGAACATAGGTGGGGGAAGTGCGACTTTTGGACTGCATGATTACTGCACCCCAGAGCTGCTCAAGCATTTTGTTTGTTGATGCTCCTGTGAGGTTTGGCATAAAAAGTTGTAGAAAACATATCATGAAGAAAACCAATTACTTTCAACAGGCATCTGGTTTATCAAGATGTATAAGCTGTTATGCAACCTCTTTCAGTATTTCTGCAACGTTAACGGTCTATGTATGTTATCATATCTGTATTTCTGTGGATTGGTGGTGTACTAAAATTGTTGAACAAACAAACTTGATATGTGGAGCGAGGATATAATGATTGTATCTTGCTCAAGGTTTCCTGCAATATTAGCATTAAATAAAACAGATCAAGAGGGCTTTTCTGTGTAACACTAATGGAAATTACATTGTAATTCTTCAGTATCCTGAAAGGATATTGCAATCATTTTAGTATTTATATTACAATTTCGATAAGGAAGATCATTTGAAGATGCATATGTATTTAGCAATGGAAAGTACTGGCAATTAATTTTGAGGCCAAACTCATGACTACTGTGATATTGAGAAAGCTATTTGTGACTGTCTGTCGTCATCAGGTAAGAATGTTTTTCGACATGCTTTGTAGTGCCTACTGCATATTCTCTTTCGAAACAATTGAAACTTGTTTGAATATCTGGTTAATATCACATGACACGCACACACTATCCTAAGCATTTGAACTCTTCTAACACGTACTATCTGGTAGGATGATTTTCCGGATTGGTATACATAATTAGACAATGTTTCCAACAATTAAATTGTGGAGTGGTTTAATCTGTATTTCCAAGGTGTTAATTTGTATGCTTGCTTAAGAAACACAAGTTTTCTCTTCATAAATATGTTCATATCTAGGTTTGGAAATGCCATACCAGAGACTGGTGTTTCATCCAAAATCACGAAAGGTTTTAGTTTTGTGACCACAAATAAAACAGAATCCCTAAAAGCAATCACATAAACCCCCCCAGATAATATTTAACCTTCACATAACTTCAATAAATTATATTTTAACATTAGAAGTTAAGGGAGATCCCAGTCTCAGGATGTTTGGTAGTGAATTAAACCCCACTAGCCCTCAGACAACAAAACAAAATCTGTGGTGTTTGCCACCCTTACAGCGTCCTTAAAGGCTTTTTTTAGAGTTCAAGATTTTCATAAATTACTCTTAGTGGACCATACCTCATGCACCCAATGAGCTGCATAAATGTGCAAACACTAATGATATTTTTATGTAAAGAGGATATTTGAAGTTTATGTAATAATATACTAATATTAAGAAGAATGTGGTTAATGGAAGTCAAAAGCCACAACCTGTTTCATTTCATCTTATGCCAGTCAATACATGTAACTATACTGTCACGAAACCTCGTTGGAAATCATCAATTCATATCAATCAATTGTTATTCAATATTCTAACATACATTGCAGAAATACTCTTATCAATTTCAGTGATAAACAGGAACTTTTCGTTTCATTTGTTATCAGTGTCAACTGTTGGCAAAATTTGTGGTTTAATTCCACAAACATAGTCGGATCAACCATACACATCACATATCTGTCCGTACAAGCATGTGATCAACATTGTTGTTTACTTCCCAATTCTTTTACCAGTGTCATCCTTAAGCCGTATTACCGAATGTTGTTACGTAACTCTTGTACACCTGCTACATACAATCGATTCCATACAGTCCGCCATCAAATTTCCATACGAACCGTGACCAAGTCATACTATTGTACGCAGTCACTTAACCTGTATGCTGCATCGAAACGATTCTGTACAATCAGCTGTATTATTTTATAGTCTGTCCATATTTGGTTAAGGCATACTATTGTACGCAGTCACTTAACCTGTATGCTGCATCGAAACGATTCTGTACAATCAGCTGTATTATTTTATAGTCTGTCCATATTTGGTTAAGGTACTGGAAATTCCGTGAGCCATCTGTACGACGAGAAAGTTGCCTGCACGATTTAATTTCCATACACCATAGAGTTCTCCATAAGGTTGCACCCATTCATTTTTGTTAAAACCATATGTTAATCTTAGGACTTTGGAATAGATATATTTTTAAATAAAAAATCAGTTTCATAACTTAGTATATTTCATATAAATGTAAAAGTACATGACTGTGGGTCTCACAAATAAGGCCACCAAAAAAATGGATAATATTGACGAATTTCAATTAGAAGTTCATCATGATGACGATGAAGCCACACAAACATAATAGATATGATTGAGAAGTCATACAAACATTTATGGATAATATTGACAAATTAATGGATAAGATTGACGAATTTCAATTAGAAGTTCATCATGATGACGATGAAGCCAATAGATATGATTGAAAAGTCACACAACACAAACATTTATGGATAATATTGACAAATTAATGAAAGACATCCTATTGGGTGACAAAGTTGACAAGTTAAGCAAAGATTTTGGAAGGTGGTGATGAGACTTAATAAGAGGAAGGTGATAGGTGAGACTTAAAAAGAACAGAGTGTCAAAGGGGAATTAATGAGCATAAAGAGATTGGTTGATTGGTTGACTATTTGAAAGATGATATAAGTTAATGATAGAATACATAATTTACCAAAATCTGAGGGTATGTTTGAACTTCTTATTATGGAAGAAATCAATTTAAAACAAGTTATGTCTTCAAAATAATAATTGAAATACCTAATATTGATGTTGAATAAATGCAAACAATATCATTAGCTTCAATCTCATGCATCCAACAAAATAAGAATGAAAAAATGATGATCCCCAAAAATATTATTAATTGAAAAGAACAAATACTAGAAACGGCCACAAAATAAATTCCACATTTAATTTAGATTGATAAGACCTAGCTTCCATCAAAGTTGAAAGAAAATCTACATTTTCACTTGCAACCATGGTGAGGAAATGGCAATCAAGACCATGAAGCTTGAAGGGATCATAAAAAATACAAATGTAACAATACTTGTAGATTTCGACCATCTTCATAATTGTGTAGGCATTGACATCGTTGAGCAACTAAACCATTTTGTGTACCCCACTAATGACCTCACATGTACAACGAAGCCAAAAACAAATTTGTTGTATGAGATGCCTTGGTTTATGGGATAAACAACTTGCCTCTGTGCAATGATTTGATTGCTAGTCTATGGAGGTGTACATACTTTACCCGTCTAGATCTAAACCTGTGACCTCTTACGTGAAATCACATTTTCTTAACCATTAGGTCCACTCAAGTTGTAAATAGGATTCTACATTTCACTGCCCAGCGTGATGGATATGGTGCTAGGTGCTAAATGGTTGTATTTGACCAACTTTGAAGAACAATACATGGAATTTAAATGGCAAGGATAACATTATATGTTTATGAGATTATAAGTTCCCATTACATTAAAAATGATTACAACTAATGAAAAAGGGAAATAAACATAAATGGAAATACAATTGCAAAAATATTGAAAATATGTTACCATGGACCATCAAAGTTTTATTCTAAATAACTAGGTCAAAAAGCTTCAAAATAAGATGCCTAGACTATGAAGGAATCTTGCTAGCAATCAAATTGGAAATAAGTTAATCCGTGACAACTCAAAAGACATACGTATATAGAGAAGCCTATTTACTATGCTTTGAGCACAAAGAATTCTTTAAGGGAGTTGCAATGTTGTAAACATAATACACCTCATTGTATGAGGTTTTACATTGTGATTTTCATTACATTTGATGGGGATTTTAGCCTATGTCACAAGGTTTACAGAACATTAACCTTGAAGTTGAAATTTGACTATCTTATTTTTTTTTCAAAGTTCATGATAACATTTTCAATGTTTATTGATGTTGATTTCTTACTATTATTTGCTATATATATATATATATATATATATATATATATAAAGAGTACATAGACAAATCTAATGGAAAACCTCATTTGAAGTTCGTCAAAAAGTTTGAACTTTGTCAAAAAAAATAGAACTTGAATTGAACATACTCTTTGATGAAACCCAAACTCGAACTCAAAAAATGTGGTTTAGCTTGTAGTTGGTACCTTTCGAGCATATATATCTACATGCAACCTTTTCTCTTCTTGGCATTGAATTATTTGGTTGAGATATTTGGTGGAGGAGATTTACTTCTCTATGATGGATGGTTATCTTATGCTTTGGTGATATTTTAGTGCCTTTGCTTCTTGAATCACCATCTTGACACATGGATGCTTGCTACTTCAAGTTTCATATTTTTTGGACGTTTCATAGTGATTATGCATGAAGGAGCTATGCTATTGGTTTGTCACTAGGAGGGGTTTTTGTACATGGTCCTTGTTACCTACCAAAATGTGGGTAACCCATAGGAGAAAGTTTTCTCCTTGTACAACTAGCCAATCGACAACCCTATTGATCTACACTTGGCATGATGCCATGGACCCTCCACATATATGCTCTAGTCAAATTTCCTTCACTCATTCGATATTTCTCCTTTACCATCCATCCACGAATACTTTTACCATTTTGCAATCATGAACTTTTTCTTCTTGTTTTGGGGCATACTGAAATGAATCAAGGAGTGACATGGATAATTAACTGATCGTGACTGTATTCTTGTTCCCTCACTTCACCTTGGTGGTTAGTCTTTGATCCTAGTGTAGTGAGATCGTCAAGGCCTTAGGGTTATAGGAGGGACATCACTAGGGAGGCCTTGATTGCAGTGTGGCTATGATATTCCATACTTTCCTCTTTCCATCATTCCTTCAATTCCACATCCATTCTTCAGGAAGGTGGTCATTGGTCATGGGGATTGGCACTCTCTCATCCCCATCCTTGGGTTCAAGTCGAAAAATACCGCCATGGAGGTTGATGCAGCTAAATGAAAGATAAAAGAAAAGAAAACCACACTTAAAAAAAGGAAAAATGTAAAAAATGGTTTTGACTAAAATCAGCACGTGGGCAACAACATAACATGAGCTTCGCCTCCCTCATTAGCCAACACTCGGTTCTTAGAGCACTTGGTGCCACACACATAAAAAGGAACCCTTGTAACGTCTCATCTTTGATGAACAATACATTGCCTCATATTAAGGGGTACTAAGTGCTAGACCTCTCAAATGCAAGCTTGGGATCATGAGCTATGCCCTATATCAAATCATTATTTTAAGAAGGTAAAAGGCACACTAGAGGGGCATAAAAAGAAGGTCGAGGAAAGGGGTAACTCATGCCTCCAGGATTTCTCCCACCTTACATATATACACTTGAGATGTTGGACCACTATTAGCTAGTCATTTAGCCATGACACCTAGCTCTAAAGTATTTCCCATCCCATTACCACCATCTACTCTTGCACCTATGGATTGATAGGTTGACCTGGGACCTGTCACTTCCCCTTTATCAATTTAGCTATCCCAAACATAAGGGACGAAACACATTTAGGGACTTATTCTAGTGGTGATTTTTGCGTGAAGTATTGTTTGTGCCCCAAATTTTGAGTATGGTTCACTATGATGCATCTATAGTCTTAGTTACATAATGATTTCTTGATCTACACTTGATCTTGAGAATGTTTTATCGGGTAGTCCACATCACAACATTAGAGGCTTCTTGAGTTATTGCTCCACTTCCTTAACATATCTGTAGAAGCTGTACCATCTACTGTAGAGAGAGAGAGAGAGAGAGAGAGAGAGAGAGATTGACCTTCATGGTGCAGAGTTGCCTACCTAGAGTAGAGTGTTGGTCCATTTGTTGCTTCCACATGATACTTGACACCTAGATGCTAAATCACTGACCCCATGCTGTTGGAATATTCACCAATACTGAGAGGGGAGGTGAATCAATATTGGACAATTTTTAACAATTTTGATCATATCATGAAAATATTAAACAATTAACAACACCATTCAATAATGCATTGCATCATAGAAAATACATAAGATATTTTTAGGTGGAAACCCTTTTAGGAGAAAAACCACCGAATGATTTTTAATGTCTTAAATATTACAACAACATGAAGCTTCAACTTCCAAGATTATCCAACAACGATTGAAAGGAGGCTTCAACCCCTTGGTTTTATTAGATCCCGTTGAAAGGATGTGCTAGCACCTTGGTTTTAGCAGCTCTAATTGGAAGGATGATCCAACACCCGGCTAGCATCAATATGCTGCCCTAACACCACCTTGCCACCATGAAGAGTTCTTAAGCTCCAACTTGAAGGAGACTTCAATCGCCACCTTGCATCACTCTACCACCCTGACGTGTTCTTAGGCTCTAACTTGAAGGAGACTTCAATATCCGCCTTGCACCACACACCACCCTAAAGATTGAAGAAGATAGATTACACTGAACTACCCATGATTATCACTATCCAACCATTCTTGTTAATAACACTATTGTACTGCCTCTACTTCTGTCCAACTGTCATAACGATGGCATTAATAGTGTCTATGCAATGTGCAAACCGTAACAACATATTTCGACAAATTCCTTGACAAAACAACCTTCTCAATTCATCAATTGCATTCTTTTCTCAACATACAAATATACTATTTCCAAACATGTATATCCAATGACAAACCCTAGCAACATAGAGTAGATGCACAACTAGTCTTTGAGTTGAAATCACTGTACCAATAACGTCCTATAAGCAAGACAATCTGGTTACCAAACAAAACCAAAATCAAACAACCGTAACATCTTCAACAATAAAATCCTCATCAATAACATCAAGCCCTGATCTCAACTTGCAGAACAAACTTTGTCCAAATCCTAGTAGTAGCATATAGACATCAAATTGGTTTTGCTTAGCAGTACATGACACTATTAGTCCTAACAATAATATACCATTATAGAAATTTTGAGGTCTAAAATGGGTCTCCAAAGAAAAATGTACAACCAAAATAAACTTTATAAGAACCAATAAGATTCAAGATGATGATATCAACCATGGGGATGAATCACCATTTTTGGGATAAAAAGTAAAAGATTAAAAAATAATAAAAAAATAAAACCTGTATTTTCAACTTATCTCCCTAAGGTTTTACTCAAATTTTGAGTGAGAGTACTTGTTGGATGCAAAATTTAATTCCTGATCCAAAGAGTAACCATGTTGCATATTTTCGATGGACACTGCTACACAAAAAATGAGAAATACATGAAATACATTGTAATCATGCTTTTTCATGTATTTTTTTTTTTTGGGTAGCAGGGTCCATCGAAAGTATGCAACATGGGTACTCCTTGGATGAGGAATAAAATTCTACATCCAAAGAGTTTTCCTGCTCGAAATTTGAGTAAACCCATAGGGAGATAAGGTGAAAATACAAGTTGAAAAAATAGTTTTATTTTTCCCTATAAAATTTGATGATATAGTTTAATCTTATTTTATTATTTCCACTATTATTTTATAATTTCATTAGGAGGCCCATTTTAGACCTCGAAATTCCCCTAATGCTCTTGTATTGTCAAACATTTTCATCAATAAGACTTGTCAAAACCAGTACATAAATCCAACAACATTCAAAATCTACATTCCTTGTTACTAGCAACACCTCAATGACAGATTCATTGTTTATTTATTTAGATCATCAAACAAACATGTGTATTAACTATTAGTCAGTTTTGGTTTTTAACATCTTTAGATATACTAGCAGACATCGTCATACAAACTATGTCCAGGTTCTCAATGCAGTTCGATACATGCATGCACTGGCAATGCTATTCTTTCCTCATCATGTTAGGTCATATCGATGCTCATCAACGGATTCTAAAATCATAGATATCTCACATTTGTACCATTATGATCGATCCTTAATCATCCATTGGAATAGAGTTAACATGGTCTCCTTCTTCCACAAAATTTCCAATGAACTCATTCTTAGAACAACATCAGATTAGGTCACAAAAACTCGGTCTTTCAAGAAAATATATGTCTCAACCTCGACCTCAGATCAACCTCAAGCCCAACCTCATATTCAACCTTAGAACTACCTAAGACTCAACCTTAAAATAAAATTTCCTCAGTGAACAAACCAACCCTAACTTGGGCCCAAATTTTCCCTTACTATTGCAAGTTAAATTTGTCTTCTTACATGCATAATTTGCCTCCCTTTTGTGACTGCTCTAGGGGTAATACACCTCCTTATATATGTTCAAAATATGTTTGTTTAGACCCTTAGGATCCGTGGTTTATTTTCCCTTGTAGGAGACCATTCATAGGATCAAAACAACCTTGATTAAGACTCAAAACCACCTTCAAACAACTCGACCTAAATTTCTCAGATGGGACAAATTTTGTGCCTAAAAAAATGGCCTTAGGAGAGAACCATAGTCAAATTTAGATTGAATTAGAGTAGCACCAAATTAATCCTAATACCAAAATCTAAATGAAGCTCAGATCTTGCCTCACTAGGCTGAAATTGTGCTTCAGTAGGGGGTCCAAATAGGCTCGAGAACACGTTTTTAACAATCCAAAATATAACCTCAAAAGTGTGAAGTTGTCTTAGATAGGAGCATCATAAATAGACTTCAATAACTTGGTTTGATCAACAGAAGTCTCCCGAAACAGTCCAATGAATCACTGTAAAAGAATAAACCAATAAATCTCAGAAAAACCTTAAATAACTTGACCTACTTACTCATATTTTTGTGACTCCTCTGGCCTCAGAAATTTCGGAGAGATTAATCACAAATGATAAGCTTGGAATGATACTTTTTGAGGGGAACCGAGACCCTCATTTATACTTGAAGGGGGGGTTCTAGAAGGGGGGATGACTTGCCCTTAATCACCCCTTAAAACCTGGGCTAACTTGAACAATAGGAAAAAATTAAAAGCATAAATTCAAATTTATCATAGGCCGACCTTAAACCTTCATATGAAGCAGATTTTATAATTAGATTTTTCTTTTTTCTTTTTGAGGTTGATATGGTCAACTCGATACCCATATAATTTATTTAAAATTTCATAAATAATGATGCGAAGTTTTGAAAAATCATAATGATGCCTTTTATCATTCATTTTGGGCACCATGACCACACTTGCGAGGCTTCATCTTTGAGAAGGCATATCTCCTCCATCGTGAGGAGTTACGTGGTGTTCCACCTACTGATAGAAACACCATGATGATTACTATCAACCTATTATGGTCTTGCATGAAAATTCACTATCCTTCACATTCATTTTCCTCAACATGAGCAAGGAATTGGGACTAGGGATTCCTTTCCTTCTCTTATGGGGCTTCTTGTCCATTGGTACTTCTAGTTATTGTAATTCAATCACATATATTAAAAGTGTTAAAATACTGACATTCGACGTCAATGATAACACCATTCAGCATAAGATGGTTAGTGTTGGAGATATTGATGTTGTACCCAATGGACACAAGATTCTCGTAGGTTGGCCTTGAAAATTTGATAGGCATCACTTGATCCAGAGTCTAGATGATGATGGTCATCATTATGATGACAAGGGTGTTGGAAATATGATGCAGAGTGTTGTCCTTGATGGCAACCCACTGAATGAAGATGAAGACGTGCGACTGTTGACATGTATTGTCCTTGATGGCACTCCACCTGATGAAGTTATCCTTGACTTGATGGACTTGTTAAATGATGTAAATCTGAAGTGATATGATGATTGTGGATGATATGATGTTGAGTGTTGTACTTGAAATGAAACCCACTTGATGAAGATGTTGACAACTTACTTGATGAAGTTGTGTTTGATAGAATATGTCCTTGATGAAGGAAATCTGATGTATCTACAGTATTTACTTAAGGCAATGAAGAAAGGATTTCGTAATGTACTCGTAGAATGATGAAAAGATCGGATCGGATACTATACGCGGATTGGCCTAGGGGAAGTCGCCTATGCACGCGGAAAGGAACGTTACAAGTCGCGTATGGGCTAAGGCGCTCAAAAAGTGCAAATCCAAGGGTAACCACCATGGTATTGACCCATAGTATTGGGTAATGATCCGCCTAATTGACCCCGTCCAGGTAGTTTTGGGCTTATGGAATTGTTTTGGTCCATGGTATTGAAAAAGGGGCTCATGGTATTGAAAAAGGATAATCATGTAAAAGGAGAAGAAATTCATTGTGCACAACATGAGTGTGCGTGCAAGATGTCTGAGCTTGAATGAATACTTCTCTCTGAAGTATATCTGATTGGAAAGGGTTACACTTGAATGATAAATCTGATTGTATGATGCACCAATGATGAAGAAAGGGATCTAGATCTGAATTGCTCTTGTATTTGTTAGATCTGATTAGGGAAGGCTTAGATCTGTGATGAGGCGAGCATCAAGGCGAACATCTGTCTGAAGAAAAAGGGTATGATCTCAATCGAATATCCGATCCGATGAAGTATGCCGTCTCGTAATGATTGAAGATCTATACGCTACTTCGCCGCGTGAGGAAGCGCGTATATACGTGCCTCAGCCAAGAGAAAGCGTTGTATGTGCAAGAAACATACACCGAGGTATACGCTGTTTGTGGGGATTCGGAGCAGAGCAGCGAAACCGCGAAGTAAAAGAGCGTATGCAAACTAGTTTGGTCGGGCAAGGGGTAAGGAAATATCCGGAAATGTTTCGCCGTGTTTATGCTATCCGATCTGGTGGTTGATGTATCTCGTTGATGATGTATGTTTGTGCTTGAAAAGTATGGAAAGGGTCCGTATGAAAATATGTTCATTTTCCAACTCGCAAGTGGTGTTCTATTGAAGTTGTTGGATCCAAACAGAAAATTGATGAAACGTGAAGTCCAAGGTGGTGGCCGAAGGTTGTAGCCTCACTGGGGTGGGGTCGAGCTCCCTTTCCGTGTGAGGTCAAACGAGAGCAGGGGGTCGTAGCTCCCTTCCAGGAGAGGCTGGTAAACGAGTCAGGGGGTTGGAGCTCCCTTCCAGGAGAGGCTGGTAAACGAGCGCAGGTGGGTGCCTGCGTACTGGTCAAGTCTGCGCCAGCACATATGTTGTAAGATGTTTTCTCTATAATAAAATATTGAAGGCTGAGCAACTGCAGCGGTGGTTTTCTCCCGATTTGGGTTTCCACCTAAAAATCCCGGTGTTCATGTGTGATGCTTTGTGTGATGGTTTATTCTGTTCTTACTGCACCTGTTTACTGCTTATTGAATATCTGATGAATAAATGATGGAATGGTTTAAGTGAAGATTTAATGACATATCTAAATCTCTGTGTATACGCTAGTTTCATAAAGGGGATCCGCGTATATACGCTAGTTTACTGAAGTAAAGTAGCGTATGGGTTTCAAGGAATGAAAAGTAAAAAGATTTGATTATGCAGTAAATACTGATTCACCCCCCCCTCTCAGTATTTTTCCCAACAATTGGTTTCAGAGCTGGTCCTTGTGCAGAAGCTTGATCGCTTAAAGGAGATCCGTCGCAATGGGAAGTCAAGAAGGAGTAATGTCTATTAAGCCACCTCTATTCAATGGAAGCAATCTGATATTCTGGAAGGTACGTATAAAAGCATATCTGCAAAGTCTTGGTGCAGATGTATGGGCAATCGTGGAAGAAGGTTATCAATACCCGACAAGTATTCCTACTGATGCAGCTGAAAGAAAGAAGTATGAAATCAATGCCAAAGCAGTGAACCTCTTATTGGGAAGCATGTCTGAATCAGAATTTGCTAAAGTGATGCAACTACATTCAGCAAAAGACATATGGGACAAAATCATTCTAAGCTATGAAGGAGACACAAGGGTAAAAAGTGCAAAACTCCAAACTCTTAGAATTGAATATGAAAATTTGAAGATGCATAGTGATGAAAGTGTTGCCAGTTTCTTTCTTCGTCTAGATGATATTGTAAATCGGATGAGAAATTTGGGTGAAACCATGGCTGATACTACTCTGGTAGAAAAGGTCTTAAGATCTTTGACTTCAAAATTCGACTCTAAAGTTTCAGCTATAGAAGAAAGGCAAGATCTGCAATCGCTTACTATTGTTCAATTACATGGTACTCTGACTGCTTTTGAAATGAGACAAGGAGGTCCTTCTCAAGTAAGAGAAGCGGCTTTCAAGGCATCTACAAAAGGAAAGGAAAAGGAAGTTGTCAAAGAATCCAACTATATATTCGATGAAGAAGAAGCGAATTTCGTGAGAAAGCTCCAACTAGGTACTGGAAGATTCAAAGGTAAGCTTCCCTTCAAATGTTTTGAGTGTGGAAAAGTTGGTCATTATGCTGCTAAATGTCCTTATAGAGAAAAGCAAGGTAAAGGGAAACAATTTGAAAAGAGAAAGAGTTATTATGCAAAAGAAGATGATGATGAAGTGTCCAGTGAAGATGAAGAAGATTCTGACCAAGATCTAAAAGTGCTCATGGCTAAGAAGCAAAAGAAGAAGGTTACTCGAGGAAAGGAGATACCTCAGAAATCATGTATAGCAAAAATTGAAGAAGATGAAATAGATTCTGACGAAGATCTACAAGCACTCATGGCAAAGAAGAAAAAGGAGAAGGCCACTTGTAATACTCTTCTTTGTGCAAACAATAGTAAAGATAATGAAAGTAAAGTTGTGGATCTAGAAGAAGCTCTCAAGATTAAAGAAGAAGAACTACAAAGTTCATACAATAAGCAAGAAACTATCTATAAAGAGATGATCTCACAAATGAAAGATCAAATAGAAATTCTGAATGAACAGGTGGACAAGTATCAAAGGTTTCATACTTATGCATCCAATCGAATTAAAGATCTAGAAGCAGATCTTGAAAAATCAAGCAAGAAGAATGAAGGACTTGAAGCTGCTATCATCTTTCTGCAAGAAGAGCTAGAAGCATCAAGTAAGGAGAATAAGGAACCTCTACAATCCTTTGAAAAGGAAGGCCTTGAAGCAGAAATTATCTCTCTCAAAGAAGATCTGGGAAAATCAAACAAGAAGAATGAAGAGCTGCAACAAACTTGTGAAGGAAATGAAGATTGGTTGAAAGAAGAGATTCTAAATCTGAAGGATCAAGTTGAAGATGGAAGAAGAAAGGAAGAAAGCATGACAAAGCAATGTCAAGCCTTGGAGGTTGAGGTAAATATTCTCAAAGGTAAATTAGAAGAAAAGGTTAAACTTTTGAGGTTTCATGATAGTACTAACATTTTGGACAATATTCTGAGTAATCAAAGGTCTCCGGCTATCAAACATGGTCTTGGTTTCCATGAAACTGTTAAAGGAGAATCTAGCTCACAAGGAAGTGCCAAAAATTCAGAGGATGTCAATGCAAAACCTGAAGTGTTGAAAGAGACAAAAGCTCAACCAACAATCATGAATTCTCAAAAGAATTCATTCAAGAATGTTGAATGTTTTAAATGTCATAATTATGGACATGTTGCAGCAAATTGCAGGAGCAGATCATTTCAGCCTCAAACAAACAGTTCCTACACAGAAAGGTACTCTGGTTTCTTCAAGGGCTATTGTTTTTCATGTAACAAGTATGGACACAAAGCAGCTGATTGTAAAAGGAGGAAGAATAGAAATACTCATTATGATTCTTATGCTTATTTTTTTGGACACATGAGATGTTATTCTTGTAACAAGTATGGACATATAAGAAAGGAATGCAGGTCGAACAGATATGAGAAATTTCAGCACACAAATAGAAAATAAATCTGGAAGAAGATGGAGGGATGGAATAAGAAACAATCTAGAGAAGAAAAGGATGTTTTTGTTGATGCTCTAGAAGACAATGATGTTCTTGAAGAAAACACTCAATTCAAGATGAAGGACCGATCAGAAACGTAGGGAATTATGACCCTACTGCAGTCATCCGCTTCTGAAGCTGAATTTTCTTGTTGACTGCAGGAATGATGTGAGATACATTATGAGATCTAGTAATGTATCGTCACAAGAGGAGCAATGCATGATGACTCTCATGGTTGATTTGATTATACTGGTTATGTTTACTTCTGACAGCGCATCTGATGTGGAAAGGACAGGTACAGGAGGTACAAGCTCTGGAAGAAATGAAGGAAGATGGAAATTTTCTATGCTTCACTTTCCATACGCAGTTTCCATTAACTAAAGTCGCGTATACACGCGAGTTCCAGAAGACGCAGTCGCGTATGCATTGATGATAAGAAAATTTATCTGATAGCTGAAGATCTGAAGCAGAGGTCCAGGGGGAGCATCAGTCTGACTGCTGATGATTGCACTGTTAGCATCATTCTAGTTATACTCATAATAATGAAATGATGCATGGGTTCTTGTGTTGAAGATTATGGATGAAGCCTGGTTGCTTTATGATGAAGAGCATTCATTGTTGAGATGAAAGTCCTATAGTTCAGAGATGAGGACAGATCATGCAGAGATTGTTGTTGATGACTTGCTGTTGAAGGTGTCTCAGATTGCACAAGTTAAGGAAGAAGCACTGGTTTAGGGGGAGTAGCAGGTTGAATTCTAATGGTTGCATTGTTGGAGATATGACTGCTTATTCTTTGGTCTTGGTGATACTCATGCTCAAATGATGATGACTTGGTACATGGATTATTATGATGAGATTTTGAGCCCTGGTTGCTGATAAGTATCTTTGTGTGGATGATTTGGATATCGCTTGTTTCAGATCACATAGAGTTTGGTTGCTATGATTGAGATCTTTTGCCTACATATGTTACTTCATGTTACATCTTGAAGATCATGGTGATTTTGGACCACATGGATGATTGCTTGACACATATCTGAAGATGTTGTTCTGATATGATAATCTCTTTTGGAAAGAATGTATTGATGCTGCAAAGGATCCGAAGCCTTAGTTACTAATGGGCTTATGCTACAACCATTGGATGACGCTTGAAGACACAACTACACTATTCTGTTATATCTGTAGTCCAGGGAAGCAGTCAAATATCTCAGAAAGAAGCTGAACACTGTCTTTGCCTTACAAAGAATCAGATCTGGTTGAAATTTAGAAGGTGTCTTAGGATACGCAGGTTTCCTGAAACACAGTCGCGTATGTACGCGAGTTCCTGCACATAAAACCGCGTATGGTTGGTTGATGACAATTCTTGGTTGGTTCAGCTCTCTTCAGCACAGCTGCAGTGCTGTTTGGTATCTCTGGTGGTGTTCCAGTTCTCATAAATCTGTTTCTAATGTTTTGATGAAGATGCCTTGATGATTTGTTGGTGAAAATGTTCAGGTTGCACAAACCAAGGGGGAGCCTTAGTCATATGAAAAGGATGCATGGTTGCACAGATTCAGGGGGAGCATTAGCTTTGCTGACTATAATGCAGTGTTGGCATTATTATGGTTCTGAAATATGTCCTCTTTCTTGAGGACTTTCTGGTGTTTGTCATAAATGGTCATATTTATATTTTGGTGAAAAGGTCTTGTTGAGACCCATGATGTAAAAATTGTAATATTCAGTCATGTAAGGACTTGTCATTTTTGTAAACCCACTTGTTTGGGTAGCTGAGTCAAATTTTGTAAACCCACTTGGTTGGGTACTTGAGTCTTATGTGTAAATCCACTTGGTTGGATATTTGATGTAAGTATGAGTCTTTGGTGATAGGAAGTTCATAGAGTCATGTACTTCATTGACAAATATGTTTGGAGATTCAGCATGGACTCATGGGGAGCTTGGCCACTTCAGCACATATCAGATCTGCAGACTGTTTCTTCCACATGAGGAGAAAAGGGGGAGAATGTTGGTTTTTGATCCGCCCTTTGCCCTTGATGTCAAAGGGGGAGAGTGACATGGTGTTTGAATAAAGAGAAGGTAATGATGTGACATATTTGGGAGAGTGACATGGTATCTATCTGCCGTGGTAACCAAACACCATCGTGGTTGCCATCAAGTCCAGAGGGGGAGATTGTTGGAAATATGATGCAGAGTGTTGTCCTTGATGGCAACCCACTGAATGAAGATGAAGACGTGCGACTGTTGACATGTATTGTCCTTGATGGCACTCCACCCGATGAAGTTATGCTTGACTTGATGGACTTGTTAAATGATGTAAATCTGAAGTGATATGATGATTGTTGATGATATGATGTTGAGTGTTGTACTTGAAAGGAAACCCACTTGATGAAGATGATGACAACTTACTTGATGAAGTTGTGTTTGATAGAATATGTCTTTGATGAAGGAAATCTGATGTATCTACAGTATTTACAGAAGGCAATGAAGAAAGGATTTCAGAATGTACTCAGAGAATGATGAAAAAGAGCATGTCTCTTGGTATACGCGGATTGGCCTAGGGGAAGTCTCGTATGCACGCGGAAAGGAACGTTACAAGTCGCGTATGGGCTAAAGCGCTCAAAAAGTGCAAATCCAAGGGTAACCACCATGGTATTGACCCATAGTATCGGGTAATGATCCGCCTAATTGACCCCGTCCAGGTAGTTTTGGGCTTATGGTATTGTTTTGGTCCATGGTATTGAAAAAGGGGCTCATGGTATTGAAAAAGGATAATCATATAAAAGGAGAAGAAATTCATTGTGCACAATATGAGTGTGAGTGCAAGATGTCTGAGCTTGAATGAATACTTCTCTCTGAAGTATATCTGAATGGAAAGGGTTACACTTGAATGATAAATATGATTGTATGATGCACCAATGATGAAGAAGGGGATCTAGATCTGAATTGCTCTTGTATTTGTTAGATCTGATTAGGGAAGGCTTAGATCTGTGATGAGGCGAGCATCAAGGCGAACATCTGTCTGAAGAAAAAGGGTAGATCTGAACTGAATATCTGATCTGATGAAGTATGCTGCTCTGTAATGATTGAAGATCTATACGCTACTTCACCGCGGAGGAAGCGCGTATATACGCAGCTTCAGCGAAGAGAAAGCGCGTATGCGCAATAAAATATACACTGAGGTATACGCCGGTTTGTGTGGACGGAAGCGCGTATATACGCGAAATCAGTGAAGTAAAAGAGCGTATGCAAACTAGGGTTTGCTGAAGCAAGGGGTATGAAATATCCGAGCTGTTCTGCTGTGTTTATGCTATCTGATCTGTGTTGATATGTATCTGTTGATGATGTATGGTTGTGCTTAAAAGTATGGAAAGGGTCCAGTATGAAAATATGATGAAATGTGGCCTGCAAGTGGTGTTCTATTGAAGTTGTTGGATCCATTGTGAAAATTGATGAAACGTGGTCCAAGGTGGTGCTGAGGGTTGTAGCCTTCAGTCAGGGGGTTGTAGCTCCCTTCCAGGTGAGGCTGGTAAACGAGATCGGGGGGTCGTAGCTCCCTTCCAGGAGAGGCCGGTAAACGAGTCAGGGGGTTGGAGCTCCCTTCCAGGAGAGGCTGGTAAACGAGCGCAGGTGGGTGCCTGCGTGCTGGTCAAGTCTGCGCCAGCACATATGTTGTAAGATGTTTTCTCTATAATAAAATATCGAAGGCTGAGCAACTGCAGCGGTGGTTTTCTCCCGACTTGGGTTTCCACCTAAAAATCCTGGTGTTCATGTGTGATGCTTTGTGTGATGGTTTATTCTATTCTTACTGCACCTGTTTACTGTTTATTGAATATCTGAAGAATAAATGATGGAATGGTTTAAGTGAAGATTTAATGACATATCTAAATCTCTGTGTATACACTAGTTTCATAAAGGGGATCCGCGTATATACGCTAGTTTACTGAAGTAAAGTAGCGTATGGGTTTCAAGGAATGAAAAGTAAAAAGATTTGATTATGCAGTAAATACTGATTCACCCCCCCCTCTCAGTATTTTTCCCAACAAAGGGAGGGATTTTACATCACTTGGAGCCCCAACGCTTGAGATATTTGATGCCGTGCCACCCCTTTTCCTCTGTGAGGGTGACATAGGGCACTTATTGGGCATCATGTATTGGCATGTAGATAATTTTGATGGTTTTCACATGATACTTCAACGCTTCTTGAGTATGGAGCACCTTTTAGCCTTAGCCTCACACTTTGAGGGCTTACTGAGCTCATTTGGAGGCTCACATCATATTATTGGAGCATTTATTCCCACATGTGCAAGCTATTATGACATTTTTGTCTTGTTTTTGAGCTATGAGGTTGGCTTGTAACCTCTTTCTTGTGGAACACTCAAAAGTGAACTTGTCTTTAGGGATTTAGGTTATTTTTACGTGTAAAGTGAGTGGATGAAGGATCATATAAATGGAGCCTCCTCCTCACTTCATTATTCATCATCACATTGTATTCTTTTCCTCTTGTAAAGAGTGTGAGCTAGCATTTTTCACCACAATGGGAAAACTATGGAATTTTATGGTGTGAATTTATCATGGATGTGATTTTTGTATGGATATGTTCTAGGATTGAAAGAAGTTCCTTTGTGGAATATTGTTGTAAGTTTATTGTTTATCATTGATATTTTGAATGTTTTAGTGTGTAAATTAGGGTTTCAATTATCCCTTGATTCGATGCTTTATCATTGCTGAATCTTTGCATCCATATTTCATATAAAAATTTATTCTCTAAGGCCTATAGGGAAACTCTGTGTGTAGACCCTATATTAAATTTCTCCCCTCACAAGAGCAATAGCTAGGGTTTTAGAAGTGTATTCCCTAGGTATCCCTATTTATTCCTTCAATATCCTTCCATTAAATTAATGACATAAAAACTCCAGGGAACACTATTATGATAAGGTGTTGATCTAGAGTATAATTTTGAAAAAAATTAAAAAAAAAATCCTTCTCTTTTTCTCTCTCCTAGAGAGTTAGGGAAACCACCAGGGTTTCAAGGGTTGATTTTTGTGATAAGTGTTGTTTTATTGTATAGGAGTGACTCTAATTTGTAGGATAACTCACATAAACCTTATAAAATAAAAATATAGGATCATAAGTAATCTTGCATGCCATAGAAGGGCTGATGTCATCCTTATTTATTGCTGTTAGACACATCTAACAACCTTAAAACCTTCTTGTTTTCATTATCCTTAGTCTCTATTTGAAGTCCTTGTTTTCCTTCTTGTTGAAGATCATTTTAAGGATTTTTCCAAGGTTTCTATATGACACTGCATGCCTTAATAAAGAAAATCAATCAAACCCTACTTATAGTAGCTTTGTCATTGGTCTAACTTTAGAGAGCTTGAACCCTAGTCTAGAATACCTTGGTCATCTTAGGCATTGCCAAGCCTTCTACATATCTTTAGACCTTCAAAATACATTACCTTGAGCCATAGTATTAGAGTACCTTGTAGGTGGCATAGGGAATCCTCCCTTATGCTTGAAACCCCACTAAAAAATAGGAGGAAGGTTGTTGAGGTGACAATGGAAACCATTTTTCATTATTACCATAAGGTCTGGCCCTTTCTTGGTGAGTCTCCTCACAAGGCCATGCTAGATTTTGCGTCCATAGTCCCTTTTTGTTAAATGTGTGGTGGAGAAATACTTGATGGTATTTTATTTTTCTTGTATGGTGTTTGAAATGATATGTCAATACGCTTTTCTATGGTTGGATTTACCCTAGGTCACATAACATTGGAACATCACCAGACACCACCTAGGCAGAATATTCATTTAATGATGTGAGTGCCCTTGCTGATGTGTATTATTTACTAAGTTGAGGTTGAAGGGGGAACTACATATGTTTTCACGGTGATCTAGACTTTTTAAGGCTTAGTGATGTATTAGTCCCTCGATGATGGTGTGCCTTAGGTTCATGCCTAGGTTGAGCCTAATGTTGTACTATTATCTTGATACCACAGTGGGACCTAGCTAGGCACAACAACTTATATTACGTGGTAAAAAAATCTAATGGAGTGCACCCCTTTATTGACACACATGTTGAGGCAAAAAATCACATGCCTTATTTTTTGCTTGTGTGGAGGGGCCATCCCCTTGTTCTTGGAATTTGTTGGGCTTCAATTATTTTTGTTTGTTTGTTAGTTTGTCTGCAAAATGATGGGATTACTTGTCACTTGAAAAACCACTACCTAGGGGCATTTAAGCTATCAAAATTAACCGGGGATTGCACTTGGCCTGTGCCTCAACAACCTATGCCGATAGCTAGATTTGTGCCCATGGGGTTTCAAATTGTTGACCTTTTCAGATTTTTTTTTTCTTCGGTGGGGGGCCATCCCCTTGTTATTGGAATTTGGTGGGATTTTTGTTTTTTTTGGTTTGTTACTATTGTTTGCAAACTGATGGGATTACTTGTAACTTGATTGCACTTGATTACCTAGGGGAATCTATGCCGTCAAAATTACATAGGGGCATCTAAGCCATCAAAATTACCTAGGGATTGCACTTGGCCTGTGCCTCACCAACCTATGATCATAACTATATTTGTTCCCATGGGGTTTTGAATTGACGTCCTTTTCACAATCGATTGCCTTAACATAACACCCTGTCATTGACTACTCTATGCCTCACGTGCTATTAAGATTCTTGTTGACTTAGTGAGTGGATAAGGTTTATTTTCATTGGATCTATCTGATTTCATGTTATTTGACATGTAATAAATTTGGAGCATATTTTGTTATTATTTATTGGGTAATTTTTTGATTTTACAAGATTTTCTAGTGCGATAATTACTTCTAATGATTTTTAAACCAATTCATATTCTACCACATTCATCACCAAGTAATTATACAAGAAAATACATCAACAATAAAACAATAATGACCATAGACTCAGGAAGAGATAGCCAAACACAAGAGACAAAAAATTCGTCCAAGGAAAACCCCAAACTAAGGGAAAAAACCCAACAACCTTTTCTTAGAGAAATTTTTCCATTCAACAAGGAATACAATCTAAATTTTCCAGTAAAATAAAATCAAACTGACCGGTAACCAAATGTAGGTAAAACATAGTCAAATTTCCCATGAATGGCCTTATAAATTTAGTCTACCGTGCCTTAGAAATTTCGGTCTGCCACAAAGAATTTTTCCTTCAATTATTCCCACAAATTCGTCCTTTTTGGTAGCCTTAGATTCATCCTTTAAGAGTCTCAAAATTATTCCTTATATAATCCAAATTAACCTCAGATATGATCCAAATTGGATGGTCAAAATTGGAGAGAAAAAATACTAATATATAGTTGTCAAATGAGAAAAATTGGTGTGTCCCTCCACTGGGGTTGACTTGAAGCCACCCTTTCATTTGAAGGAAAAAAATCACAGTTTGAAAGTTCAAATTTTCTTATTTTGAGGAAAACTTGGAATCCACATACATATTTATCATTTCTTAAACCTTTGGAAGGCTAAAAATTTATTACGATGACCGACCATAGCTACAAAATTCAACACTCCCTCTTAGCTAGGGAGGTATTCATAATGACTTCCACAAATGTTCTCTTGTTGAAAATTTATCTATTCCGAGAAAAGGTTGAGTGAGTTTAGCTATGTTGAAGAATTCATCCACCTCATGTTCAACACCAAAACCATGAAGAAAGAATCCTCGCATTAACATCAAAGGATGAATTAGTCACCCATTTGTCCTAGGCGAGTAGCTCAACAATTCGTCACTTGGAGATATGTCAGGAACCCCACCAGACCCATGGTGAATCTTGGGGCCCATTTACCATTCCCATGTCTCATCACATGTCATTGAATGGTACATACCTTCCTGATTCTATAATGCACAAGCTCAACCCACTAGCTAAACCCCATGGCAATATGGTTATAACCCCACTGATTGAGGGAGAAATCTAGGCCTCAATGTTAACGAGGCCAATCTTTCCAACCATAAACCATGGTTTCCTGATCAAAACCCATGACATAAGAGAGAAATTCAGACCTTTATTCTTATAGGGCCAATCTTTCCAACCATAAACCATGGTTTTTCGGTCAAACCCCATGACCTAAGAAAGAAATCCAAGCCTCGATGCTCAGAGGGCCAATCTCTCCAACCATAAATCATGGTTTCTAGGTCAAACCCCATGAAATAAGAGATAAATCCATGCCTCTATGGTTATAGGGCCAATATATCCAACCATAAATCATGGTTTCCTGGTCAAACCCCATGAAATAAGAGAGAAATCCAGGCCTATATGCTTATAGGGCCAATCTCCTTAGCCAGGATTTCAGGTCAAATCCATTGACCTAAGGAGAAATATTTTCCCATAGTTGCTACAACATAAACACTTCCTTTAACCAAGGGAAACATCCTCAATCACTCCAATCTTGTACAAAAGTACACCAACTTCATCCAGGGACAAAGGCTTTGTGAGAATTTCAACAAATGGATCGATCATAGAAAGACATAGGAGTCTCACTACTCCACGTGCTTTGACCTATCACCATGGTTGTCTATGCACTTGATCAAACAATCCTAAAGCTACCTAGCTTCACAAATTTCCAAGAAAATTGCAATATACTCTTGGCTCAATCATAAAATTTATCAGAATTTCTCTCTAGTCATCCTGGCAATACTGGTTGCCCCATTTATCATGGAGGAAATTCGTTTTTCCACTTTTTCTCCCTATGACACATGAGTCGTTCAAATTTGCTGACTAACCTAAATTTTCTGAACTAGGATCACTTCTGACATAATTTGAGATATTAATATAATTTATCCCTCTTTAACACGAATAAATCTAGGGAGAATCCTTTTGTCACACTCTTTGTTGTGTTCTTCCAATACTTCCACCTGTTTCCAGAGCCTTGGAAAGTTTCACAATGTACCTATAATCCTCACTAGGAGGCCATGGAAGAATGATTAGAAACCAAAAAAATAGACAGAGACAAGAGGATAAATAATAGTAAAAAACAACAAAAACAACAACAATAATAATAATAAGGGAAGAGAGATATAAGATACTTATCTATTGAGGATTGCAAGGAATTTCTTAGCTCCCTCTTGATCCTTGCCATCTTGCAAAAATCATCCATTTGCAAAACTATTCATCCTTGTTGTTAGTTTCTTTCCTTCCTTCCTTGCATGGGATAAGGTTTCTTCTTTCAATGGAAACATCAGTTTAGATCCATCTATAGGATTTTATTCACAAAACCTAGGGCAATCATATCCAAAACTTCAAGACTTTTTTCAAAATTTTTTCATATACAAAATTTTCAATGAGGGTATGGCATTCCAATGTCATATATAACATCAATAAGTAAACAATCTTAAAATGGTCTAGACTTCCTTCATGGAAGAGGCATTAGAAAATTATGTAAAAGATATGAGTATCATGTCATCAAAATCATATTTTCTTTTAAATTCAAATCATAAAATGTCAAATAGTTCATGATACTTGAAATAAATGTATACAAAGTGCATTCTGCCTCAATAAGAGGGCTCAAAATGTCTGGTTCAGATCTAATAGTGTTTATAGCCAAGATTCCCTTTGAATATGAAAATAATTTTTCCTCTTGGCTTAGGCAGCCCTTTGTTCATTCCGATGTACTTTATTAAATCCCTATGAATTAGAGGGGAACTTCGTTGATGGATCAATCAAAGACGTATCCTTTGATTTCCATATTTATAAATCTCTACCATATAAGCAATGACACCATATCTCAATCAATATAATCATACTCATAATACTGCAATGCAAGACATATCACTTTAGTAAAGGGTATAAGGCATTAGAGACTTGGATTCTACTACCTAGTCCTGAGGCTCCTCATCCTTTTTGAACACTCCATGAGGTTTCTCGACCTATTATTTTACGTGCGGCCTAACTCAGACATAATGCAACCTAGTTCTGAGGCCTTTCGGCCCTCTTGAGGCTTGGACTGAGGTATGTCTCAACACTCCTATATTTGGGATTAAGGTAATTTAGTCCCCATTCTAGGGCTTTGTTCCTTCTTCAAGCTTGGTCAAAACCAATAATTACGAACAAGGTTAGACTTTCAAAAAAAAATGTTCATTCTTGGACAAGAATGAGGGATTTGTGATCTTTGTTTCAATCATAACAAAGTTAGGGCTTTAGCATTTCTTCAATAAGTGTAGTCTTTTGACTTCTCTATAACCCAAGCTCCGAAACCATGTTGATTTTACAAGATTTTATAGAGCACGATCATTACTTCCAATGATTCAAACCAATTCATTTTATGCCACATTCATCATTAAGTAATTAATGATAAGAAAATAATCAATAGTAAAACAATAATGAAAGTGTAATCATGAAGAGACAACCAATCACAAGAGGCACACAATTTATCCTAGGAAAACCCAAACCAGCGAAAAAACCTATCAACCTTTTCTTAGAGAAATTTTCCCATTAAACAAGGAATGCAATCTGAATTTTCCAGTAAAATCAAATCAAATTGACTAGTAACCAAATCCATGTCAAAAATGGTTAAAATTCCCATGAATAACCTCATAAATTCAGTCAGTTGTGCCTCAAATTTTTTGACCTACAAAAATAATTTGTCCTTCAATTCTTCCCAGAGATCCATCCTTTTTGATAGCCTAAAATTCCTCCTTTGAGCATCCATTCTACCTTAGATAATACAAATTATCCATAGATGTGATCCAAATTGGATGAAAAAAAAAGGAGAGGACGAATTCCAATATAGAATTGTTAAATGAACCAAATTGGTGTGTCCCTCCACTGGGGTCGACTTGAAGCCGACCTTTCATTTGGAGGAAAACAATCATGATTTGAAACTTCAATTTTTTCCCTTTTAGGCCAACTTGGAATCCACCTATATATTTTTCATTTCTTAAATATTTGGTGAGCTAAAACTTGAATATGAAGACCAACCATAGATACAAAATTCAACATAGTTGACATGGTTAACTTGGATAAAGATGAGTCCCTGTTGCCTCAAAATATAGCAGGACTTGTGAGAGGCCTCACAAGACAAGATCCAAATCAAGATACCACAATGAGGTGGTTGCCACTGTCACCTTAGCACTCCACGTCCTGCTCTTTAATGGAATTTAACCTCATGGGTTGCTTTTGAGTTGATCACCTAAAGGATGTTCTAGGTCAATTGGCTCAAGGTGATGTATGTGAATATCTTAGTAAGGTACTTATTTTATGGATTAAGAAATAATTGTTTTATATAAAGGAGCAACATACCATAAACCAATCCCTGAACATAATGATTTATACTTCGGGTTTCAAGGTGTAACTCAACAAAAGTGTATCTACGCATACAAACACATAGAAAATGTTTACTTAAAGATAATTTCAATAATAGGAGATGACAAACCTTTAAATAATCCCTAAGTTGAAGCCTTCAATAATATTAGGGTTTATTAGGGAACCAATTACCTAGAATTGATGATGTCAGCCCTATAAAGGCAATTTTCAACATGAAAGAGGCTATATTTCAAGTGTGTGAAGACAATCAGGGTGAAAAAAAAGCTAAAGTAGCTACAGTGACTTGATTCCTCAAAACCTAGTTGAATTCGACCCTTGCCTTAGCCCTAACAACTTGCCTTAAAGGGATTACACTACAAGGAAAAGACCCTCTAGCGGATGTTTTTGAGGAACCCCTTATAAAAATACCCCAGACATCCGTTTCTAGCAGAGGTTACTAGAGGAGGTTGGCGGATGGAGGTTTTTGCGGAATTTTTTCATCTGGTGCACTTATCATCCTAAACCGCACTAGTGCGTTCAATAAGAGAAAGCACCGGTGCGCACAAAACATTGGCACACCGGACACCGTACGCTTCGTACAAACTTGTCCGGTTCGTCTTATTACTGTAGTGCATTGGTGCTTTACAAATATTCCACACTGGTACATCCTAAAACCCCGCTCCAAAACTGAAACTGCTTGGTGCGGTCTTAAGAAACCACACTGATGTGCCTATAAAATCCTGTGCACTAGAACAAGGTTAAATAAAAAAAAAATTATGGCCAAAAAACTGAATTATTCACTTTTCTCAGTGCTCCAGAGCTCTCAAGCACCGGTGCCATTTATCCTTGTCTGAGCCACCTTGACATCGGTGCTCCCATTGCACCCATTGCATTGCTACTGCTGTGCATTGCCCACCAATCTCCATCTTGAATTTTGAAAAACGGTGGGAAAATTTAATTTTGCAAATTCTATAGCCAATATTCCTCCTCGATGGCCAAATGTACAAGTATTTTTCTTTTTTTTTTTCCATAATTAAGCCTTTTAGAATTAAAAAAAATAAAAATAATTTTTTTGTTGCACGGTGTGCTCGAGCTGTTCGACTCACACCGGTTCGCGGTGCTGCCTGTAAATTTACAGGCCGCACCGCAACCGGTGCTAATGATATCCGCACCGGTTCTGGGGCGGTACCGAAAGGCGCATCATGCTATTTTAAAATTTAAAAAAAGTGCAGTGTGGTCGGTTACTCGGAAACACCGTTGACCCTGTGGAATAGAGGCAATGTAGTGCGTTAACTTAAATATCTGCCATGGGGCAGGTATTTTTGTTAGTGCACTGCATTCTGGCATTTTGACACGGTCAATGGTGTGACCTGGTAAAAGACCGCACTGTTGAATATGTAATGATGTCAGGAGGTCGGTGCGCTGATCGAACTATATGCCCCGGGGCATATAGTTTGGTCAGCGCACTGCCCTCCCGACACAATGCATAGTCAACGGTACGGTCTGTTATACCACCACACCGTTGACTTAAGTACAATGCTAGGAGGGCGGTGCACTAAAAATTTTCAGGTGCACCGCCTCCGGTGCGCTGAAGATTTTTTGGTGCACCGCTGTCGGTGCACGACAAAAAATGACGCACAGGTACCGGTGCATGCATGTTTTTTGTGACGCACCGACTGTTTTTTTTTCCAAAAAAATTTATATATGTATATTCCTAAATATATGTCTCATTTAATAAAAAAATTGTATTTAATATGTCAATCATTCAGAGATGTGAAAGGAGTGAAGAAGGGGAACAACAACAACAATAGGCGGACTAGTATAACATGGTTCGCCTGTGGGAGGCACGAGAGAGGGAGAGAGATGCATAACCTCGCCCTATTACAATAGCTACCCAGGGGCTCCTAAGGCAGGTAGGCCTCCTCAAGTTCTATGAGGAGGCTACTTTCCTAAAGGGCCATGGTTTGTTTTTGAGACATCTTATCCGCAGGTGGAATTCCCACCTACAGGCTTTCAGGGTTGGTCCTAACCAATGGTACGCGCTCACTGAAGAGGAAAAATATTTAATTATAGGGCTATTGAGGAGAGGGGTGGATTTTCCCTTGTTCCCAGAGGTTCCATTTGGCTATACAGTAGGGAGTCAGTTGGTGTACTCCCAGAGATACATTAGCGCAAATATACTGTCTCCTTCATATTTTCAGGTCTCCGGAGGTCAGTTATGTATTGCTACATTTGGTAGTGAGGAGGTGAGGTGCCTCTCACTTCTGATTTTGACCATTTCACACAACACCAGCGACAGGAAATGCATTAGTTTCCCGCTTCTATATTATGTTGATTCTTTAGTACAGGAGCCACGACTTGTCTGGTGGTCTGCCATTTTTTGCGGCAGTTCTATACAACCTTAGATAGATGTTGTGCTCATGCACAGGGGAGGGTCAACTTCCCTTTTGCTTCAAAGATTTTTTGTTTATTTTTTGAGAGGTTTCCAAAGATGAGGCCTACTTTTGTTTGGTAGCCTTGTAGGCCGATGTTGGAGGCATAGATGCACATGTGGGGACAAATGATGCCCAAGAGGGGTTAGACTGATTTTTCCACGAGGATATCGCATGATGCAATGGAGTTGCTAGCCAATATTGACGAGCATCCCTTTGTTATGGTCCCCTGTCCTTATGCTGGTTTGGATTAGCAAGGGTGTGCCAACATCCTCTTCATAGATGATGAGCCGCCGGATGATAGAGGTAATATTACTATTTTATTTAAATTTATTCTAACATGTTCTTTAACTTGTTTTTATTAAATTGTGTAATGAAATTGTCTAATTATTGTTGAGTACTTGTATATATTTGCAGACATTGGGTCTTTTGATGGCGAGGACATGCCAACGCCACCACATGATCCATGTGTGGATCCTGATGACGATTAGGATATGCTAGATGCCGAGGATCATCAAGAAGCTAGTGCAGAGAGACTTGCTCCTGCTGGTGCGCCGATACCGCCTTTTGCTAGGCGCGATAGGCTTGATAGCAGATTCAGGATGGAATTGGGCGACCAACTCTGTGCATTGATTGTTGAGGCGGGAGTCAGACCCGCTACTATGAGAGACATATAGGCCGTTGGTACGCTAGTACATATGTGGAGAGGCATGCTGCGTGACATGTACAAATTGATGCAACATGTCGTAGAAGCTACGACCTTAGTTATGCGGATGAGGAGGACCCTTGCATGTTATAGGCATGGTCAAGACGCAACACATGATCGACAGTCTACGAGCAGCACCGACGCATCATCTGATGATCACAATCAAGGGAGTGATCATCATTCACCTTGCGCCACGCCAGATGAGCAACCTCCACTAGCATCGAGCAGTAGTCATCATGGAGAGCAGGCTCGACCATCGAACACGTCGAGTCACACCCTGCAGCATCCAGTAGTACTCATGAAAATGAGCAGGCTGGACCATCGACCATGTTGAGTCATCACGATGATCAGCAGCCGACAGTTGATCCTGATCAGCATGGGGCACCAGTACCAGATCAACAAGAACGTGATGATCATCATGTATCTGAGCTTGTCGATGATGCACTATTGATTGAGCAGGCGTCGACTAGTACTGCTATTGATGAAGTGCCACCAGTTGATATATGGCATTTATATTACAATTGTATATTTTTGACATTATTCAGTTATATATATATATATATATATATATATATATATATATATATATATATATGGTCCATGTATTTTATGTTCATGTTGCAGTTGTACTTAATTTACATGTTGGTGATCATCATGATGTGTATATTGTTAGGTAATGTTAGATATGTTCATTTAACGTGCAACTTGCAGATAGATGTGTATGTGAAAGCAGTTATCTCACATGAGATGTATATTTGATGTTTGTGTTGTGATGATGTTATACAATGTAATTGTGTTTTTTTAGATGATCATGATCACGATGATGCTAGCAAATTTGAATGTGTTTTTTAGTCGAATATGATGTTTGTATGATGGTTATCTTGATCGCGATGTTTATTAATTAATTTAATAATAAATGATCATGATATTGTAAAATTGCAATTGTATATATGTAAAATTGTAATTGTAATTCTAATTGTATGTAAAATTCTAAAATTGTAAGTGTAATGGTATATATGTAAAATTGTAAAATTGTAATTGTAATTGTAAATTTTAAATTGGTAAAATTGTAATTGTATATATGTAAAATTCTAAAATTGTAATTGTAATGGTATATATGTAAATTTGTAAATTTGTAATTGTAATTGTAAATTTCAAATTTGTAAAATTGTAATTGTACATATGTAAAATTTTAAAATTGTAATTGTAATGGTACGTGAAATTGTAAAATTATAATTGTAATTGTAATTCTAAGTCTATGTATAATATTTGTAAACATTTAATTGTTACTGTGAAATGATTGTAATTGTATGTAAAATTCTAAAATTGTAATTGTATGTGAAATTGTAAAATTGTAATTGTAATTCTATTTCTAATTGTAATTTTAATTGTAATTGTATGTAAAATATTTGTAAAATTTATGCAGAATTGGATCAAGCCCCTCAATCAGTGGTTCCTTCCGCTGATGGTCCGACGCTTACCTCCGATATAGCTAGCGCCCAGAAACGCGTTCACATGACTTCCTCCTCTGAATCTGAAAAGGAGGGCCCCCCTTTGGAAAACCCCAGTCTTCAAGTTGTTGCTGCTCATACACCCCAGGATGGATGGGTCGAAGTCAAAAAAAGGAAAGGGAAAAAGCTTCGTGTTGAGGCTTCTGCCCATTCTGGGTAGAAGTCCATCTTTTTTGCTTTCCTGTCATTTGTTGTAGCTCCTTGCTCGCTTCACTCCTTTTCCAGAACCGAGGTTGATAGTTCTATCATTTCCGGTTGCCGGTTTTTTGTCTCTCTTGATTGTATCATCATTTTGTACCATATTTTTGCTTAATAGAATTAGTCCAATTCAGGAAAAAAAAATTTTAAATTTGTAAAATTTTAATTATATTAATGTGAAAATTTTAATTGTATTAATGTGAAATGATTTTATTAAAATTTTTAAATTTTTAAATTTGTAAAATTTTAAATAATTGTAAAATAATAAATCTAGAATATTATTAGATCTAAGACTTTTGTGATCCATAATGTAGATAAAAGAAATTTCGGATTAATCCTAATGATGTGATTAATCCGAAAGTTTTTTTTATCTAAATCTAGAATAATATGAATTTTTGTAACATAATAAAGTTTAGAAAATAATGCAAATAAATTCATGTACTTTAGAATTATCATTATTTTATTATGATCTTACATACAAAAAAACAAAACTTTATACAATATGCCATTTTTTTTGAGATCAACATAATTGCAAATTATCAAGTGAAATATTGATTTTAACATTAACACAATGCAAATTACCAATAAATTCAAAATACATATTATAATGTTTCGAAAAACCCATCTTAAAAAGTATAAATCTTGATGAAAGAACACATGTACCATATCAATCTCGGTTCTCATGATCACCCTCATTATCTTCCAGCTCGCATGGTATGATAACACTATTGTTCTCAAAAATATGTTTTTGATCCAGATTTATGCAGGAACGCAACAAAATAAACACATAACCATAAATACAGAGATGCAGCGGAAATAACACTTCATTTCATTAATATCAAAGAACTGAAATTTGCTTACAGACAGAATGGAAATAAAACTAGCTAGGGCACTGGTAGCTATCTCTGAGAAGAGATGTGGCGGCTACAGGCCTCTGAACCGAGTTACAATGAGGCTCGAGGGCCTATTTATTATTGAGAAACAATGGAGAACCCTCAACATCCCAAAAACCTAACCCTAGGAGATGAAGCGCCAAAACTATGGGCCCCGTTTGGGTAAATTGGTGTTTCAACTTCCCAGGGACGTAACTTTGGCATACTATATCCGTTTGACGTACATGATACATCATTAGAAAGCTCTATCCGAGGACTACAACTTTTGTGACGATTTTGATGATTTGCTCTAGTGTCATGTATTAATACGAACGACCAATCCCTATCTAACACATCTGGGTAAAAAAATACCTGGTTGTAGTGTTTGGGGAAAACATAGGGCTCCTTAGCTTCATCCCACATCTTTCTAGAGTTGATACATATCAACCTACTATCACGATCTTCCTTTACATTATTTCGGTCAAAGGTGTCCCGCAACTTGCACCTAAAAATAACGCATTGGAAATAAGAGAAATCCACTTCAATGATCTCTTGTATCTTTTCAACGTAACCTAACATCCCTTGTACTAGTCTTTGATCACGGTGGCTAGATCGACTAGATTGATCAAACTCGACTTCCACTCCACAGTCTTGTGTGATGTTTCTAGCATTGGCATTTTCTGTGTGAAAATGGTGTCCATATGCCCACATAGATCGGAACAAATGCACCTATTATAAAAAAGTTAAAAAAATCATAGTGTCATGCGTCTTATAATAACCCAATAGTTAAAATATGAAATATAGATGTAATTACATTTGAAAGGTGCATTATTAAGTTTCAAATGTACATAGAAATTAAATAGATTATTACTGAGTTGCTACACCCAATCCCTACGTTTAGCACATCCTCTTCAACACACGGGTAACGATTGGTTGCACTGTATTTCTCTTTGATTTTGTCAACAACACAACTGTTGGGGCATATTTTTGGCATATTTTATTTTAAATGATCGGGATAAGGCACATTTCTACCATTCAACCATATGAATTCTTTCATGTCACTATCCCATTTCATCCTCTTTTGTTCGTACAATGTGACCCATGGTTGTGTCGCTTCATAATTGTAAAGGACGAATTTATCGATTTCTTCAATTTCAGCATTCGACGATGAAATAAAACTGACATTATATAGTACATAGAGATGAAAATATACATTATATCAAAGTTCAGCATGAATATTTACTTTGTGTAAATTTTAAAAATTATAAGTCGCTTACTCTTTATCAAGCGCTTTTTTCCACTTGTTTGGAGCAACTCCCCTTCTCTTTTGTCTTCATCCCTTTCATCGTCCCAAATCACCACACCTGGTCTGTTGTCGATCTGCATGATGTACTCACTGGCATAATAGAAAGAGTCATATGATATGTACCCCTCTGCCATAGACCCCTTGCGTTTTGCCCTTTGTCGAAGAAATCCTTTCAATTTCTTCATGTAACTTTCTAAGAAGAACATCCAATGAAAAGAAACCACCCAAACTAATTCAACCTCATCTACTAGGTGGATTAGAATATGAACCTGCAAGTCCGTGAAACTCGTCGGCAGTTCCTTCTCAAACATACAAACAATCTCAACTATCTCTTGACGCCACCGTGGAATGCTTGCCACATGAATCTCCTTTGACGTGATCCAACGTACAAATGCAGATAATTTAGATATGGCACATCCTAGGTCTTGAGGGAATTCATGTTTCACACACCCATGCACGAACAAAAGATAATGACACTGCAAAATTATAAACACGTGCAATAATATACAAAATTAGTTATGTTTTATGATCCCTGCATGGGATAAAATTTATTAATATAAAAAATAATAAAATCATGCTTTTGACATTATACGTACTCTTAGAAGATTCAGATGGTCATGCGATTTCAACCTCGAAAAATGATCATCCATGGTGAAGCAGCACCGTAGTGAAGACCCATATGAAGATGGCACCCTCACACCCATTATAACTTCCTTTGCCAAAGAAAGATCATATTTTTTAAAAATCCATGGGACATCACCTTCTTTGAAATACCATGAATTAGAGGGACCAACGTCTGCCTCTGATCCTGTACTTTCTAATCGTCTTGGCCAATGTTTATTTTTAGTTTTTGAAGTAATAAGATCTTTCCTAACAACCCGATGTGTCACTTTGTTTCAATGATATGTTCCTCCATAAAGAAGATGAAACATTTTTAAGTATATGCATGTGATCTAATAAGTGGGTAATCTTAAGATGCTCCTAATATGGGAGGTTATAAAAGATATATTTCCTTTTCATCCCAATGGGAAATTTCTCAACATAGGTGTCGAAGAATTTTGGATCATCGAACATAGGCTCCCCATTTGAATCGAACATTTCTATGAACTCCTTCTCCTTCTCTCTCTCATATTATATAAGCCATTCAACTGGTGTCTTTATTGAAGGCCTTTGGGTTCTCTCTCGTTTACCATTGAAAGCGGATGCTGCTCTTCTGTAAGGGTGTTCTTCTAGGACGACCTTGGAGAAATCATACACTGTCTTTCGTAGGTCCTTGGACCATCTAGATTTTAGAGAAGGTCCACAAATTTTACATACAAAATACCCTTTTTTTACAAGACCTGCAAGATTATTGTATACAATTAATATGCATGGCATGTTGAAGAATATCATGAAGATCAGAACAATTACAATGATTTAAATAACTAATATGTGAAAGAATATTGTTACATATATAAAAAAATCAATAAATTAAACATATTATTTACCAGAGAAAACTCCTAAGCTTGGATAATCATGTGTCGTGTAAGCACGTATGCCATACAACGTAAAACTCCTCTCTGCTGCGATGGGTCTTGATACATCGTATACATTTATCCCATCCCATAATTCCTTCAATTCATCTACTAATGGTTGTAAGTAGGCATCCGTATTCTTCAATTGTCTTCTACCAGGGATTATGAGAGCCAACATAAGATGTTCATTCTTCACGGAAAACCATGGGGGGATTTTGTTATTGATCACTACTACATGCCAAACATAATAGTTGGTGTTTTGGAGGGAATATGGGTTGACGCCATCCATGGCTATGCTAAGTCATAGACTTCGTACTTCATCCTTGAATTTTTCAGGCCGTGTATCCTCTATATGCTTCATGGCTATTGAATCAGTTGGGATTCACATAACTCCCAACTCACTTTTGTGTGAGGCATGCCATCCTTGCATCATAGCTAATTATTTGCAATGAAAGAACCTTTGAATTCTTGGGATTATAGGCATGTGCCTAAATATCTTAAAAGTAGGATCAATACATGATTTACCCTTCTTTTTTGATTTATCATACCTGTCATGCCCACATTTTGGACATATCTCTTTGTCTACATTTTCTCCTTTATATAGAATACAATCATTTGGACATGCATGATATGATATGTACTCAACACCCAACATTTTTAACAATTTATTTACCTCTTCGTAGCTACCGGGCAAGACATTATCACTCGGAAGAACCTTATCTTTGAATAAACTGTAGTTGATGATCATGGAAAAATACATGAATGCCGATATAATTATTAACATTCATAAAATTTACGATTTGTAATGTTCATTGTGTACTGATTATATTTCTCAAATTTATAAGGGAGGAATTTATGGTAACTTACCTCAAAATTTCCGAGAAACATGCATTCGACAAGCCAAAATTTTCTTTCAATTTGTATAGTAACATTGCTGTCGCCAACTGGGTAGACTTTGACTGACCGCCATGTCCAAAGAGAGGGGTGGTGGAAGCAAATTTAAGGCTTTCGAAAAATGTGTCAGCGATATGAGCATCATCCCCTAGTTGATCATAATTTTGGAATGCATCTAACGACATTGTCTCCATGGCAGTTGTATCCCTTTAGTAATCATCCATACCAACCTCTATTTGATTGCCTCCAGTGCCAACGTGTGAAGAACTACTATTTCTGTAGTGATTCCAAATTGGTGAATTTGGATGTAGCGGGAATTGAATCGGTGGTTGATTCAACCATTCTTGGTATCGTTCCTCTCTGATTTTTTCTCTTAATTCAATATTCTCTTGATTTGACATTGTCGTGTGGTGCAACAGAAGATGGTAGGTAGGTTTCTTATCATCACTAGAATCCTAATAATTAAAAAAAAAAAATTTGAACATGATTAGTACAAAATATATGATATCAATTAGTAATCACGATGACAATATTGCATGATTAATTGGTTTGACGTTGAAATAATTACATTAATCAATATACCAAACAATTATAATTATTACCATCATTGTCCCAGGATTGTGGCTAGAAGATGCAATATTGTTACAATTGGCAGGGTGAAGTGGTTGTCCATTTTCATCTACCAAAAGCGCCTTGTGGTATGCTGCTCCTGATAAGAGTTTCCGTCTTTTTGGAGCTGTTTGAGTATTTTGTGCATCTGAACTCAATTCTGAATTTGCATGAACCTGCAAATTTGTATACATTATAAATTTAATTAAGCTACGCATGATTGACATGGATAAAAAACATAAATTCAATTAGATAATGAAAATATAAATAAAATCTGAAGTAAATATTACGTCTCGAGACGGATAGGGAGAACTCTGCGATAGAATTTGAGAAATATTATGGAACGAGCTGGATTTTGAAGAATTGTCCATTTGATATAATTATAATATTTTCTCCCTGCATTTGAGCAAAATCAACAATAAATTTTGGTGTACACACCTAAAAGTAATTTCGGTGCCTTAAAAATGGACTTCTTATAATCGGTGCTAACGTATAGATAACCACACCAGTGCGTTTTAGTTACTGTGCACCAGTGCCGTGTTATTAATGGATGCACCAGTGCGGTGCTATTAAGTGACGCACTGGTGACGAAAAGTCGCAAATAAAAAAAGCGCAACTCTATTTTCTTTAAGTAAAAAAAGTGATAAAATGAAAAATGGGCAGCAAAATATTTTCGAAAATCTAATTTCATAAAACAATTCTTTAAATACTAAACACTTTTCATTATTTCACTATTTTTGCAACAATTTTCAGCAAGATATTTGCAGGAGACATACCTGGAGCAGGAGAGCACTGTAGAGCAGCGAAATACGTTCGAACAAAAGTATTCAGACAATCATAATTCGATAACTTTGGTGATTGAAACCTTGTAGCATAGAATTTCAAACGATCTCGTGATTAAATTTTATTGTTTTTTTTAAATTTTTCTGCAATTTTTTTACCCAGTAAGAAAAAAATTTCAATTTGTTTTTCATTTTCAGAAACAAAAAAAATAAAAATCCATTTTTACCCTAAACCCTTCATTCTTTTTGTTTATTCCCTTTCTTCTTCCTATTTCTGTGATTTCAGAATTAGGGATCTTCATTTTAGATTTATTGGGTTTTTATTGCTATATATAGGCCTATGACATCCAACCCACGGGACAACTTGCATAGTCAGATCCCAATCCATGTCGGCCCTTGCGTGAATTTTTGAAAACAAGTTTTTTTTTTTTTTTAATCGGTGCGCCCAGTGTAACCTAGCACATCGACGCACTAGATTATCCCAACGCACTGCGAAAGTACTGTGTGATAAAAAATTTAAAAACAATTTTTTTTAATCAGTGCACCATATCTAAAATAGACCACCGGTGCACTATTTCATTATGGCCCACTGCACACGTGCTGTTTCGCAAAGAATTGTTTTATTGTGTTAATTGTTGCACCATGTAACATATAACGCACCGCACCGGGTCTCCTAGTTGACAGAGAGCACCGTATGGTGGTCCCTTGTTTGCGCGGGACGTTTATGATACAAAAATAACACTGGATGATTTTTATTATTTTGTCTGTGTTAATGGTGCATTGGTTAACATGTAATGCACTGGTGCTCCTTGTTGACATAGAGCACCATACGGTCTATTATACTATTTTGGCGGTGCATTTATAAGACCCCCACACACCGACGTTGGTGTGTACACCATGAATGGTGCACTAGTTTCTTGAGAATTTTTTTTTTACCTGAAAAGTTGACAATTTATTTATAAAATATATTAATGAATGATATGGTACAGGTTTCATATTGATAAATAAATGGCTGACAATAGATCAAGTAAAAAAAATAATGATAACACATCAATAAAAGCAAAAAAGGAAATTTCTTTGTAAATTCTTTACAAAAAATATTATTTTTGAACTATATGTATTGTTTACTGTGTATCATGCAGAACCAAAAATTGATGAAGCTTGATAAGATTATTTCTGATTTACGACCAGAAGAGCGTAAAAGCTTGATGGAAAAATTGCAAATGGATCAATCAGGTGAATGAAAAAATACTATCGATCCAATATGAGGTTCTTTTTTATTATTTTTCATTAATAATATACTTAAAATTATTATATAATATGTGTCAAATAATTTATTAATTCACATCTGTTTAATGTTCTATAGGGACCAACAACTGAGAAAAGGAATGTTGTTCTAAGAATAGAAAAAAAATAGAACATGCAAATGAAAATGAATTTGTCCTTAGCTCTTTTGGGGTTGCGCTGGAGGTTAACGAAAGGGGGAAAACCTTTTACAAAAGTTTGAGGAATCTAGTGGAACGAATTTATAGATGTTCTTTCCACTTAAAATACAAAAATCAATCCAATGATTCCAAGAACCAAATTTTATCTAAACTACAGGAAGAGTTTCTAGAGAATTGGTCAATGAGACAGAATTTTAATAGCAAAAACGTACAACAACAAAAAATAAGGAATGAAAAAGTGATATTCCTTTAAATGTTTGTCTAGAATTATTTATAAATATCACTTTTTTTATATTTACTTTTCATATATCAATATAAAAATTAAATTGTTTATTGTCATGTTACATTTTCAGGAAGATTATGAAAATTTCAAAATATGAACGAGCTGATATCAGAAATATGCCAGTAGGAATGTCCAAAAAGGTGTACAAGGAGATGGTCAAAGAAATGGACAAAATGGCATCACAGGAGGAGCCATCTCAACAACAATGTGATTCAAATGTAATATGTAATCATTGAATTTTTCGATCATTAGGTACAATAAATAAACAATTTAGCATTAAATATTAATTTTCAAGTATTTTCCTGCAGAAAAGAAAAGAAAATGGAACCCATTCAGCACATAAAACAGGACGACAAGGGAGAAAAGGGTTGATATCTAAGTTTGTGAGTAATTGTTACTTCCTTATAACAACTTAACTAGATTTCATTTTTGTATTTTTTAAGTTGTTTTACAAAAATCATCATTGAATCTCTTCAAATAGGTGCTAACATAGAAAGAAGAACCATCAGACGAATTGAATGAGATTGGGTTAAATATGGGTTGTGAGTATATGTTGGCATATCAGAAATTAATTGTGGAATTTGTAAGCATCTATCGATCTTGTTTTACTTAGCTCCGTCTATAATTAATAGAACAAAAAAATCTTTTATATTAAATGTATGATTTGTTATGGGGTATAAATCTTGCAGGAAACAAAGTATGGAATTGTGCCAATAGATGAAATCTTGAAAGATGGCATACTACATGGTTTTGAAAGAATGTTTATAGTTCATGAGTCAATTGTTGCTATGGTACGTCATTTATTTTCGATTTACATTGATGTATATTATTTAATATTGTAATTTTCATTATTCTCACCAATGTATATACACTCATTACAGTTTATTTTTATGTTTGTAGATGGAAGGTGAAGAAGAATAAAATATTAAACACCGTGAACAAAACATTCCTGAAAATAACCCAAGTCATGGAAGTAGCTCTAGCAGTGACAAAAGTTCAAGCCAAGAATGATGATCACTATGTTTGGATATCAAAGCAAGGCGTTGTATTTTTTGAAATATTTATATGTGAAATCAGAAATTTTGTTTGATGTAATGGACATAGTGTCCCAATTGAAAGACAAAGGGATACCAATAACCGACCCATTTTGTATGAAAAATACTGTCTTATTCACACACACACACACACACACATATATAATAATAATAATAAAAATAATAAAATATGCTTTAATTTATTCTATTGCGTTCTCCATTGTCACTGTGAAATGTAACACCATTGATTACATTTATGGATGTTTAAATATTATAATGAAGATATGTGAAATTTGATGATATGATATAACAAATCAATCCAAACATCACATTCAAATGCACTAATAAAAAATTAATTCATATGAATACTGTTATAAGATATATATGTGTTGACTTTTTATGAATAATGAATTAAAAAAAATCACAATAATTATGATATGATATAAAAAATTAATCCAAACATCACATTCAAATGCATTAATCAAAATTTAATTAATATGAATATTGTTATAAGATGTGTCGACTTTTGATGACTAATGAATTTAAAAAAATGACAATAATTGCACTGTCACAGGTCGATGTTTCTAAAAAATAAAAAATGAACATTGGTGCATGTCAGTTACTATACATCGGTGCGTTTGTATGACACAACGCACCAGTGAATTTCTACGACCTATAGGCACTGCACAAATACAAATACCAATTATAAATCTTAGTGTGTTTGTGCGATACTGCGCACCGGTGTGTTTATGTGAGACTACGCACCGATGCATTTGTACGACCTATGGGCACCACACAAATACCAATACAAATTAGAACAATTAGTGCGTTTGTCTGATATTGCGCACCTGTGTGTTTGTCTGATACTGCACACCTGTGCGTTGAGACAACCTCTGGGCACCGCACAAATCACAAGACCAATTATAACGGCCCCATGCGTTGTATCACCAACACTGTGCTCGGTGTGGTTTTATACCTTGATGGCCTGATGCATGCACCTTTGACCACCCCGGGCCACCTTCTAGATGACACGAACTGGTGCATTGACACCTTAGTAGCACATTGATGAAAAAAACATCCGTAATAACCTCTGGCCACCCAGTTTTTTTAGTTGTGTTTAATTTCCATTAAAATCTCTGCCAAAACCTCCGTAACCATAAATAGATGTTGTAGCAAATGTTTTTTTGACAATTTTGGCCAATTTATAACACTAAAAACCTCTTTTATAACCTTCGCTACAGGGTCTTTTCCTTGTAGTGTTAGAATTTGGAAATAAGGAAAATGATAAACTTTTGAAATATTTTTGACCATTAAAAGGATATGAGTGCCTTTCCCAACTTGTGTGATGGAGCCTTAAGGGATAAATTTAAGAGATATCAAATTCATGCATGGAGTAAGGGGGCAAACCATAGTTTTGACTTGCAAACCCTAACTATATTTTTATGAGGGGTGAAATTAGCTAGAAGAAAGCTCTCTAGGACGTCTTCTAGGGAATTAATTAAAGTTGTTTTAACATACAATAATTCACCGGGGTTTTCCGATAAAAATTTGCATTTAGACAACAAACAATAGAAAATCCATAGCAATATTTCATCACATGTAAAACCACAAAAGATATGCAATAATACTCACAAAATTTCCAATAAATTTCTTTCTTTCAATCCCAAAAATATGTGTCTAATACCCCAAATATTCTCTAATAATAACAACTCCACAGAAGCCTAAATATCAACAACTAGTGAATAGAAAAGGCTAAGTCAAGCTTTCTCTAAGGAGGCCGAAATTGACAAAGAAGACGATGAACAAATGAATGGAGCGATGCTCCTTTTATAGGAGGTCTATCACTTACATTAATATAAACAAAATCCCCTAAATGAGTTTAATTTTTTTTAAACACAAAGTAAATTGGTTACAAGCCAACCCAATAGCTTCATAAAATAAAATATACCAACATTTTCCCACAAGTGTGAGCCATAATGTCTTTCTAAGCATGACTTCATGCCCTTTTATGGATAAAAATTCTCCCAAAGTGCAATGAAAGGGATGGATATGTCTTTAAGCATCATGATAAACCTCAATTTGAGGAAGAACCCTCAAATCAAGCCTCAAAACATATCTAAGTGTCAAAAAACTAGCTCTAGGTACCCCATGTCATCTCCTTGGGGGTCCATCTAGACAATGTCGTGTACTCTCTCTTTAGCTTTAGAGATCCATGTGGTAATACAAACTCTCCATAATAATCCCGGGGATGATCATCATCATTTGGGCTTCAAATCATGGCATGCCCATCAAGTAGTGTCAAGGCTAATTTGGGGGCATGTTGGGTCTATTGAATTTTGAAGTAGTTGGTCTTCATAATTTATATTTGAGCCGTTACAATGTATAATGAATTTATAAGACATGTTCTTCATGTCATTTTAATTGATCAACCATTGAAAAATATATTAGTATACATGTTCTTCATGTTAGATTTAAAAGAGAAAACAATCAAAATTTGAATTTTGTAGAAATTTATTAATGCTGTGATGTATTGTCGAATTCTCCGGATCTAAAAATTATATGCCACTATTATATACAAAATCCTTCTACTTAAATCTTTGCGGAAATTTAATCGCCAAACACATGAAGAAAATAAATCACATAACACAGATGTTTTTATCAGGAAAGATTAAAGTTAAAACCCCAACTATCATATATTATGTATATCATGGATCATGAAACAATCTCATACAAAAATCTACTCCAAGAGCTCTCAGTAAAATATACAATTGTCTCACACTGTCATACAAAAATTGGCATAAACATGCACCAATTTACTACCTCCTGATAGCCTGCCTCCACTGCGCAATCCCTGCTGATAAAGATCCCTGAATGAATTCGATCTTGCCTTGCCTTGACTGCGCAGTCCTCATTGGAATATCCAATGTGTGTGTAGTTGCATTGAATTCACCACTATAGTCACAACTGATAGTCAAATAAACCCTTTCACCTATCTCTCAACTGGGTCTCCACTGGATCTGACATGCATGTAGTTAACAATAGTATTTCTTCAGTTGCATGTGAAACCTGTTAGCAACCTATAATATAGGGGTCATAATTTTGACTTGACTGTTGATAATCTTGTAAATCTGTACATACTTTTCCTTCTGCAAGTTGTATTCACATATTTTGTAAAAAATCAAAAAAATTGAAAAATAAAAAAGAGGGTGAAAAGTCCTAAAAGAATAATCAAACGACTTAGAAAAAATAAAAGACCCCAAAAGAAAAAATGAATAAAACATGAAAGTGAGTAAGCATAAATGCCACTACTTTTTACTTTTTGACTATGGCAGAGTGTCAATAAATGCCATTAGTCCATGATCAGTTAAACAATTCAATCTTAACTTGTCATTTTTCAATTTCACTTGTTGTAGATAGAAAATAATGAGTTGTCATACAGCTTAATCATGAAAATTCAGTAGTTAGGTAGATAAATAAAGTGGATCCAACAGTTTAATTTGGATTCATGGATGAAATAAGTGTAGAATTAGATAGTTTACTTGCTTTCAGAAAACATAAATGTTGTGAAGGTTGCTATCTTAAATGCACCTTACTACAAAAGAAGAAAAAATGTTAGCATGATAAGATGGGTAGGTAGAAGAAGGTGAAAAGTCTCAATGTAAATATCATTCATCATGGGCTGAAAAATAACTAACTTCACCTTCCCATAGTCATGAAACATTCTAGACTATCAGTCAGAAAGGCTCAAGGCATTTCCTTGACTTTTGTTGGGACCGGACCCAAGGCTCTATGACTGATCAGTTGAAAGTGTGAAATGTATATATCAATCCCTTAATCACATCATTTACCATTCATGCACTCATTCCCTTGAATAATACTAATTAAAACCCCATTTTTACTTAAAGGCATTTGTAATTCCTATTTAGCTAACTTCCTACATCATTTAAACACATTAAGTCCTCAAAATAACATTACATCATAAGTTAAGTGATAAGATCAATGCAAATTATATTTAAAACCTCACTTTACTTGTTATAAATATGTGTTTTGAGTATACCATGTCCTATTTTCATATTAATTTTAACTTATATATTAACTCCCTATACAAATAACCTTTTCCTATTTTATGACTCCTTTTTATATAATAAACCCAAAAACCCACTTAATATAACTTAAGCCAAAGTTATTTATTCCCACATGTTTAAATAAAAACCCCAATTATAATCACTTTGGCTAAGTATTCTATATATATAAATATCCCGCCCCCTATGGTAGTTAATTCATCTCGATTTAATTAACCATATAATAAAAAAGATATGAAAAACCTTTAAACACATGTTCTATATTTTTAAAAAATAAAATAAAATATCAAAGTTTAATTTAAACTAAACTTCTAAACCCATTCCCTTGTATATTTCCCTTCCCCGACCCCCTAACCTTGGTTAAAATATTGATTAACCTTCCTGATCACCCTTTCCATTGGAAAAATCCACTTTTATATATAAATCCCATCAAAAGGCCTGTTCCCATCGGGATTCAATCTAGACCCTTCAATCCCCAAATCCCTTTTGATCCAATGAATGAAAATCAAAGCGACTGATCAATACATTTTTACTCCTCCCCATCGCGCTATTTTTAACCGTTAGATTTTCTTTTACTCCCAAGATCTACGGCCTATATTGAACCCGATAATTGACTTTTCCCCACACTTTCCTTTTTAATCCTGATCGTTCGCTCCCCAAAGCCAGATCCGACGGCGATAACGCATTTTCGCTCTCACAAAGTTATCGATGGATGTTTTGTAAAAGTCGCGCGAAATGGGTGGTTTATCCAAACCACCCCGCGTCGACGTGTCACGATTCTATTGATCACGTTTGAAAAGCGTATTACCACTTACCACCGTTGAGCCACACGAATACCACCGCCGGTATTCTAAAACCACTCCCGCTTAACCTTTGTTTAATGTAACTTAACTATAGTTTATACTATGGTTTAATACGTTAAAGTGTAATGTTTTCATAAATTTTCACCTATTCGCGCTTTAAACTTGTGAAACCTTCGTAGAGCTTATTTTCGTCTAATTTTCACCATTGTGCGCCATTACACCCTGAGAGCCTGTGCAGAGCCCTTTTCACCATTTTCAAACCTAACAGCACCATTTTCAAGCCAGTTTCCATTTTAAGAGCCATTTCCTCTGAAATTCGTCCTCAGAGAATCTCCACGACTTTTTTCAACTGAATACAACTGAATTGAAAACTTTTACAGGCCAAAAAGCCTCGTCTTCGACTGTGAACCTTTTTAAAGCCAATTTCCTCAATTTTCACAGTTTAGAGATTAAAATCAAGGATCTAAACAACTAAAACCTTTGAATTACCTTGATATTCTATGTTTTCAATCAAACCAATTCAGAAAACTTAATTGAGCAAAAAATTCCAAAAATAAAGCCATCCTTTGCCTACATTACTCAGTTTCATCTTTGTTAAAGTGAATAACTCCTGCAAACAATCTAATCTTGCAGTAGTTCCGCAAAATTCCTAAAAAATAGAGTTAAACCTTCAGAGATTGATCTCATTCCACAGGTCTTTCAAAAAGCCTACAATCACCTCCCCGCAGACGTGGATTTCATTAACAAATTGTTTATTTTTTGTAGGTTACTATCAGAATATGGATTTGGACCAACAATTTCAATACTAGTTGACAAAATTGTTTGCTCCAAATTCTCAGATTTTAACTCAATATATTCATTCAAAAAACAATTTGTATACAAAGTCAAAGAGAGATTAGAATGATGAAATGTGCACAGTGAATGGTAAAAGTGAAATGAGAATTTATAGGGATAGTAAAAGCATAATAGTTAAAGAGTATCAGTGGTTAAAGTGTATCAGGTAAAAGTCAGAGTGAAAGTTAAATGAAGTTACAGAGCAGTCAAAAGTAAACAGTAAAAGTAAATATAGAGGCAGTAAAATGGTAAAAATAAATTAAAATACATTCACCAACATTGAAGTTTGTCTAAAGTGAAAGTAAAACAATCAAAAGAACAAAAAAGTGAAAAGATGAAAAACACAACAAGAAGGAACATTTTTGCAGAAATTTCATGTTTTAGTCATTGTTTTGCAGAAACTATTGTGATCAATCCAAGATGAATTTTGCAAAACTGAAGGAGTTTTATGTTCTTAAGAGGACCATATACAAAAACCTCTCTCACTTTTATAACAGCTATTATGGTTTTGGAAATATTAAACAATTTTGGAAAGCACTTTTTGTAGAAAATTCTAGTTAAGTCATCATTTTGCAGAGAATATTGTGGCCAATCCGAAATACATCATACAAAACTGAAGGAGGTTTTTTTTAATAAGAGACCCATCTACAAAGATTTATCTCACTTTTTGCACAATGATTTCAAAATAAGATATACATGCACATATTTATAGGCTATTTTTCAGACTCTGTAAAACTCTGTTTTACACATATTTTTGCAGAGCCTATTGTGCATAGCTGGAGAGGAATTTTAGGAAATTGAAAGAGGTTTATCTCACCAACATATTAATCCACAATAAATTATTTCACTTTTTATATATCTATTACGGATTGAGAAATACAAAGATATCATTGGACCCCAAGTTTGCAGAATTGTTGGAGCAGAATGCACAAAGAAAGGAAGCAGTTAGTGACTTGGATGCCTCATCATCAACTAAGAGTTGGATAAAATTTGAATTCTCCTCTTAGTCATCACCTATCCATAAAAAATAGTGCCAGATATATGCATTAGTTTGAGTGTCCTTTACTTAAGTTCTATTTATGTAAAATAGTTGGAGAGATTTGTGAACTAATCTTGATATTTTTTCAAGATATTTTAGTTTAGAATTTGTATAAATACTTCACTCTTGGAAGTATTTTTGTGTGGAATAAAATAATCAAGATTAATATAGAATTTTTGTTGAAACATTGGGTTTTTATGTGAGTTAAGTTGAAGTAGCAGGCTGGAAACTGAAGTGAATAGACATCATAGCTAAGGATTCTTGTGGTGACAATATAAGTCTCATATTTTTCCTGTTTTCAGTGTTTTCCTTTAAAAAGTTTACATTCATTCATATATTGTGTTTCTATTATGTAATGATAAACTAACGAGAAATTAAACATGATTAGTGATAATAAGCTCCCTGTTTTAAACTAGTTGGCATTTTAATGTTTTCTGCTTGATAACTGGACCATAAAATTCTTAATTGCTCTAGGTCCCAGTTTGATCCCCCCCTTCAATCTTCTTATCTGTGATCTAAGGATTCTTAATTTCCCTTAGTCCAGACTTCACCCACTTCATCAAAATATCCTTTTAAAACCCTTGGAAGGTCATCTATCTTTCCCTTAGCATATTTGCATATTTTGGCCTAGGTTTTCTAGTCTTGTTTGCTATAATTTGACTCCATTTCCCAATGGTTAGGTAGATATTTCTATGGTTTCCCTTATAGTCCTCTATTACCACCAACCTTTTCAAAAAATCAAACCCAATTGCACAATCATAGCTAGCCTAATATCTGTTACCTAAACAAAGCTAAATTATATGGAGAGATCCCTCTCCGGAACTCAGGAAGGCTAGATCCTGAATTATAAAAGTGGTTCTTGGTTACCTCTATTAAGTTACAAAGTTTTAAATATTTCTGATAGAAAATTTACTAGAGTGATAACAAAACTACTTCTTGTGAATTAATTAAATAATTAATTCATTGATCTCTCACTAGTGTATCTTTAGTTACAACTAGTTACAACTAGCACATCTGAGTTTAACTCACTTAACTGAGTTAAACTAATTTGCAAATCACATAACTACACATCAAACTCTGTTACAGCTTTGTATCACTCAGTTACAATGAAGTCCACTAGCATGTCCCACCAACCAACCTTAGAACTCGTAATTCCCTCAGTCAACTAGTTTTCCACATCAGTTAACTGAAATCAAGTGCTTCAAGAGAATAAATTATTATTTATTGTATAATTATTATTAAGGGATAATAATAATTGACATATGATATATTTTTAGACATGCGATCTATAAATATACTTCACCCATGCATCTAAAAATATAATCTCATCTATAAATATAATTTTCTCAACCATCTATAAATAGACTCCTGCTATAAATAGAATGTGCTCACCATTCTAAAAAATAGACATACAACTAAAAATACTCTGCGGGCCCCACCTAGTGTAGGTGCTTAATTTTCACTAGGATCATCATCTTGTTGAATCTCAACACTCCCTCTCAACAAGAAAGGGATTATCCTTCACCTCGATCCTGTCTCTATGGTATTCAAATTTGCTCCTGGTGAGTGCCTTCGTCAGAATATATGCATCCTGATCTTCTGTAGGAATGTACTGAAGCAACATGAACTTACGCTGCACACAATCTATGATATGATGATACTAGACATATATATGCTTAGATATATCATGAAACACATGATTAATCGAGATTTTAATGCAACTCTGATTATCACAATGAATCACTATAGGATTTAAATGAGAACCGAACAAACCGACCAGGATCTTCCTCATCCAGATAGCCTCACATGCAGCTTGACTTGCTACCATGTATTCTGCTACTGCTAAACTGAGTGCCACGAATATCTATTTCCTACTGTACCAAGAAACATGTGTAGATCCGATACTGAAAACCCATCCTAATGTGCTCTTTCTGTCCGTTGGGCTACCTGCCCAATCTGCATCCATGAAGCCATGAAACTTCACCTCATCTGTCTGTCTGTACCATAAGCCATACTCAGATGTGCCCCTGAGATATCTCATGACTTGCTTGCCCGCCTTCCAAAAGAGCTTGGTAGGATTAACCATTGTTTGACTAAGCTGGTTCACTGCATAACATATGTCCGGTCTTGTATTAACAAAATACATGAGTGAACCCACCAACTGTCGATAGACAGTAGCATCCACTACCTCTCCTGATGTAGCATCCTCTTTCCTCCAGTTTCCTGGAAGAGGAGTATCCAGGGGTTTGCAACCCTCCATGTGAAACTTATAGAGTTTATCCCTTGCATACTTTCCTTGAGACACAAACAATTCACCTTCTCGCTGCCATATTTCCAATCTAAAGAAATAGTGAAGGAGACCCATATCCTTTATCTCGAACTCCTTTACAAGGTCTTCCTTGCATGAGTGTATCAGCTGCTCATCACCAGTTAGTATTAAATCATCAACATAAGGAAAAATGATTAAAATCTTACCCTCCACCACAATCTGGTATAGGTTTTCATCCACCTCACTCTTGGTGAAGCCAAGTCCAGCGAAATAGCTGTCGATCCGAGTGTACCAAGCACGGGGTGCTTGCTTCAGCCCATACAACACTTTTTTGAGTCTTCAAACATGCGACTCGCTGCTGAAGATCTCAATCCTTCAGGCTGCTTAATGTAAAATTCTTCCTCAATGATCCCATTAAGGAACATAGTCTTCACATCCATATGATGAATGTGCCAACCCATATGCACTGAGAGAGCAAGGATGGTCCTTATGGAAGAAAACCATGCGACAGGTGCAAAGGTTTATTCATAATCAATTCCCTCGATCTGTGAGAAGCCCTAGGCCACAAATATTGCCTTATAATTCTTAACACTCCCATCAACAACTTGCTTTACATTGTAGATCCATCTTGAACCTACCACTGATTTATCAACAGGCCTTGGAACAATTTCCCAAGTACTGTTTCTGAAAATGGAGTCATACTACTCCACCATTTAATCTACCCATGTGGGCTCCTGCACCGCTTCCTGAAAGAAAGATGGCTCAGTCACAATACATTTTCTCATGAGAGCCATGTATCCAGTGAATCGGTCAGGAGACTGTCTCGATCTGCGCTGTGAAGTAGGGACTCCTACATTCTATACCGCATCAAGCTTCAGCCTCTCAGCTTTTGTGGTACGCCTTCTGCCAGTTTTGATGTTTGGCTCTGCGTGAGTGGACTCCTCCACTCCATGAACCTCCTCCTGTGGCTGATCCACATCTAGAGAATCATCTTTGGGAACAAGCAGTTCCTCCTCTGCATGAAAGTCTTGCTCCCTCTCAAGCGACAACTTCATGGATTTCTCCTCATTGAATTTTATATCTCATCGCACCACAGTCATTCGACTATTTGGAAAATACACACGATAATTATGGGGTGTTTTTGTGTACCCTAAAAATATCCCAACTTTAGCAGTTGGCTCCAGATTCTTCCTGGTTTTCTTGGTCACATGCACATAATAGATGAGCCAAAAATATTAAAGTGAGAAACATCCAGTTTCTTACCAGTAAAATATTCTTGAGGTGTACTCATGCCAAGTACTCTACGAGGAAAACGGTTTTGCACATAAACCACAGTGTTGCATGCTTCTTCCCACAAGTGCATTGGTAGTTCCTGATCATGCAGCATAGCTCGTGAAACATCCACGGTCATTATGTTCTTCCTCTCTATGACCCCATTCTGCTGTGGGTTATGAGGCACAATGAGTTCTCTTCAAATTCCTTCTTTGCTACAGAAGTCTTTGAATTTTTTCGAGATATATTCACCACCATTATCACTCTGCAGAGCCTTCACTTGCTTCCCTGACTCTTTCTCCACCAATGCTTTAAACTCACAAAATTTTTAGAATGTTTGATCTTTCTTCTGCATGAAGAAGATCCAGCATCTACGAGAATAGTCATCAACAAAAATAACATAATACCTGTGTTTTTCTGTTGAAGCAACAAAGAATAGCCCACACACATCTATGTGAACTCTCTCCAGGATCACCGAAGCACAGTTCTCCTTTTCATGAAAGGTGGTCTTCACAAACTTACCCATAGTACATCCCTTGCATTGATCTATTTGCGTAAGTGTACCCTTGGGAAGTCCAATAGAATTATGCTGCAGAATCTACAGGGCGCCATGGTGAATATGGCCCAATCGCCTGTGCCATAATTCGCCCTCATCTCGAATCACCACTGTTGGGTGAAACTATTGTCGTTTAATTCTGTTGTAGTACTTGCCCAACCATTTAATTTGTCAATCCAAGGTTCGTAGGCTTATGAAGCACATGCACTATATATGCAGGACCGAAGTGGAACTAATCTAATCTAAATTACTGAAATCAAATTAATCTAGGAAGGCATTGAAACATCAACTATGAAAGCAAGAAATTACATAAGGGAAAAGCAATAAAACATGTGAAGAGCTGAATGAAAAACAACATATGTGAGCTCACAAAAATAAAGCTGTCTCAAATTACATTACCAGAATCAAATGACAAACCCTGAAAGCATACAATAAAAGAATATGAAACACAGTTAAAAATCCCCTTCTCCTAATTACAAGACTATCTCCTAAAACTCCAAAACTAATGAACTTATGAACTCTTGAGCTAATCCAAATTAAGAGAGAGTACTCTCTTATATACATGAAGAAGATAACCATCTCATTCAACCATTCACAACTACTTTCCCATTATTACATGACATGATCTCTTTGAATCCTCCACACATCTCTCACATATCTTGAATAAGACATGCCAACCAAATCCTCTATGACCTTCTCCTTAGGAATAGGCTTGAATAATTATCTCCTTAATATGGTGGAGGAGATATTCCAGAAGTCTCTTAGAATTAATCCTTCACATTTCTCATACACATTACAAAACTCACACATTCTTGAGATATATATAAAAACATGTATATTTTCTAAAATTTAATCATAAATTCACTTATAATACAAAAATGAATAAAGTGGAAAATAAGAAGGTGAAACCCAAATGTATTTATGAAAATGATATAATGAAAGGTTAATGGGATGATGAGATGTAAGGAATAGTGAAGGGAAAGGTGGATGGAAATACGACATTTCTAAGTCCCAACATCCCCCCAACTGAACTTGTTGCATGTCCTCATGCAACCATGCATGGATCTCTTTGGCATCTGAACTTTGGCTTTACATGATGATGTCTTTTTAATAATGAATGTTTCCAGGATATGTGAAGGATATGAGTAGCAACTTACATTTTCTTATGGTTGGTTCTTATGTGACAACCATGAATACAAAGAATGTTGGTTCTTGTGTTAACAACATTCATTTCATTTTCTGTTCTCTTTTCTGCAATAATAATGTAAAATCCCACTGGAAATCGTAAGCTATCAATGTGCATAAGAAAGCCCTTTTTGTAATATTTATGAAGCATGCCAATGTGTATATTAATGAGTATGAAGCAAAGTGCAACAAAGTATCGTTGGAAAAGAAATGTTGGTGAATGGTGAATGAGAAAAAAAATGGAGTGATAGTGGTGGAGAGATGGAATCATGGGAGTGAATATGTAGTGAATATAGTCCCCCCCCCCCCAACTGAATTGGTTGCATGCCCTCATGCAACTTGGCATGGGTCATGAAAGGAAATGGAGCATGATGAGGGAATTTTCCAAAATATTCAAGTCAGCATATAAGGAATTGCATGATTAAAAATTAAAAAACAACATACTTCCACTTACCCAAGAATGATGAACTATGCAATAGGAATGTAGCTGCTGCTACTGCTGAATCATGAAAATGTGACTAGTGTCGTAGCTGCAACTACTGTAACTACTAGATCAGAGAATATGTGACTGTGGCTGTTAGAACATGGAAGGTTTTACTGCAGCAGGATCATGCAAATGTAACTGTGAATGCTGATGCTGCTGTAACTGGAACCTGGGAAATGAAGAAATCTAAACTGCTGATGCTGAGTCATGGAAAAGATAAAGGCTGAAAATGGAACTGTGGTACTCTCATCGATCAGAATTCATGCTGCGGTAACTGCTGAGGGAGTCGTGAAAAAGTGTATAGTCTTCGTCTGCTACAAAACTGATGGTACAAGTCTAATCATGCGAAAGAATGTGTTGATGTAGAGCATGAAGAGAGATCATTGGATTACCAGCCATTAATGCATGCCGTTAACCAATGTGAGGCAAACTCACCATTGATGCCAATGAGTGCCAATGTACTCGAGTACATCTTGCGAAATGCGAATAGAGGGGTTGACGTCGAGCCATTTGCAAGATCTGACGATCAAGGGAAATTGATGTATTCCCATGATTGTTAGCAAGAGAACTTGCCATTAAAACATGCAAGTCTCAAGGTACCCAAAAGGAACTCTAGTATATTTCTCAGATAAGGTGCTGAGGTCGATGGGGCAAGAATTGTTGAAAGGTGGGCCTTAAGGAATCCCACATCAGTCAACGCGAGTTTGTACAAAGAGATTTGGTAGGAATATAAATGGAAAGAACTCACGGACAAGCAGTGTGGATCAACATAGCGAGGAAAGCAAGGTAATGTAATTATGGAAAGGGGATCAGTTTTATTCAGAAGGCAAACTAGAAGGAAAATGAGCTGAAAAGGATAAAGGAATGTATGCGATTCAAAAAAATAACTGTGTATGAAGTCGTGAAAGATAAGGTAATGGAAAATGGGCTTCAACACAAGGATGGTCAATCGACTTTGAAGGAGAAGTGTTAGAGTGTTACAGCATGGATAATGGAAAAAGTGGAAATGTTGGTGTATCAGCATGGTCGCTGTGTAACATAAAACATCAAGAGGCACAAACATCATGATGTTTATGATGAGTTACAGCTCCTTCAAGCTGTTTATGAAAGCATGTTTCTCAAAAAGTCTTGTGATCTTTGAAAATCACTTCAGCAACAAAATTTGATCACTTTCGAAACCTGAAAAAAAAACTTGGTACAAATCCTGTATGAAAACTTCATGAGAGTCATTGTAAAACATAAGATGTGAGAATAAGGACAAATGCGAGAAAAAGAAATAAATTGTGTGTTAACCTGTCGCCTGTGCTGATTTCATCATCGATCGCTGTCAAAGTGACTTCAGGAAAACAAATTAGTGTTAAGCGTAAAAACATGCATTCGTATTGTTTTCAAGAATTTATTAAAAGTTCTATTTGAAATTTTCATGAAGTTAAAGGCAAAAATAAAAACAAAACAAGAAAAATTAAAGATAGATCTCCATTTCTTGACATGCTTTTCAAAGTGTAGCAATACTGTCTCGGCGCTAGCAAATCTTCAGTTTCTTGCTAATTCATGTTACTAAAGCTCTGAAAGTTAAATCAGTTTCTTAGATGCACCGTTAAATTCATTCAAGCAATTGGAAGCGATGGCATTGCAGTATCTGAGGAGCCAAATCCCATTTGTCCTGAACTCCAATCCGGCAGTAACAGAATCCACATGACTAGATAGGTATGGCTAAAAATGGCCCTGAATATCTGCAATATTTTTAGCTGAAATTCCCACTGGAACCTTACCCACAGGAACCCCTTTCAAATGATCTGTGCCTGCAGAAACATTGTTATATTGGAAGTTTGATGGCAAATAAGAATCAACGTAATTCCCATTCCATCCAGAAGAAGATAATAACGCTGATATCGGTGTCATTTGTCAGAATTCGTATCGAATCATATGAATCGAACCCAATCAATCAAGAAACTATACTGTAAGGCCATATTACAACTGAATGCCACATTCTGATATTTAAATTCAGTTACTTTACATATTTACAGTTAAGGTTGTAGGATATACCATGCCATCAAAACAGCAGAGAAAATGTCACCAAAAATGGCTCTTAACCAATATATAACTTATAAACCCCAAGCTACTATATGTCAAAATCATCTCCATTGAGATGTTGATATAATCATGCCAATATTCCAGCAAACTTGCTGCACAAGCGATTGTCATGAATTTGCTTCCATGTCCTCAATAAGCTAAAATCTTTCTTCCCATCGAGAATATTTCAAGAAACCTTCATCAAAATTTTCCCTTGTATATCACTATAAAACCCTTGTGTTATATGAACCACACACGCTGCACTTATGATATAACCAATGGAAAGGTGCCTTTCCCTTCTTTTCACAATCATTACAGAGAATATCCTTTGTGCGTCCTTGGTATTCCTCTAGAAGTGTCTCAGCAGCCAGTAAAGCATCAAGCATTCCAAAATACACAGTCATGTCTCCCAATGACTTGCTACAGATCGGGCATGTATAATGACTGCAATTATATGCCTCAAAACATGTTGAATGCATTACATGTCCAGAACGAAGGGCTTTGACTGGGTCAGTAGATGTAAAAATAAACTCATGACAAACAGGGCAGTTTGCTTCGAAAACCTTATCATGACCTTTGTGTAGTGAGAGAGTCTTTAACATGCACACATTACAATTCATGCAATGGAAGTAATAAATACCAAGCCCCTGACCAACGCGACATAAGTTACAAAAAGGACAGTGGTATACTTTCCTTTCATCATCAAAGAATTTTCATATACCATAGAAATATCTTGCCATTGACAACTCTTTGCAAGAGGAAGAAGTACAGCTTGACGCAACAGGTTGGATGCAACATCGCTTCATGCACATCATCTCTTTTGTTTCCCTCCTGTCCATTATATGGTTGCTGACTTTGTCATGACAAAATCTGCAGGTGAATAGCTTTCCACAACAAGCTGCAAGGAGTTTACAGTTCCTCTTATAATGCTCACAACCAAAATTTTTTTTACCTGCATCTCTGTATGATGGACATTTTCCAGGAACATCTCCACTCTTCCCAAAATAACTAACTTCTTGGCTGAGTCAACTGTTGCTGTGACGCTATCCAGCGACTGGTCATAAGGATTTGTATTAAATATGTTTTTCTATGTGTATCCAATGATGGTCTTCACTGCAATATCCGATCCATTCTAGGTAGCATGATGCACTGTTCCGAAAGAGCCAACACCAATTCATTCCTTCAAAATAAGATCCTCCCATGGAATTTCCAGACCACCCATTGCCAATGAAAGCTCGAGTATTGATCTGTTCTGTAAAACACCCCCAGCGTCTTCAAGTCTCTTACCATTGTTTTTATGCAGACAATCTTTTAACTTAGATAGCTCATCTATATGTTGCTTGTAGGAATGCAACACAGTTTCTTGAAGGCGTTCTGTATTGCCATTTTCCCATGTTCAACTCTGTGTTTGTGAACCTCAAAGCATTTGTGCGCAAAGGAATCTTTATTAGTTTTTGCATGTAAATCGTCTTTCTTGTTAACCTGCATGGGTCTTTGCAGAAAGTGATCATTATTAGATTTTGTATTCACAAGTATCTTTGCTTCCTCTCCATCAACATGTGCACACAGATCTGGTAGATTAATATATTTTGTGCCATTTGTGCCAGCGGGAATTATACATTCATGGGAAGCTTCACTTTCATCCACTGTCCCTCTCAACTCTTCCTTCAAACGTAGAAATGCAACATTCTGCACTGACAAGTTGCCTGCAAAATTGGTAGCATTAGAACATTCTGCACATGCTTCAGTGCCTATGCATGTAATGCATGAGGAGACCACAGGAATAGTATCCATGTGATTTAATGAGGCGGCAAATGAGACATGTTGACTACTAATATCCCTCCCTCGAATGTTACATATGCCTCTATTTGTTGCAAAAATCACTATTGGAGATAATGAGCTCTCCAAAGCGCGATTAAGATAAGAAAAGCATTCCATATCAAGCATGTGCACCTCATCAATAAAAAAAACACACCCGGAACAAGTTCTGAAACTCCTTCCCCTATTTATTTCTTGGCGTAGTTTATCTGTGATTTCAGTCTCTTCTACGTCAAGCCTTGGATTGACCTAAATTTATTTGGAGCCAGAATTACTTCATTCAAATGCATCGCTTGAAACAAATTTATCATTACTATCCGTGCGTTGAAGCACCTGTCAAAAAGGTAGCAGAGGTGCGACCTCCAGAGGAGAGAGATACGCGAGATAGATGGAATGGCAGAAAAAAAAAAAAAAATCTTCTGCAGATTCTGCCATGACACCTTCTCCATTTCTAAATATGGACGAGCTATCAGATTCGGGGACAGTGAGAGATGCATGTTTGCTAGAATCTGGATTAATATCTTCGTTGTTTCTTATTGGGGCCAACAAATTTCCTGGTTTGGGCATGTTATCAGGTTCAAAACTGCGCGATTCTTGCTTGCTAGCAGGTTCAAGAACAAAATCGTAACTGTTTTCTTGAAAAACCTCATCAGCGAGGAGAATTAGACCTTCATACCTCTTTCAACTGGATTTATTTATTTTCATGATAAAAATGCTTCCTCAAGATAAACGATGGAGAAAAATTCGCAGCCAGTAAAGAAGGCATCCGTCAAATAAGCAACAGCATAATCGTTTAATCTCAATAAAGTATGCCGACAGATAGAAGATTTAGGAAAGCCAATCCATAAAAATAGTTACCTGATAATGATAATGATGAGATTTCGTTCCTATTAACTTGAGATGCCAAAGATAGTGTAACAACCCGTGGATTTTGGCCGATATTTTTCAATCAACATCCTCATAGTATCCCAAATTAGGTGTGATAATTAATCATAGGAGAAAATTCCAGCGTTCAAAATATGCAAACAAAGAAATAAGAGTTGTCTTTTACTTTATTGTGGTTTCATTTGTTTGCTACTTATCGATTTGGTTTGTTGTTGCTAGTTGCAGGTTTATGAACAGTGGGGGAGGTTTGACATTGCTACGGCTTGCCAATCCAATGAAACTCAGTTATTTTAGTGAAACGATGAACCTGGGAAATTTCCGATTCAATTGTTTTTGCAGGTCTTATCATCTAATTGCTTGCTGCAGATTTTAGTATGCCCAGACAACGTAATCAATTGCAAGCTATACACAATTTCAGCGACTGTTCAGATAAAAACTCTGTTTGTTTTTATTCAGCCTCAATTCACGATTTATTAAAAAAATTTTTTTTTTTAGCAAATGGAGAAAAGAAAAAAAATGATTTGCAAATTAATGATAAAATCGATTAGGCATATTGCAAAACATGAATTAATTTTATTTTATTTTATTTTTTATATTTTTATATTTTATTTTTATTTTTATTTTTTATTTTTAATTCCTGAAATTAATCTAAATCATCCTTATTTTCTGATCCTCGCGATCGCACTAAGCGCGGAGGAGAGCATACTTATTCCAGGCAAAAGCAAAATTAAGAATGAAAGCAAAAACTGAAAATGAAAGCCTGCCTACTCTATACTAATTAGAATTTTAAAAGTTACATGTAATTAAATTTCCAATGAAGCCATTCACATAGCAGTAACAGCAATATATTCAATAGCAATTGTTCAAATGAAAAAGATTCCAGAGTGAATGAGTCTAATTGTTGAAACTGCAAATCAGCTAAATAAAAATAAAAAAAACAAATCTAATCGAGTACTTACCTGGAACCATTGTTCGATAAAGCTTTGATACGCACAATTTTTCTTACTTAGATCATGTTGTAACTCCTCTTCTTCTTCCTCGATTTCCTGTTCGAATGACTATTCGCCATCATATGTGCAGGATTCTTCAGATGTTGAATCTTCGTTTGTTTCTTGGGGAGTAGTTGAACATTTAATTCTTGGCAATATCTCTTTTTCCAAGGAAGAGGAGATCCCGACTTCTGCTAGGATCTGAGTGAGTAGTTCCAAGCTAACACTCATTGTTAAACCATGTTGAAAAAGGGATTCTTACTGCACTCAAAACTTAAATCTAAAAATCTTAAATGAAAATAAACTACTTTCATAAATAAAAGCACTCATGTTGAAACAGATAAAAAAACACTCTTCACAGTTGCGGAAATCAAACACACTTGCAGGAAAGAAGATCAATCAACCATAACAGAGAATAGGACCCTATTCCTCCAAGTAGGAATCTTCAGCACCTGTTTCCTGATATCAGTCACACTGCAGAAAAAGAAGATTAATCAACGGAGAACAGGACCCTATTCCTCAAAGCAGGTATCTTCAGCACCTGTTTCTTGATATCTGTCACACCTACATGTCCTAACCCATATGAGGCCGAGCCCGTTACAGTATGTCGAACGATGCATAGGCTGTTCCCCATGTCTTACAACCCTATCACCTCAGAGTTAGGAACATGTCTAAACACACTTGCATGAAAAATCAAACTGAACTTCAATCCATCGTGTTTCCCCGGCAACGACGCCAAAATGTTGGGTGGAGCTATTGTCGTTTAATTCCATTGTAGTACTTGCCCAACCATTTAATTTGTCAATCCGAGGTTCATAAGCTTACGAAGCACATGCACTATATATGCAGGACCGAAGTGGAACTAATCTAATCTAAATTACTGAAATCAAATTAATCTAGGAAGGCATTGAAACATTAACTATGAAAGCAGGAAATTGCATAAAGGAAAAGCAATACAACATGTGAAGAGTTGAATGACAAACAACATATGTGAGCTCACAACAATAAAGCTATCTCAAATTACATTACAAGAATCAAATGACAAACCATGAAAGCATACAATAAAATAATATGAATCACAGTTAAGAATCCCCTTCTCCTAATTACAAGACTATCTCCTAAAACTCCAAAACTAATGAACTTATGAACTCTTGAGCTAATCAAAATGAAGAGAGAGCACTCTCTTATATACATGAAGAAGATAACCATCTCATTCAACCACTCTCAACTACTTTCCCATTATTACAAGACATGATCCCTTTGAATCCTCCACACATCTCTCACATATCTTGAATAAGATATGCCAACCAAATCCTCCATGATCTTCTCCTTAGGAATAGGCTTGAATAATTATCTCCTTAATATGGTGGAGGAGATATTCCAGAAGTCTCTTAGAATTAATCCTTCACATTTCTCCCACACATTACAAAGCTCACACATTCTTGAGATATATATAAAAACATGTATATTTTCTAATATTTAATCATAAATTCACTTATAATACAAAAATGAATAAAGTGGAAAATAAGAAGGTGAAACCCAAATGTATTTATGAAAATGATATAATGAAAGGTTAATGGGATGATGAGATGTAAGGAATAGTGAAGGGAAAGGTGGATGGAAATACGACATTTATAAGTCCCAACAACCACTTCTTCTTCTTTGCCTACCATTACAGCACAACCATCTACCTCTAGCTTGTAGAGATTCTTAACTCGAATCCCTATCCTCTTGGTTTGACCCATTGTTTTATGTCACAGTAAAGCTTTTCCATCACTGAAAACAACATCATAACCTCTATCCTCCAACATTATGACTGAGACCAAGTTCTTCTTTAGACCTGGAACGTGCATAACATCTTCCAACAGAAATGGTTTACCTGAATCCCTCTCAAAGGTAATGGTACCAATTTTGGTCGCACTTTGTCATCCATCGTTACCCATCTCTATATGCATTTGGAGATATTTCTCCTCCAAGTCACTGAAAATCTCCTTATCTCTCATCATGTGGAAGGAAGCACCACTATCAAGGTACCACCCCGATCCCATTGTGCTTGAAACCAAGCATGCGATCAAAGAGAAATCAAGTTCAAATTGCGAGGCAAGGGCCTCACCAGCTGCAGCTCCAACAACCTTCTTTTTCTTCTTTTTCTATGGGAAGTTAGTGGTGAGATGCCCATGTTCGTGACAGTGAAAAAAATTCACTTTGAACAAATTCAACTTCTTTCCTTTAGCCTCGAATTTTGAGTGGAATTTATTCCCCTTCCTTTTCCTTACTTTGGCATCCAAAGCACAATCATATTCATCATCATGCTTTGATGAAGAGCCATCCTTGGTGTTCCGCCTAAACTCCTCCTGCACTAGATCCGACCACAGTTGTTCCCAATCCGACTGTTTTTCCTGTTCGTTGACAGAGTCTTGATAGCTATGCCAACTCTTAGGAAGTCCCAACAGAGCCAAGCTCACCAAATCATCATCAACAACAATGATTCCCACACTCCCCAGTTCATCACGACATTGGACAAACTTTGTGAGATACTTTGGAATATTGTCGCCCTTTTCCATTTTGATTTTTCTGAGTTTATCCTTCAGCGCCAATTTCCTATGTGTAGGTTTTAACCCTGAACATAAATTATCTACACACGAATCTTATAACAGAAAATAAACAATAGCGAGAGCATAAAACATAAAACAGATAAACACAAAGATTTTCCCCTGGATCCCAAATCAGGAAAACCAACTTGATTTTTCATTATATTCCTTTTAGTGTTACAACACATATATATACATGCCGAAGCATACATAAACCCCAATCCATTAACCCTGGATTAGAACACAACTGTAGTTCCCTTGACCGGATCTACAAAATACCAGGGGCTGAAAACCATCGTACCCGAAAACCATGTGCAAACTCATGCACAAAACATGGGTGGGTCCACATATGAGTGGAACCACATACCAAAATTTTTTTTGTCAGGGCGCTGCCCCGAACCCCGACAGGGGGGGTTGCTGCCCCCCCTGTAACCCCCCTGCTGCACCCGACGCAACGTACAACACGTGGGGCTAGTCATGGAAATAATATAACACATACCCAACATTCTCCCACTTGTTGTTTTCTTTCCACAGGGGGCCACAGGAGAGCTTAGTCATTGGGCCAATTCTTCAACACCCATTGTTTCTCTACACCAAGAGAACTTCTGAGTGCTCACAGATTTCGTCAATGCATCTACAACATTCTTCAAAGTGTCCACCTTTACCAGCAACACCCTTTTAGCCTCAACCATATCTCTAACAAAGTGATATTGAACATCAATGTGCTTTGTCTTTGAATGATAATCAGGGTTCTTAGCCAAGAAAATTACACTTTGGCTATCACAGTCTATCCTTATAGCTTGTTGTACCAACCCCATACTTGAACACAATCTCTGCAACCAAATTGCTTCCTTTCTTGCATGAGTGGCTACTATGTATTCTGCCTCTATAGTTGAAAGAGCCACTACAGACTGTCTTTTACTCATCCAACTGACTGCGCCTCCAAATAGGCTAAACACATACCCACTTGTAGATCTTCTTTGGTCCAGATTTCCAGCCCAGTCTGCATCAACAAAACCACGAATGTCCAACATTCTTTCCAATCCTGGTCTTCCCTGGTAGCACAAGCCATAATCACTAGTGCCACGTAAATATCTAAAAACCCGCTTCACTACTATCCAATGCTCCTTCCCTGGGTTTGACATAAACCTGCTCAATACTCCCACTGCATGTGCAATGTCTGGTCTAGTACAGACCATTGCATACATCAGGCTACCCACTACACTTGCATATGGAACACAGGACATATACTCCTCTTCTTCTTGTGTCTTGGGACACTGTTCAGCAGACAGCTTTACACCTATAGGAATAGGAACATTCACCGCTTTACTATCCTGCATATTGAACCTATGCAATATAGTCTCGACATACTTCCTCTGGTTTAACCAGAGCTTCCTCTTTGCCCGATCTCTCTTAATTTCCATGCCCAAAATATAGTTTGCAGCACCAAGATCCTTCATGTCTAATTTGGAGAACAGTTGGGTCTTCAAATCTTGGATAATTTCTTTGTCATTTCCAATCAACAACATATCATCCACATACAAGACCAAATAAATAACACGGCCACCAATTAATTTAAAATAAACACAGTGATCCTCCTTGCTTCTGGTGAAGCCAAGTCCCCGTATATAGGTATCAAATTTCTGATACCACATCCTTGGTGACTGTTTTAACCCATACAAAGACTTCTTCAACATGCATACTAGTTCTTTCTTACCCTTCACCATAAAGCCTTCAGGTTGCTTCATGTAGATCTCCTCTTCTAGATCCCCGTGAAGAAATGTTGTCTTCACATCCATCTCTTCTATCTCAAAATCAAATGCAGCAGCAACAGATAAAAGTAATCTAATAGAAGTAACCTTGGCAACAAGAGAAAAAATATCACCAAAATCAATTCCCGGCACCTGGGAATAACCTTTCGCTACCAACCGAGCTTTTTATTTCTCCACCTTGCCTTCTACATTCATCTTCTTCTTAAACACCCATTTGCTCCCAATGGGCTTCCTTCCAGCCGGCAACTCCACCAGATCCCATGCATCGTTTTTGTGCAAGGATGCGATTTCATCAGCCATGGCCTCCTTCTAGAGTTTTCCATCCTCTGAATCTATTGCCTCCCTGACAGTTCTAGGTTCATCATCAGTTATAGTTAAGGCAAAACCTGAACAGAAAGCAGATGGACTATACCTTTCTGGTTGCCTTCTTTCCCGAACTGATCTTCTTAAAGCTGGAGTTTGTGGCTCATCATCTTCTGAGTCTTCTTCTGTTGTAGAGTCTGATTCATCCTCCTTTAGCTCAAACTCTATCTTCTCATGTTCCTTTGGTAGGACTTCATGTGTAATAACATCTTTCACCTCTCTAAACACCACATCTCGACTGTACACAACCTTCCTTGTTTCTAGGTTCCAAAGCTTGTAACCCTTTAAACCATCCTTATACCCAATAAAGATGCACCTTTCAGATTTATTATCCAACTTGGTCCTTTTCTCCTTTTGAACATGTACATATGCATCACATCCAAATACCCTTAGATGTGAAAGAGAGGGTTTCTTACCAGTCCATACCTCATGTGGAGTCTTATCCTCCAACTCTGATGAAGGTGATCTGTTAACTAAGTAACATGCAGTCTCCACTGCCTCTGCCCAGAATTCTTGTCCTAACCCGGTACCACTGAGCATGCTTCTTGCCTTTTCCATCAGTGTTCTATTCATTCTTTCTGAAACTCCATTTTGCTGAGGTGTGTATGGAGTAGTCTTCTGCCGTGATATACCACACTTCTTACAGAACTCTTCAAATTCCTTCTTGCAGAACTCCCCACCATTATCTGTCCTCAACGCCTTTATCTTCTTCTCTGTCTGGTTTTCCACCAGAGCCTTAAATTCTTTAACTTTGTCAAATACTTCAGATTTATTCCTCAAGAAATATATCCGCGTATTCCTTAAGAAGTCATCTATGAATGAAACATACTACACAAACTTTCCTAGTGATGGAACTGACACAGGTCCAAACACATCACTGTGCACAAGTTCTAATATCTTGTTCGCCCTCTTAGCACTAGAAAGAAAACTCACCCGATTCTGTTTCCCATATACACAAAGTCCCAAGTTTTTCCCACAAATTCTTCGCCGTAGCTTCCCCAGATACATTCAACAATACTGAATCTAAGACACACAATTGTATTGTGCTCTTAGCCTTTCGATCCAGTTTCTTCCAGTCTTCATCTGAAATTTCCGTTGGTTTAGTACCTGTATCTACCGCGATCCACTGATCTTTATCCACCAGCAGATCCTCCATCTTGAGTTTCCACAACTCAAAACTCTGACCATTAAATTTCTCGATCTCTATCTTTCCGCCGCTCGCCATCTTATTTCACCGCAAGAATCGATCCCGCAGATCTCCCACTGCACAGGGTCTACCACAGGCCCGAGCAAAAAACCCTCAACAACAAAGGCGTCCCCTTGAAGCCGAAACAACTCTGATACCAAATGTAGGTTTTAACCCTGAACAGAAATTATCTATACACGAATCTTATAACAGAAAATAAACAATAGCGAGAGCATAAAACATAAAACAGATAAACACAGAGATTTTCCCCTGGATCCCAAATCGGGACGACCAGCTTGATTTTTCATTATATTCCTTTTAGTGTTACAACACATATATATACATGTCTAAGCATACATAAACCCTAATCCATTAACCCTGGATTAGAACATAACCATAGTTCCCTTTACTGGATCTACAAAATACCAGGGGCCGAAAACCATCGTACCAAAAAACCATGTGCAAAACCATGCACAAAACCATGGGTGGGTCCTAAGAATGGAACTAGTTACCTACAAAATGGCGCTGCCCTTGACTTTGATGGGGTAATGCCACCTCTATGACTTCTGTTACTTTCACACATACAACACGTGGGGCTAGTCATGGAAAGAATACAACACATACCCAACACTATGGTCGCTACTGCTTTGAAAAATATCTATCAAAGCCTTCGACATTGCAAATGGAGTGGCTTTCCCATGAAGGCTTGAGACAATATGGTTTCTCACACCTTCCAACATAATTCTTCTCGTCTTCACTACTTTCTTTTTCCATGCTTCAAGTAATGCAGCATCCTTTGAAGTGGGCTTAGGAACATCACTGTCGATGAATTCCTTCAAGCCATTATCTTCAAGCACCACCTCCATCCTATCCTTCCATGCAACGTAGTTCGATCTGCCCTAGAGTGCATACTCTAACCACAAACCATTGAAGGACATTTCGATGTTTACTCAACTGTCGCATCAAGAAATTCTTGCAATAAATTCGAATTGTTTCCACTAACAAAACTCAGCTACTGCTTCAATATTGCAATCTTCTTTGCTCCGATACCATGTAGAAATTTATTAATATTGTGATGTATTTCCGGATTCTCCTGATCTAACAATTATATGCCACTATTAAATATAGAATCCTTCTACTTAAATCTTTGTGAAAATTTAATCGCCAATTGCGAACACATGAAGAAAATCAATCACACATAACACATATGTTTTTACTGAGAAATCTTAAAGCTAAAAACCCCAACTATCATATATTATGTATATCATGGATCATGAAACAATCTCATACAAAACTCTTCTCCAAGAGCTATCAGTACAATATACAATTGTCTCACACTGTCATACAAAGATTGACATAAACATGCACCAATTTACTACCTCCTAACAACTTCCCTCCATTGCGCAATCCCAGCTGATGAAGATCCCTGAATGAATTTGATCTTGCCTTGCCTTGACTGTGAAATCCTCATTGGCATATGCAATGTGTGTGTAGTTGCGTTGAATGCACCACTATAGTCACAACTGATAGTCAAACAAACCCTTTGAGCTATCTCTCAACTGGGTCTCCACTGGATCTAACATGCATGTAGTTAACAGTAGTATTTATTCAGTTGCATGTGAGACCACTGCTTTTGAATTAATTAAATAATTAATTCACTGATCTCTCACTAGTGTATCTTTAGTTACAACTAGTTACAACTAGCACAACTGAGTTTAACTCACTTAACTGAGTTAAACTAAATAACAACTCACATAACTACACATCCAACTCTGTTACAACTTTGTATCACTTAGTTACAACGAAGTCCACTCTACATGTCCCACCAACTAACCTTATAACTCATAATTCCTTCAGTCAACTGGTTTGCCACATCAGTTAACTGAAATCAAGTGCTTCAAGAGAATATATTATTATTTATTGTCTAATTATTATTAAGGGCTAATAATAATTGACATCCGATCTATTTTTAGACATGCGATCTATAAGTAGACTTCGCGCATGCATCTAAAAATAGAATCTCATCTATAAATAGAATTTTCTCAACCATATATAAATATAATCCTGCTATAAATAGAATATGCTCACCATTCTAAAAATAGACATACACCTAAAAATAGCCCGCGGGCCCCAGCTAGTGTAGGTGCTTAATTTTCACTAGGATCATCATCTTGTTGAATCTCAAAAAATTTTGAATTTTTGGCTCCAAATGAGTCAAGTCGGCCCCAGTGAAGACGCACATCCATTCACAAAGGAAAAACACTATATAAAGAGAATTCAACCTCCTCCAAAAAGCACCATTTGCCTCACACAATACAAGACAATTTATGAGCATCCAAGTGAAGGAGAAGAAGGATGAATAATGAAAAATTCATCTCTAACATCTATCTGTCTCTCTTGACCTCGCACATGTGATTTCCTAAGCAACAACTTCTAGGCAGGCCGAAATTATGGGCAGGTTGAGTTTCTCGGGATATTCTGGGAGGCCGAAATTTGGCCTAGGCATATTAGGAGGGTTGAATATTGAAGGGAATAAGTTTGACTTTATTTGGCTTGACTTGAATAAAGGGATGCTTGAATAGGTTTTACCATAGCTTGTTAATCAATTTGATCTCATATTTGACTAGCAACATTAGATGTTTCTCTTGTTGAATTGAAGAATTTATCTAATAAAAAGGTTGCCGGGTTTTCCCCCCAAGTGGGTTTTCCTAGGGTAAATCTTGTGTTCTCTTTATGCATTGTGATCTCTACTGTCCTTATGCTTTTATGGTTTAATTTCCGAAGTGTAATTTATTAATGATAACTTGGAATTTTTAAAAGAAGATCTATATCATTAGAAGTAATTATTAGTATTTTAAAAATTTGTTCTTGTATCTATTGCACTTAAAAAAATCAACGTGGTATCAAATATTTGGTGACGAAGAGGACATTGAGATCACTCTTGAAGAAGACCTATATATAAAATATACTTGTTTATCTGTGATCATGGGTTCCTCTATGAATTTTGAAAACGCATTGGAAGGAGCTACAAATTTCAGGGCTTACAATAAAAGTATTGATCTTATCCTTGCAAATAATGATCTCTTATGTATTGCGAAAGGCAAGGTCACTGAACCTTCATATAATGAAGGAAAAAGGAAATATTAGAAGGATGAAATCAAAACTATCAAAACTATTGTGTACTCTATGAAATATCACTTGATTCCTTATGTTTCAAGTATTCAATCTTCAAAAGAGATGTATGATTCCCTAATTGGATTACGCACTATCAACAACATTAGTTAAGAAATAAGTTTGAAGAATGAGGTTTGTGATGTTAACATGAAAATAAATGATACTATAGCCTCATGTGTCATGAGGATTCTCGACTAAGAGATCAACTTCAAGCAATTGATGAAGTCATTTTTGAAAAATAAATAGTGACTACAACACTTAATGGCTTACCAGATTCATGAGACTAATTTTCAACGAGTATATGTGTCAGAAAGGAAGTCCCAAAGTTTGAAGAACTATGTACTGCATGTTCTCAAGAAGAATCAAGGGTCATATTGAAAGGAACGATTCAAAGATATGATGAAGGTGAATCTCACGCTTATGCAACACGTTTTAAGAGGGTTGGAGGAAGAAATACATTTGGTTTTCAAAAAATAAATTAAGGTAGAAGACTTGCTACTCAAGGGAAGAATAATATGTCAAACGTTCAATGCTATCATTGTAAAAAATTTGGTCATTATAGAAGCGATTGTCATGAAATATCGAATGATAGAAAAATAAAGGGAAAACAACATGGTACAATGGAAGACATGGATGAAATTCCAAATAAATCTAAGAATGAATGTTTAGGTACCAAATAATTTTTCTATTTTTTTCTCTTACAGGTTCTATTGTAGATAGCAATGATTGCGACTAGTAGATAGTGTTGGCTCAAGGCACATGACAAGAGTTCGTGACAACCTCAAAAGCATAATGGAAAGATAATTATCTCAAAGTTAGAACTTGGAGACAACAACAATTATGTAGTAAGAGGTGCTGGGAATACTTCTATTGAGTTGGAATCACATGAAAGTGTTCATCATAGCAACATCCTATATGTACTAGGTTTGAGAAAGAATTTGGTTTCCAGTTCATGTTTGGAAGATAAGGAATATAGAGTAGAATTATTTGATGACAAAGTTATTGTATGGCCCAAGAGCTCTAGAATAGATTCTGCTAGAGTAATTGGAGTTTGTGAGGAATATTGCATAAAATTTTGAAACAACTTTCTCAAGCACTTGTACATAATGATACTAATCCACGTGCGATTTTTCATAGAAGATATGCTCACCTTGACTATAGAGATTTTCCAACCCTAAAACAAATGGTTTTAGGTGTTCCATATTTGCAGGTGGAGCATGAAGGAGTATTTAAATGTTGTGTGCTTGAGAAGATTGTCAAGAACATGCCTTTTCCAAACAATGAAAGAACATCTTAGGAGATTCTATATATATTCCATTCTGATGTATGTGGTACAATACAAGTGAAATATCTTGGAGGCTCTTCATACTATGAAACCCCTTTTCATGATTTATCTCGCAAGATGTGGATCTAATTCATGAAGATGAAGGATGAAGTCTTTGACAAGTTTCAGGAATGTAAGGCTGAAGTAGAAAAATTGAAGGGAAAGAAAATCAAGATCCCGAGATTTGATAATGGAGGAGAATATACCTCCAAAGATCTAGTTATTTTTTTAAAGAATCTGGGATTAAGAGGGAGTTGATCCCTTACAATCTACAAAAAAATGATTTTTCTAAAATAAATAACATAACCAGACAAGAATCTATTAAGGAAATGATGCATGATCAAGAATTTCCTATATTTTTATGTTGTGAAGCATCTATGATAGTTGCCTACATTCAAAATAGAAGTCCTCATCGAATTTTGGAAGACAAGACTCCTGAAAAATGGTTCAATGGAAAAAAAACCCAGGTTGGTCATTTGAGAATATTTTTTTGTCTTGCTTATTTCCATGTACCTAAAGATAAAAGAAAGAAGCTAGAGCCTTAAGGAAATAAAGTAATATTCATTGGATATAGTGTGTTATTAAAGGACTATAGAATCTATGTTCCATGACAAAAACATGTTGAAGTTAACAAGGATGTGACTTTTGATGAGAATTTTGCTTATTGGAAATCTAAAATTTCACATGGACTCTAATGAGGATGAAGAAAAAGAAGCTTCGAAGGAAGAAGGTCATGGTCCATCAACATAACATCCCATAGATCATCAAGAAGAGCCAAAAGGGCCTAGTGATCTAGTGGATCCAGTTATTGTTCCTAAAATTAGGAAAAGACCAGTGTGGTTTAGATCCACTTTGCAGGAATAAAAAGGACATGTGGGATCACGTAGCACCTTCAAGGAAAACAAGAGACCAAAGAAGTATTTTGGTTATGCAACATTGATGAATAATCTTATTGATTATGAGCCTTCCAAGTATGAATAAGCAACTATCCAACAATTTTGGAAGGATGTGATGTTGGAAGAATACCAATCGATTATGAAGAATGATGTATGGGAGATTTTTTCCAGACATGAAGGAAAGTCAATGGTAATCTCCAAATGGGTAAAGAAAATCAAACATGCAACAAATAACAATATTGATAAATACAAGGTGATATTTGTGGCTAGAGTTTTCTCCCAGAAAGAGGGAGAATATTATGATGATATTAATTCTCCAGTTGCTAGGTACACCACCATTATATCTATTATTTCTATTGCTTCCTCTATGGGTTGGAATTTATAGCCGATGGCTGTAAAGACTACTTTCCTAAATGTTGTGATTGAGGAAGAAGTGTACATAGAATCAACCTCAAGGATTTGATGTCCATGGAAGAGAGTCTCACGTTTGAAAATTAAAGAAATCCTTGTATGGACATAATCAAGCACCTAGAGACTGGTATTCTTGAATTGAAAATCACCTGGCAAGACTTGGCTTCACCAAAAGTGATGTTGATCCAAACCTATACATCAAGGTTGAGAAGAATGAACTCGTGATTCTATTATTGTATATTAATGACTTATTTTTGACAGGTGTGGAGCATCTCATTATTCAAGGTAAAAGGGATCTAGATTCTCAATTCTATATGAAGGATCTTGGTTTGATGCACTATTATGATGGGTTGTAAATCTATGGTGGATCCCATGGTGAAAAAATTGAGAAAGTTGAGAGAATCTAAGTCAGATTTAGCAGATCCATCCATGTACCAAAAGCTTATTGTCTCACTCATGTGCTTGTTTAATACTAAGCCGAAAATTTTCTTTGCATTGAATACTCTAAGCCAATCCTAGGTGGAAACAAGACATGATCATTGGATTGCAACAAATCATGTATTGAGATATTTGCATGGTATGATTGACTATGGTTTTAGATATGTATGAAATGGTGATAGACAACTACAAATTGGGAAGGGAGTGCTAAATACAATAAGAGTACATCCAAAGGTTGCTTCAGTTTGGGCTATGCTATGATCTTGTGGATGAGCAGGAAGCAAAATTTTTTTGCACTCAGTACTGCCGAGGCAGAATATATTGCTACCAATTTTGTGAGTTGTGAAGAAGTGTGGCTTCAAAATTTACTAAAGAGACTATTTGATCATGTGTTAGAGATGATCGTGAGATATTGTGATAATCAAAGCTATGTGAAGCTGAAAAATAATCCAATTTTCCATGACAGGTCGAAGCACATCGAGATCAAGTACCACCTCATTCGTGACATGGTGCAAAAGGGAGTAGTGAAGCTCCAGTATGTATCTACTGATGAGAAGATTGCTGATATTCTTACAAAGGCTATATCCAGAGCGAAGTTTACATAATTTAGGGACAAGATTGGACTTGTTGAAAATTACTTTGTAATTAAGAGGGAGTTTTGATGAGATAACATCATGGATTGACATTCTCCCTTTTTCATATATGACTAGAATTAGGGAGAATGGTCCAACAAAGGACAATCATTCTTCTTGTGTCAACTATATTGACCAATATTAGGAATAATGGTCCTAGAGGCACATAATTACTTAGATAGAGTGCGACCTTTGGAGATTCACCATGTGTCAATTATTGAATAGAATGATGGTGAACAAGGACTAGTCTGTATACCATGTGTTAGACATACCAGAATTATGATGACTAGTTGATGCTAATGATGTACCATGTGTCAAAGTTATTTGGCCATAATTATGGTAGTATTCAGTTGATGCTATTGAGATACCATGTGTCAAAATTATTGTGCTAGAATTATGGTAGTTGAATGATGCTGATACTATTGATTATTTGTTAGAACATTTTCTTAAAGAAAGTGGTCAACATGAAGAACATCTATCTAGTCATTATGAATACCTCCCTAACTAAGAGGGAGTGTTGAATTTTGTAGTTGTGGTTGGTCTTCATAATTTCTAGTTTATCCCTTGTAATGTATAATGAATTTGTAAGACATTTTCTTCATCTAATTTTCATTAATTATCCCTTGAAATAATTATTATTAGACATGCTCTTCATGTCAGATTTAAAAGAGAAATTTTTTGAAATTTGAATTTTGAATTTTTGGCTCCAAACTAGTGAAGTCGGCTCACCCTTAAGTAAATTCAACCCCAGTGAAGAGACACACCCATTCAAAAAGGAAAAACACTATATAAACAACATTCAAACTCCTCCACAAAGCACTATTCTGTGAAATTTTTTGAATAAAAAATTACAGAATCCCTACTACACTATCTTGATTTACTTCTCCTACTTGTGATTTAATTATACGAGTTATTTTTAGAAATATTCAAAAAATAGTGAAGTAAACAAAACTATCAGTCTACACATTTACATATCATTTGCTGAAGCATAACACACATATGAAAAATGACACACATGATTTTTTCGGATAAATGTTTTTGGAAAAACCAATGTGGGAAAAACGGTGCAGCAGTTCTGAGGGTTTTTATTATTAAGCAGTAGTTCTGATTACATCTAGGGTGTCATAATCTAGCTCACACAACATAGAAAACCTTAGAAATCAGAGATAAACATGAGTTTTAAATCACTTTGCAAGTCCTGGTTGATCCAAATCAGTCATTGGTGAAACCCCAGGTAACTCTGCGCAGTCTCTACGCTACCACTATGTAAGATGCATGGTCCTGGCTGAAGGACTACATCACCCTTCCACGATGCTGATCAACCTCTCAAAAATCAAGTTTCAGCCTTGCCAGCTTAGAAGCCCGGATTCCCAGCTAATTTTGGACTATCTCTCGAAGGCTCTGTGCTGCCCCTGCATGGGCCTGCGTCACCCTCTCTAGGGTCTGCATCACACTCTCTGGTGGATGCAATGCCTCCTTTGTGTCTTTTCTGCCCTTGCTCTGCTTTGTACTCTTGGTCCTCCGACTAATCACTACATCTGCCCCTCACTGCTTCTTTGAATAACTTAGATATGATCTTCGTTCGAGCACTGCTCCGTCAACATAATTTGATCTCTTAGATTCTGTGTGTGTTCTCCAACTGACCCTAAGACTTCCTTTAATAATTTTCTCATTGAGAAATCAACGGCCGTGATATAATCTCTAATCAATGGCTCAGATTAGAAAAGGCTTGATCCACGTCACTGAACATTCTCACCACATGTGTAAATTAATTAACTTTAATTTTTCAATTTCCCTAAGTTAGACTTAGGGTCCCCTTTAAAAAATTTAATAATTTGAATAACTTTTACACCAGGTGGAATTTCTCCAAATGATTTTTGGGACTTGGATATCTCATGTGTTCTAGCCCCTCCACAAGGTTTCAGAGCTAAAGCACATCCGATTCTACCCAAAATATCAACACTTCCTCTCAGCGAGGAATGTGCTCTAGCAACACTTCAGTCCAGAAGAGTTACTCTGATCTCTGGCATCGGTCCCCTGCGTTGATATTTCTTGTCCTGCTACCATACATCCACTGATTTTCTATACTCTGTACTATTTCCCATGTCAATTCCACTGACACTGCCACATCTGTACTGCTACTCCCTCTCAACTTGCAACATCATGCTGCCTATAACACTTCCACTGCTAATTGCTGCACTGTAACTCAGTTGCTGAGAAGTAAGAAACTGAAGGAAAATCACCCAAAAAATGACAGACAATTCAGTTTGGATGCATCTCATCACTGAAGCACCCTCTACTTCTGCCCTGTGTTGTCTCTTCGAAGCACTGCGCTGTCTGCTGCACTGGAATACATAAGAAATACCTCTGCACTGTTGAATCCCATAAGCCTCTGTACTGCTGCTTCCACATTGTTTCGCCTCTCCTCTACGCTACTCTGGTCTTCAACATCCTAGCTCTGCCTTTGCTTCTCCATGATATTTTTCACCCACTGACTCTAGTGATCTTGCTACTATCTTAAGGCTCCCATAGCTCGTATGTGATTCAAGAGTTTGGGAACCTCAAGGATCCTACCTCCACCATCTATAGCTTCTCTACAGATCTATATTGCCCCACCTCTTCTCTCGAGGCACATGAGAACTCATGGCCACATCATCTTCGCTGCCACTATCCCCTCTAGCTGCTGCTTCCTTGGAATCTAAAGATTCCTTTTACTTCCTCTTAGGACAAGTACTGGCGAAGTGTCCAAGTTTGCCACATATGAAGCACCAGACCTTGGATAGGTCCTTCTTCTTCCATTGCTGCCACTATCCCTTAGATGCTAGGGATGCATCTTCCTCTTCCTCCTTCTTTATCTTGACTCCTCTGCTACTGAATTCCATCTTGATCACTCTTTGGATCTCTTACTGTCGAAGGATTTCCCACATGTATCCAAAATTTTGGAGTTGTGCTTTGCCCAAGATACTTTGGACAAAGGTCTCCCACTCATCTGTGACTCCAATCAGAGCATTCCTTACCATGAGTCCATCATCCGGAGTTGACCCCATGAAAATCAGCTGGTATCGGATAGTTTGCAATCTGAAGAGGAAGGGATCGATCTCCTCTCCCTTGTGCATCTGGAACATTCACATATGATTCTACAGAAGAATCTTCTACTGGATGAAGCTACCTTTATATAGCATGGTCATTGCTGTCCACACCTCATTTTCTGTCTTCTTCTCAGCAATGTGCGGGACCACGTCATCCTTCACTCCATCCATGATCAAGCACTTAGCCTGCGCCTAATTTTCGTTGAACTTATTCAGAGCATCTGCATGGGTAGGCACAACTAGTACATTATCTTCATGGTCTCTAATACCGTACTCCTCCAGGACTGTCAGGATTATGGCTTTCCAGATCGCAAAGTTAGACACATCGTCTAACCTATCCTAATATCTTAGTTCGTATGGGGCCATCTCTACTCAAACAGTTGAAACCGGTCCTCTTCTCCCTTCTACTGTTGCTGCACTCAACAAAAGATAAGATCTAGGTTTCTTGGCGATAAAAACCCTCTAGAGAAACTGCTCCCTCTGACAACTGATTTCCCTCTCGAAAATCATACCCCAATTCTATCGAATCAACCCTCTACGATCACCCTCCTGATTGAATCTCATATTTCTTGGAATTTGTTTTTGCTTAGGACTATTTCCGCTTACTTTTTCAACTTTTCTAGGCACTGTTCTGCATCGATAGAACCGATGCCCCACCAAAAAATTTGAATATTAGAAGCTCCACTTCCAGCCCCGACAACTAGCACAACGTCTCTCCAAATTGGACCGCGTCACCCTTTAGGGCCTGCGTCAGCCACTGCGTTAGCCTAACATGAGCCTGACATGATCTGCGTCCCCCACTAGGGCCTACGTTGCGTCCTGGTGCTGCATTGCCTTCTCTTAGATATATGCTGGTTCAGCTTCCCTTCCTGCGGAAAAAATCTCCTACCTCTTGCTGATGGATTCAACTTGATCTGCAATCGCTCTAATACCATGTGAAAATTTCTAAATATAAAATTACAGAAACCCTACTGCAGTATCTTGATTTACTTCTCCTACTTGTGATTTAATTATACAAGTTATTTTCAGAAATATTTAGAAAATAGAGAAGTAAACATAAATATAAGCCTACACATTTACATATCATTTACTGAAGCATATTACACATATGACAAAGGGCACACATGATTTTTCAGACAAATGTCCCTGAAAAAACCCAATGCGGGAAAATCGGTGAAATATTTATGAGGGTTTTTATTATTAAGAAATATTTCTAAGTACATATATGGTGTCATAATATGGTTGAACCAACAAAGAAAACCTCAGAAGTTAGAGATAAATGTGAGTTTTACCTCACTCTGCAAGTCCCAACTGATCTGGATCAGTCACTGGTGAAACCCCAGCTAGCTCTACGTAGTCTCTACACTGCCACTGTGTAAGCCTGCGTGGCCTTGGATGAAGGACTGTGTCACCCTTCCTCTATGTTGATGAACCTCTCAAAAATGAAGTTTCAGCCTTGCCGAATTAGAAACCCCGATTCCCAGCTAATTTTGGACTATCTCTTGGAGGCTCTGTGCTTCCCCTGCATGGGCCTATGTCACCCTCTCTAGGGTCTATGCCACACTCTCTGGTGGCTACGCTGCCTCCTCTATGTCTCTGCCGCCCTTCCTCTGATTTGTAATATTAGTCCTCTGACCAATCATTGCATTTTCCCCTCACTAATTCTTTGAATCACTTAGATCTGATCTTCGTCCGAGCACTGCTCCATCATAAGAATTTGATCTCTTAAATTATGTGTGTGTTCTCCAACTGAACCCAAGCCTTCCTTTAGTACTTTTCTCGTTGAGAAATCAACGACCTTTATCTAATCTCTAATCAACGAATCATATTAGAAAAGGCTTGATCCACGTCACTTAGAATATTCTCACCACATGTGTAAATTAATTCACTTTAATTTTTCAATTTCCCTAAGTTAGACTTAGGGTCCCCATTAAAAAATTCAATTATTTGAATAAATTTTACACTGGGTGGATTTTCTCCAAACGATTTCTAGGTCTTGGAGATCTCATGTTTTCTATCCCCTCCACAAGGTTTTGGATCTAGAGCACATCTGATGCTACTAAAAATATTAACATATTCGACTCACACAAGGCAAGATAGTTTATGGGCATCCAAGCTAAGGAGAATAAGGATGACGAAGGACACGAAGGAAAAATTCATCTCTAGAATCTATCTCTCTCTATTGGCCTTGCACATGTGACTTTATAAGAAAAAATTAATGGGTAGCATATTATGGGAAGGATGAGTTTTTGTGGATATTATGGGAGGCCAAAATTTGTCCTAGGAAGATTAGAGAGGGCTGATGTTTGAAGGGAATAAGTTTGACTTGATTTGACTTGAATAGAGGTCTGATTGACCAGGTTTGACCATAGCTTTTTGATCGGTTTGATATCATAATTGACTAGCAACATTAGATGTATCTCTTGTTGAACTGAAAAATTTCTCTAAAGAAAAGGTTGTTGGTTTTTTCCCTCAAGTGGGTTTTCGTAGGGTAAATATTCTTTTCTCTTTGTGCATTATGATCTCCACTATCCTTATGATTTTATGGTTGAATTTATAAAGTGTAATTTCTTAACGATAAATTGTAATTGTTAAAACAATATCTATATCATTAAAAGTAATTATCAATATTTTATAATTTTGTGCTTGTATCTATTGCACTTGAAAAATCAACATGGTCTGCTGGGTACATCATCAAGAATCCCAAATGGAAATAAATATGAGCTCAATGTTCTAGCATTTGAGTGTGCTTTGGGGTTTCCATCAACTACTAGGTTCATCAAAGTGCCCAACACTTTATTGTAGAAGGGAAAAACTGCATTTGCAAGGTCATCATGCTCTCTGGAAGTGTAGTAAGGCTTGGGTATCATGTGGAGTAGGAGTGAAATAGTTTTCCCTCAAGGAATTAGCTGATTTGTGCTAAACCACCTGGGAAAACCATCTTAAACTCAAGTGAAAGCAAGCATTAATTAGATACAATAACCATAGATGCATCTAAGTGGGCCATACTTAACTGTTAAGGCCATAGTAATACTTAAAACCAGGATCACCTTTAGATATATAAGTAAACCAAGTCTCATAAATGTTTTCCCTAAATTTATAGAGGTGTATAGGTAATCAACCTTATTAGGTGCTTCCAACCCCTAAGGGGAGGTGGAATTTTCAAGTTCAACCCTTGAATTCACAGGTGGTAGTAACAATAGGGGGAAATGGAGGGGAATTACTTCATGGCTAAGTGCCATGGCTAGGGGACTAGCTAATGGAGGTACACATCCTTAGTGTATAGATGTAATGGAGGGAGTAGTCGTGGAGGCATGCATTTACATTTTACTTATTTTTGATAATGATTTTATATGGTGCATGACTCAAGGATCCAATTTTTCTCTTTGTGATGTAACATTTATTTACCCCTTGATGATGAGTCATTTTCTAACTTATGAGGGTTGGGACATGCAAGAGTTCCTTATGATGTAATGGGGCATCTAGTGCCTAGGAACTGAGTGATGGATAATGAGGAGGGTAGAGCTCGCGGCTAGGATTTTTCATATGTGCTAATTATGTCTCAACCATATTTTTCATTTTAACTTTGTTTTTATTTTGTTGTGGCCATCTTATGATTTTTCATTGTTCTAGCTGGATCAACCTCGATGTATGAGTTCTGCATCCCAATAAACCAATGATACTTAACCCTAAGGATGGACTGGGTATTAGGGAAATGATGAATTTTTTTATGTATGGAATGATTATGAATGCGGTACTTAAATACAAGTTTCCCAAGTAGTGCCCCTCCTATAACATAAGGCCTTAGAGGAGGTCCCATTATACCAGGGTAGAGAATAAACCCTCTAGTAAGGTGAGACAATAAGTTTACAGTCGATATTTTTCAATCATACAAATCACTTCATTATTGATGTTAAAATTCCCAAATCATTAAGTAAAATAACTTAATTTCAATAAAGTACATGTCAAGTGGTAGCCCATCCTCATTTAAGAGGAATACCGGATGGTGAGAGGTGCATGACTAGTGCAAATGGTGGAGGAATGTGGCATATGATCATCACTAAGCAATGTGTAAGGATGTTGGCTAACCGACTGTCCAAGATAGGAGAAATTTTATTCTCCTATAGGGTTACCCATTTTGGTGGGTAACAATCCCAAGCAATGTTGCACGAATCATGGACGTTTTTTGGAAGCGAAGTGTTGGAAGTGTCATTTTCCAAAAATATAGGATGAAAAGCGTCTACTATATATATAAATATATTTTCATTAATATTATAAAAACATCCAAAAAACCAAAATATCTATAGAAGATATGAAAACAAGCATATTTGTATATAAATCAAGATAGATATGGCATCCATTGTACATAAATGATTAATTATTCGAGCATCAATCATATAGAGTATAGATTATTCTCCTCTTATCTTGATCTAGGTGAATATTGGTGGCCACTCGCCTATTCCACATAGACCTCCAGTCGGTTTCATCAATTTCCTTGATTATAGCAACATTTACTATTTTTAGCAGTTTTTTGGGTCCTGAACTTCCGTAGCTGTTTTGACCCCATAAACGACATTTGTTTGAGGCTGCGTATCCTGTAGTAATTGGAGAAACCTTTCTAATGAGGTATCATATGCACCAGATGGATATAATATGACCAAGTTACGACCCGAGGAAGTTGGTTACCCAACTAACCCCAACAGTGCCCACATAAGTCTGGATCAGTGGTATCAGAGCAGTTTTATCTTTCTCTATTTTTCTTTGCATGTCCCCAACAAGATTGGGGTATAAGGAGTTAGGGCTTGAACTGGTTGAACCTTTACAAGACCATCCTCGCAAACCATGACAACCTCCCATGGCGGAAGAGAAGAAATATGAGGGAACAAGATATCCTTCCAAAATATTGCTCTAGTAAGCCCTCGAGCAAGAAAGGAATGCGATGATGGATAAATTTTCCCAGATCCTTTGGCGGATGCCCACAAGTGACACATCTTCTTTTGACAACTGCTCTCGAGGCACCACTCACTTATAGGTACAAGTCAACTTTGACATTCCCATATTTGAAGGCCAGATAGATGCAAATGCTGTAGATAGATGGTTAATTATATGGAAGGATTTTTTTCGATTCATGATTTTTCCAATATGGAAAAAATTACTTTTTTCACTCCTTAAAGACGCCCCCCATGTCAAGGACTGGTGGGAAACCTACTATGAACATAGGGATGAGAGATAACCCTTCATCGTTTTTAGTTGCACCCACTTGGAATTATTTTTGAGACTCCATCAAGGAATAATATTACCCTGTGGGGAGCTATGGTGACACATACATAAAATGGAATATGTTGCGAAAACAAAGGGATCAAGATGTGCATGAGATGACCAATATTTTCCATACCCCGCATACAAAGTTGGGAATCAAATATTCAGAGAAAAATTTGGTGCTCAAGTACCACAATTGTTTACACAAATACATTCAGGAGGAAGTGGAGTTCCTAGACTTTTCCTTGCTTGGTGAAACATACCAATATGCTGCCAAGATTGAGAATAAATTTAAACAGAAGAAGCGAGCCTTTGGATCTAGAAATCTGAAGCAAAGGAAAGGTGCCCCCAAAATGCAGAACAAAGTAAAAATCCATGGCGGGGTAAACCATGACAACTCATTGAAGCCACAAGAAAATAAAAACACCACAAGGACAAATAAGGACACAAGAAAATGGTGTGAGTTTCATAGGAGCACCGATTACAAAATAACTGAGTTTCGATCCAAGAAATCACTGGTGGCTGAGATGAAGACTTCCGAGTCAAATTCATGTTATGACTCTGAGTCATAGCCCAACAAGGGGAATGAAAAAGTAAATCATATTATTTATACGAAACCCTACGCCACTGTTTCCACCACCAAGATCTAGAAGGTTTAACCCAAAGATACAGAGGAGGGGGAGCATCTTTTCCACTCACAAATGTGGGTGAAGGGTTCTTCATTTCAGTTCATTATCGATAGTGGGAGCCAAAAGAACCTAATTTTATCATAAGTTGTGAAGCGGTTAGGCCTACTAACTACACAACACCTGCAACTGTACACCATCGTGTGGCTTCATCAAGGACGATATCTCCACGTCAAAAAACAATGTTGCCTTCCCTACAACATCAAGCCCTTCACGAATGAGGTATTATGTGATGTTTCTCCTCTTGAAGTTTGCGATGTATTATTAGGCAACCATACTTGTGGAAGTGCCATGATGTGTATGAGTTTAGGCCTCACTTTTTTATTATTAATTTGGAAAAAAGTTATACAGGATACTAGAGGTAGCACAACCTACCACCATCTCTTTTATATTTCCTAAGTAATGTGGTAATATCATTTCCTATACTAGAAAATGTTTCTTCCTTATGATTCACCCTCAGGGAAAGAAGAATATTGTGGCCACCTCCATAGCCTCCAGACAGGGCTCCTTCGCATGGAAAAATTAGATGGACAGGGTCATGGAGGAGTGCAAGGAAATATTTACATCACCCTAGGGGTAGCCCTATATTTTTAGGTCAAGCACTCCATCGATCTGACCCTGGGCGCTCCGCTGCCTAGTCTATTCATACTACTCTCGATGGGATCTATTGTGGATCTCCTTAGTTGCAGTGATAAATTTATTGTGCAAGAATATAAAGTTTATTTTTTTGTATTAGGATATATGTCCTCATCAATTATATGTCCTGATGAGGTTTTGGAGATGTATATGGAATTTGTGCTGCATTCCGACTCTTGGCATGGCATTGGTTCTCATTTTATATTAAACCTCGTTGCCTCTCAACTTACTCAATTGTTTCATTTAGGAACTAATGTGGAAAGAGATGTCAACATAGTGTTAAAGAGCTTGGTGTTGGGTCCACTCTCAAATATGGAAAATAATCCTACTTCTATGGAGAAAATCAATGTATCCATAATGCTCGATAGGATTTTGGACACTTTGCAAGCACTGTTGGCTTCTATTCATAAATTAGAAAACATGGTTGAAAGGAAGTGATGCTCCTTTGAAATATTTTTGGAGGAAAAAATTCTTCATCATCACTCTGATATGGGAAATTATCCCAAAATACCATGAGAGGAGCTCCATTCCCTTTGTGTGCGTGTTTTTGAGTTGGAAGTTATCAGTTATATCAAAAAACGACAAGGGTTGGAAGATCTTGGTTCCAAATGATGCTGTAGAACAGAAGAAAACCAATTGCTCTAGGGAGGTTGATACTGTTGATCAAGGTCGTTTTTGAGGTTCGTGGTTTGAGAATTTGGGTGGTGTCTTATAGGATGTGGTTTGATGTAGTACAATTCTATGATTCTCTATGATATTATGCAACTTTTTTTTTTCATATTTTTGGGTATTTTTGTAAAGTTTAGAGTGTTCATATCATCAGATTAAGAAGGCTTTAAAACCTCAGTGCTAGTAAGCATTTTGTATGGTATGACGAAGTTAGAAATTTTGTATTTGAATAATTATGTAAGGGTATTGTCACCAGTTATAGCTTTTATTAATACAAACACCCTTACCCATTCCTTTAAAAACAAAAATGAGAAACAAATCATTTGATAAAAAAATCATAATATATAGCCTCAAGGGTTAGCTCAATTGGTCTAGTCCTCGTACTTATTCTATTGAGAGGTCACGACTTAAATTCTCTCAACGTTGTCAGGGGTCAAGCTTCATGGTTGAGTTGATAGGAAGTGATCCCTTTGGGTGGATCTCCTTGGTACAAATATTATGTCGATCAACATATAAAAATCATAATATATTTATTACATTTAAATAAATCTAAATAAGTATAACTCATGTTTGTAACCATAATATTTAAAATTTACAAGAAGTGATCCCTTCAGGTGGATCTAATGAGTACAAATATTCTATGGAAGTAACAGTCATTGATCTTTAGAGTTTGTGAACCACATTTAAAAAAATAAATAAATCAAAATTTCATGTATAAATTTAATTAATAAATGTATAATTAGAAAAAATAATATTGAGATGTGAAATATATATAAAATATAAATAGTAATTATCAATTAAGACCCATTTTACCATATAAATTAGAATAATGTTGATTATACTAGTAACACCATAGTATTTTAGAACTTTAAATTTATAAACATATAAGACCTTTATAAATACAATAAAATCTTTTCAAAATTAAATTAAAAGAATTATAAAACATGTCAAAGAAAATTTCCAATTATATATATATATATATATATGTGAAATTTATATATTAGCATAGATCCATCTTAACTTCGAATATACTAGGTCGAGATAGATCAAATATTTCAAGATGGAAACCTCTTTTTGACTACAAAACTTGAGGAAACGTTTGCACCTATTAGTAGATTTGGAATTAAGACGAATCTATGGTGGTTTTGAATAACATTATTTATATTTATATAATTTCTCTCTTACATGCACATATTTTCTTATTTTTTATTTTATTAAAACCATGAGAATACATATAATTATGCGCTTCATGTTTTTCTTTAACATATTTTATAATTTAATTTTTTAATGTTTTGATTTCTCTCAATTATATATATATATGTGCAACCAACTCAAAGAACAAAAGAAAAGATAGATCAACAACAAAAAAATTTTCCTCTTCGAGGGGGAATTTGCTTTACATTACATAAATGAACAATTATTGGATGATACAAATGATACAATTTCCTTGGTATATATAGGAGTATAAGGGGTCACAATATAATCAGAGCCTACATAATAATAATAATGTAAGGGCACAACAATAACAATAGTGAGATTTTATGTGGCACAACAATAAGAACATGGGGGATACATGGGCACAACAATAATAATAGGGGGCTACACTAACAATAACAATATTGGGAATACACTAGTATTATAGGGATCTAACATGTCCATATCCTTCAAAAAAGTGTTGTCCTCAATGCTTGTGTAGTTCCCAATGCTTTTGTATAATATTGTCATCCTCCCATGTGGAGTCTTTAGTGGGTAAGTTCTTCCACTTAATGAGATACTTCGAAATTAATCGATTTTGTAGCTGCCAGGTTCTTATTTTTGTGACTTCTTTAGGATAAAATATGATTTTTCCTTCTTCGTCAAGTTTTGGAAACATTGTTTGAACTAGGTGTTTTTCACTAATAACCTTATTTAAGCATGAAACCTGGAAAAATGGGTGTACTTGGGAAGATGCAGTCAAATCCAATTTGTATGCTATAGTACCAATATTTTGCGACACCTTTTAAGGACCATAATACTTGGGTGATAATTTATTATCCTTCTTAGCTTGTTTGAGGGACATTTTTTTGTATAGTTGTAGCTGTAAAAATATCAAGTCGAATACATCAAAACTTATTTCACTCCGATGCTAATCTCCTGCTGTTTCATTTTATTTTGTGCTAGAGTGAGGTTATCCTTTAAGAGTTGGAGAACTTGTTGATGCTCGATGTGATATTCCACTGCTTGAATCTTATAATTTTCTCTTAAATATGATGTGATGGATGGTGGATGATATCCATAAAGTGCCATAAATGGGGTCATTTTTTCTGCAGTATGGAAGGAAGATTTATACCACCATTCAACTAGAGGTAACCACTTGACCCATTGTGTTTGTTTATCAGATACAAAGAAATGAATATATCCTTCCAAACAACTGTTCACTATCTCATTTTTCCCATCATATTGAGGATGATAAGATGAGCTATGAGCTAATTAATTACCAAGACAAGAAAATAATTCCGTCCAAAAATTTCCAGTGAAAATGGGACCTTTGTCACTTACAATAATATTTGGGTTTCAATGTCACTTTTGAATTGTTTCCATAAATATAGTAGGAAATGTGCTAGATTTGAAAGGATGAGATAATGCACAAAAGTATGCATACTTGGTAAGTCTATCAACTACCACCATGATAAAACTATTTCCTTCAGACTTGGGTAAACCTGTGATAAAATCCATTGAGACCTCCTCCCAACGCTGAATTGGAATGGATAAAGGTTGTAAGAGACCCGAGGTCTTAATTGTCTTAAATTTTTTTTTTGGGAAACCAAAAATACTACCACAAACTTATAAATATCATATTTAAGGTCATCCCAAAAAAATTCCTTCTTAACCCTATGGTAAGTTTTTAAAAATCCCGAGTGCCCTCCTAAGGGGGAGGTGTGCAATTCCAAAATAATATTTTTCTTAAGTTGGGAATTCTTACAAATATATAAGCGATATTTGTACCATAATGAATAATTTTTCTATCTAAATGTATCAGATGTATTGGGATCTTGTTGCAAATTTTGAATGAGTGTCCACACCTCTTCATCATTCTTACATTCATCCCTTTCTTTAGTTATCCAATCAAGTTGGATAATATAAATGACAAAAAGCAGTGCTTCCACATCCTCATTCTTTCTTGAGAGTGCATCTGCAAAAACTTTTTTTTTTTGTAAGCTTGGTAGTTCCTTTCATTTTTTCACTTTTTTCACTTTTTTTTTTTTCAACTCTATTTTCATCAACATGTCCAGATACATCACCCCGATCGAGGAAGGGAATTGAACCTGTGATGAGTGTTATAATAACCCACCTCATCACCGTTTAACCAAGACCCCACAGACACATCTGCAAAAACTTTTTTCTTCACTTAATTTGTAGATTATTTCAAAGTCATAACCCAACGTATTTGTTACCCATTTTTGCTACCCTTCTGAAGATAATGTTTTTTCCAAAAAGTATTTAATACTATCATGATCTGTTTTTACCTTGAAGTGTCTTCCCATTAGGCAAGGTCTCCAATGCTTTAGTGCATGTAGTATTGCCAACATTTCCTTCTCATAAATAGGTTTGTGTAAATACTTTCCTTTGATTGGATGACTTTCAAAAGAAATGGGTATTCCTTCTTGCATTAAAACAACACCAATTCCATTTCCTGAGGCATAACGTGCCACGATAAAGGTTTTTGTGAAGTCGGGCATAGCCAAGACTGATGCTTGGAACATTTCCTCTTTAAGATGTTCAAAGGCCTTAGTTTCTTCTAGAGTCCAAGAAAATGCATCTTTATTCAGTAATGTTGTTAGAGGTGTTGTTATTCTCCCATAATTATTAACAAACTTGCGATAATACCCTGTTAACCTGAGAAATCCTCAAATATGCTTTATGGTTGTGGGGATTTTCCATTCCTTAATGGATTTCATTTTGTTAGAGTCTACCTTAACACCCTCATGAGATACAATATGAACCAAATATTCCACCTCCTATGCTCCAAAGAAACATTTGGATTTTTTTGAATATAATTGTTTCTCCTCCAATAGTTTAGCATTGTGTCCACATTTTGGACATGATCCTTCCAAGACTTGTTGTAGATTAGTATATTATCAAAAATTGCTATCACAAATTTTCTAAGGAAGGGTTTGAAAATGGAACTCATCAAACCTTGAAATGTCAAAGGTGCATTAGTAAGGCCAAAAGGCATGGCAAAAATTCATAATGACCCTCATGAGTTTTGAATGTTGCTTTCATAATTCTCCAGTCTTATTTATAATTTGATGATATCTTGAATGAAGATCGAGATTGGTGAGGTAAATTTTTCCATGTAATTCATTCAACAATTCATCAATGATAGGAATGAGAAATTCAACTTTAATAGTGAGATTTTTGAGCTCCCTATAATCCGAACACATATGCCATGATCCATCCTTCTTGTGCACCAATACTACTAGAGCAGAGAAAGAAATTTGACTAGGTTGAATTATACTAGCCTCTAACATTTCTGCAACACATTCAATTTCACTCATTTAGACATAGGGATAACTATAAGGTCTGATGTTTGGAGGAACACTTTCTGGAATTAAATGAATATCATGATCATGATCACAAATAGGTAGGAGGCCTTTGGGAGTCTTAAATGCCTTGGAATGATTATCTAAGAATTTTTGGAGATATGGAGAAATAGTTTATTTTAATGTTTGACCCTCTAATGAGCATAATTGTGCAATTAAGCCGCATTGTTCTTTCTTCAAAAGTTTTTTCATCCATTAGAGCTGATTATCTTTCTTATTTTCCCTGTGATACCTCTTAATTCAACTTCCTTTCCTTTCCAAAACAAATTCAAGAAAATTTCTTAAAAATTAAAAGCTATCGTCCCTAAGGAATGTAACCATTGGACTCCTAGTACAACATCATCACCACCCATTCGAATGGAAATAATTGTAATATTAAATACATATTCCCCCATGGTTAACTTGATCTTATGGCAATTTCCAAAGAAGTTTATAGTTCCTCCATTTTCAACCATCACTTGACAATCGGGTGCTGGATATAGGAAGAAATTTAATTCCTTGGCTATCTTACAATGAATAAAATGATGAGTAATACCTAAATCAATAAACATGATTACCTTTTTATTCTTGATATATACTTCTATCTTGAGCATTCAAGGAGTGGTAATTATTGCCAATGCATTGTAAGATATGATCAGATTCATTTCTTCTTTTTCAGGGATTGGTTCATAGTGTATAACCTCCTCTTTTGAAGTTTCTTATTCCTTTTCTCCCTGCTCTTCACAATATATGTAGAATAATTTCTTCTTAACACACTTATTTACCTTTAGTGCATTTGTCATCACAACTTTAACAAATCCCTTTTTCTCTTTTTTCCTCCAATTGTTGTGTCGTCGACCTTGTAGGTTGTGGAAGGCTAGGAATAGCAACACTTCCATCTTTATAGTTGTGAATGGTAGACTTCCTTGTTGCCATATTTTTTCTTTCAAATTTTCTTTCCACTTTGAATTCCTTCTCCAATGAATCAGGTTCCCAAAGGTGAACCACATGTTGGATGTTATCCTTTAAAGTCCCTATGTAGACATCAATCCCATGATCCTATGGAATATCAGTTACCCTGATATTCAAGTTTTGGAAGTCCTCAATGTGCTCCACCATTGAACCCTTTTGTTTGATATTTATCAATTGGCTAAAGAAGGTGTTTCTCTCTGTATCCTAATAATGTCAATAATTTCCTTCGTAAAAATTTGCCAAGTGACAAGATATACGAGAACAAAGCCATCGATACCATACAAATAGATTGGGTTCTAAATATAAAGTTGCATTGTGTACCTTTTGTATGTGTTTCACATCATGGATATCAAAATATTGCTCCATCTGTAGTATCCATATTACCAGATCCTTTCCATAAAACTTCCTCATATAAATATTTTTAATGTGGTGGTTTTTAAACCCAACATTGGAGTCTCTAAAATCATAATTCATATTCATTTCTTCCTCATCATGATTTTCATGGATTACCTTGTTACCACTGGGAAGCATTTCTTGCAGCAACTTTGTCAACCCTTGAAATTTGACATTCATCGCATCCATTTATACTTTAAAAACTCCCATATATACTTTTAAACCATCCTTCAAACCTTTCATGTCCCTTTTTATTTTTACTTCTAAACCATCGATATTAACATTCATCATCGCTTCCAATTAATTTTTGGTTACTCTTTGCGAGAGCGAAATTTGTTACACTTGGCCTCGTAATTTTGATATATCATGTTGCATTTCTTCCTCTTATTCATGTGTGATAGAAGATATTTATGGTTTCTTACTACGTGTTTCCATTTTTTGGTTTCGGGGAATTTTGGAATCAAACAATGATATCTATGCTTCACTATGCCTTTTGAATCACTTCAAACCATTTTTCAAACAAAAGTTATGCAAAATTTGAAAAAATCCACACCTTTTTCTTGATTTTTAGGAGCTTTATATTGAAACTATTGTATCTATGTAATTTAGGATCTCCAAGACCTAAAATTTCATCCCGTGGTAGCACTACGAGTCTTCTTTCCAACCCCACAATCAGACTGAGATTGGATTCTTTAAGAAATAGTTATGCTCAATCTCCCACGATGTCCTGATTATAGACTGGTTTAGTAGAGTGAACTTGTACGCAGTGCCACATGTCAGTGTTTCGACCTTCAAGTGTTAGTAAAAAACTATAGTCCATCCGATTTCAGTCAATTTTTATGAAATTCAGATCCAATTCTCGGAGAGAAAGTTATGAATATTTTCCCTAGGTCATCTGTTTGAGATGATATTCTGGAGCCTGTAAAAACCATAACTTCCTCGGATCATATCTCTGAAAATATAGTGAACTAAGATCTGAAATTTGTACATAAGGGTCACCAGTATTTCGGCTCCATGTGGTTGCAATTTAAGCTTCTGAATATTCATAGAAAGAAAGTTATAGAGAAAATTACACGATGATCTGTTTGAAGAAGTGAAACCCTAGAATCCAAAGCTCTGATACCAAATTTTATGCAACCAACTCAAAGAACATAAGAAAAGATAGATCAACAGCTTAAAAATTTTTCCCCTTTGATGGGGAAACCTCCTTTACATTACATAGATGAATTCTTGGATGATACAAATGATAAGACCTCCTTGGTATATATAGGAGTTTAAGGAGTCACAGTATAATCAGAGCCTACATAACAATAATAATGTAAGGGCACAATAATAACAATAGTGGGCTTTTATGGGGCACAACAATAACAATAGGGGGCTAAACTAACAATAAAAATAAGGTGAGTACACTAGTATTATAGGGACACACACACAGACACACATACACACAAACATATATATAGTGCATGAGAATCGTTCTGTTTTTAAACTTGTTCTCTACCTTATAGTGTTTTTGGGAGTTTACAAGCAAAAAAAATTTCCCAGTCAACTAGTTAATTGTGAATAATTTCGGGAACTTAAAAGCTCTTTGAGAACTCCATCTTCATGAAAATGATTACTTCATAACATGCCTGCATATTTTTATTTAATTAATATTGGTTATGTGTTATATTCATTCCATAATTAGTGCTACACATTGTTACGTTGCATCAAGCGCTGCAATGGGGGCGACAAGCCCCCTTGTTGGGGGTTTTGTAGGGGGGAAGTAGACCCCTGCATAGGGCTTGGGAAACACCCTAGAAATTTTTATTTATTTATTTATTATTATTTTTTTATGTTGACCCAATAATGGTTGGATGGAATCAAATATGGTGGGTTGACCTACCTATGGTTTTTAGCATGATGGTTTTTTTCGATGGTATTTTGTAGATTCGGTCAAGGGAACAACAATTATGTTCTAATCCAGGGTTGATGGATTGTGTTTTATGAATAATTTGGCATGTATATAATGTATTGTAATATTGAAAGGAATATAATGAAAAATCAGTTTCGTTTTCTTGGTTTGGGTTCCTAGAGAAAATATGTGTGTGTATTTTAAGCTCTCACACCATTGTACACACACACACACACACACACACACACACACACATTATTTATGTTGACCCAATAATGGTTGGATGGACCCAAGGATGGAGGGTGGACCTACCCGTGGTTTTTGGCATGATGATTTTTTCCCATGATTTTTTGTAGATTCGGTCAAGGGAACAACAATTATGTTCTAATCGAGGGTTAATGGATTGTGGTTTATGAATACTTTGACATGTATATAATGTATTGTAATATTGAAAGGAATATAATGAAAAATCAATTTCGGTTTCTCGGTTTGGGTTCCTAGAGGAAATATTTGTGTGTATTCTAGGCTCTCACCATTGTATATATATATATATATATATATATATATATATATATATATATATATTCATTTGCAGTTAATTTCTGTACAGGGTTAAAAACTACATTTGTTATCAAAGTTGTTTCAGATTCAAGGGGACGTCTTTGCAGCTAAGGGGTTTTTCTCGAGCCTATGGTATACCCTGTTATAGTGGGAGATCTGTGGGATCGATTCTTGCGATGAAATGAGATGGAAAATAGTTGAAAGATAAAGATTGAGAAAGGTTGGGTGGACCCAAGGATGGGGGGGAAACACAAATACGGTGGGAAGACTTACCCATAGTTTTGTGCATGGGTTTTTCACATGGTTTTGGGCATGATGGTTTTTTTCTCATGGTATTTTGTAGATATTATTAAGGGAACTATGATTATGTTCTAGTCTAGGGTTATTGATTGGGGTTTATGAATGCTTCAAAATGTATATATATGTATTGTAACATTAAAATGAATATAATGAAAATCAATCTGGTAGTCCCAGTTTTGGGATCTAGGGGAAAATATCTGTGTATATTTGTTTTATGTTCTTGCCATTTTTTATTTTTCTATTTTAAGAATTAGTTTACAGGTAATTTATGTACAAGGTTAATACCTACAAGAAATTCAATGGACAAATTTTTGAGCTGCGGAAGCTCAAGATGGAGGATCTGTTGGTGGACAAAGATAAGTGGATTGCTATAGATCTAGGTACAAAACCAATAGGAATGTCGACAAAATACTGGGAAAAGTTAGATCGGAAGGCGAAGAGCACAATACGATTATGTATCTCAGATTCAATATTGTTTCCAATGTATTAGGGGAAGCTACGACAAAGGCTTTGTGGGACAAGTTAGGGAATTTTTATCAATATAAGCCTTTGGTGAAAAAACTATTCCAATGGAAAAAGTTGTATAACCTAAGGATGAAGGATGGAGACTCGGTGAAAAATTATTTGAATGCATTTAATACTATGGTAATTCAATTGTTTTCTATTGATATTAAAATTTCAGACAAAGGTAAGTGAATCAATTTGTTTTTTTCTCTACCAGACTCATGAGATAGTCTGGTTGTTGCTATAGGTAGCAATACAACTACCTTGAATTTTGATGAAATAGTCTCATCCTTGTTGTCAGAGGAGATGAGATGGAAAAATATGGAGAGACAGAATAGAGTTGTATATAAGTGGAAAATTCCAGAACATAAACACAAATAAGTCCTCAAGTGGGAGATATAAATATAGTGGGAGATCTAAATCTCCAGGAAAATATGGAAAGGTATGTTGGAAATTCAGAAAATAAGGGCACTAAAAAAAGTATCGTAGATCTAAAAATCACGAGAAAGGAAAGGATCTGATGATGCTCCTTCTGCAGAGATGAAAAGCACCTCATATGAAGTTGGGGATGTGTACTTGGATTCTTCTTCAAATACACATGTAGATCACGAGGAATGGTTAATTGTATCTGATGCATCCTTTGACACGACTCCCCATAGGGAGTGGTTCCATGAGTACGAGAAATATGATGGTTGTGATATCTTCTTAGATGATGATAGGAAGACCATAATCACAGGAAACAAAAATTCAAGTTGAACTTGCAAGGTGGAAGGATTAGAACACTTCCTGGTGTTTCGCACATTCACACATTTGCCAAAAATCTAATTTTTGTAAGCATGGTGGATGATATAGGGGTAAAAATAGTGTTCAAGAAAGATACCTACAAGATGGTTTGGGGAGAACTGATATTGATGTGGGGAGTTCAGATTGGAACTTTGTACAAGATTCTGGGCAGCACTATTAGTGATGGGTGCAATAGCTTTGCGGTTTTTAAAAGTGAAACATAAAATCTAGTGGTCTTTGGAGAAAAGACTATGCTATGGCATCAAAGACTTGGACATATTAGAGAGAAGGGCCTTCAAATACTACATGGTAATGGTATGGTAGAAGGTATGTATAAGTTCTCTCTATATTTTGATTTATGTGAACATAGTGTATATGGGAAGAAAAATAGGGAAAATTGTAGGGGCTAAATTTCACAAATGGGCTATTTTTTGGACATTTTTTAGAAAATATTTGCCAATTTGGTTAAAATTCACTTATTATATATATATATATATATATATATATATATATATATATATATATATATATATATATATATATAAACAGATGATATTCGCCAACAATTTACTAATTTTAATATCAAATTACATGATTTTTATTGTATATTTGCCCACATTCTATACGTATGAATTTTCAAATGAGAATAGTCGCCTACAATACTATATATAGGAAAATATTTAAATTCTTAAAAAATAAATTGAAGCAGAATTGGGTTAGTTTCGCCTCTGGTACTAAGAGGGAAAAAGGGATATTAGAGCTTGTGAATAATTATGTGTTTGGACCTATTTCAGTTCCATCATTGGGTAAGTATGTGTACTATGTCTCATTTATATATGACTTCTTGAGGAATGCATGGATATGTTTCCTCAGGAAGAAATCAAAAGTCCTTGATAGGTTTAAAGAATTTAAGGCTCTGGTGGGAAATCAAATAGAGAAGAAGATTAAGGTGTTAAGGACAAATTATGGTGGAGAGTTTTGCAAGAAAAAAATCGAAGATTTTTGTATGAAGTGTGTTATAGCATGGTAGAAGAATACTCCATACACACCTCAAGAAAATGGAGTTGTAGAAAGAATGAACAAGATGTTGATGGAAAATGTGAGAAGCATGCTCAGTGGCACCAAATTAGATTTTTTTTTTTGGGTGGAGGCAGTGGATACTGCATGTTTCTTATTTAAGAGATCACATTCATCAGTGTTGGAGAATAAGACTCAACATGAGGTATGTACTGGTAAGAAAATATCTCTCTCACATCTAAGGGTATTTATTTGTGATGCGTATGTACATGTTCCAAAGGATAAAATAATGGAGTTTGATAGTAAATATGAAAGGTACATATTTATTGGGTATACATATGGTTTAAAAGGTTATAATATTTGGAGCCCAAAAACAATGAAGGTAGTGTGAAACTGAGATGTGGTGTTTAGAGAGGTGAAAGATGTTATTAAACATGAATTCCCACTAAAGGAAAAAGAACCAAAAAAGATAGAGTTTGAACTGAAGGAGGAAGAATCATACTCTACAGAAGAACATGAAAATTAAGAGGAAGAAATATAGACTCCAGTTTTGAGGAGATAAATTCGAGAGAGAAGGAAACCAGAGAGGTATAGTCCATTTGCTTTCTGTTCAATTTTTTCTTTATCTGTTACTGATGATGATCCTAGAACTGTCAGGGAGGAAGTGGATTTAGAGGATGGAAAAATTTGGAAAAAGGCCATGGTTGAAGAAATGGAAGTCTCAGACAAAAATGAGGTTTGGGATTTGGTGGAGTTTCCGGATGGAAGGAAACCTATTGGAAACAAATAGGTGTTTAAGAAGAATATGAATGCAGAAGGAAAGATGGACAAATACAAAACTTAGTTAACAACAAAAGGTTATTCTCTGGTGCCAAGAATTGATTTTGGTCATATTTTTTCTCTTATTTCCAAGTTAGCTTCTATTAGATTACTTTTATCTGTTGCTATAGCTTTTTATTTTGAGGTAGAATAAATGGATGTGAAGATAACATTTATTCACATGGATCTAGAAGAAGATATCTACATGAAGCAACCATAAGACTTTATGTTAAAGGGTAAGAAAAATTGGTATGCAAGTTAATGATAGTCTATTTATGGGTTAAAGAAGTCACCAAGGATGTGGTATAAAAAATTTGATACATATATATGGGGACTTGGATTCACAAGGATAAAAGTAGATCACTATGTGTATTTTAAATTAATTGGTGATTGTGTTATTTATTTGGTCTTGTACGTGGATGATATGTTGCTGATTGAAAATGAAAAATAAATTATCAAGGATGTGAAGACCTGATTGTCTTTTAAATGCTACATGAAGGATATTGGTGCTGCAAACCATATTTTGGGCACGGAAATTAAATGAGATCAGGCAAAGAGGAAGCTGCGGTTAATTTACCAGAGGAAGTATGTCGAGACAATATTGCAGAGGTTTAATATGCAAGATAGTAAACCAGTGAAGGTTCATATTCATGTAGGTGCAAAAGTATCTACTGAATAATGTTCCAAGACATAGGAAGATGAATAGGACATGTCTTGTGTTCCATATGCAAGTGCAATTGGTTGTAATGTATGCAATGGTTTATACCAAACTATAAATTTCACATGTAGTGGGAGTATTGAGCAAGTTTATGTCAAAACGAAGGAAGGAGAATTTTATAGTAGTGAAGCGGGTTTTAAGGGATTTGTGTGGCACTAATGAGGGACTTGAATTGGACAAAGTGTTGGAAATACATGGCTTTGTTCATGCAGACTGGGTTGGAGACTTGGATCAAAGAAGATGTACAAGTGGGTATGTGTTTAACCTATTTGGAAGAGCAGTCAGTTGGATGAAAAAAAGATCATATGTAGTGGCACTTTCAACTACAGAGGCCGAACACATAACAACCTCTCATGCAATCAAGGACTTATTTTGGTTGCAGAGATTGTTTTCAAGTATGAGGTTGGTACAACGAGATTTAAGGATAAAATGTGAAATCCAAGGTGCATTTTTCTTGGTAAAGAACCATACTTATCATTCAAAGACAAATCACATTGATATCCAGTATCACTTTGTGAGGGATATCGTTGAAGAAAAAGAGGTGTTTGTGGTAGAGGTTGACACTCTGAAGAATGTTGCAAATGCATTGAAAAAGTCTATGAACACTGAGAATTTTTCTTGTTGTAGAGAAACAATGGGAATTGTAACATTGAAGTAATGACTATGCACTCATGTGGCCCCATGTGTGGAAAGAAAAAAACAAGTGGGAGAATGTTTGGTATGTGTTATATTATTTCCATGATTAGTTCCACGTGTTCTTACATTGCACTGAGCAAAACATGAGGGTTGTAAGGGGGCGATATCCCCCCTACATAGGGTTCGGAGCAGCGGCCCAATATTTTTTTTTATAATGAAAACCCAATAATGATTAGGTGGACCCAAGGATGGGGGGAGGACCCAAAGATGGCAAGTGGACCTACCCATGGTTTTTTTTGCATGTTTTTTGCACATGGTTTTGGGCATAGTGGTTTTTTCCCATAGTATTTTGTAGATCTGGTCAAGGGAACTACAATTATGTTCTAATCCAGGGTTAACAGATTGGGATTTATGAATGTTTCAACATCATTATATATAATGTATTGTAACATTGAAATGAATATAATGAAAAATTAATCTAGTTTTCCCTTTCCACTAGAAAATATTTGTGTATTTTATGTTCTCACCATTATATATATATATATATATATATATTTTTTTTTTAAGAATTCGTTTTTAGAAAATTTCTATACAAAATTAAAAATTACAATTTTTTTTTTTTTAATTATATTTATTTAAAATATGAAATAAATTAAATATTAAATTACACATATTTGTTCTTAAAAACAATTTAAACACAAAAGTTTAATAACACTTACATTATAGTTAAAAAGTTTAATATTGCTCTCATTTTAGTTATAAATGTGAATAACTTTTCGCTCGTTATTGATTACTGAAAATCGTCATTATTAGTAGGGACTCTTACATTATTAGTACCGGAAGTTACATTGATGGTGGGTTTGGATGGGAATTTCGCGGCTCAAGTTGGGTGCTAACACATATATGCTGGAAATTGGGTCTCAGCATGTTGTGGCTCACGTATGCAAAGTATTCTAGGCACAGTGCATTGTCTCAAAGACTCTAGTCATCAGGTTCATGATGTATGGGATTCGTGGCTCAGTGCGACTCCAAGCTCATGCCTCTCAGTTGGTGGCTCCTAGGAACTCCTAGTTCATGAATCCTAGCGACCCCTAGGTCAGGTAATTTGTAGTTTCAAGTAGTTATGTAAGTTGAGCGTTGTTTCTAGTTAAACTCTTTTCTTTATAGAAGATGGAAGCACTTAATTAGTATTTATATAGCTGGTCAAAGCGAGGCCTTCGTGCCTTTGATTTCTCAAGGCTCCTCGTAAATTTTAGAAAAACTTTTTGATGCACTGGTTAAGCAAAGCCTGTGTAACATGAACATACTCAATCTGTGTTACTAGGATGGTTTCTCACTAGGTAGGTCAGTAAAACAGTGTACTCTCTTTTGTAATGCCTTATTTAGTTAATGGAAGAACAAACTTCATGGAAAAACAAAATAAAAATAGGATAAATCCAAGTTATAATTTGCTATTGTTATGAATTAATATATATATATATATATATATATATATATATATATATATATATATATATATATATATATATATATTTTAATAAATTAAAACCAAATTTATAATTTAAATTTAGATATGTTTAAAGTTTTTATATAAAAAATTTAATTTTAATTAATATATATATATATATATATATATATATATATATATATATATATAAAATTAATAATTTTAATAATATTACTGTTTATGATATATAAAAATTTAATTTTACAAATTTTAATATAATTTGAAATTAATATTAATGATTTTAAAAATAAAATTTAATATATTAATATAATAAAATTTAATATATTATATTCAAAGTGTTTATGATATATGGGTGACTTTTTCTTGATAAATACTTGGGCTTGTAGTGATTTTTTCTTTGTAAATTTTTGGACCTACGTTGAATTTCTCTAGGTTAATTTTTGGGTTGCGATGAATTTCTCTAGGTGGATTTTAAGACATGTAGTGAATTTTAGTGGTAGATTTTAAGACATGTGGTGAATATTTTTTAGTCATTTTTTGAATGTGTACTAAATTTTTTTAGTGAAATATTTTTGGTAAATATTTAGATATATATATTTGGAATCTAAGCTTCTGTGATCCATAATATAAATTAGTAGAATTTCTTTCGGTAATAATCACATACAAAGGAACGTGGTCGTTTCGAACCAACCAGTGTGGTTCATCATCAGGACTATGTGAGAGATCAGATTCAGACATTAAGTATAAATATATGTAGAAATGGCTCAACTAGCCGTTAGGATAACGACTAGTTTGACTTTGAAAAAGAAAATATTCCATTATTTATTTATTTAATTAATTTTTATTTATTTATTTATTATTATTATTTTATTTATTTATAAAACCTTTAATATATTTATACAACTAATTAACCAATTAATTATTATAATAGTAAGTAATTTAACATTATAATAATTACTTACCATTAACGTTCCTTTGCATGTGATTATTACTGAAAGAAATTCTACTAACTTAGATATATAACTGATTTTTTTTTGTTGAAAAATTGAGGTGTAAATTTTTATTTTTATTTTTAGAATTTTGGCTTCTGTGATCTATGGTTATAAGTTATAGAATTCTTTAAGTAGTAATCATATACAATGTCTACGCATTTAGAACCAACCAGTGTGATTCATCATCAAGGCTATGTGAGATATCAAATCAGGATGTTAAGTTTAAATAGATGTAAAAATGGCCAAACTAGCAGTTATTCTAACGACTAGTTTGACTTTTGAAAGTTTGATTATTGATTAATAACGACTAGTTTTATTGTTATTACTTTTAATTAATATACTAATCACTTATCTAATTAATAGTGATAATAATAATTAATATATATATATATATATATATATATTATATATATATATATATATATATATATATATATATATATATATATATATATAATTTAATTTAATTCGTTAATTTATTTATTTATGTTTATTTTTATATTTAATTAATTAATTTATATTTATTTATTTATTTTTTTTGGAAAAAGAAAACGATAAGCAACAACAAAAAAGAATCCTAAAGAGAGCCTAAAAACTACGGAACAGGAAACCATAATCTCGATTGAGATTAACAGGTCTTTTTTCAATTCTAAGGCCTCCCTTAGCTTTCGATGATGGAAATGGTCAACCCTCTCAAGGACCATTTTTATTTTTATTTGTTAAAATTATGGGTACTTTACCTATTACGTCAAAAGCCTCATCTAACAAGGAGAGGCTGAGAAAGCTGAGAAAATTGACTCTTTAGGAAAATGAAGAGAAGAAAGAGAAAGGTAACACAAACTAAAATTATCTACGATTATTATTGAACATAAATTAGAATTATCTACAATGCTTGACAACAACTACAAATGGTTAGAAAATAAAATGTTAAGGTACAAGAAATAGAAAACTAGGAACAATCAATGGTTGAAGAAAATTGCACATTGAAATATGAGATTAAAGAGTTAAAATAAAACTAAATAATAATTTGGCCCTAAGTAGCAAGGAGAATAAATTACACATCAAACCCATCAAAGAAGAAATGAACAAGCTAATTGAATTGGATCATGAGCAAAAAGAAATAGTCTTGAATCTTATAATTGCTGGTATAAAAGTGAAGAAAGATGAGGAAACATTAGAAATAGTAAAATAACCACTAAAAACTAAGTTAGAAATTGAAGCAACTTATACCATAGAATCAGGAAGGTTGGGAAAGGTACTCAAGCATAAAGATAAATTGATCACTCTTAGGGTAAGCTATAGTGACCATAAATTTGGCATACTTGATAAATATCCAAGACTAAAAAGGACATGAATTTTTATAAATGAGGATCTCATTACAAAAGACCAAACTAAATTAAGGAAAAGGGTTCAAAAGCTAAATGAAGCAAGAAAGGAAGGAAAATGAGAAATAATTAGAAATAATAAATCTATCATTAAGTACAAAGAATAAAATAAGAGTGATAAATAGGAATTTGGAACACTCCAAATACTCTTATGGAAATTTTTTGGCTTTCTATGGCTTAAAGGTCCTATGTTAAGTTGGATCTTGAGTGAAATTGATATTATTCTCTTATTTGAAAATTGAGAACATGATGAGTCTAAGGTCTCCGACATAAATGGGTTCATTCTATGGTCAGATTGGAACACGAAATTCTCTCGCAGAGGAATTGGAGGAATAATATGTTATATAATAAACAATATTTCTCCTCACACTCGACTTCATAAGATAGGCCCTCACAATCGACACATTTGGATCACAATATTTGATGCTAACATTAGTAAAATTTATTTTACGATTTGTTTATTTTGCACCTATCAACTCTACCTTCTATAAGAAAAATAAGTTTGATAGGAATTTCTCTTATAATACCTTAGAATAGGATATTCATAGTCCAAGGAATGAAAGTAATATCCCCTTGTTAGAATACTTCAATGCTCGAACCACAACTAACCAAGCTATCCATCTAAGTAATGACTCTAACCCTAATCCTCTTTTGGTAGATGAAGTCCTTGGCTTAGTTAGTAGATAAAAAAGAAACTCCGAAGACTTGAATGCAAATTTATTTGATACTGAAATAATCAAGCTATGTAATTCCCAAGATCTTATAATTTGTAATGGCACTAACAATTAGCCAAAATCTAGTTAGATGACTTGTATTCATGGGCTTGGCAGTAGTGTCGTAAATTATGTGATCTCTAATCATCCCTATTTTTAACCATATTATAAATTTTAACGTTTTAAATGACCATGAGCTTGATTCAGATTATAAACCTTTAACATTGACTCTAAACTTTGACATGCACGCTAAACACATGCAAGAGAAATGTGAGATTCAAAGTCACCTACTTTTTGACAAAAGTAAAATGGTTCTCTTCTTAAAATATTTAAGTAGGTATTTACACATCTTAACTTATAATGCTAACATTGAACACCTCTATCACAATTTTACTACAATGATTTCCATTACCATTAGCAAGTTCTTTGCTGATGTGTCCTATAAAAATAATAAAATAACTACTATACCTTGGTATGATAATGATTGTAAAATTACTAGAAAAGTGATTAGGGAGGCTCCTAATGAAGCTATAAAGCTTGATAAAATAAATATGTCCAAATATATTATCAAAAGGAAGAAAATATACTATATAAATACGAAGCAAGAGATTCTCCTACACCTTTCTAAAGTAGAACCCAAAAAGTTTTGATGGAAAATTCTAATTCTTTTTTTTCCACAGAAAAAATTCGTAATTTTTCATTAAAAGTAAGAAAATTACATATTACATCTAGCAGCATATTCATCATATACATGTTCAGGATAAATAAACATTCTACCAAAGGAGTTCAATACCTGTAAAGTGTCAAATACTGAGTATCCATCTAGTCTATAATGCTATGTACATAAAACAAAAAAGGAAAAATAGATATATAGCTGCCACAAAATATAGTATGATATCACAGTTATAACACACTGTGATATTGCCGATCCAAAATATGAGAAGTGACCAAAATTGTAGTAAAAAAGGGAATGCGTCCTGTAACCCCAAGTCATCAATGAAGGGATGATGGTAGTCATGAAACTCCTGTGCAACATCGTTCTCCAAGATGTGCCACTGACCCCACTCTAGCTGTGAGGCTTCCTTAGATAGTTGGTCGGCCATCTGGTTCCTCTGCCTGTAAATGTGTGAGACAAAGATGTATTCAAAAAGTGATTTTAATAAAAGAACCTCATCCAAAAGAGCAGTAAGAGTGTGATAATGACAATGTGCATGTGAGTTGAACCAATTAATAATAATTTGAGAATCCTCGAATCTGGATCCTGTTGCAACCTTGTTCCTGGGAAAAAAGTAAAAGCAGTCAGAGACTATTAAGTTCGGCATAGTTATTACAACTCGGACCAAGCCCCATCTTGAGATGAAAGTAATGTGAATTAGACAAGTGTAAAACAACACCTCCACCACATCCATTTTGATTAGAAGCCCCATCAAAATATGCCCATGGGAAGGTTGAAAATTCTAATTCATAAAACAAAAGAAAATAATTTGATTCGGTTAAAGAAATATGAAATCTACCTTAGAAATCTTTATGAATCCCCTGATCCCATGGGAACCATTTTGAACACTCCTATAGAGGAGGATACATTTTCTTTGGAAAATGTTAAGTTAGGGATATTGAAGGCTACCAAGATAAAATTATTAAAACGAGAGGGTCTTTCCTCATCCTTTGTAGAAATTTTACTAGAGAGAAACAAATTTACTAAGAGGAAAATTTAAAATTACTAACAACAATAAAACTTAAACATGCTAACATAACACCATGTTTACCCTAGAAAACCCCCAACACTAGGGAAAACCCAACTACTGAAATTCCATTAGTCCCTTGGCCAGAACCAGGCCAAGTTGGTCAAGTGAGTATTCACCACTCACCTCCTTGTCCCATTACAATATAGTTCCTCCTAACCTTTTAAAGGATCCATTACATGAATTCCATGGACACAAAACGATGGGAAATAAAAAACCCATGGGTACAAAACCACTAGTGTTGACTCGAAAAACTTTGAATCTTTCCCAGAATCATGTTTACCTAACAATCCCCCCCTTAAACCTTGACTTGGGGTTTCCCTTGACCAACTCCAGCCAAACCAGCCAAGTGAGTTTTCCCTGCTGATCCAAGAGGATCCTAGAAGGTGAAATTTTCAAAGTCCTCCAAAAAAAATGAAACTAGTCTCAAATCTAATAGGTCGACATTCAAAATCCAACGGTGTGAACGAAACCTCAATCTGACATCGTATGAAGAAGTTATGGCCCACTGAATTTTTTTGGAAACAACTTAAATTTTTGTAGGCAGGACCCACAATGACACTTGGCATACTAATGTCATTAGTACAAATGCTGAATTTATCCATACAGATGTTGACGTCAACAAGGTGACGTGTCTGTACGGTCATAGGAGATCCAACCACAGAGTGACACGTGTCAACTGACATCAAACCTAATCAACTGCATAGTTAGCTGTACGAGCCAATTCAGATGCACCATGTGTTAGCCCAGTCAACATGCTGAAATTCACTAAGGAGTCAACAATTTGGACTAGTCCGGTGGTCGAAGGAAGTGAATTCCCCCCCTACTTAAAATTCCTAATGACCCTAAAATCTCGGCGGAAAAATACGCTATTATGGTTTAAAATAATATTATTTTAAAAAATAGTTGGCGACCAGTCGACGAGCGGTCTACTTCAGAGACCGACTGGCTGGCCAGAAAATGAACATCGGGCGACATTATTATAAATATAATACATTGTAAGCAATTGGCAGCTGGAGTCGAACTTGCCTGGCAGTTCCACTGACATCAGGAATGGTTATCAACCAACCAATGTTAAAAACAAAAATAACGCACCAGAAACGCGTGCCAAAATGGGTCGGGCGGGGGGTCGACTCTGTGACCTTCAACCATCCAATGGCCCCAAACTTGGTTGTGCCACCAATAGAATACCAAGTGGTAATTACAAAAAATTCTTCCTACATATTATAAAAACTCATTTCGCCATCGAGCTAGAGGGGGAGCGAGCCCGCCGAGTTGGAGTCATAACCTTCTCACTGCTGGAACTGTGCACCCTTGGGCACAAATTTCAAGAGTCGTACAGTGAGAATATTCCATAGGAATATTCTAAGGAATATTTAGATTATTTATAGCCACATAATTCACCATAACAGAAATAGGCTGAGTTTAACTCATTTTACTCGGTTTTATGCAAGGAACACAATGGTGAAGTTAGATTTATCATCTGGCAACTGAACTCCAGTAAAACTATAATAGTGAATCTTTGGGGGAATCATTGAGATTCTCGGGGGTCCAGAATTTGATCGAACCAGAATAGGGATGACTTTATAGTCGTTTTTCACGATTTTTCATTAGGAATCAAATCATGCAATCTGTTTCTTCAACAAAGGTCTACATTTTCAGGCCATCCCCAGAAATGAAGGTATAAGGTGTCATTTTGTAATTTCTTGTAATTCAATTTTGCTGCCAATTAATGAAAGAGGAATCCCCACATTGATCAGGGCTCAGAGACATAACTCACACTGGGTGAACTCTGTTATCAAATTTCCTTGTGCGTCTGATATCATGGTTGCATTTTATTTGTGATTATTTTATTTTTTTATGTTGCTTGACTACATGCTCTTTGAAATGAAATTCTGTATGCATCCTTGAAGTAAACTATCTGGATCAAGTTTAGTATTAGAGAAGGTATTATTGATCCGAGTTGCATGAGTGAATTCTAACCAAGAACAAGCTCCAAAGAGGTGAAGGAAAAATAAAATCCTTTGATCGAGAAGTGGGGCGTGAAACATGAAGAAAAAACATGGAAGATGAGGAAGCTCGAATAGAGGAAGAATGAAATTATCACAAGCTTTTCTACACCATGGAATAGAAAGGGGAAAAAATGTTTGCACAATATGAGAAGAAAATAAAGCATGAGAAGAAAGAGCCAGATGATCATGCCTCAGTAAATCATGGAGGTGGGGGAGAAGAGCCCCCTACCTTTCCATCCACCAATGACAATTATTCTTCTTCCTCTTCTCATCATTCTAACATGAATCATATGAATGCATCTAAAAATCCATTTTTAAAGCTAGATGTAAAGTTTGATTTTCTCACATATAATGGATAATGTAATGCAGAGAAATTAAAAATTTGGATTAGATAGATCAAGGTCTATTGCAGATTCAGAATATCGAGGAAGCTGAGGCAAAGATCCAATTAGCATCTATTCGGTTGAGTGGCACTGCTCTCGTCTGGTGGGAGAGCAAGTTGCAGAAAGGTAGAAAAAACATGGGTAATCTCCTTTCTTCATGGTCCAATTTTGTTTCTGCATTAAATAATCAGTTTTATCCTTTGGGTTATTGACAAATTTTTTTAATGGAATGGAAATATTTGAGACAAGGAAAAGGTAAAAATGTACAAAACTTCGCATAAGAGTTTAGAAAACAAGCTTTAAACTTGGGCATTTCACCAGAAACTGTAACAAAGTATACTAGTGCTTTACATAATTACATTAGACATTCTTCTTTTTGTTTGAGCATACTACTATTGATGCGGCCAATGTGAAGGCCATTCACCTTCAAATCAAGGGCAAGAATGAAAAATTAGACCAACCCTCATAATGGAAAGTTTAAAGGAAAAGGCAAGGGAAAGACAAGAAGGCAGCTACAACCAAGAAAGAAGAAGGAGCATAGCCATCTTGCACACATTTCAACAAGGAAGGCCATGGTGATGAACATTGTTGGAAATTTCATCCAGAGTTGAAGCCAAAGATATATGGTGGAAAGGGCAAGCAAAATACGGTGCAAACCGTGAAATAGGAACTTGGATCCCATTTTGGTGATGAGACATAGATCACAACAATGGGAATACAAGGTAACCTTTCACTTCATGCTAATAAAAATTCTAAATTACATGCAAGTACAAGTTCTTCAAGCAATTCTCTTGTTAATGAAAAAAATATGACTGAATTGTTCCACATTAGAGTTGTGATGAAAAATACTAAAGTGGAAACCTTGTTTGATCTGGGCTTACAAGTAAACTTGATTTCTAAATCCTTGGTTAATAAACTAGGGTTGGAGACCAAGCCTCATCCGAAACCCTACCCTCTTGGTTGGGTGTGTGACAAAGCCAAATTGCATGTAACCAAACAGTGTAGGGCTAGATTTTTGAATGCATCTAAACTAGTAGATGAAGTTGACCTTGATGTTGTACCTTTGATATATATGGAATTGTATTGGGGAGTCCATATTTGTATGATAGGAAATTATTTTTCTTTCGCCATGAAAACAAGTATCATCTTACAAAATATGAGGCGGAATACATTGTTAGAGCTCATTGTGGCAAGACCAGTGCCAATATTGTAAGTGTAGGTTAGATGAAGAGATTGATCAATTCCAACAAAGGGTAAATGCTTATGGTGGTGATAGAAAAAGATGCAGAGGAATCTGAAGCTTTCCAAGGTTGTGATCCTACTCATAAAAAAATATTGTATGAAATTGTTTCTAACTATAATGGGATTTTTAGGAACCAAGTGGGTTTCCTCCAAAGCGCGAGATCCAACATGAAATTCACTTTCATTAGGATGATCCTTTACAAATATTGGTATGTAAAAGTTGTCAGCCATTGAGATGGGGGAGATAAAGAAACAAGTGCAGGAGTTGCTGAACCAAGGGGTCATAAGATCAAGTTATTATCCATCCAGCTTACCCATTGTCTTGGTTCCAAAGAAGGATGACACATGGAGGATGTGCACGGACTATAGGGCACTCAACAAAATAACAGTGAAGAATTAGTGCCCTCTCCATCGCGTTGAGGATTTATTAGAGCAATTGAAAAATGTTGTATATTTCACAAAATTGAACTTGCACAGTGGCTATCACCAGGCCAGGATTGCAGAACAAGATGTATGGAAGACTACATTAAAAAAAAAAATGGGTTGTTTGAATTGCTGGTGATGCCATTCAGATTATGCAATGCTCCAACCACATTCATGAGGGTGTTGAATAACATTTTCACACATTTTCTTGATGATTTTGTACTTGTATATCTTGATGACATTTTTTTTTTCTCAGTAGAACATGGGAAAATCATCTGAGTCGCATTAAAATGGTGCTTGATGTTTTTCAAAAAGAAAATTGTATTTCAAAATGTATAAGTGTGAATTTGGTAAGAACTCTTTGGTTTACTTGGGTCACATTGTTGGAGGTGGAAAATTAAAAATAGATCCCTCTAAGGTTGATGTGATTGTGAAGTGGCTTAAACCCACCAATGTTATAGAGGTTCATAGCTTTTTGGGTGCAGTACAATACTGGAGAAGATTAATTTCCAAATTCTCCGTCATTACATCCCTCTTGCATGCATTGACAAGTGTGAATAAAACCTTTTAGTGGGGAGGAAATAAGCATACATATTTTGATACACTTAAAGAGAAGATCAGTACCACACCTGTTTTGGCCTTACCCAACCTCCAACATCCTTTTGAGATCAAGACATATTCCAATGGGTACACCATGGCAGTCGTGATGATGCAGCAAAGGAAACCTATATGGTACCATTCAAATACATTATCCCAAGATGTTGTGAACTATCCCACATATAAAAAGGAGTTGCATGCCTTGGTCCAAAGCATGAATAAGTAGAAGAACTATTTTATTGACAATAAGACTATTATTCACACCAATCAACAACCCTTGCAATACATCCAGTCACAAACCAATCTTCAACAAGCACATAATTTCAGATGGATGGTATTCCTTCAACAATTTCAAATGGCAATAAAATACAAGAAGGGTACTAGAAACAAAGTGGAAAATATTCTCTCTTGCCCTCCTATTTATGCATATATTATTTTGCAAAATTCTTCTTTGTATGTTGAAATTTATGCTGAAAAATATGTTTATGATGAATATTTTAAGGATATTTATGCAAATATGAATCATGGATCATAGGTAGAAAATTACCATTTGCAGGGAAAATTGTTGTACCATCTTGGAAAACTTTATATCCCCACCAATGAATGAATACATGTAATCAGAGAGGCACATTCCTCTCTTGTGTCAGGTAATTTTGGTGTAGGGAAAAATTTGTTTCATTTGCAAAGATTTTGTTACTGGCCCCACATGAAAAACATTGTGACTTGATATGTAAAGGGATGTGTGTTATGTTCAGTTTGCGTTCCCACTATTATAAAATTGGGGCTCTACACACCGCTCCCTATTCCGAGTCATCCATGGGAAAGTGTGTCAATGGATTTTGTTGGCTGTTTACCTTTGTCTAGGATAGGTCATGTATATTTGCATGTCGTTGTGGATTGATTTAGAAAAATATGTGTATTACTGCCTTGCCAAAAAGCAGATCAATTTTCGAGAAGAATGGTCATCTCTTCTTCCAATTTTTATGGGTCCACTTTGGATTGCCCACATCCATTGTGTTTGATCGAGACTCTATTTTCCTAGGATAGTTCTGGAAAATTTTGTGGAGAATGATGGACACTACTTATATGAGGAGGAGAACAACATTTTGTGGAGAATGATGGAAAACAAAGTTTTTCAACTGCATAATGATACATTTACTCCGGGGCTATTGTGGAAATCATCTCAAGTTGTGGGATAAATAACTTCCTTATGTACAACATGCATACAATAGGGTAGCACATTCATCCACTTAGAGCTCACCATTCGAGACATGCTTTGGGTATTTTCCAAAGGATCCCTTAGACATGGAATTTGGGAGAGATGAGAATTCTAGTGAGAAATATGACAAGGACAAAGAAAAAAATTTCATTTAGCGAATTCATATGATTCACTAGGAAATGCAAGAGATTTTGAAGAAAATTCAAGCTCAATACAAAGCTCTACATGAAAAAAAATTGTTTGATCACAAATTCAAGGTTGGAGACAGGGTGTGGCTCCACATCAGCAAAGACAGAATGAAAGGGGAAGGAAAGAAGTTGAGACCAATCTGATATGGCCCATTCACCATATTAGAGAATATTGGAGATATTGATTTTCGTCTCGACTTGCCAACATACATGCAGATGTACTCAGTGGTGAACATTGAAAAATTGAAGCTTTATGATCTTCCTTTGATCATGGATTCCAAAGAGGTTGGACAAGTTCCTACAATGGATGATTTTTCACTTGAATAATTAGAAAAGCTACTTGAATATATCATTCTTGACAGGAAAACTAGGACTTCACGACGGGGAGACATGGAGTACCTTTGTATTGATTTCAAGGGAATGCATCCAGGTAAGGCCCGTTAGATTGAAAATGAGAAAGTGAGGGATAAATTCCCTCACTTTCCAATTGAATGATAAATATTTTGGTGGCCCAAAAGCTCATTAGTGGGGAGGAATGATCCAAGAGGATCCTAGAAGGTCAAATTTTCAAAAAACTTGAAACGTACGAAACTAGTCTTAAATCGAAGACACAAACAAAACCTCAATCAGAAATCATATGAAGAAGTTATGGCCCACTGAAGTTTTTTGGAAACAACTAAATTTTTTCAGGTAGGGCCGACAATGACACTTGACATGTTGATGCCAGCAAGGTGACGTGGCTGTATAGTCGAAGGAGAGCCAATCACAGAGTAACATGTGTTAGCTGACGTCAACAACCCAGTCAGCCGCATAGTCAATCATACAGGCCAATCTGGACGTGTCACGTGTCAACCGAGTCAACATGCCAAACTTCGCTAAGGAGGCGACAATTTGGACCGGACCAGTTCGGTGGCCAACGAAAGTGAATTTTTTTCCTAATTAAAATGCCCATTGAACCCTAAAATATCGGTGGGAAAATTGAATGTTATTTTTTAAAATAATGTTATTTTAAAAATTAGCCAGCAACCGACCGATGGGAAATCACCTCGCTGACTGGCTGGTCATCGGGCGACGTTATTATAAATATAATACATTGTAAACAGTCGACGATGAGATTCAAACCTTCCTGGTAGTTTCAACGGTCGGTCCATTGACGACAATAATGGATATCAACCAACCAACGTTAAACATAAAAATAATGTGCTGAAAAAATAGGTCGGGTGAGGTGTCAAGCCCGTGAGCTCCGATTGTCGAACAACCCCAAAATTGGCCGAGTCACTAATAGACCACTAAGTGGTTGTTACAAACAATTCCTCCCACATAATATAAAAACTCATTTATCTGTCGAGCGGGAGGGGGAGCAAGCCCGCTGAGTCGGAGCCGAAACCATGCGCCCTTGGGCATGGATTTCAAGACTTGTATAGTGAGAATATTTTAAGGAATATTCCTTGGGAATATTCTAGGGAATGTTTTTAAGGAATCTTTAGATTCCGTAGAGACTCATAATTCACCAGAGTAGGAATAGGCTGAGTTTATACTCGTTTTACTTGGTTTTCCACAATGAATGTAGTGGTTAAGTTAGATTCGTCATCTCGGTAGCTGAAATCCAATCAACCCATGGGAAGGAATATTTTAGGGTTTTTTTGAGATTCTTGGGGCTCCAAATTTTGACCGAACTAGAACAGGGCTGAATTTCACGATTTTTCGCCAGAAATCTAACCGTGCAATCTGTTTTTTCAGTCGAGGTCTACATTTCAAGCCATCCCAATAAGTGAAGGTATAAGGTGTCATTTTGTAATTTCTTGTAATTTGATTTCACTGGCAATTAATGAAATATGCCTCCCCACATTGAGCAGGGCCCGAAGATGTAGCCCACAATGGGTGAACTCCATTATCAAATTTTCTTGTGCCTTTGATCTCATAGTTGAATTTGATTTCCACTTCTTTTATGTGTTTATGTTACTTGGTTACATGCTCTTTGAAATGAATTTCTCTATGCATCCTTCAAGTAAAAGATCTGTATCACCCGATCACTCCAACCATTACCCCAACTCAAAGTTTATACTTAGGGTATTTGTTAACCCACATGCCCCCAATCACCTAAGTCTAATACCAAAATTCACCATCAATTTACCAGGGGTACACATGCCTTACCATGTGTTACATCAGTATGCCCATTTACATGCAATAAAATTTCAACTCCATTAATATTTGTTTTATTGATTTGAAATTTATGTTGCCATCCTCTTGCCTTAATAAAATCATGCTCCCCTCTCCAAAACTAACTTCCATGACTGCATTTGACCAATGAAACCATTATTTCATTGAAGTATTCTATTAAACAATTTGTATGAAACCATCACCTATGGTTCTCTCTATGGGATTGCACAACACAACCAATGTCCTAGTTGTTTCCATACACACCAATCCTCATATTTCTATTTTCCATGTGAACTTGCATATAATGACCAACCTCACAAAATTTCCTTCCTCGTGCATTATGCAGACCTTTAACAACAACACTGATGATAAGTGAACTCTGTGTTCCTTTGCATGACTTTGCAGAAAAACACCGACAACATCTTTGATAGAATCACAACCACTTTAGAATCGAAAAGCACCATGGTCACTAGAGCCAAACTTGCATCTATCTCATTGGAAAGCACCATACTTAGATTTAACTCACATGGCCGATTATCCAACCTAGTTGTGACTAACACCTCAGCCACTACAAGTTGCATTCCATCATTCGTCATGGCTCTCACATTCAACCGTCCCATATTGTAGGAGTATCTCTCTTTCTATGCCTACAAATAATATGCATCACCACACCGACCTTTTACATAACCAGATATATGTAATAGACAATTCTCCATTGAGGAGGTTCCTAGTGTGCATCATGTGTGTTTCCATGACACGATTACTGTAACAACCCCTAGTTTATTTTATATGTAAATAAAATAAGATCAAGGTCACAGGACACATATTCCAAGCTTAATGTTGTGAAAAACATAATGATGGGTATCACTGGTGATTAATTAATGACTATGGAAATTGGAAAGGAAAACGCAAAGTGGCATTATATTTATGAAACAAAGGAAAATAGGAAAAAGGAAGGTGAAGAGACATAAATTTTCATGAGGGAAATTTAAGGAAAAATGAAGAAAATAGAGGCCTCAAAGATAAAAATTTTTCTAAGGATAAATTCGCAACTTTTTTCAGTTTATATTTCTGCTTGTTTAGCTTTTTTTGGTTAATATTTTATCAGTTTAGTCAAGGAGATCTCTTCTATTCTCTCATTATCTCATATACTTGCACACTTAGAGTATTCTTGGAGCAATTTGATTACATTGGATTTGGAGAAAGAAGGAAAATGAAAGAAGGAAAACACAACAGAATAGTTGTATCAATAACTATATTTGGATTTATTTGCAGGTAACATGTTGAATGTGTGATTTCCTTGCTGATTTTTGGATGCATGGTACATGCATGAAATTTTTTGGTTATATGTTGTCATTGGCATCGATATTTGTATGGATTGATAGTGGTTTTAGCCTTGCCTTGACATTTCCTGGATAGCCATGGTGTTGTGGGTTTTCCACTGTTTGTTTTTTCTGATTGGTACCGAGGTTCCTTATGGCTGTGGGTTGGGAAAAATGATCTATAAGCCTTGGAACAAATTGGGTTGAGTTACTAGTCCTAGATCCTAGGTTGAGACAAATTCTCTAGATCCCTTAGTGGAGTTACTAGTCCCCGAAGCTAGGTTGGAAAAACTCTATAGAGCCTTGAAAGGATATGGGTTGAGTTATTATTTCTTGGATCCCTAGACAACTTAGGTAGAGACCGATCTAGTTGGTTTCAATGATGTCTGACCATGAAGGTGGAATCACTGTGGTTAAGGGTTGAGGTGGTTTGGACTATGGAAGCCCTGGTTTGGTTTTTTTTTGGTTTAATTTATGATATCCCACATTCATGCTTGGAATATGGCGTGGCGGTGATTGGCTAAAAGAGAGATTTGGTTTAGCCCAATATATGGTTGGGTGGTACGTGGAAGTCCCTGACTTGGTTGGTATTTTCACATGTTAACATGAGACATTTTACTATTGTGATATATGAGTATTTGTAGTGATTATATTGGTGAAATTATGGTTGAGTTTCCATGGTTTCCATGCTGGTTATTTTATGCCTATATGCTAGTTATATGATGAGTATTATATATGGCTCTTGTCATGAAACATTTAGTTATTGATTGGTTGATGAATATATGGACTAATAAGCATTATTGCAACTATGTAGAGAGGGAATAAATCCTTCTTGGTGATTCTAAAATTATTCTCAGGCTATTATGATTGGATATGCATTCATAGCCTGTAGCTTACATGTTTTCCATGTGTTTGACGAAAATTATAATGTGTTCTAGGCAATCTAGGTAAATTTCTTGATTCGAGTTTGAATGTTTAGCCTTGTCCTCATGTCAATAATGATTTTGGAAAGTCTTAGGTAGTGGTTTTAGGTTGGCCTGGAATTGAGTCTCAGATCTTGGGATCACACCCTCTTAACTAGGCATGTTGGATCACAATCACATGGAGGCAGTGTTGTGCATGTAGTTGGAGGCCTATAATCACACCTAGGCCATGTTGTGCATGTAGTTGGGGGTCTAGTTCAGTGAAAAAGAGCCATATCTTAGGGTTTTCTCACCTGGGGTATTCCTTTGGCCCCTAAGTGTCCTGTAGCCTTGAGGAATGTTGTGAGTTATCAATTTGTGGTTAGTTTGTAGGCCCCACTTCCTTAATTGGAGCTTGGAGGTCGATTCATGTCATAGTAACTCTTAATATCATGTTTACCTTGGCAGACTGGTGAAATTGGGCAGATGTGGGAGGGGGTGGTTATGGTATGAGAGAAAGTTTTAATTCTATTTCGGTGATATCTAATACCACAAGGTGGTATCCGATCTTCCGGGTTTAAACACTTGGATTGGATGTGAGGGATGTGATTTTTACGCATGCATGTTAGTTGTCGATGTGATTGTTATGCTTGCATTGTGATAGTCATTGGCGTTGTTTTTTGTCATCATGATGTTTATGTTGAGATGATTGATATGTTTATTTAATTATATATACATATGTTGTGATAATCTAAATTGACTGTGAAGACGAGATAACCTCCTGTGATTTTCATTGAGGTATGTTAGATTATGTTTATATTTGGTTGTCTGGCATGGTTTGTTTGCAGGAAGTAGAATATCAAAAATGAAAAATAAAATGGTGGATTACAGTTCATGTGACTCCCCTTATAGATCAGCTAAATAGCAAGGAGATGAGTACTTTTCTAACATAGTAGATACCTTGAGAAGTTTAAAGGTAGAGAAAGTAATTTGTAAGGTGGATAATAACATGATCATTTAGTCATAGGAAAGACTTTCCAGAGAACAAGAAAAAAAAGTAGAGGTCAATGCAGTGATCCTTCAAAGTTTATCAAATTTGTAGAGATAGGGACAACCACGAATCAATTATGGATAGGAGTAAAGGACTAATGGGGAACAGTAGCAAGTCTCATTGAGGACACAAGTCGAATAAGGATGACATAGTCATAGGTGGTAGATGGATGGATACACTTGATAATAGAGGTAGTGGTTATGGGTTCTATTCTAGTTCTGGATCAAAGAAACAACATGGCCATCATCATTATCATCATTACAAGAGGAGTGAGAAATTAGTATTTTCATTACCCACTAGCAACGTCGTACAAGAAATTCACTGCAGTTGACAAAGGACATGAATTTAAGTTTGAGGAGCAGAATAAGGGTGATGACAAGAAGCCTTTGTAGTGTTGGATTGATGGAAATGATCATTGCAGGAGAGATTATCCACAGGACCAGGGTGGAAAACCTCAGATTTACAGTGCTTAGGAGGCACAAATAGTTGGGGATATTGGACAAAGTATTCCTCGGATTTATGCAACATTGGATAATGGGTAGTATGATCATCAGGGATTTATTATCAATATGGAAGGTAAGATTTGTGATCAAGTTGTTTCTATTTTGATTGAAATTGGATCTAGCTATAGTTATATCAATCTTGACCTGGTGGATAAGTGTTGCTTGAATAAAGAAGTGCATGCAGAGTCTTGGTTGGTGCATTTGGCTACATGTACGAAGAAAAGAGTTCATCATTGGGTGAGATCTTGTGCATTTGAAATTAACGATAATGTTCTTCCATTGGGACCATACAATATGTTGTTGGGTATGGATTTGTTGTATATTACCAGGACCAAGGTAGATTTATATGATAAGGATATTTAGTGCTTGGATGGTGATGGAGAGAAGAAAATATTATAGGGTAAGAAGGATCATACGTTAGTGAGAATGGTTAAAACTATGTAGGAAAAACACAGTAGTAGGTAGGGATGTGTATTTTTTCTCGTTCATATTTCTAGTGAAAAAAAAAGGACGTTGAGTATGCTAAAGTCTTGAATAAGTATATGGTTTTATAGCAGTTTTAGGATGTATTTCTAGTTGATATTTCAAAGTTACTGCCTTGTAGGGAAGTGGAATTTTATATTGAGTTGATGCTAGGAGAAACATTAGCATCAAAATCACCGAACAAGATGAGCACTATGGAGTTGATGGAATTGAAGTTGAAGCTTAAGTAAATGCTTGATAAGGGATGCAAAAGGCGAAGTTTGTCACCTTGGGGTGCACTAGTATTGTTGGTGAAGAAGAATGATAATACTCTCAGGTTGGGAATTGATTACAGGATGTTGAACAAGGTGATTATCAAGAACAAGTATCCTTTGTTGCAAATTGATGATTTGTTTTATCAGTTGAAGGGAGTAATACTGTTCTCGAAGATTGACTTGAGATCGAGATATTATCAAGGACACATAAAAGAAGAGGACATCTAAAAAACCACATTCCGTACTAGGTATGGAAATTTTGAGTTTGTATTAGTTCCTTTTGGTCTTACTAATTCTCCAACTACTTTCATGTGTTTGGTGAATAGTGTGTTGCATCCTTATCTAGACAATTTTGTGATAGTATTCATTGATGACATATTGATATACTCTAAGAATGAGGAAAAGCACGCAAAAATCTAGCAACAGTGTTAAGATTATTGAGAGAGCATCAGTTGTATGCCAAACTTAGTAAGTGCAGTTTATTTCAGACAAAAATTGATTACTTGGGACATGTTGTTTCCAAGGAAGGTATAGCAGTGGACTCGGAAAAGATCATAACTATCATGGACTGGGAAAATCCTAGGAATGTGGATGAGGTCAGATCATTCATGGGATTAGAAGGTTATTATAGGAGGTTCATCAGGAACTTCTCGCGGATTTCCTATCCTATTACATCTTTGCAGCGAAAAGGAAAGAAGTTTGAATGGATCGAGGATGTGCAACTAATTTTGAGTAGTTAAAGAATTTTCTTACAAATGATCCAATTTTAAAGATTGTAGATCCATAGAAAGAGTTTGTGGTATGTATAGATGCTTGCGAGAGAGGAATTTTTGGAGTCCTAATGCAAGAAGGACATGTGATATTCTATGAGTCAAGGAAGTTTAATGAGCACGAACAGAGTTATGTGACTCACGATATTGAGTAGGAAGCTATCATTCATGCATTGGAGATGTGGAGACATTATCTTCTTGACAAGAGGTTCATCTTGATGAGAGATCACAGTGGGATGAGGTACTTATTTGATCAACCTAATTTGAATTCCAGACAAGCTATATGGTTGGCTACTCTCAGTGAGTTTGACCTCGAGATCAGGTGGATAAAGGGAAATGAGAACAAGGTTGCAAATGCTCTTATCTAGAGAGTGTAGGTGAATCGCATTGAAAAAGTGAGTTATTATGGGACATACTTGATGGTTGTATCTCGTAGGCATGTCAATATGATGGCATGTCCTAGTAGTTGAGGCACATGTTACAACAAAAGGGTGAAGGTGAACATGATAAGAAGTATCATCTCACAGTAGATGACTTGGTCAGATTCAAGAACACGATTTATGTACGAGATGACAGTAATCTCAAGAAGATTGTCTTGAGGGAGTTTCATGTTAAGTCGTATTTAGGTCATTTGGGATATTAGAAGACACTGACAGTAGTTAAGAATTTCTATCATTGGACAAACTTAAAGAAAGAGGTGGTTGATTTTGTTGCGATATGTTTGGACTATCAATAGGTAAAAGTAGAGTGTAAGCATATGAGTGGTTTATTACAACCGATTCTGATTGCACGGTGGAAATGAGAGGCCATTTCCATTGAATTAATTACATGTTTTTTGAGGAAATCAAAAGAACATGATTTCATTATGGTTGTGGTTGACAGGTTAAGTAAGACAACTCACTTCATTGCAGTTAAGTCTACGAATTCAACTAGTGAGGTAGCTCAAATTTTCATCAGGGAGATAATGAGACTGCATGGTGTTCCTAAGAAGATTGTATTTGATAGACATGCCAAGTTCATTTCTAGGTTTTGGAAAGAGTTGTTTGCAGGTTTGGGAACAAAGTTAGCTTTTAGTACAAATTATCATCCACAAACAAATAGACAGAGAGGCTCTATAGGATTCTTGAGTATACGTTGAGGATTTAAGTTATGCATCAAAAAAATAAGTGGGAAGAGTACCTTCCACTCATAGAGTTTGCATATCATAACTTGTATCAGGAGTCCTTGAAAATGAGTCCATTTGAGGCACTTTATGGGAAGAGTTGTGATACTCCTATCAGCTGGAGTGATCTAGTGAACATGGAACTGATTGGAATGAATATGCTGGCAGAGATGGAACATGAAATGCAGGTTATTAAGATAAATTTGAAGAAAACAAAAGACATGAAGAAGAGTTATGAAGATCAACACATGGTATTTAAGGAGTTTTAGGTTGGGGAACATGTGTACTTGTGCATCAAGCCCAAGAGGAACTCCTTGATGATTGGGTCATGTGCGAAGATGGAACCTCGGTATCATGAGCCTTTCAAGATGCTTGAGAGGATTGGACCAATGGCCTGCCAACTTTCACTACCTTCGAAAATGAAAGTGCATGATGTTTACCATGTTTCATTTCTTAAGAAGTATGTCTAGGATGTTGATCATGTGATTGAATACTCTATATTGTAGGTGGAACCATAAGAATAATTATATCTAGAACCACAATACATATTGGAACGAAAACAACTCATGCTACGGAACCGAACAATTGAGATAGTTAAAGTGCAGTGGAAGCACTTTGGGCCTGATGAATCTACATGGGAGATGGAAGATCATATGAGTGTTATGTATCCTTCATTATTTTTTGGTTCGAGAAAATTATTTCTTGGTATATTTACATGTATATATGGATGTTGTTATAGATACCATAATGAGTTGTGCTATAAAGCTACAATAAATGATATAATGGCCATGTTTTTCATGTTGGTCATTTTTTTTAGTGGGTTTTCATTGTAAATACTGCATCGAGCTATGTTATAAATCTCCATGGGAAATATGTGTTTGTTTTTCAGTGGTTTGCTGGTCATAGGTATCATTGAACACTGAGGACGATGTTCCACCAAGGGGTATGGGTTTGTAACAACCCTTGGTTGATTTTATATGTAAATAAAATAATACCAAGGTCATGGGACACATATTCCAATTTTAATTTTAGGAAAAACATAGTGATGGTTATCAATGGTGATTAATTAGTAACTATGGAAATTGGAAAAGGCATTGGCAAAGGCAAAGTGACATCAATCAAAATTTTATTTATGAAACAAAGGAAAATAGGAGAATAGGAAGGTGAAGAGACACATATTTGCATGACAGGTAAAGTGAAGGGAAAATAAATAAAACAAAGCCCTCAATGATAAAAAGGCTTATGAGGATCAGTTCACATGTATTGTCAATTGTCCTTTTTGCTGGTTTAAGTATTGCTGGTTAATCTTTCATTAGTTTAGTGTATGAGCTCTCCTCCATTCTCTCATTTTCTCATACTCTTGCAGACTTAGAGTATTCTTGGAGAATTCTTGGGGAAATTTAGCATACATTGGATTTGGAGAAATAAGGCAAAGGAAGGCAGGAAAGTGCAAGGGAACAATTAGATAACCAAATATAGTTGGATTGCTTTGCAGGTAACAAGTTGCATGTGTGATTTCCTTGATGATTTCTGGATGCATGGTATATGCACGAAATTTTTTGGTTATCTGTTTTCATTGACATGGATATTTTCCTAGATTTACAATGGTTTTATCCTTGCCTTTCCATTTCCTGGATAACTATGGTTTTGTGGGTTTTCCACTTGTTGTTTTTCTGATTGGTTCTCAGTTTCCTTATGGTTATGGGTTGGAGAAAATGCTCTGTAATCCCTAGATAAACTTGGGATAAGTTACTAGTCCTGGAGCCTAGGTTGGGAAAAACGATCTAGAGCCCTTGGTGGGTTGAGTTACTAGTTCTTAGAGCTAGGTTGGATACACTGTATGGCGTCTTGGAAGGTTGTGGGTTGATTTATTAGTTCTTGGAGATCTAGAAAAATTAGGTAGAGACCGATTTGGTTGGTATTAGTGATGTCCAACCGTGAATATGGAATCACTGTGGTTTAGGGTTGATGTGGTTTATCATCTAGAAGCCCCGGTTTGGATTTGTTTTGGTTTAATACATGACATACCATATTCATGCTTGGAATATGGCACAGGGGTGATTGGATGAAAGAGAGATTTGGTTAAGTCCAATCTATGGTTGGGTGGTATGTGGAAGTCCCTGACTTGGTTGGTATTTTCACATGTTAATATGAGACATTTTCTGGTTATATGTTGGTTATATGATGAGTATTATCTATGGATCTTATCATGAATCGTTTAGTTATTTATTGGTTGATGAATGTATGGAATAATAAGCATTGTTGCAGCTATGTGGAGAGGGAATAGAGATTTCTTGGTGATTCTCAAATGAATCTCTAACTATTATGATCAGATATGCATTCATGACATGTAGCTTACATGTTTGTAATGTGTTTGAAGAAATGTCTAGTGTGTTTTATGAATTATAGGTCAAGTTATTGATTCAAGTTTTAAGTTCTGGGAATTTTTGGGAAGTGGTCTGGAGTATGGCCTAGAAGTGTGCCTCATATCTCGGGACCACACCCTTTGAACTAGGAAATTTGGGTCACAATCGCATGGAGGTAGTGTTGTGCATGCAGTTGGAGGCCTATAACCGCACCCAAGCCTTGTCATGCATGAAACTAGTGTCTAGGTCAGTGAAAAATATCCCCAAATCATGGTTTGGTCACCTCACCTTCAAATCATCATCCTTAGCCAACTAGTTTTGATCAAGACAATAGATAGCACCATTGATAACCTCCTTGATCTTGGTTTTTTTTGTCGAATCCAATTTACCTACGAACTTCTCGTTTCCTTTACCACTAAGAATGGTGGCCTGTACTATTATTCCATATGAAATGGATTCATCTAGGCTAATACTCATACATAGTTCTCCTCCCATAGCCTACACCGCTGCAAGAACCAACTCTGAAGCCCGCTGTCACAACCTTGTCACTATGGCTCATAACATCATATAGCTCACAACCATGGCTCTCAACATCATAAAACTCTATGATAAAATAAACTAGAAATGTTGACTTGCAAGATTATTTATTCATCAAGCCATATAAACCCTTGGAAATAGAGGCATCCCCTTAAAGCCAAATCTTGGCTCTCATACCAAATGTAGAAATTTTACTGAGAGAAAAAAATTTATTTAGAGGAAAAATTAAAATTACTAACGACAACAAAACTCAAACATGCAAACATAACACCATGTTTACCCTGGGAAAACTCTAACTCTGGGGAAAATCTAGTTAACAAAATTCCATTAGTACTTTGGCCAAAACCTATCCGAGTTGGCAAAGTGAGCCATCACCAATCACCTCCCTATCCCATTACAACATAGTTCCTCCTATCCTTTTAAAGGCCCCATTACATGAATTCCACTTGCATAAAACCATGGAAAACCAAAAATCATGAGCCAAAAACCACTATTGTTGACCTAGTTAACTTTGATTCTTTCCCCAAGTCAATTTTACTTAACATCTCTAAGCTCTTCAATTTGGCAGTGAAGCAAGTATCCCTATTCCTAGGGAACAAAGCCTTATTTCATTTATATTTAAGAGTGGATATAAAAACATTCCCTCTAATTATAGGACCATTATGATTAACCACATTTTAAAAATATGTATGGACTTATTTTGGAAAAAAAGATTAGCTTTTGGATTGAAAGTCATGGTAAAAGGGATAAAGTGAAAGCTAGGTTTAGGAGACATCACTCAACTGTGGACCATCTTGTTACTCTTAGGATCATTATAGAGGAATTTTGTAACAATAAAATTGATCTCTTCTATCGTTTTTTTGACTTTAGAAAAACTTTTGACACTATCCTATGGAAAAGATATTGAAGAGGCTAAAAGAAATAATGGTTCCTCTCTAGTTGAGGGTTGTTGTGAGTATGACATATGTGAATGTTATTTCCAAGCTTAGGACCATCGAGGGTTGGTCAGAAGAGATGAAATTCAATATCAGAGTCAAGAAAGGGCGTCCCTTATCAAGTCTACCCTTTTTGACATATACATTGATATGCTAGAAGAGTGTTCAGATGATGCAGGGTGTGATGACCCCACACTTACTAGTATGGTCTCACAACTCTTCTCCTTTATGCCAACGATATTATTGTTTTGGCAAGGAGCCATGAAGATCTTGATAAGAAACTAAGAATCCTCCAAGATTTCCTCAAGATGGGTACTGTATCAATATTGGCAAGACTAAAGTCATGATAGTTAAATCCAAAAATATCACATATGATAATTTCATTAATGATAATAACTACTTGGAGAATGTTCCTTCATACAAATATCTAGGAATCAACATCCATCATCAACTTAATTGGAATTATAACATCGAGAAAATGATAAATGGAGGATGGAAAAATTGTTATGAGATTGAAAACAAATGTAAGTCGACCGACCTTTGGATTTGGAATAAAAAATAAATCCTCTTTGATACTCTTGTCACCTCTATTATTTTATATGGATGTGGTGTTTGCGGTCATAGTATATCTAGGGAGTCATGGAAGAATATTGAGTAGATCCAGAATCAATTTATAACCTACAACCTCAAGATTAAAGGAAATACACCCTACTCTATCCTCTTGATTGAAGCTAGCCTTTCCCCCATTAAAATCATGACTATGATTAGGTATCTAATGTATAAGAATAATTTGTTCAACATGAAAACCAAAAGGTTTCTTAAAATTTCTTCTAACTTTAGCTAAAACCCTCACCTTCGAATCAAACGAGGATGTCATAGGGATGCCCATTCTTGACTATACCATTAAAGGAGGATATCATCTTGAAGAATAGGGATAATATTAAATTTTTTTTTTACTTCCTAGTTTATGATAAGTTGTGGGGTGATAAAGAGTTAGAGGGAAAAATGAAACTTAGATATTCTAAGGAGGTGATCAACCCCAATTATGAAAACTAGGATTATCTATATGTCTTGACTAGTGCCAAGAAGAAAATGAACATTGCGAAGATAAAACCTACTTCTCATGAGCTTCAAAGAGGAACTAGGCTTTGATCGATTCCCAAAATGCCATGGAATGAAAAAGTCTATCACTTATGGGATACTAAGAGAGTTGAAGATGAAAAACACTTTCTTTTGGATTGTCCAACTTTTATTCACATCTGCTCTAAATTTCAAAATATTTGTCACACTACCAACATTTTGGACTTGTTAAGTTAGCATAACTACGATAATATTTGAATGCTATTGCTTCTCTAACTTTTTTTTTTAGCATATAAATAAAATTTTTAAAAATCTCAATTAACGTCTTACTTTTCTAAAACTAAAATTGATAAACCATATTAGTCTTAGTGAATATTAATTATCATCATCATTATAATTCTTTGTTATGGAATTAATTATTATTTTAGCATAGTTATGTGTATTATTTGTTAAAAAAAATAAAAAATAAAAAAAAATAAAATAAAAAAATAAATAAGTAAAAAAATAAATATAATAAAATAAAAAATAAAAATAAAGGAATTAATTTAGTTTCAAATTATTTATTGAATTATGTTCAAATAATGTATATTGAATTATTTAATTATTATTATTTTTATTATTATTTTTACTTTTGTCTTTTCCTAATATTTTATTTTTATTTTATTTTATTTCATTTTATTTTTAATTTTTAATTTTTATTTTTATTAATAAAAATAAATGAAGAAATAAAAAAATAAAAAAATAAAAATAAATAAAAGGAATTAATTTAGTTTCAAATTATTTAATGAATATTTAATTATTTAATTATTATTATTATTAATATTTTTATTTTTTACTTTTTTCTTTTCATAATATTTTTATTTTATTTATTTTATTATTTATTTTTAATATTTTTTTTTTGATTTTTTTATTATTAATTTTATTTTTTTCTTAAAATTTTTTTCATTTTTTAATTTTACTGATTTATTGTTTATTTTATTTTATTTTTATTTATTTATTTATTTTTTTGGTCAAACTAGCCATTATTTTATTTATGTTTATTTTTAGTTATTAGTTTTTCATATTTTATTTTTTATTTTATTTTATTTATAGTTTTATTTTGTTATTGTTATTTTTATTTTTATGGTCAAACTAGCCAATATTGAACAACGGTTATTTGGAGCTTCTTTTTCTATTTCGTATCTTGTCCTGATGATGAACCACACTGGCTGGTTCTAAACGCGTTGACAAAAATTTCTCCATTATGATTTTTACCGAAAGATTTGATACTAAATTTATAATATCTTTTTATTTAAATAGCATTGATAGTTAAAATAACTGATTGCAAATTTAGCCAAACTTAAAACTGATAGCATACTTGAAACATAGTTTCACTATCCACCAAGTTGTATCCCATTCACAAGCCATTGTAAATATATCTAGGCTAAATAAAATACTCTAAACTTCTGTAATAATATTAAATGTGTTTTATTGATTTAAAAAGTTTAATTTTATGATTCTTTCAAAATAATTTTGATAAATTAATTAATTAAAATTGTTTATATTTGATTTTGATTAAATTTTTAACAAAATACAATAAATATTATTATTTTAAATTAATGTAAAATTTTATTTATATTTTGTAATTAAATTAATTTATGAAGTTCTATTATAATTTAAAATTTTAATATATTTATAGGGTTTTTTTTGATGGTTTAATTTTTTAATATATTTATAGGTTTTTTTTGTTAGTTTAATTTTTGGATTTGAACATTAATTTTTTTTATTTTTTTATTATTAACGAAAACCTTCTTATTTCAACTTAAGTGAATGAAAATAAGTTGACTTTATTTTTTGATTAAATTTTTTTTTCTTATTACTTGTTATTTCAACTTAGGTGAATAAAAATAAATTGATTTTATTTTATTTATTAACGAAAAACCTTTTATTTCAACTTAGATGAATGAAAATGGCGTAGTCTAATTATGCTACGAATTGGCTTTGCCGACGACTGTTTTCTTATGTTCTTCGGCAGCACGTTGAATCGTTTGCGGGGCCCCTCTATTGCCGTTGTCTCCGTTTTCATTCCGTCTCCGTTGCCGTGTAGCTACGTCGTCTCTCGGTCTCTCCACTTCATCAATGCATGCTTCGCAAACTCGGGGTGCAGAAAATTTTAAAAATCAAATTCTGTTGAATCTTGTTCTGTTTTTTCCTTTTTATTTGATGTCAAGCACGAACCTTCTTGTGAGGTTTTTGAAGTGCTCAGACGTCAGGCATGGATATCATCTTTGTCTGATCTTTCTTGCAATTTTCTAGTGATTTACAATTCTGGAACCGCCAAAAATGAAAATCTCTCATTCACCTCCCTACAGAAAGAAAATCCGATTAACAAATTTCTCACATCATGTGAGCAGAATGGAATTTTAGATGAGGGTTTAAGGAATTTGCAAGCATGCGTAGAAATTATTTAAGAATGTTTCTCTGCATCTAAATTTTGCATAGTATAATAGTTAAGAATCTCAAACATAGTTCTTTGGGAATCGTTTCAGTTCAGCTGTTAAAAAAACAAAATGTAAAAACATTAAAATTTCAATAAAGACTATCCATACGTACTGGATAGTTAAGTTCCTTCTTGCAAAGGCTATATAGATTTTTCCCCCTGGCCAGGCTCAGAAAGACTCAACAAAGATAGAACTCCACCTTCTGGACATGCTACATGATATGCAGAACCAGCTGCAACATATTAAGATCACCCAGTATCAGGCAACTGATTGCATTAGCAGACTTGATGATCGAGTAGGCCGTATGGAAAAGAAACTCCAGTAACTACAGCAAGTTGATATGCCAGGGTCTACAGTGAAAGACCCAGCTCCAGTCTCTTCTTCAGATGGCTAGTGATTCCTTTTATAATGTTGTTTTAAGAAATTTGCAGTTTTGAATGAACTTATTTTCTATTATCAGTATGTAGATAAGTATGCACTAGAACAGATAGCTCATGAAGGTTATAGATGGATGAAATTATTTCAATTTTGGTTTGCTTTTCATGCACTCAGATGGCCAACAGACTTGGTTTCCTACGGGCAGGTTGAGGCCACAGACTAAATTTATAATTTTGTAATCTGCTTTGCAAATATAAATAGAAAATAGTGAGGCCCTACTATATTTACAAAAAAAATAAAAATAAATTCAATAAAGACGCGCCTGAAAGTTTGGAAAATAATCTCTATTTGAATGACAATGCACAAGGCTAAAAGGACCGTGATGAAAAGTTATGCAAGAAGTGCACACAGAACGAGAATCGATGGAAAATTATTATCGATCATATAAGATTGAAGCGAGCAACTGACAATTTTTGCTACAAATACACTTTTTGCACAGATATTTATTTTCTTTAAATCAACGATTCATTTTCTTTGCAGTTCAACTGAAATTTAACATGGAAAAGTTTAAGATCTAAGAAAATATCAACAAAAGTAGAAAAAAATTTACGCACAAATTACGTTCCACTGAAGCATTTGATAAAGTTGGATGGTTACTGTACTTTTTAAAACCTCTTTTACTCCATTCTGTTTTCCTGCCTTACATCAATACTGCTCATGCATAATACAAAATAATATAAAATGGAAACATTTAAGACATGGATAACCAACAACATACGCCTAATATAACTGAAATTAGAAAGAACCACCAAATCTGGAATTCTTTCAGAGAAATAGAGTACTTCTGCCATTTTAGGTCAACGAAACGAAGAAAAATAAAAAATCTTATCGTGCATCAGCTCTAGCTTTTCCTTCTCAGAAACTTTCGTCACTTGAACAAAGGATCTTGATTTATGAAGGCAGACGCTAAGGAGTGTACATATATACTCCATATCTTTTGTTGATTTTCCTACATTTAAAGTTTTTATTTTGAAAAATCCCAATATATTGTAGGACTCGATTTACAGAGGCAAACACTGATCGCTTTAAATTTATACTCTGCATATTTTGCTAAATCTCTAAGGAGGACAGTGTACATCTACTTGGCAGAAACAAATTTTGAAATTGCTTCACATTTAAAGTTATTATTTTCAGAAAATTCTAGACTTCTCATAGTACTAACTCGACTTAAAAGGCAAGCGCTTGCCAAAACAAACGATCACACGATTAAGGTAGGCATAGGATTTAAATGATTCAAAATAGTGTCTTTGGAGGCGAATGATTCTAGTATAACTTTAACAGAAATTTTGGTTTCATTCTTTTAATCAAATTTATAGGTAGAGATCTTAAGGGTCTCTTATTCAAATCAGGTCTCTGAATCGGGTATGGCAACAGTCATGGAGGCCACAACGCATGCATGCAAATTCCTTAAACCCTCATCTAAAATTTCATTCTTCTCAGATGATGTGAGAGATTTGTTAATAGAATTTATTTCTGTAGGGGGATGAATGAGAGATTTTGGTTTTTGGCGGTTTCAGAATTGTAAATCACCAAAAAATTGCGAGAAATATCAGACAAAGATGAGGTCCATGCTTGACGTCTGAGCACTTCAAAAACCTCACAGGAAGGTTTGTGCTTGACGTCAAATAAAATGGAAAAAGCAGAACAAGATTTAGTGGAATTTGATTTTTAAAATTTTCGGTGCCATTGACCGAGTTTGTGAAGCATGCATTGATGAAGCAGAGAGACCGAGAGATGACATAGCTACACGGCGATGAAAATGAAATGAAAATGGAGACAATGACAACAGAGGGGCTCGGTAAACGAATCAACATGTTGCGGGAGAGCATAAGGAAAACGGTCACCGGAAAAGCCAATTCGTAGCATAATTAGACTACGCCGAATGAAAATAAGTTGACTTTATTTTTTTTTAATTTTTTTAAGTGATAGATTAATTCTAAAGAGAATATACGCAGAAAAACATTTATCTAAATAATTTTATCATCTGTTATAGTGTGTTAGATAATTATTCAGATTATATTAAATTTTAATAAATTTATAAAATTTGATGTGGACATTTCCGATAATTCAATAATGATGATTTCGCCCCGTTACAACGGAGATAATTTCGCTTGGTTACAACGGCGATAATTTCATTTTGTTAGAATGACGATGTTTGTTTTTCGATGGTTACAATTTACGTATGAAATTTCTATTAAAACGGTTTTGAATCGATTTAAAAAAAATAGGAGTTTAAAAAAGTAACAGAATGGTCTAGAATTCGGCAGAGATTTTGAAAAAATCTGGTAAAGATTTATCAAAATCTTGTTTACTGTTGTTAAACTTCAGTATTTTGGGTGAACTAAAGGTTTTTTATAGTGCTGAATCCATTTCCACTCTCAAAAATGAATTTCAAACACTGCAACTACCTCATTTTTAAAATTTTACTAAACCAAATTCCAGCAAAAAAACTACCGTCCAGGCTATTATGTACCCTCAGTAGACAACTTAAAAAAAAATACTCTACAGACTCTGCTGGTAGTTTAAAAAAAATATCCAATGGTCATAGCCGTAGACTTTTCCCTAGGTTTGAATTGTGAAGATTTAAACAAATTTCATTCCAAACGAAAAGTTTATTTGAAAAGGATTTAAAGGCTATTCAAAAGGTGTTAACCTATATTAAAGGTATTCAAAAGGTGTTAACCTATTAAAGGTTTTCTTTTAGGTTGGATAGTTTTAAAGAGGGTTGTTTATTAAAATTTGTTTTGCTAAAGCTTATGAGATATTGTGCCTTGCAATATTTTGTGGGAGATTTTAAAATTGACTTATTTTTCTTTTTTTTTAAAAGAGAATTAAATAAAGGAAAAAAAATTCGTGGGAAGTGAGTATAGGATTTTGTAAAGGTTTGTTGCCTAACAATTTTTATTTCTTTTTGGTGAAGATAGTGTATTATAGGGGTGTATATCAAATATCATATTTTTTTTGGGTGATATGGAAGGAAATCTCATGCAATAAGGAAAAAAAATATATTAAAAGAATAAAGATATTAGTTATAGGTCACAAAGTGGGACTGCAACAAATTGAGAAAAGGAATCGAAAAAAATGTACAAGCCCAAATAAAATCCACAATGAAAGATCATCGTATTAATGATAAAATCACTTATTTATACACGTGAAATCTAGGTGCGAGATAGTTGCGTCTCGCTAACTTATCAACTATAAAAAAAAATATGAAACTAATTACATATTGTATAATAACAATCCCGAAGGATTAGTTAACAATCCCCATTTAACCCGAAGAGACATCTAACATGCCAAGTAACATTCTAATCTTTTCACGTCCAAGTGCTTTAGTAAAGATATCTACGATCTGCTCAGAAGTAGGACAATGTGTCAAATGAATAACTTTGGCCTCTAGATATTGTTGAATCAAGTGATATTTGGTGTTAACATGGTTGCCTCAATCATGAAACTTGAGATTCTTGGCCAACTGAATTGTAGAAGAGTTGTCAACGAGTAGTGGAGTTGAAGCCTTTTGTTTCTCCTGCAAGTCTTTAAGTATTTTGCGAAGCCAAATGATTTATTTTGTAGCTTGAGCTGCTGCAACATATTCAGCTTCAATGGTAGAATCAATAGGAACAGATTACTTGCGTTATCTCCAACTGATGGCTACTAATCCAAGAATCATCGAATAACCAGAAGTAGAGACTCCATTCTCCTTATATCCGTCAAAATTAGAATTTGAATAGCCAATAAGATGAAAATATGCAACTAAATTAGAATATTTGATGCCATATGTTAGAGTTCTTTTCAAATACTTGAGCAGTCTTTGGTGCATTCCAATGACCTTCACATGGCTGATGCATGAACCTGGAAAGTATCCCTACAACAAAAGCTATGTCAGGTCTGTAGAAATTTTGAATAACTGATATATTATTCACCGAGATTCTCTTGATCGCACACTATTTTAGCTTCATGCACAATACAAAATCTCTTCTACCATTGATCATTAATTGCGGAAATAAAAATCAATTTCATGTGCACATTAAAACCATAAACAATCACACATATGAACACAATATTTCATGGGAAATATTAAAGCTAAAAAACCCAACTATCTGTATATTATATGTCATAGAGATCATGTAACAATAATTGTACAAAGCTCCTCACAAGCTCTCAGCACAACCTCCATTTTCTACACACTAATCAAGCTAGATCTAACAAAACACATGCTCCAATCTCTGTCACATGATAGCCAGCCTCTATTGCATAATCAATGCTATAGGATGGCTCATTAAATAACTTGAACCACCTTTCTTGTACTGCGCAATCATCATGGGCTCCTCCAATTACTGGTTGTTGCAAATATGCAACAATATAGTCACAACTGATAGTTAACATGCTCTTTCACCTATATCTGCACTGGTCTTCATTGAAACTGTCCATGCACTGTAGTTAACTGATGTATTCTTTAGTTGATTAATGAGTTTATAATTAGTGAATTAATTAATAATTAATTCACACCACTCATCACTAGTGTAGGTAAACTCGCTTAGACTAAATACAACTAGCTCAACTATGTTTAGATTAGTTAAACCGAACACAACTCCATTAACTCTCAATCAACTCCACCAAACTCTGCTACATGAGTTCTAACTGCTACTCTATGCAATAGCTCCACTTAACCCTTAGGAATAGCGTAATTCCTTATGTCAGCTCCTGTGCCACATTTGTGCACTTAACTGAAGTGCTCCAAGAGAATAAGATAATGTTTATTGTCCAAATATTATTAAGAGCTAATAATATTTGACATATCTATTTTCAGACTGGCAATCTAAAAATAGATGCCGCCCAATATGTCTAAAAATAGAAGTCCATCTATTTTTTCCAACTTTACCAACCATCCACAAATAGCATCCTGCAACTCATAGAACATGATCCATATGTCTAAAAATAGACTTTGCGCCAAAAATAGGCTGCGGGCCCACTTAGTGAAGGCGACTCTTTTCACTAAGATCATCATCTTGTTGCAATCTCAACACTACCTCTCAACAAGATAAGGATTATCTGCCACCCCTATCCTGCCTCTGTGGTATTCAATTTTTCTCCTGGTGAGCGCCTTCATCAAGATATCAGCATCCTGATCCTCCGTGGGAATATATGAAAGTAACATGATCTTCCGCTACACACAATCTCTGATGATGATACCTGAGTCATGTTTAGATCTATCATGAAATACTGGATTAACCAAGAGTTTGATGTAACTCTGATTATCACAATAAATCACAGTAGGCTCTAAGTGTGAACCGAACAACCCGACCAGGATCTTCCTCATCCATATAGCCTCGCATGCAGCCAAACTCGCTGCCATATACTCGGCCTCTGCTGAACTAAGTGCCATGGATCTCTGCTTCCTACCGTACTAAAGAACCAAGTGAAACAATCAATACTAAAGATCCCTCCAGATGTGCTCTTTCTGTCCGTTGGGCTCCCCGCCCAATCTGCATCCGTGAAGCCACATAGCTTCACCTCATCCTCCTGTCTGTACCACAAACCATATCCCGAGGTGCCTCTAAGATAACGCAATACATGCTTGCCTGCCTTCCAGAAGAGCTTGGTAGGCTTAACCATAGCTTGTGAAAGCTGGTTAACAGCATAGCATATATCGGGTCGTGTATTGACCAGATACATAAGCGACCCCACCAACTGTCGATAACAGTGGCATCCACTACCTCCGCTAAGTAGCATCCTCCTTCCTCCATCCATCAGGAAGAGGAGTATCAACAGCATGTTGAACTTCTCCAGTATCTCCCGGGCATACTTACCCTGAGAAACAAACAGTCCACCACTGCGCTGCCAAATTTCCAATCCCAGGAAATAATGAAGGAGGCCCAAGTCCTTCATCTCAAACTCTTTTGCAAGATCCCCCTTGCATGAGAGTATCAACAGCTCATCACCTGTCAAAATCAAATCATCTACATAAAGTACAATGATCAGCAACTTACCCTCCACCACAATCTGGTAAAGGTTAGGATCCGCCTCACTCTTGGAGAATCCAAGTCTGGTGAAATAACTTTCTATTCATGTGTACCAAGCACAAGGTGCTTGCTTCAACCCATACAACGCTCTCTTGAGCCTGCACACATGTGCCATCAGCCGCCAAGATATCAAAACCTTTAAATAAGTTCTATGTGCCACCTCTCCTCCTCAACCGCCCCTGAGGAACGCAGTCTTCGGCCATCCATGATGAATGTGCCACCTATCCCCCACCCGCACCGAGAGAGCAAGAATCGTCAGGATGGAAGAATACCATGACTGTGTAAAAGGTTTCTCACAATCAATCCCCTCAACTGGTGAAGCCTCAGAAAAAAAAATCTGCCTTTGTGTGCCTCTCCACTGGTGCTAGCTGCCTACTTCACTTTGTAGATCCATCTCGAACCCACCACTGATTTCCCTTCTGGCCTTGGGAAAATCTCCCATGCACTTCTTCTGACAATCGAATCATACTCTTCCACCATGGCATCTACCCATGCTGGATCCTCCATAGCTTCCTCTAAAGAGGATGGCTTTGTCACGATACACTTACTCATAAGAGCCATGTATCCAATATACCGATCAGGTGACTGTCTCTGTCTGCGCTGTGATGTAGGTGCTCCTACAACCTTCTCTGCATCTTGAGCCAGTCGCTCAGCTTCTGTAGTGCGCTTCCGCCCTCTGATGGTTGGTGCTACATGAGTGGTCTCTTCCACTCCATGAACTTCATATTGTGGCTGATCCACATCCAGAGACTCATTCTTAGGAACTAATAGCTCCTCATCTGCATGCAAGTGTGGCTCCCTCTCAAGCGAACACTTCATGGCTTTCTCCTCATGAAATTTGATATCCCGTCGCACAACAGTCTTGCGACTATCTGGAAAATACACACGATAGTTGGCAATTAAAGAATCAAAATATCCCAATCCTCTCCTCGCGAGTCGGCCCAGCTTCTTCCTGGCATCCTTCGTCACATGAATGTAAACAGGTGAACCAAAATCCTCAAATGGGAAATATCAGGCCTCTTACTAGAAAACGCCTCCTCGGGTGTACTCATGCCAAGTATCCTGTGAGGACAACGGTTCTGCACATATACTACAGTATTGCATGCCTCAGCCCACAAGTGTATGGGAAGGCCCTGGTCATGCAACATCGACCATGCAACAGCCGTGATCGTTCTGTTCTTCTGCTCAGCAATCCCATTCTGTTGTGGTTTATGAGGTGCTATGATCTCTCTTCGAATTCCTTTTGCACTGCAAAAGTCCTTGAATTCTCCAGAGATGAATTCACCTCCATTGTTGCTCCTAAGAGCCTTCACCTGCTTCCCCGATTCTTTCTCAACCGGTGCCTTGAACTCACAGAAATTTGAGTATGTCTCGCTCTTCTTCTGCATGAAGAAGATCCAACACTTCCAAGAAAAATCATCAACAAATATCACGTAGTACCTGTGCTTTGCTGTCGAAGCTACTGAGAAAGGTCCACACACGTCTATGTGAATTTTCTCAAGGATCGTCGTGGCGCTACTATCCTTATTGTGAAAGGTGGCTTTCACAAATTTTCCCAAGGTACATCCCTTGCACTGATCTGATTGTGCAAGAGTACCCTTAGGAAGCCCAGTAGAAATCTGCTGCAGTATCTTCAAATATCCATGGTGAAGGTGGCCCAATCTCCGGTGCCACAACTCGCCATCATCTCGGCTCACCACTCCTTCTGCCTTGCTTGCCATTGCTGCGTAGCCATCTACCTGCAATTGATAAAGGTTCTTAACTCGAACCACTATCCTCCGGGTCTCACCAGTTTCCTTACTACGTAGGAAAGCCTTTCCGTCGCTAAAGACAACATCATATCCCTTGTCTTCTAACATTTCCACAGAGATCAGATACTTCTTCAATTTGGAACATGCATCACTTCCTTCAATAAAAAGGGTTTACCAGACTCCCTCTCAAAGGAAATGGTACCGATACTCTTCGCACTGTATCTACCATCATTGCCCATCTTGATGTTCACTCCAAGATCTTTCTCGTCCAGATCAGTAAAAAAATCTCGATCTCTTGTCATGTGAAAAGACGCACCACTGTCAAGAAACCACACTGAACCCATCACACTTGAGACCAAGCATGCGATCAATGAAAAATCGAGCTCAAACTATGAGGTTAAGGCCTCTCCAGCTACAGATCTAGCAGCCTGCTTATTTTTCTTCTTTTGTGGACAACTAGTGGCATAATGTCCGTGTTGGTGACAGTGAAAGCACTTCACCTTGGACATGTCCTGCTTCTTGCCTTTCGCACCGGATTGAGAAGCATGCTTCTTGCTCTTCCCCTTCTTTTCTTTGGTAGCCAAAGTGAAATTTTCTTCATCTGAGTTCTTTGATGAAGATCCGTCCCTAGTACTTCGCCTTATCTCCTCTTGCACAAGATCTGACCAAAGTCGCTCCTATCCTAGCAATTTCTCTCGACCATTGACAGAGTCCTGATAGGAATACCAACTCTTCAGAAGCCCAAGGAGAGCCAAGCTCACCAAGTCCTCGTCATCAACAGTAACCCCCACACTTCCCAGCTCATCCCTACATTGGATGAACTTCGTGAGGTACTTGGGCATACTGTCGCCTTTCTCCATTTTTATGTTTCTGAGTTTATCCTTGAGCGCCAACTTCCTCTGGTCACTCTTGCTTTGAAATAAATCTGTCAAAGATTTCCACATCAAGAATGGAGAAGCCTTACCATGAAGGCTGGACACTATGTGATCCTTCACACCTTCCAACATAATTCTTCGACACTTTGCTGTCTTCTTTTGCCATGCATCAAGTACGGCAACATCATTAGAAGTAGGTTTTGGAATTTCTGCATCTATGAACTCCTTCAACCCATTGTCATCCAGCACCACCTCCATCCTGTACTTCCATGCAATATAATTCAAGTTTCCCTCAAGGGCATACTCCAATCACAATCCGTTGAAAGACATCTCAACTTCGACACCAAGAAAACACTACTGCAAATTCAAATTCCACCAGCACAAAACTCAACCTCTTCAATGTTTTGCAATTGCTCCAATGATAAATATCGCTCTGATACCATGTAGAAATTTTTTAATAACTGATATATTATTCACCGAGATTCTCCTGATAACACACTATTTTAGCTTCATGCACAATACAGAATCTTTTCTACCATTGATCATTAATTGCGGAAATAAAAATCAATTGCATGTGCACATTAAAACCATAAACAATCACACATATGAACACAGTATTTCATGGGAAAGATTAAAGTTGAAAACCCCAACTATATATATATTAAATGTCATAGAGATCATGTAACAATCATTGTACAAAGCTCCTCACAAGCTCTCAACACAACCTCCAGTTGCTACACACTAATCAAGCTAGATCTAGGCAAACACATGCTCCAATCTCTACCACCTGATAGCCAGCCTCTATTGCGTAATCAATGCTGTAGGATGGCTCATTAAATAACTTGAACCACCTGGCTTGTATTGCGTAATCCTCATGGGCTCCTCCAATCACTGGTTGTTGCAAATATGCAACAATATAGTCACAACTGATAGTTAACCTGCTCTTTCACCTATCTCTGCACTGGTCTTCACTGAAACCGTCCATGTATTGTAGTTAACTGATGTATTCTTTAGTTGATTAATGAGTTTATAATTAGTGAATTAATTAATAATTAATTCACACCACTCATCACTAGTGTATTAATCAGTTAGACTAAATACAACTAGCTCAACTATGTTTAGATTAGTTAAACTGAACACAACCCCATTAACTCTTCAATCAAATCCACCAAACTCTGTCACATGAGTTCTAACTGAAGTATCCATGCAATAGCTCCACTTAACCCTTAGGAATAGCGTAATTCCTTCTGTCAGCTCCTGTGCCACATCTATGCACATAACTGAAGTGCTCCAAGATAATAAGATAATGTTTATTGTCCAAATATTATTAAGAGCTAATAATATTTGACATATCTATTTTTAGACTGGCAATCTAAAAATAGATGCCACCCAATATGTCTAAAAATAGAAGTCCATCTATTTTTTCCAATTTGACCAACCATCTACAAATAGCATCCTGCAACTCATAGAACATGATCCATATGTCTAAAAATAGACTTCGTGCCAAAAATAGCCTGTGGGCCCACTTAGTGAAGGCGACTCTTTTCACTAAGCTCATCATCTTGTTGCAATCTCAACAAGGTCGAGTAGTAGTTAGAAAATTAAAACTTCCAACAAGTTGCTTGTACTTTGTTGGATCTTCAAACATACTTCCTTTAGTGGAAGTAAGCTTCAAATTCTGCTCCAGAAGAGTAGCGACAAGATTACAATCCTGCATCCCAAATCTGTCCAATAGCTGTCCAATATAATTTTTCTGAGAAATGAAAATATATTTAGGTTTCTGATCAACTTCAATTCTTTAATAATAATGTAATAAACCCAAATCTATCATGTCAAAAATTTTCATCAACTCTCTTTTGAAGGACACTATATAGTCATCATTTTTTCCTGTAATCATCAAATCATCTACATACACTATGAGATATACAACTGAATTTCCAATCTTCTTAATAAAAAGTTGCATCATCCAGATCAAACAACTTATAATTCAACTTGAGAAGGTGTTCAGTTATTTTTTCATACCATACACGAGATGCGTGTTTTAGTCCATACAACACCTTTACCAACTTACATAACTTTTTCTCTTTACCTTTAATAACAAAAACTTCAGGGTAAAACATATAAACATCCACCTTCAAACCACCATTAAAAAAGGTTGTTTTAACGTCCATATGGTGTATCTTCCAGCTATTCTGAGTTGCAAGAGAAAAAAGAGTTCTAATTGTGCCCCATTTTGTTGTAGGAGCAAGTGTCTATGTGTAGTGAACACGTCCCTTTTAAGCATAGCCTTTTGCTACAAGCCTTGCCTTGTATTTATCAAGCGAACCATCTGCTTTGTATTTGATCTTATACACCTATTTACAACCAATCAGTTTGACACCAACAAGAGGATCCAATGACCTCTAAGTTTCATTCTTAATAAGTGCATCACATTAATTTTTCATTGCATTCTTCCATTCATCACAATTAGTAGCTTCTTGAAAACAACTGGGTTCACTAATTTTAGAATGATTGAATCCAGAATCATGAAAAACGTTACCTGAACTCGAAGTAAAATCTCCTTTAGAATAAATTCCTATTTAAAAATAATCATACTTTCTTGGAAATCTCTAAACACGTGGATATTCATAAATTTCCCTAAAGTGGCTGTGATGATTGCTCACATGAAAAACAGGCTCAGGAACAAGCTCTTCAAGAGAAATTTCTGGTCCTACAGAAACATTATTATCATCCAAATTTTCTTTCAAAATAACATTCTCATGAGTCAAATATGGAAGAACCACAGGTTGATCCAGAATGGGAACCCCCCCCCCCTTCAGTGTGTGGAACATCGTTATCAGATTCAAAATAAAACTTCTTAGATGCAAATTTTTCCAAATGAGCCAGTTGTCTATCAAAAATGAAATTATTTTTATCTGATTCAAGGAAAATAACATATCTAGAAAGAATGAACTTATTTTTCTCCTCACATACAACCTGTAAGATTTGGAAGTAGCATAAATACATTTTCGACTCCTAGCACCCAACTTGTTGCGTTGACGTTTATGAATTAATGCATAGCATAGAGAACCAAATAATCTAAAATGCTGAACAACAAGAAGACAATTATACCATATTTCATTAGGAGATTTATTATTAATAAAATAAGAAGGACAACGATTGCGAATATAAGCTGCACAAAGCACTGCTTCTCCCCAAAACATCAACTTAATATTCTTAAAGAACATCATAGATATAACCATATTAAGAAAATATATATTCATAAGTTATGCAACACCATTCTTTTGTGGATTATAAGGTATGGTAGTCTGATGTTTTATTCCATTTTCCTTCAAATATTGTTAAAAAACATGAGAAGTATACTCGTCACTGTTCTATTTCTGAGAATGCCTATATTCTGTTGAGTTCCATTTTTAATCATCATATGAAAAATTTTAAAAACTTCAAACACTTGGGACTTATTCTTCAACAAATACACCCAACACTTTCTTGAGTAATCATCAATAAATTTCAGCACATATTTATTTCCATTGGCAGTTGCAACAAGCATAGGTACACATAAATCTGAATTTATAAGACCTAATTTTCATGAAGCTCGAAAAGAAGAACTAAGAAAAGGTTATTTACACTGTTTTCCCAAAATACATGCATCACAAGGTGTAATATTTCTTGGAACTATCAGAAGACCTTTAATACCTTTCTTTTTAATAATTCTGATGCTGTCATAATTGATGTGACCAAATCAAGCATGCCACAACAAGCTAGGAGACAAGATATCTCTTTGTTGCACCAAAAAGGTAGAAATTTCACGAGAATCAGTAGATGAAGTATAATTTAACTTTAAAGGCATACCTTCTTCCACACCGGTCATAATAACTGTATGATAACATGCTCTTCTTATCTCGATGATGCCATAAAATATATGAATAGAATGCCCCTGTTGCAAAACATGGATAAGAGACATCAAATTTTACTGAAATTGTGGAATATAAAGTACATTCTGCAGAACATAATCTGCAAGATTCAGTTTCTTCAAATGAATAGACCCAATGCTAGATGGTTTAATTTGAGACTTGTCAAAAAATTAAATAACACAGTCAATATCATCACTAAAAGTTTCAAACAAATCTCGCCTAAATTTCATATGAAAAGTGGCTTTTGAATCCAAAATCCAACTAACTCACGATGAAGAAAATGGTGTGTTGAAAACATCCTTAATATTAAAATTACAGTGAGCAACAATGTAATGTGTAGACTATGATGATTTTCCCTTATCTAGTGGTGGCTGATCTTTCTTTTCATTCCAATGTTCTCTCCTTTCACTGACTTTCTCCCAAAGAATTTTACAATTAGTAGAAGTATGACCAATTTTACCACATAAAAAAAATTTGATAGGTGGTCTATCATTAAAATTCATTTCTTGTCTGTCTCCCTGATTGTTCGCCCCCTCCCTCTATAATTTATCCTACCATGACTCTACTACTTTTATCACCTCTAGAAGTTTCAACACGAAGCTTCGAATCCTTTTGTGCAAGGCACACATTTTCTACATTAGAGTTAGATGTGGCCTCTTTCTTCCCAAAGGCCTTTTCTCTCTCAGCTATTTTGTTTACAAGTTTATCAAATGTAATGTCTTTTAATTGCCCACTAGCTTGGAGAGATTCCAAATAATGTGAATAGACAGGGTAAAGGACTTTTATAAAAGATGTAAGTTATAAATCTACTTTAATTCCATTAGCTTCAATATTGTGAAAAATGGATTTTATTTCAGAGGCACTCTTCAAAGGATCATTATCCTTCATCTCCAAATTAAACAATTTAACAGTAACTGAATAATTTCGAGTTCTGAGTGCAAATCATACAATTCTTTCAACTTCTTTAATGCTTCGAATGCAGTACCAAAAGAAACGATATATAAACTTACCTATTCTGTCAACGATGAAGTTATTAATGCATATACCTTGTTGTATTTTGTTTCCAAAATTTCACATTGCTTCTTGTTATCAGGCGACTTTGGTACAATTTCATTTCCATCACTATCCTTCTTTCCTTGAAAAAATTCCCACAAATCGTTAAAAACAAGGGAAATTTTAAGTTTTGTAAACCACTCTGGATAATTTTCCTTTCCCTTAAGAAAAATTCCAACTATGGAAAATATTGAAGTCATAATTGTTATGAAACCAAATATTCTTCAAATCCTTTCAAATTAAAAATATATGCAATACCTATGAAAAGATATAAATTCCTTTCTCCTCTTATTACAAGCAAAGTTGGATTTGTGGTTTAATGGTAAGTTTCAAAAATAGTCTAGCAAAGAGCTAGGTTCAAATATTATTTTCTTCCAAATATTTTATTTTACCAATGGCCTTTTAAAAAAATACGTATTTCAAAGCACCAAAAAATTGACCACTCTTCAATTAAAAGTTTAATTAAAACCACCAAAAAATATATATCCTTCATTTTATGTATCCTTCATAAATTTATTTTTTGTAATTAAACTTTCATTTGCTGCAGTAAATGTAAATATTATCCTTCAGAAATTTTACTATGATTAAACTCTGGTTTGCTACAATAATGTAAATATTATCCTTCACAAATTTTATTGTGATGAAACTTCGGCCCTTCAGAAATTTTACTGTGATTAAACTCTGGTTTTTTGCAGTAAATGTAAATATTATCCTTTAGAAAGTTTACTGTGATTAAACTCCTGTTTAATGCGGTAAATGAAATACTATCATTCAGAAATTTCACTGTAAGTAAACTTGAGTTTGATGGAGTAAATGCAAATAAATCCTCCCAAAATTAAAACAAAAAGCGACCCTTGGATGCATGGAACTGAAACATTTAACAAGCAATCCAACGATTATTGGCATTCTACTTCGTATTGGAAGTTTTTTTTTTGAGAACAACAAGCACTCAAAACTCTAAAATGTATTCTAACTTCCAACGATATGTAAAAAAACATTTATACCACTGAAGAATTCAAATAGATGGAGTTCAGAAACAACTCAATCGGGCTTTGATATCACTGTACAAGCCCGAATAAAATCCACAATGGAATAGCACAATGAAAGAACATCATATTAATGATAAAATCACTTATTTATACATGTGCAGTAGACTAGGTATGAGACAATTGTGCCTCGGTAACTTATTAACTTTAAAAACGAAATATGAAACTAATTACATATTGTACAATAACGATCTCGAAGAATTAGTTAACAAAGACGAGGCAAAGATTGTTTAAATGTTTAGAGAAGTTCAGGCCGCAACCGAGGAACCGAGAATTCTAGCAAAAGATGGAGAAGAGATCGAGGGTGATTGATGTAGCCTCGATATGCTACCACCTCCTATGTTTACTAGTAAATACTTTGATTCTTGGATTATCAAAATTCAAAATTTTATTCGAGGTAAAGAATTAATTGAGGACTAGTATAATAGCTCATATGATGAAGTATGAGATACTTTAACATTGAATTTTATAAATCATACATTGGATGATAAATTTTTGTGCAAGGTAGAAAAGCTACATCTTACAAGGAAGCATGGAAGATCCTAGAAGAAGAATTTTGTGCAAGGGTGAGTGACATGTAGCAACATGTAACATCATAGGAAAATAATTCTGAAATAGTAGTAGAAGCGAGCAAAGACATTGATGGATCCCACTGTGTAGCCACACTGGTGGGAGATGAAGAATACACAACAAAGATTGTAGAAAGAGAAGATGAAGCCTCTATGTGTGAAGTAGAGCGAGAACATATAAATGTTCAAGAAATCCAATGTAATATGGATGGTGAAGATAATGGTGAATCCCATGGTGACGAAACACGTGTGGATGATGATTGAAAAGTGAGATGTGGATTGGTGAATCCAACCACAATTGATGAATTTGGTGAATTTGAAATTGCTAATGAGCACATGCATGCTCATATATCCCACCATAGGGTGGATGAAAATTATGTTGATATTTTTTGTTTCCTTTTTGAAATAGGTATTGATTGTGGAAATATGGTAGGCGCCATGTTTCATGAAGAATTGAAGTTTGACGTTGCCACTGTAGTAACAAGTTATGAAGTAGTTGGAATTTCTCATGAAGAAATATGTGATCTAGGAGAAACTGATGATCAAGAAGAGGATAAAGTGATTGAAGAGTTTTTGATGAAAATATCCATTAATACCATAACAATGGAAGACAACCTCCATGCAATGGAAAAGAAGGCAGAGATGGAAGATGTAGAGAAGAAAGCTCTCGCTGCAGAGCATAATGAAGATGTTTTTAACATTATTTTTGAATATGCAAGTGTTCAAAATGACATGGGAGCTAAAGTTGAAAACAAATTTATTAATAAGTTTGAAGGATATTTGATGTTCAATGAAGAATGGATTGAGAAGCCAATTAAAGAAATTGATGATAGTCTTAAAGAAACAACTAGAATAAAAGAATTAAATGGTAAGCCTAATGATGAGTTTGAGTGTGCAGATTGCAAACAAAAAGAAACAGTACCTGATGATGAAAGTGAATAGACAGACATGGAAATTTGTGGAGAAGAAGAAGAAAATGTTGCAGAAGTATTTCAATTTTAGAGTTTTGAAGAAATTAAATTATATTATGAGTTAATGTTATGGAAACAGTCAAGTGATCAAGAATATAAAATACAAGAATAAAAGCAAAGAATACAATTTGAGGATGAAGATTTATGGCAACAATCCATGAGTGAAAAATTGTTGAAGAAGAAAGTGACCATAATAAGTTCAAGAAGCCTGAGGTAATTTTCAAAATGTTAAGAAGCAATTTTAGGAAGAAACTGTAGCAGCAAAAGGTGAAAAAACATGGAGCGTTCAATAAACAAACAAAGATGAAAATAAATGTGAAAATGAAACAATTTCGAGTATATATAATTTGGAAGAAATGAAAAAGAAAAATCCAAAATTGTAAAAGTTTTGAGCCATTGTAAGGCTAACTAAGACTTATACCAACAAACATGTTTGAGTGATGTTTAAGTCAATTTATATTATAAGCCTAACAAACATAGATGAGTCATTTTGAGTCATGTTTGAGTTATGTTGAGTAATATGGTCATAATTAAGCGGGAGTGTTGGAAATTGTAATTACTCTAGCATGCAAAGTAGTCCAAATTGAGTTCATTTGAGTTGAGTCTTATAATTGGTAAAGTCAAATATAGCATGTGTTTGCATGTTAAAGTTGTTTTGAGTAAGTCAATAGCTGAAAAAAGATAAATACCCCATGATAGATTCATTGTAATCAATTCAAGTTTTATGTGATAAATAGAAGAACAACAACTCATAGTGTTGTTTTTGTGTGTGAAATTTTGTTCCATTCCATCAAATTATTTACTCATATTCTTGGAGAAAATGGAAAAATATTGACTGAGCCAGACATTTAGATCCTTTGGCAGTGAATTAAATTAACGTTTTCAGCCATGAGCATTTTTGAAGCTCCTACCAAAGTAACCACTATATGGGGTGTTAATTTGATTGGTTCTGCTCCAGATTATATCTCAGCTTTGAATTCCACATAAGGATTTGGGAGTTCGACAACGTAAACCTATAAAATTAAAGCTAGAAGATTATGGTTCATGAATCAACAAAATATCTATTGATCTAACTAGTGCAACGAAATATCTATCCATCCATCTTTGTCTGAGATCGAACCATGGACGTCGGGCTTTGGAGTGATAGAGAGAGGAGAACAATACAAACAACTGCTACTGAATAAACACATGAATAACACAAACAAATCAAGAATAAGATATTCTCAATCTTTGATGCTTCAATGGTTTCGGGTCACATATTTAAACATACATACATTCTAGAATCTTAAAATCTTAGATTGGTTAAATATAAACACTATAGACAGTTCAACTCTATTTTTCTAGAAATAGATCTAACTAGATTTGGTAGACTCTTTTAAACTTATTAGTATTGGAAGATAATTCTTCCATACTCATATTAGAATTAGTTGCAGATCTATAGGTGGATGTTGAGAGAATATATCAACCTCCCTATTCATATTTAGAAGTGGTTGGATCTCAACAGCACTATAAATATTGTGATGTTTTCGTTTGATTAAATATAGAGTAATAGATATATTTTGTTTTGTGTGTTAATATTGTGCAATGGTTTCTCTCTCTAATTTTAATTTGGTATCAGAGCTTGGCTAGGCTTAATCCCTCACGGGAGTTCCCAGTAAGATGTGAGAGTCTAAGTAATTGATTGTCTATACATAGGTGTGAAAGTGAATGTCTATTTTTTTTTTTTTTTTTCATATTTTGTTTTGTATGAAGTGTGTGGCAGCCCATGTTCTTCTACGTTACCACATGGGAATCGATCTCGGGCATCCCGTGAAGCCCAAGTTCGGGTTGAATATCTTCATTCAACAGGGCCTCAAGGTAATGATATAGCGCAGAGATAACGCCGTTTTGCACAGAAATAACACCGTTCTGCAGAAAAATCAGCGGATCGGCTCACATTACACCACGAGAATGGGTGCAGATAATCTGAATATAAATGGTTTGGCGTCTGTTCAATATTTTCATGATTTGAAAAAATTCTTTATGGTGGTTGGTTATTATTTGCGTCATAAGAATGTATATTGCTGATGATTTCAGTGTGAAGATTGTTAACATTATGCCTGCAAGTATGCATAATGTATATGCCTAGAGGAAGTCCATTGGAATAAAAGCACTTGGTGTTTTTCAATTTGCTGCATATGGGGGGCTTAAACCAACAACTTCAACAATAGATATAAATACGCTTCACTTTAGTCATGATGATCTGAAATTTATGCAGTATTTGCATGCCACTCTGTCTGAATCTTTGAGGCTCTATCCTCCCGTTCCTGTGAGCTACAGTTAAGCAGCACGCAACATGTTTTTTACCAGATGAGACTCATGTGACCAAGGGCTCAAAGCTTCTATATTTTATTTATGCCACCAATCGGATGGAGAGCGTGTGGGGTAAGGATTGCAGGGAATTCAAGCCGAAGAAGTTTATGGAGATGATGACTGATGTGAAGGACAACCAGTCAGATCAACCTCTATCGTGTTGAATGCTAATGATGATATTACTGTCTTTCAAAAATGCACCAGCAACACCATTAATTACTTGAATGACAGTGGATAATTTCATGAATTTGTTATTGTGAGATTTGTGTAGTGTAGAACCAATTATTGAAAAATTTAGCATTATTTAAATTAGTTGTTCTCGACGTTCTTCAATGCTGAGAGAATAATTGGCTAATTTGATTGTGTGAATTCGTTATATGCTGATGGGTCTTGCTATGCTTCGGGCTTCAAGAGCATCAGTTACAGGTTATACAATGAGATCCTTGTGTGTAAAGGTCACTTTGTAGGATTGATTGCTGATCATATTCTGTACCTAGAATATTTTCCTATACGACTGTTGAAATTTATTCTTCGGGGTTCTTTCACAGATGGAAATATTTCAATAGGGTAGTTTAGTGTCGAGACTCTTCTTTGGGGGTGTCAAGATTTTTTAATCTTACAAATTCAGCATTGCTGGTCAGAAGCAGGTGTACTTTAAATGGGTTGGAAGGTAAGCTCGAAGATGTGAAGAAAGAAAGGGCAGAATCCAGAAGACTACAGAGTGGGTAGAGTTGTTGATGAAGACCAATGAGACGAAGATAATTTTTATTGTTATGATATGTATGTAAGAATTAAGGGAAAGTATTGGAAGATAATTCTTCCATACTCATATTATAACTAGTTGCAAATCTATAGGTGGATGTTGAGAGAATATCTCAACCTCCCTATTCATATTTAGAAGTGGTTGGATCTCAGCAGCACTATAAATATTGTGATGTATCCGTTTGATTAAATATAGAGTAATAGATATATTTTGTTTTGTGTGTTAATATTGTGCAATGGTTGCTCTCTCTAATTTTAATTATTAGACTCTTTTAAACTTATTAGTCCCTGCCGCAGGCGGCAGAGGACTATAGTAATCGAGTTTTTATTTTAGCATTAGTCTATTTTTATTCGTGTCCTAAGAAATAGTTACCAAGTTAAGCCGTACTGGTTGAGAGTCTGCATAGTTCTGGTGTTCTTATTATTTATTATCCTGCCGGACTTGAAATCACCGTTGCTATTATGAGCAACGAAGCTCAGGGCACAACGCTCCGGAACCGTTTCTGAATTTCCTTTGATCAATTAGCAAGTAGCCACAATAGAATATATATATTGTCCGATTTCTTAAAAAAAAATTGTCTGAATTCTGGTCACTTTTGGCCATCTAGGGAATTCCTCCTCCTCCTTAGACAATTCCTATAGGCTTACAAAAATGAGTTGTCTAAGGAGGAGGAGGAATTGGCTGGACGACCAAAAGTGACCGGAATTTGGACAATTTTTTTTAAAGAAATCTTGCAATAGCAATGTTTAAATCATTTTTTTGATGGTAGAAATTGATTCAGCATCATCAAAAACCTCCAAAACACTCAAAATATTGAAATTTGATAGCTATAACTTGGATTTACAAAGTTTAGTATTAAAAAATACTAGAAAATTCTTTTCTACCAAAACATTCACTAGTTTTAACAAAAATGTAATTACAAAAATTAACAAATTTAGTATTAAAAAATACTGAATAAGTTTTATATTTAAAATTTGCAAAAAACTTTAAAATAGTTTTTTCCATTCTTTAATGTCGTCTTTTTCATTTTTATGATGTCATTAATTCTATTGGATGATAGTCATTATTGATTGAGAGCTGTTTAACAATGGTCAAATTGGAATTCGATTAAAATGGTTTATTTTCTTTGTATTGGAAATAAATAAGCAAATCATTGGTAGTCTGGAAATGTTTATTTTTCTTATATTGAAAATAAGAAAGCAAAATATAATAAATATTAATCCTTATAAAATATATGATTTTAGATTTTTACTATATTAAATTTTCTACTGTTACTGCTTGACTTGATAGACACATAGGTCAACGAGTTTCACACACCTGGTTAGTTTCAATGTTCCAAGCTTATTTTACTTCATAGCATTCTAGAGCGCCTGTCAGTGATGCAAGAGGAGAATAGGGTTGACAAGAGGAGAATATGGCATAAATTTGATGGGCAATCACGTCAATAATTTTTTTTTTAAATGATGGTTTTTATGTTTTTAAGGTTTGTGGTTAAAACTGTACTTTTAGCTTATAGATTTGATATTTATTTGTGGTTAAAATGGTTATATATATTACTTTTATTTTGTATTGTTGTTTTTTTTTTCTTAAATTTGATTATATAATATGAATATAGAAATGTAAAATATATTTAATTTTGTTTATTTTTTAAATTAAATTAATTAATAATTTGCATTAATATATATAGTAATGAATCATTGTAATTGTAATTATGTATAGTTATGGTTTATATAATTTTAAATTTTTTATAAATTATTTTTTTGATTTTTTTTTTTTTTTTTTTTTTTAAAGTCTGAAGGTAATTTGGTCAAATTCATTAACCATAATGTATTTTAAAGAGAATAAATAGATCTCAACATTCAAGGTGATGAAATACATAGAAGAAAGACCTTATAAACATTAAAACAAGTTTGAATCCACTTTATATAAAAATTTAGGAAGTTCAAGCAATAATAATATATGAGCACCAATGAAACCCCATTTCCATATATAACTCCAACATAAATCATTTTTAAAATGAAACTCATACATAGATTTATTTTATAAAAACAATTATCTATCACTAGCATACTATTGGACAACCAAACCTGCAATATGTTAGTGTTTTATATAGTATACCAATGTCCCATGAGTGTGGGTATGGGCCATGTGAATCTCAACCTTTAAGCTTCATGTTTTATTGTTCAATATATAGGGTTAAGTGTGAACATTGCATAAGGACTCTTAGTAATATGCACACTGAGAAATACTGACTTCTTGGTGGGGATTTTAAGATGATTATGAATCTAACATAAAAGAAAGGAGGAACAAGGAGAGAGGATCCAAAAATGGAATTATTTCGGGATTCAATCACAAACCTAAAGCTGGTGGACATACCTACTGTGAATGGAAAATTTACTTGGAATAACAGACGAGGAGCTGCTCATCAAGTGGCCTCAATATTAGACAGGTTCATTGCCTCAGAAGCTTTAGTTAGTAAGCAACTATCCTCCCTACTTTGGGGTTAGATCACTAGCCGATAAGCATGGAAATTGACATGAAAGAATGCCGGAAGAACCGTCCATTTAGATTTGAAGCCTTTTAGTTGCGGGATCCCAACATTTTGGAAAAATCCAAAGGATGGTGGGAAGCAAGTCACATTCAGGGTTGAAACAAAATGCACTCCTTTCAACTCCGGTTGAAAAATCTAAAGCAAGAAATAAAAAAATGAAATAAAACTGAGTTTGGTAACATTCAGCAGGATAAGGAAAGGTTGCAAGGAGAAATGAAGCAAGTACAACAACAAATGATTTCAAATGGAAGGACGGAGGCTCTGGTCCTGGAAGAAGGAAACCTCCTAAGCCAACTGGAAGAACGAAGCAAGCAAGAAGAAATATTATGGAAACAAAAATATCAGGATCAATGGCTAAAAGAAGGGGAAAAAATACAATATTTTTTCATAAGGCCATGATCCAGAGAAGATAACACAACCAAATATTTTCTCTAAAAGAACCCAATGGAGATCGATTTCTCCAACATAATGAGATGGAAACCATGTTAGTAACTCATTTAAGTAACATACTCACAGGAGCAGATCAAAATAGATCAGAATCCATTGAACGAATCACTAGAAACATACCTACAATTGTTAGTAGGGATCAAAACTTGGCCCTACTCAGGGAAATCACTTTTGACGAGGTTGAAGAGGTAGTTAGAAATCTGCCTAAAAATAAAGCCCCAGGACCTGATGGCTTTACAGCGGAATTCTACCAAGCTACTTGGGCATTTATGGGAAATGATATGTGGGAATTGGTAGAAGAATCTCGATGTTCACGACAGGTCTATCCAACCCTGAACTCCACCCTTGTCTCTTTAATCCCCAAGCAGGAAAACACAGATGTTACAGAGGGATTCCTTCCTATTGACTTATATAATTTCATTTATAAGATCCTATCGATGATCATGGTCAACAAATTAAAACCTATTCTCCTGAGCCTGATCTCTCAAGAACAAACTAGTTTTGTGAAAGGCAGACAAATCCTGGATGGTATAGTTACGACGTAGGAATCTATTCACTCTCTTTGCACTATCAAAGAGAAAGGTATGTTAATCAAACTCGATCTTTCAAAAGCTTATGATCGTCTAATTTGGTCTTATCTTAAAGCAGTACTTGAAGCCTTTGGCTTTGATAAAAGATGGATTTTCTAGTTAATGTTGTTCACTTCTTCCCCTAACCTTTCAATCCTTCTTAATGGTATTCCTTCCAACCCCTTTAATGTAACTAGGGGGCTTCAATAAGGAGACCCCCTATCCCCTTTTCTTTTCATCATAGCAATAGAGGGTCTTGGATGACAAATCAAATCTAAAATTCATGGGTGGAAATTGAAGGGGCTGAACCTTTGGGGACCAGATCTAACCCTCTCTCATCAGCAGTTTGTATATGACATCATGCTCTTTTGTCAAACCACCTTAAAAGAAGCTAAGGCCATTTTATCCATTCTTAAAGACTTCATGGCTACATCAGGGACTATTATAAACAATGATAAATATAATGTCTACTTTTTTAATACTAACGATGTCTCTCAGAGATTCCTTTCCCAAACTCTAGGTTTTAATTTAGGTTCTTTTCCCATGAATTATTTAGGTATTCCCTTCAGCCTTAATTCTCTTAGGGTTTTGGGATGGAAATATCTCCTTAATCGTATTCAGAGCTGTCTAAAAAACTGGGCACTCTGAGTTCTCAATGCTCCAAGTCGGGTTGTCTTATTGCGCTCTGTTTTGAAATCCATCCCAATTTATCACTTATCAGGGCGGGCTACCCCCAAAACCATTTGCACTAATATTGTCAATATATTCAAATTTTTTTGTGGCAAGGCACTCAACAAACACGGAAATGGGCTCTTCTCTCTTAGGATAAGCTCACTAAACTCAAAAAATCAGGAGGATTGGGATTACGAGACTCATACATGTTGAACTAGGTGATGGGAGCTAAACTTTGGTGGAGATGGCTCAAAGGGGGTAGAGACCTATGGAAAGTTATTTGGGAGAGGAATCATGAAATGCCCTGAACGACTGCTAGAAAAATGAAAATTGATGTAACCCAAAAAGGGTCTAACATCTAGAATCTAGCAACCATTAACAAAGACCTTATTGGATAGCATAGTTTCTGGGAAATTCGAGGTGGTAACATAGCTTTATTTTGGGAATATTCTTGGTAGCAAAGGGAAAAATTTGAGAGTGTAAAATTTTGTGATCCATATCATTTTAAAAAAAAGCTTCTGGGAAATCACATGAGAGATTTTAGAACCGATGCATTTCGAACTACTGAATGTAGTTCGAAACGCGTCGGTTCTAAAATCTCTCATGTGATTTCTCGGAAGATTTATTTTAAAAAGGGAAAAATATTCATTCACTTAGACTTAGGAGAGATATTCCCTATCACCAATTTGTCAAATATAAGATCGGTAGCTAACTATTGGAGTGGGGAGAATGAGGGGCAATGGAGAAAATGGAAAGGTAAAGAACATTGGCCGAATGCCCTTGAAACACATCAATGGAACAATTATGAAAAAGAAATGAAAACCAAGAAACTGGTTTCAACAAATGGAGAAGATATCCTGAGGTGGGGATACTATAATAAAGGAATGTTTACAATAAAAGAAGGGTATTATATCAAATCTAAAAATCTACACAGTATCACAGTCCTGCTTTGGAAAAAAATCTGGGCATCTAAACATTGGCCGAAAATTGAACATTTCCTCTGGCTTGTTAGTCATCGTAAACTCCTTACCTGGGATCAGCTGTAGAAAAGAGGGATGCAGGGCCCTTCGCTATGAATAATGTGTAACATGCATGATGAAAGTATTGAGCATTTTTTAAATACCTGTGATTTGGCTGAATCACTTTGGTAGAACATCGCTACGATCTTCCAACAAACTAACAGTGACAATACCAACATCACCCAGACCATTGTAAATTGGAGAAAAGGGGGATATACCTGCACAGTCCTCAACAGAGCTTGGAGGCTATCGATGGGGTTTCATCTATGGGCCATCTGGAAAGAAAGGAATCGTAGAATCTTCAGGGACGAGACTAGACAAAAAGACCAAATCTAGAAGGCAACCCTTGAGAATATCCGTGAGACCATCTTAGTTGAGAAATGGAATGAGGAATACTGGACAACAAATGGAAATGAAGCTCGCATATTTGCCATGCTAAACCTAAAACCCCAAATGCTGGCTTAGACCTTATGGAAAATGAAAAAACCTAGGAAAAACCCTCTGGAAAAGTTTTAGACGCCGCAACTAGGGTTCCTGAAACTAAATTATGACGGGGCCTCTAAGGGAAACCCTGGACAGGCAGGAACAGGTGGAACTTTCCGGAACTTCCAGTTCAGTTTGCAGAATATGCATGATGGAACTAAGGTTTTCCATTAATAATGAAGCATAATTAATGGTGGTCAAACAAGGGTTGCTGATAGTAGTCTGGGAAAACTACCACAAAATCATTGTTGAAGGGGACTCAGATATGGTAACAGGGATATTATAGAAGCTTCAACAGAGGACTCCATGGGAGAAAATACGTCAAAGCTGGGGGACTGCACGCCTAATCCATGAAATGAGTTTAATTATTCAATATATCGGTTAATTTATCCCATCATATGTTTGTAGAGATGGGAATGAGGCAGTGGGCTACCTAGCTAACTAGGGGTGTGGCAATGAGGGTTTCCAACTTGACATTAATCAATATGACAGGGTTTGGGACATCAAGATAAAACCACTCCATGTCATCATTAACAAAGATAAGGAGAGTTCTCGAGACCCCTGATAGGGGTGCCACGTGGGGGATGATGGGAGACGTGAGGTGTCACGCAGCAGCGTGAACCACACGGTCACTCAAGCATAAGGTTGGAAGACAGCTGGTTTGGCAGTACATTCACATGTTGGTTCATTATGGCTGCCGACAACATAGCTGGAGGGAAACTAACACCATCAGAGAGGTTTGGGAAACAACATTGACTTCTGAAGGGGTTATTGCAAGTCACGGAAAGGAAGGGGAGAATAGTTCTCAAGCGCAATTTGAAAGAAGGAGGAGCAGTGCAAAAGAAGGTTGATGCTTTTGCGACTTCAGCTGGTTACCTGGTACGTGGTGTATCTTCTTACAATGCATGCAAAGGTCATTCGTCTGGTTAGTCACATAGTAATTTTCAGGGTTGACATCTATCCGTTACTGAATTCATATGCTCCTGTTCAATGTCTAGTTTTTGAGGGGGGTTGCTGTAACTTAATGGGTTTGCATGCTTCTCATTATTGTGGGTGTTTGTTGAATTATGGTTCCTATTATAGCTTATAGTCTAGTTTCTTTTCTTGCATGGCCCTAAATCAAGGGTATTTATGGTTTTTCTTTTTGTTGTCTATCTTCTTGAGTCAATTGCCATATAGTTTAGTGACTCTTGTCTTGCCGGTCCCTGCTGTCAATCCTTGCTTCCAAATTCCCTATTATGAAGGTTTCCACTCTAACTATGCCCCGATTGGGGTTTGTAATGATGGAACGCAAGTTTCCACATCTCAGGCCTATGAGTTAGCATGCATGGCCATGCAAGACCACCCTGTTAACAGTGTTTGTGGTGTTTCTGTCTCTGAATCCGTCCCCCCTCATTCATTTTATGAAGACACTAGCTCTTTGCAGGGTCTGTGGGAGAAATTCTCTATTTTAAGGCCTAAACATATTGTTAATATATCTGACTCTAGTTATAGTAGTAATTGGGAGGGTTATAGGAGCCTCTCTTCAACTAGGCTGCACCCTGTCCTAATGGGTTCTGGGTCTGGGATTTGCGTAGTACGAATTCTTCCCCCTCACTGCTGAAGCTCAATTTATATAATCTCATCCTGCATTTTAATCTTGGTCTGAAGGCTTCTTGTAATTTTACCACCCTCAGAAGGAATAGCAGCCAGGTTTATTACTCAGTAACGACTACAACTGTGGGACATATTTATTGTTGCATGCAAACAGTTATTGACTTTTTCTTGGCATATATAGGCCTTTTTAAAATAACAGGTGTTTCCCAGTCACTGTCCAAGGAATCACAACAACACAGTCAGGTGTCTGTACTTTGGAATACAAATATGGTAAAAGGACAACCGGCCAAGAACCAGGTAAAGGTTAGAGGGAAACATAAAATTATTAAGCCCACTGCAAGGTCCATCAAAGCGAGGAAGAAAATAAAAAAGGAGGTTATGGAAAACCTCTTCAATGTTTATTCTATTGGTATCCTCCATAGTTTCACAATATTATTCAGGGATGGGAGGGAGACTGCAATAACAAAGAGGAGATAGACATACAAGAGGAAATAATGGACTTCATTAAAGACCCTGGCAACACAAGAGGGAGACTGTCCATTTTTCATCAGTCTATTCACACTTATTGGATGCTCAAATGAATTTTGGCCAAGGCTGTCATGAGCTTACAGGAAATGGGAGGAGATTCCCAAGTGGTTTCTATTCTGCAAGAAATCAAACGAGAGATACAAGAGATCTGCGTTTTGTAGCATCATGCTACAACTCGTCTTGGACGAATTGAGCGTCAACTGAAAACAATGCATCAGGTGGATATGCCCGACTCTAGTGTCAAAGACCCAACGCCTGTTGAATCTTCATATGATTGACTAAATATTTCCTTAGTTTGCTTATGTATTTTGTGGATAACATACTGTTTATAGTCAGAATTTTTTAGAAATAGTAGAATGGACATAGCGGTTATTAGAAGGTTTAAAATTTTCCAATACTGGATGTGGCCAACAAAGCTGGTTTCCTTCAGGCAGGTTGAGGCCATCAAGTTTTGATCTGTTGCAACCTGCTTCTTTTTTGATTAATGGAAAATAGAAAGGTACTGCTAAATTTACAAAAAAAATGTGTAAACATTGCATAATTGCATGATGTAAGTGGAGTTTTTTTTACCATGTCTAAAGACCCACTATGGGTGAGTCTATTATTATCTTGAAGTATCAACACTAAGTGAGAAAGTCTACTTATTTTGGAGTCTCCTCACTATGGGGTATTCTGAGTTTATGTTGGAGTTCATCATTATGGGAGCATTATGTGTTTATATTGAAGTCTCAATACTATGGTGATACTATGTGTTTTTTTTTCCAAATTTATTTGAAATTGTTTATACATGAGATATTAGTTTACATATATTCTTCAACAATGAAAAAACCTATCATAATTCAGTTGCCTTATCATTATTATTCAAGGAAAAAACTCCATCATTGTTATTCAAGGAAAAACACTCCCCTCCAGGAATTACCCTCATAACTAAGTTATCTCATCAGTGTTATTCAAGAAAAAACACCCCTCCTGGATTTACCTAATAATTCAGTTGTCTCATCACTCTTATTCAAGGATAAACACCCCACCTAGAATTACTCATTACTTTCTTTGGTCAGTAAGGAGGCAAACTTTCACTCCCTATAATTGCATTTAAGTAGTATAATTCTTTATGTCCTAAAAAGACTAGCTCTTAGCCACACATAAATAATGTTAGAGCATAATCCAATCTCAATATTAATTTATATGAACTATAGGTAGTTTTTGAACTTATTCATCACATTGACGATTTTAAAAATTAAAAAATATTATTAATATTTAACAATTTAATAAAAATAATATAGATAAATATTGATCAAATTTAACCCTTGTGTACCAACCTTTAAACCTTTAATATTAAAATTGCACCATTTTAAGAACCTGAACATAAATGTGCTTTATCAATCCTATCATTTTGATTCATGCTTCTATAGTGATCGTGGAAAAAATTCTACCTGGGTAAGTGCAAGACATTCTCATCTGTTCCGAAAGTTTCTTGCAATCTCTAAATATTACTCTCTACGAGATTTAGTTTTGGAATGCCTCCTTTCAAAAGGTGAATTGCAGGTCAATTCGTTACTGCTCGTGTGTCTGCCAGGTAAATGGGTTTCAGAATGTTTTAACATTTCCTCATCACTAACTGAATTTGCCCGATTTATGTGTTTACAGTGTACACTGGATTTTCCCTCTATCGCAATTTAACAGAGTTGAAATTTAAAAAATGGTTGTGCACGTTAAGGATTTTAAAATACCCCGTAGATTGAGAAAATGAAGGAGCTATTATGTAAAAACGCTTGAAGAGTTCGTAATTGTCTCTTAATATAAATGTCTAGATAACCCATAATTCTTAACTATTGCTAAATTATTAAAATCAAGCACCATCTTCTTTTTGGATTGGCTGTTTCTATGTTGTTGTTTGCTAAATTACCAGCCTAGATCCATCTTAACTCCGGATCTATCAAGCGCCGAGAGGGATCAAATCTCTCGAGGTGAAAACCTCTTTTTTGAGTGCAAAACTTGAGGAAAGGTTTTCACCTCGAGAGATTTGATCCCTCTCGGCGCTTGATAGATCCGGAGTTAAGATGGATCTAGGCTGGTATCAGTCATGTGCGACCAAGGAAAATCTATCGATAATATGAGGAACATATGCTTAATTTTATCAATAATATATAAATACATCTAATATTAACATAACCATTTTAAATATGTTAAATATGTCTGAGATTTATTGAGTCATTTTAATTTTAAATTTGATTAATTACCTCAGTTTTTTGAGATGATAAATATTGTAAAATAATTTTAATGATGAAATAAAATTTTGAATGCAAAGTGACAATGTAATAATATTGAATGATAGAAATTGTGAATAATACGAATAGTCTTCATTGTGATCGATTTCAAACTATTTTCTTCTACTATTCTTATTTTCACTCATGTTAGTTTTGTCATATTTTCATATTGATTATTTGAAAAGGACAGTTCGAATCCTTAACCATTTAACTATTTAGCTCCAGATGTTGTAGTAAACATCATACCTTTTCTCTCTTGCTCTCCAATATTAATAGGTTGAATTACTATAACACAAAATCAATGTACATTGTCAATAATTTTTTGTGCTTACACTAAAATCATTGCACACACACTATTAATCCAATGAATTTAAAATTAATGTACCATCATACATCCAATTACATCAAATTAGAAATCAATATATACACTGAAATCAATGCAACTAATTTAAATAAATCAAATAACAATAGAAAACAACATCTACATTGAAAATCAATGTATCTAATGCAAGTAATGAAATATGATTAGAAATCAACATCTACACTCAAATAAATGAGTCTAGTGCAAGTAGGAAAATAGATTTAAAGCTAACATTTACATCGAAATCAATGCATCTACGCATGTAATCAAATAGATTAGAAATCACGATAATCACGATCTACACTTAAATAAAGGACCTGAGGCAAGGAATCAAATAGGATTATAAATCATCTACATTTAAATCAATGCATTTAGTGCAAGAAATCAAATATAATTATAAATCAAGCATTCACATTGAAATTACGCATTCAGTAAGCAATTCAAATAAGATTAGAAATCACCATCTACATCAAATCAAGGCATTTAGTGGAAAGCAATCAAATAGGATTAGAAATCACCATCTACATTGAAATCAATCCATTCAATGCAAGCAATCAAATAGGATTAAAAATAATCTACATTGAAATCAATTCATCTAGTGAAAGAAATCAAATATAACCAAAAATCCAAATCTACATCAAAATTGATGCATCGAGTGAAATCAATCAAATAGGATTAGAAATAATCATCTACACTGAAATTAATGAATTTTGTGCAAGCAATCAAATAGGATTAGAAACCATCTACATTAAAATCAATCCATCTAGTGTAATTAATCAAATATCATTAGAAATCAACATCTACACCAAAATCAATTCATCTAGTGCAAGAAATCAAATAGGATTAGAAATCACCATCTACGCTGAAATCAATGCATCTATGGCAGGAAACCTTCTTCCCTATCTCCCCCATATATATCTATATATCCATCCATCTCTCCTTCTTTTTCTATTTATCTCACCCCACCATAAACACACTCTCTCTCACTCCATATCTATCAATTTCCTTGTCCCTCCCTCCTCCTCTCCATCTATCTTATTTTCTCTTCACCTTACATATATATCTATATCTCACTCTATATCTCTATATCAACTCCAAAACATAAACTCTCTTTCTCTAATCTATCTATCTATCTATCAATCCCTCCTCCTCCTCCTCCTCCTCCTCCTCTCTCTCTCTCTTGCTCTCTCTCTCGCTTCTATCTCTCTTCCTTCCTGCTACCCTTTCTCCCTCTCTCTCCATCTTCTTTATCACTCCCCCCCTCTCTCTCTCCACCTTTCACCCTCTATGTCTTTATTCTTACCTCCCCCTCTCTCCCTCTCCATCTTCATATCTCTTTCCCTAGCTCTCTTCACTCTCTCTCTTCCTTTCTCTCCCCACCTCTCTCTCTCTATCTTCACCTTCCAACTTTGTTACCATATGCCTCTCTCTCTCCTTCTCTCCCCCCTTTTCTCCATATCTCCTTATTTGTATCTTTATCACCCCAAAACATACACACTCCCTCTTCATCTCTCCCTTGTCACTCCCCCTCTCTCCCCACTGCTCACTCTCTATGTATTTATTCTTCCCTCTCTCTCTCCTCATCTATATCCATCTCTCAATCTCTCCCTCTCTTCCCCTCCAAATTCATATTTCTATCCCTCCCTCTCTTTGCCCCTCTCTCCTCCTCTCTTTCAAGTCCCCTCTCCTTTCCTTCCTCTCTCTCCCTTTCTCTCCTACCTCCCTTTCTCTTCCCCCATCTCTCTCTCTCTCTCCATCTCTCAATCCCTCCCTCTCTCCCCCTCCAAATCCATATTTCTATCCCTCCCTCTCTCCTCCTCCCTTTCAATTCCCCTCCCTTTTCCTTCCTCTCTCTCCCTTTATCTCCTACCTCCCTTTATCTGCCCCCATCTCTCTCTCTCTCTCTCTCTCCCCTACAATCCTCTCTTCCCCCATTACTCTCTTCCTCTCTCTCATCATTCCTCTCTCACATCCTTCTATTTGAACCCCCAAATCTCTTTCTTTCTCTCTCTCTCTGTCCTCCAATCCTCTCTCTTCCCCCATCACTCTATCTCACTCTCCAACTATCTTACTATTTCTATCCCTTTCTCCTTCTCTCCCTCTTGTCTCCATAACTCATATGTATCTTTATCCCACCCATAAGCATACACACTCTCTCTCCATCTATCCCTTGTCACTCCCTCTCTATATATTTCTTCTTCCTTTCCTCGCTCCACCTCCAACTCCATCTCTCTATCCCTCCTTCTCTCCTCCACCTCTCATCCTTTCTCTCTCTCCCTTTCTCTCCTACCTCCCTCTCCCTTCCCCCTTTCTCTCTCTCTCACTCTCTACCCTCCAATCCTCTCTCATTCTCCCTCCCTCTCTCCTTATCTCTCTCCCACCTCCATCTTTATGTCTCCCTCTCCCTCTCTTACCCTTCTCTAACTATCTCACTCTTCTCTCTCTCTCTCTCTCTTCATTCCTCTTCTCCCTTCATATCTCTCTTGTCACTCCCCCTATTTCTCCACCTTTATCATATATCATGATATATTAATATATATTACAATATAATAAATTTAATATTCTATTAATCTAACATATTAAATTTAATAATATTAATATTTTAATATTAATGTTAGGGTTAATAATGCTTTTTTTTTGCATGGTATTAATAATAATTTGGTCCATGGTATTTGACCCGTATACTTCATATATAATTAGATCTTGATTTCTAATTGTATTTGGTATATTTTATTTATTTACCTTACCTCTTTATACCTCGTTTATATTTACTTATTTACCATACCTATTTTATAAATATATTATTTGGCCCATGGTATTTTCCCATGGTATTATTAATAATTTGACCCATGGTATTTGGCCCATGGTATTAATAATAATTTGTCCCATAGGCTTCACCTAAATAAAACCTATTTTTGAGTTTTTGTAAATATAAAACGGTTTATTGAGTAAATATAAAAATTGGTTTTATTTATTTACCATACCTCTAGTTTATTTATATTTTCATTTATTTACCATACCTCCTAAGTAATATAAAAAGATGTTTTATTTATTTACCATACCTACGGTTTATTTATATTTTTACATATTTACCATATCTCTCTTTTTTGAGTGTTAGTAAACTCTTCATATTTTAAATTTATATCGTTTAAATTTATTTTTAATAAATTTTTAATTTTTAATTTATATGTTTATGTAAGCTATTGTTCAAGCCGACATTTTTTTTGGCTTCCGACATACTTACACATCGGGGTCATACTGGGCTATAGAATGCGCCTCTCGGCGCAATTAAAATCAAGCCCCGTCTTCTTTTTAGATGGGGTGTTTTTACGTTGTTGTTTATGACTGTCTATACTCTTCCATGATTTTTTTTACTGGTGCAGTGCATGTGTAACGTTGATAAAAGTTCTGCATTAAAAAAATTTTACTTTTGCCTTTTATACATGAGTATTACATATGTTTTTGCACTCCATAATTAATTTTGTTACTATGGTAAGTAAACATATTACCACATTTAACATAGGCTATTTAACAATGAACTATTCGGATATTCCATAGGGAACTTCATTCCTTTACCCATACAAACTGATACATAAACCTAAATTCCCAACTCCATCCGACATTTGTATATACAATGTTATTATAGTTTACTTTTGCGATAATCTATGTTGGCAATTGTTATAATGAAAATCATACCCAAGATAATTAAACCTAGAAGGGACATATGAATATTGACGGAATCACGATATTGATTTTAATGATATCCTTTTGTTTGATATTATTTTTGGTATGCAATTATTTAAGTTAGGATTAGATGTGTTGTACCCGTCGCATGGGGATTTGGGTTAATGATGGACACTTTTTCTACTGGCCACCATTGGATCTCAGGGTCAGAGATCTATGGTCATGATTCCGCCGGTACCCGTTTAGGGTAATGACCCTACCAACTCTAATTGAATTCTTTCATTCTCTTTGACTCCGGCAACATTGCTCCTCTGCAACCTCGCCACTTCAATCCTGCTCGACCAGTGTTCGATCCCACTCAGCGCTGGCCACCAAGGCTCCTCGGCAGGGAAGCATAATCACTGCTACAGTCTCGAATGTTTTGTGTTTTACGTCATAAATTTTTTTAGTTATTAAGTTTTATGAAGTTTCCCTCGTTTTAATAGTTTTTTCCTGTGGTTAATAGCTTGCAGGGTTCAGCTCCACTACTGGGGTAGCCTAATTTGCGGGTCATGGCCGAGGTTTAGGAATATGCTGCCGTCTTCCAGATGCAGCTACCCAAAATTCTCAGTCAGTAAGTCACTAGAGCATCACGACATTAAATGTGCTCCTTGCTACAATGCGTTTTCGGTTTCATAACTATTTTTAAGATTTTTCCTCTGGCCATATCTCCATGCAGAGTCGCATTCATAATTGGCGGGAAATTTCTACCAGGTAATGCAATGTTGGCTTTTATTCTTTACTCTTACCATTTGCCACCGTTAGAAGGGTTCCACTTCTAATTTTATGTCTTGGTTTGAAGCAGGTAAACCTCCGTGGTCCCTTGGAAAGGATTATCTAGTGCACTGCCATCACCCAGAAGTACTTCGACTTCTTTCTAATATTGCCGTTTCTTCTAACAGGTATAGCATTTACTGATAGTCTTAAAATATCGGCATGAAGCCCTCCAGTGTTAGCTTCTTAGCACTCACGACATTATGAAGTTATGAGTCTAGTTTGATGGCTTTTGCATTGCCATACATTTGGGTTTTCATGTATCCGAGGGCTCTGCCTTGTGTAGTAGATGCATGCTATATTTTTCTTGGAATTCTTGCTTGTAATTTTAAGGGTTTAACCCTGGCTTTCGGTCAAGTATTCGGCTCTGACTAAGAGGGAAGTTTCCTCTACAATAGTGTTTAATAATGTTTAAATCTTTGCTATGGGTAGTGGCTTGACCCTCAAAATCTTTAGTAATACATATCTTGACTCTTTTTTTAAGTATGCCTCACTCCTGTGAAAGAAATGCCGCATTGAAAATTTATTTTTTGATATAATTTATATGTATTGTTTTCTTTCTTTACTTTGTTGGACTTTTTACATTATTACTCATGATTTTCTCGAGGAGCCGTTATCATTCTTGCTTGTGTAAAGTTAGTCTTTTCTTTTTAATAGATGTTACAGGAAGAAAGTTTCACAGGTAGTTATTTCTTTGCATTGGCTGCTACTCTTCTGGGTTTTACTACGCACACTCTTTCTAGAGTTTAAATATGTGTATTTCATTTTTGCAGAGATTTGCCCTTTATCTTCTTTATTGTTTTCAGGTTCTTCGATTTAATATAGATGTCCGGACCATCTAGGTTTTGGAGTTGTTTCATACAATTTTTTTGTCCGTGTATATTATAGTTTACAGAATAACGACTAGTTCTGGGGTCTAGGGTTTTGACCTGGGACCCTGAAATAAAAATTCTTCTGGTTCATACTTCTAGTAGATATGTCTGTATTGATTTAACCTGGTAAAATATTTACTATCCACACTACTTTTTCCTTGAAAAACAGGCAGTAAATTCATTATATGAATTTTGTTACACAACCCACTTATTTAGATAAAAATTCTACTGTAATATCTGGATTATTTTACAAGAATTACAGATACTATTTATCTACAACATTCACTGTGTAAAAATATTTATTCCATAATTTCAAGAAAACTTTTCCTGTATTTAAAAGAATTCTATCTAAATAGAAAATTTGAGTTCTTACTATTTCTGCAATTTGTATACTTATCTCACTCCAGAATCTACTGATGATGTCATCCCTACCGTGAGAGGCGATTACATACTCATCTCCCCCCTCGCTCCACACCTGAGATGAGTAGGTTGACAGATATCCGAGAAGAGATCTCAGAACCCCTAGTCCAGTACTTTTCTTTTCCAGGATTCAGGAATGTTGAGTATTTTCCACTTGTCACCACCAGCTCAGGAATTTCTACTCTCTTCCTCCTTTTTCCTTAGTCACAGAATAGAACCCCTTTTCCTCACGGGGATGTGATTTTATCCCTAGAGGAAAGGTGACTGTTTTTAACTATTTTCTGTTCAACCACTCTCAGTTCTTGGTATACTTTTTATCATCAGTCTTCTTTTAATTTTTATGGAACCAAAATTCCATAATTAAATTTTAGTTCCAACAAAACATAATTAATTTATGTTCATCATGTAATCCTTTTCTCAAAAGAAATAAATGTTTAGTCTCTTTAAAAATAAATAACATAACAACTAGTTTCCACTTAAGCCAACTATCACAACATCCCCCTCTGGAAGTAAACACCGTCCTCGATGTTTCATTCTAGCTCAACAAACAATTCTGGATAAGCCTCATGAAACAATCCTTCATCTTCCCAAGTAGCCTCATCCGAGATAAAGTGCTTCCACTGCACTTTAACCTGGGTAATGGATCGCCTCTGGAGCATGATTTCTCTCTGATCGAGTATACATTGAGGTTCGACCAGAAATTCACCGTCAGGTTTGACTTGCATTCAACAATACCATGAATTAAATTCTCATAAAACTTAGCATTTTAAGATAGGATTTTTAATCTTACCCTACCTGAATTCTTTTCCAGTGCATTACATGCTTTGGGTCATGCACGTATTGTTTTAGTAAGGATACATGAAACACATTGTGCACCCGAATATGGCTCAGTAAAGCCAATCGACAAGCCACATGTCCCACCCTCTCGAATATCTGGAAAGGTCCACAGAACCTAGGAGCCAACTTGGTGTTGGGGCCTTTTTTTTGGAAACTAAAAAGTTTTGAGTTGCAGAGAACAGGTGGCGGAGCACAATCAAGGTAGATAGGGAGATTTCATGGTTGCGGATTGCCAGAAGATAGGTGGTGCAGCAGTTGCAGAGAACAACGCAAGTGGTAGATATGGGAGACAAGGAAAATAAGAAGAACTCCCAATAATCAAGAAGAAGCGACAAGCAACAGAGTAGGAAAAGAGGAAAGACTGACAGTCATGTTGGTGGAAGAAAAAATAGGCAATCAACCAGCATAGATGAGTTAGTTAGTCAGTGTGGCAGAGAACCGAGAGAGAGAGCAGAGCCGTAGGAGAGCTCTGTGAGATCTCCGTTGTATTGAATCACATTGTAATAGACTCTGTGGAGTGATGTATGCTGTTTGATATTGATAATGAAATATGGTTATTGCTATGTTTAATGTTCTGAGTTGAGTGTTAATCAATTGCTTACTATGAATGTATGCCCCTGTTTTAAATTTTAATTCAACATCCTGAACATGATTGATGAGTAATAACGTATACATAATAGTGAGATCTGTTTTTTGTTTCAAGTTCTTTTAGCTGTTATTCATGGTTGTAATCGACTGGTACATGATCTGTCTCCTAATCTTACTAAGGTCACAGTACACCTCGGGTGAGATGCTCTACTCCTTGGAGTAGGGTGAAAATGTCGGCATTGTGCTAGACTACTGTAGAAACCTTGTTGGCCTCTATCTTGAACCTGGGTCTTGCTCAAAGACCTCATTTTTTGCCAACAAATGGTTCCGTTGCTAGGACCTGAAAATTCATTTTGGAGTTAAATCATGGTATCATGGATCTACGAGAGAGAACTATGAAGTTTGTGGAATAAACACTTAGACCAGTTCATATCGAAACAAGCGGAGCTGCGACATCAGAGGAAAAACACTGTCAAGGATCAGGTCCTATTTTCCGAATCTGCAAGTGGCCTGTACAATTTTTTTTGGGGAAATCTTCCTAAATAACTTTATAATTGGTTGCAGAGACTACAATTCAAGTCACTTCCATGAGGGTCACATAGATTTTTTTGCAAGTGGATGCACATCGATCTAGTAACACTCTATTGGTTAGATACCGATTTGACCCGAGCTGTAGATTTCTGGGTACAATCTACATTGGAAGGATACATTGTGGAATTCGCAGCTGAGTGTTACCAATCCTTTTTAAAATCTAAGGACATATTCAGATTCAGATTGCGGGGAGAACTGTTGAAGGAAATCCCATTGTGGATCAAAGGTTTAATGGTGGACGAGGGTTTGATGGAATTTCAAAAGTATGAGATGGAAACTTAAACCTCTAGTACTGGGAGAAGGAGCTGAGGTAAAGATGCTACAAGTAAGTTAGAAGGGGGAATAGGGATATGGATTCCAAAACCTCCAGTAGATTGAGAGAGCGACGAGCACATCAAAGGGCGCAGATTGCTGAGAAGTGGCGAGAAAGGGTGATGAAGGAGTTTGAGAAGCAAGAAAGTAGTCGACAGGACAAGGAGAAGGTGCTGTAGATGACAAAGGAAACAGAAGGTCAGACGGGATCACAAAGAATAGGAGGGACCATCAAAGAAATTAGGCAAGTGTATAGGAGCCCAACCCAAAGGGAAAAGGGAGAAAAGTCCAATTTGGAGGATGTGCACCTGAGGAGATATCCGATGTGGAGCTGCATGTTGCGATTTAGCAACTATTTTGAGAGAGGCCGACACCTGTAATTCAAGGTAATCCTATCCCCAAAGTTCAAGTAGCTCTAGTCCCAACATTCCCTTGGTAATTTATCGGCCACTAGATAAAATATTTGTTAAGTTACATGAGTTTATAAAGTTGAATAGTGTTAAGTCTATAGTACATATATCTACTAGCTATAGTGCTAGTAATACAATCTCATAGCCAGGAAGTAGAGGTTTTATTTTAGTACCACCCATATAAAGAAATATGGCAGGATCATTTACTCGATACCCATAATTCTCTAGGAGGGGCAATGATGATGTGGAGCAACATTGGTATCTCTGCGAAGCGATATGGAGAGCTCAAAAAACACCAGAGGTGGTTAAGTTGATTGAGTTCCAGACTACTTTAAGAGTGATAGCTCTTTGTTGGTTCATTAAATGGTTCGAAGCTCATCAAAACCCAGCGATAGACGATGTAAAGAGAGAATTTGTGAAATAATTTAAAATACCTCAGACAGATCAGGAAGGATTATCTAAGTTATGGGAGATTAAACAATGAGAAGGTGAAACGACGTGGGACCTGATGAGAATATTCAAGGATGCGATTAGGAAACTGAGTTACCTAATAGATCCGAATCACCAACGAGTTTGGTTTATTAAAGCACTTCTGCTGTTGACAAGAACTCCACTAACACAATAGAATATTGATACCTTACAAGATTCCCTGGGGCAACCCATCAAGATAGAAGCTATGGCGGGCTATCCGCAAGAGTTCAAAGGAGGAGCAACAGTTCAAGACCCTTCCATATTAGGGTTACAACATCAGATAGCCAATTTAATGGAGAAGTTGAAGGACATTCAGCCGATACGACCTCCAAGGCCCAATGTGTGGTGTACCCATTGTTTGATGGAGGGACACGTGGCCACAGAATGCCCAAGGTTGCGAGGGAAAAATGCTTCAACAACAGGGACCCAGGGGGCTCCACCAGTTGGGGGAGTTGCGCAGATAAATTCTCAGGGATTATACCAACCACAACCCCACTTTCCAGGGTTCCTCGGTCAATAGAATCAGACCACAAATAAATACTATGAAATATGCGAAGGCATTGGTCATCCTCCGCGACTATGCCTAATTTTGAAAAAATATTCCAATGTTCTAAACAACACATATTGTGAATTTTTCCCTTCTATAATGCATAATACAGAGCAGTGTAGAGCCCTTGATGCAGTGGCAGAATGATTGGACAAACCATCTTATAGAGTGAATGAATCTCCAAGGGGCCGAGGAGGAGGAATGAGAGGAGGCAGAAATGGAGGAAGAGGACCAGTAAGGTGCGACAGCTATGACCAAGAAGGGCACGTAGAAAATGAATGTACGCTACCCAAAAGACCATGGTGATCTCAATGCAGAGTCAATACACACACAACTGAATACTGTCCAAAAATAATTAAGAGGTGGGAGGAAAGAGCCAAACAGAGAAGCGAATCTGGTGGATGTAGAACCGAGAATAGTAGAAGCTTAGCCCATGCAAAGTGTAGCCATAGTAACCCGGGGAGGTGTTAGTCATCAATATTTTTCACTTGTTGGTGATGACTAGTTGTTACAGCTGAGTTTTCTGGCAGCCGATCTCAAATTTGTCAAATTTGCCAGCTAGAAAATGCCCATAATTTTTTTTTTCCCTCCTACCTTTTCAATCAGCCCATGATGAGATAAAACCTCATTGTCAAGCCCTATCTAGCCTCAGCCATGCTAGCTTGTCCATCAGCTCCAAAGAAAATAATCCAAATCTATCCAAGAAGTCCCCCCTAAGTTAGGTAGTGGCGCTTTAGGAATTTCTCCCTTGGAAAACTATCCTAAAGCCAAAGAACCTCTATCTACTATCAGCCAGTCCTAACAGACCTTCCTATTCTGCAAATAAAGTTTGGTTACACCCTTAAGTCGCGCCACTAACAAGCCCTGAAGTCTCAGCAATGCATATGCCATAGGTCAAACTGATATTAGGTGGTTTTACAGTATTTCAATGGATCTTTCAAGAGAAAAAGTGTACCAGTATTCCAGAAGACAGTATTTAACTCAACATGAGAATACAACTGCTTCTCATGTGGTTTTGAGCCTAGGATGCAGCCACAGGGCAGAGAGTTGTTTCATTAAGCTCCTGCAATCATAGTCAAAGGTTAGTAAATTATGAATGACAAGAAATGCTTTGCAGATACTAGCCAAATTTCTTGTGATGTCTAAATAGGCGCAAAGGTATTTGGAAAGCAGAATTATATGTCCCAAAGAAATGCCCATCATGAATTATTGACATTTTTTCATCTTCATTTGCTCAAGTATGAATAGGCAGTGAAAGGAAAGATACCACTGTTTAAAAGCTGATGAAATAGCATAACTGAGAAAACCTCCTCCATACATGAGTAGAGGGTTCAAAAACTGAGAAAACCTCCTTCATTTTACAAGCAGAGGGTTTGACACTGTGATAAGGGCCTCCTTCATATATAAGTAGAAGGCCAGGGATAGAGTTTGATTTTAAGGTCTTCACTAGTTGAAAGGCAAGTTTTTATAGTAGTGGGAGAAAATTAAAGGCTTATGGATAGAGAAATGGTGTTAAAAATAAATAGAAAAGGCATGAGTACTATAATGATCAAAGAGGCTGACTTATCTCCTATCAGAGGTTTCTTTCAAAAGCAGTCTGGAGCCAAAATGAACAAACCTTGCTGAGGTATGTAATTTCCTTAAGGGTTTCCAAAGATCCATCTCCTTGATAAACATGCATGACATTTAGTCACTGTTCCTTTAACAAAACATAGTTGAAAGTAGTTGAAATCAGCTGGGTTTAACAGAGGCCCAAGAGTGATGTTGATTTTCAAAAAGGTTTTTCTCTTCCTATTCATGAAGATCTTTTTCAAAACTTGTCAAAAGTGACAAAGAGGTAACCTAAGCTTTGTTTTCTCAAGGGGACTTTGCAAATTAACAACACAGAGACAGGAGGTGGGAAAAAGGATATGGAAAGTGTTTCAATTTCAAGAGAAATACTAGAAGAAATGAAACATGATGCTATCACAAACAAAGGACTTTGAGACATATGAAGATACTTAGCTATTGCATATAAGTGCAGGAGAAGCCTTTAGAGGATCTTATTTTTGATGAGCATATGTTTGTCAAACCTAGGAAAATGTAGCTAAGTTTTTCCCCCAGTCAAAAAGCAGTATCATTCAAAAGGCACATCTAGAGTCATTCACATGGCTCGGAGCAGAGTTTTCTTCTACAATACAGATATAAACAAAGGAAACAAAGTTTCATTCCTTAATGAGAAACAGTGGAAAGTTTTTGACTCTTAAAAAGGCTTCTTTACTTCAAAAAGAAGTCATGCCTGTAAAATAATTTGTTCTTGCCACTGTGTCATTTATTTGAGCAAAAATGAGTCTCGGTTATGTTTTAAAAAGGACATTTGCTTTATGTGTAGTTATGACCGAGAAATATTTTTCAAAGGGACCTTCAAAACCCTCACAAAGCAACCTCAAGGGTAATCAACTCTTTCAACTTCAAGAGGTTAAAATGACCGTTCAAGCCCATCTGCAAGTTTCAAAAACACAAACAAGCACTCACAATCGCTCTCCTAGCCGCCCATTGAAGAAAAGAGAGTTTTCGAGCAAAATTTGCAGAGTTTGAAGCTTTTAAGCCCACGTGGCGCGCCTGGAAAAGCGCGCGGCGCGTTCAGGAGAAAATTTACAAAAGGTTTGTATTGTGGCGTGGCGCACCTATAGCAGCGCACGGTGGGCCTGTAGGTGCGGTCACAACTGCCCGAAGGCCGACCCGATAACCTGTCTATTACACGACGCTTTTCCATTTCAACGTGCCGCGCATGTTTGAATAGTCAAAACGCCTCCAAAAGGGTCTTGAAGCTGCTCAAATCTTCAATCAAAGGCCACAATCCATCTTCGAGGTATTTTTTTTTTCCTCCTTGGTGTATTCGAGTTTCTAAATGGGTGATTGTTGCCATGTTTTCGAGACTAAATGGTGATTAAAAAATGGAGGTCTTGGTAGGAAAGTCAAGGTGATTTGTTAAAAATATTGACAAAGATTGTTACAGTGGGAGGCTAGTGGAGTGTTCATATTAGTTACAACAGGCCTAAAGCTACCCTCAAAACAGTGATAAACCATAATACTACTTGCAAGTCAAAGAAAGCACAATGTTAGAGGTTTTTTAAAAATTGGTGCAGGTGTCCTAGCTATGATAGGACAAAACTAACCTCTGTCAGCCAAGTATAAGGTGAAAACAGTGTTATAAGGTGGAGGTAGTGTTTGAAAGGAAAACACAGTGTTTTAAAGGTGACATCAGTGAGCATATTCTGAAAACAGTAGTTTTAGTCTGAATGCCTTGTCACTTCAAAAAAAAATATCTCCTTTGAATAAGTGAAACAGTGAAACTAGTGCTGCCTCCTTTGTCCCATAAAACAAAGTGTGGTGAGTGAAGCTGTTAAATCAAATTGAGGGTGTTTTTTGTCTACCTGGGCATAAGAAACAAGTGATCCTAAGGTGAATTAGTGAGCCTAATTTAACAACAGTGATAATGTATGAATTCTTTGTCACTTCAAAAAGTGACCTCTCTATGGGGTAAAAAAGAAAAACTAGTGCTGCCTCCTTTGTTTCATGAAACATAGTGTGTTATGAAAAGCTTTTAAATCAATTTGAAAGAGTTCTTGTCTACCTGTGCATGTGAAATAGTGAAATACAAGAGGAGTGTTTTGATTGGGAGGGGTGTTTTTTTTTTTACAAGGCTGTCTTGCTTATACCAAAACACAAAGGATCCTTGTAACCTTACCCAAACACAGTAACAATTTGACTGAGCGCTTGTTATTTTGATAACTATTTGTTGTTTGGCACAAAAGAGACAAAACAGTAATTTGTAAGGAGCAGAAGGTTGGTGTTGGGAGGATATTTCACAAAGCATTTCAAGCAGTTGTCTTGGTCAAACAGTGACTGATAGGCAGGACAGAGGTGTGTGCTTGAGAAAAAATTCCCAAAGGCCATTTGAGACAGCTTGGTGTTGCAGAGAGCATTCAAAACAAGATGCCTCCTAGGTAAGACAGTAGGAGTGGCCTGCACAAGATATTGGAGCCTGTTTCCACTGAAGAAGTGAATTCCCACCCATCAGTCTTGTTCAATTTCCATGAGGTTGGGTGTCTAGATTTTTGCCAAAGAGTGTAAGAGGTGAAGAGCTTTTCCCCTTTAACACACCTTTGTGCTTTTAGGTTTCAAGAGAAGCATTTTCAGTTGGCAGGCCTAGATTTAAAATTCTCTCCAAGGTCCATCTCCAAGGCCACTAAAATCCCTTATGTCAGGGAGAAGTGGTTTAAACAAAGCCACCTGGACTCAGAAGAATACAAGCCCTTTCTAAAGCCTGAGCATAGAGATTCATGTGCATCCATTTTTCCCTTCTCATATCTTTTGACTAGCTACGCCCCCCTCATGAAGATCATCATGAAATACTTCACTTGTGAGGGAAGATTCTCCTGAGTCTATGCCTATCACATTTGATTGCTCATGCATTTCACGAGGGCCAAATTTCTGAATCTCCCTTTCTTCTTACATAGAAGCATTGAGAAAATGGCCTCCACTGTTCAGAAAAAGCCTCCTTCACAGCAGATAGCCTGCCTCTTCCATCACTCCCTCATCAAATTCATCATTCTTCATCAGCTTGAGAAGAGGGAGGTCTCTTGGGATACTTTCATCACCCATCTGGATTTCTCCACTGTCCCTCCAGTTCATACATCTCCTACACCTCCTACTCACAATCCTTCGCCTTTTTCTAGCAAACCCATTAAGTCAAGAAGCTCAAGTTTAACATAGAACAAACAAAAGAGCAGGAAGAGGAAGAAGTGCATGAGCATGATGAGGAAGAAGAGCATGAGAAAGAAGAGGAAAGTGATGATGAGCAGCAGCATGATGAAACATGATAGCAAGGGGATGATGAGGAAGATGATGATGAGCAACATCACAGTGAGGCAGAACAGTAAGGGAAAGAAGGGCATGATGATGAGAAACATGATGATGAGCATCATCATAGTGAGGCAGAACAGCAGACTCCTGAAGATGATGAAGGGCAGCAGCATGAAGATGTGCAGCACAGTGAGGGTGAGCAGTCTCATGATGAACAGGGGCAGCCACAGCATGATGAACAACAACCTCATAATGATGAACAAAAGCGTCATAAAAAGGAACATCAGCCTCATGAAGAAGAAGGGCATCATGATAAATAGGTGCAACACAGTGAGGAGGACAACCCTCAAAAGGAAATGCAAAAGGACAACCAAGGCATCCATGAAGAAATCCAAGACATTGGCAAAAATGAGGAACAAAGTGACAAGGGTAAAGAGCCCATGGAGCATGTGCTAGCTGTCTCTCCTAGGAAAAGGGCCATTCTCTCTTCTCCGAAAGTGGCCAAGCCCCGAATATCAAGGAAAAGGGTGCCTAGAGTTGTAACTCCAAATGTGACAAGGGCCCTATGAAGCAAGGGAAAATTTCCCAAAAAGCCCATGCTCGAATTGCCCAAGACGAAGAAGACTAAAAAAGCCACCCAAAGCAAAGGGAAGGACAAGGAAGAAAGCAGTCATGAATAGGAAAGGAAATTCAACATCATCCAAATCCAAAGTGATGATAGCGATAATGAAGCTCGGATCCTAGAAAATCTCTTGATTCATAGAGAAAGCCAAATTGATGCTTTGAGGACTGATCTTGATAGGGCTAGGAAGTTCAATCACTTTTTGCAAGTTCAAAACAATCAGATGAGTGTCCATATGGATGTATATGAGACATGGGCCATCAAATACAAAAAGGAGGCCTCCAAAGCACAAGTGAGATTGGAAGAACTCATGGGTGAGTTCGATGAAAGCGAAGGCGAAGATCAGCCCAGACGAAAGAGGCCAAGAACCATGGGGCTCAAAAAGGCCCTTGAGAAACAAAAGGAAGAAGAAGATGCCCTTCTCCAATCTACCCCTCTCACTGCATTGTTCGAACAAGAGATAGAGAACAATCAGGAAGCATGGCTTGAGAGAGTTAATGATCACTTGGAGAAGAAATTGGAGAAGGAAAATAGGGACTTAGACCTTCAACGGAGGATGACCGAGCATTATAAAAAGCTCAATCAGTTTACCCGGCGGAAATTGAAGGCTGCTCAGGAAAAAATCAAGGAGGCTAAAGGGAAGCGCCCGACACCAAAATTGAGGAAAGACACCTCAAGGCTCTAAATTTTAGGCTTTTCTTCACAACATGTTTCTGAAGACCCTTGAGGGTCATGCTCGCCAAGTTTGGGCGAAATTCGTCATGTTTTGGTTTTTTGTCATTTTTGGGTTTTTGGCCAAAACTCATGGGCATCGCCATTTCATTTTGGGGCATGATCAAAGGATGAAAATGGTATCATTGGATTCCATAATTTCAGGGGCACATACTCAGCGATTTTTAGAACAATTGAAGATCATTTGCTCCTCCAAAATGTCGAAAAACACTCGTTTTTTCTACACTCTGCCCCGTTTATCAGCAAGGCCTATTTTCTGGTTTTTTACACATAGGTCTATTTTTGGAGGACTTACTGTGGTCAGTTGGGAGAATAATAAACATTTTTAGAAATTAGACACTCAGAGCTTTCCAACTAGCCATCATGAGCCTCGTTTCAACATCGGGAAGGCCTCCACAAGTTGCCGGCAAGTCAGGGGACCTTTTGCTGATGTATTTTTTGAGTATTTTTGTAAAAATTGAACCTTTCAAAAGTGACTTTTCTTCATGTGAGTTTAGCTATTTTTGTACATGATAAGCTATGAAAATTCAATATGTTTCCCTTTTATAGCATTTTTGAGTTATTTTATTAGATATTTTGTGCCTTGGGCTTTGCAAAGCCTCAAGGAAAAAATCAGATATTTTGGATAGGCCATTGAGATTGCAAGTTGAACTAAGAGGTTTTCCTCACTTTGTCCTATATATTCCAAAGGCTTTCATTGTAAACAAGGCTGAAATTGATGAATAGAAGCAATATATGGTCATATAAGATTTGGAAGAAATACTTGTCTCATGCTTTTGGATAGTTTCTTGGATGTTCTTGGATGATGAAAGAGGATTGTTTTTGGATTCCATGATTTGGTAGAATGGTATAGTGTCTCTCTCTCTGTTTTGTTTCTTAGTTTTCTTTCATAAATCCATGTTCTTGCTTGCTATAGGACAATAGAGAAAAAATTCGAGACATGCCCTTGGAGGCACCTCAAATTTCTTGTTTCTTTATAGCTTCAATGTTTTCTTCATTCGTAGTCACATTAAAGAATTCTTGATTGCTCTTTAATAACTTAAGAATATTGTTTGCTTGTTTCATTCATGGTTTTATGCATGCTAAGTATGATTTACCTTATGCCCCGCTATCATGGCTGTGGCCATAGTTCCACCTGCAGAAACTTCTCTCCATTTGACAGACTGTTCATTTGTTGAACCAAGGAGGTCTTGTTCTGATCTTTCCCTTTGCCTAAGACTATGCAATCTGGTTTTCAAAGTGCCCAATAGCTTAAAGTATTGTCTTTATGCATTCCGAAATAGTGATTTGAGTTTTTTTCCTGTCTTAGATGTGTTTCCCCAAAGTCTGATAGCCATTTCCTAAAGTTAGAGAGTTATATATCTTTATGCATGGCTTGAATGTTTATTTCTATGCATCTTTTAGTGTACAGTTACATTTCTCATGATTAATGGTTTGCCCTACCATGTTTATGTCAGCTATTAAACTATTTGTGCTTGAAATCCTTTGTTATTCACAAACTTGATGTCCATCTCACTCCATTTTTCCCAAAGATCCATTTTACCTCGAATCAAATCGGCCCTTCAGCAACCTTGTATCACCATTTGAAAGCTTTCTTGACCTTTCGACCCCATAGCCCAGTTGATCTAACATATTTTTACCTATCTTATGTCTTTGATCATTTCATCCCTCACAACTTAAAATCCAAAACCAAAAACCCACTTCATAACTAGCCTAAAATCAGAACACAATAAGCAAACACATAGATATCCCTTACACAGATAGAGAGAGCCCTCTCTGAGTCCAAGAATGCTAGGTCCTTGGGCTCCAAAGATTGGTTTGATGTTACACTATCATTTGGCTTGCCAATCAGCCAAATCACGGGACCCTAACATCATGGCGATCACGGTGGGACTCTGAGTGATAAACAAACTTAGATTCCCTAAACATTCTAGCAACCTTAGGAATACTATCTGATTGACTTATCCCACCGCTCCTTAACATAATGGCGATCACGGTGGGACCTTCCGAGTTAGTGACAATCTAAGTACTCCTTAGTAACTCTCGAAGTCTCAATCAAACTTAGAAAACTTAAGTGTTGTTTGAAGAGTCGAAGCTAGCTTTTTCACCATCTTAGAAAAATGATGATTCAGTTATAGGAAAATATTCCAAACCTCATAGGCTACGTAAAACTCAAAAAACCCTAAAAAAATTCCCAGATTGGCTTTTCCCTAGTTACTTGTGGTGGACCATAGCTACATCCTTACAAGAACAACCAAGTTCCACTTGGCGACTCCACTAGCCTCTAGTAGGCCTTAAACTCCATAAAAAAAAACCAAAAATTCATAAACCATACCTTTCTGTTAACTCATCCTTCCAAAAACTTAAAACTTAGGGTGGAAACTCTGTAATCAGTGACAAACTAAGTATAACTTAGCGATTCAGAAGACCTCACCTAAACATAGGAGATAAGCAGAAATCTTCTTGCCAAAAGCAACCATTAGCTTGTCCATACAGCCTAGCAAACTGTTGAAACCAAGTGAATCACTCTTCTTTGCAAGTGTCCATCTCAAATTTTTCTATAAAACTTTTTCCTGAAAGCATCTTTGATAGTGTTGGTGGTGGACCATAGTTCTCATAGAAATCCACCTGGCGACTCCACTAGTCCATCTTTTTGTTTTGACCATCCTTCACATTAGTAAAACCCTAGAGAGGCCATCCATCCGAAACAATAAAAAATACCATCCTCTCTAAACTCTAGACTCGAAATCTGGCTTCACGAAGAATCAAAACCAGATCTCATCCAGACCCAAAATCCCCCTATCATAGTAGATGACCCAGAGAATATTCTGTGGCAAGCTTCCAAAGCTGGAAATTTAGCTACTGATAGGTCCATCCGTAAAGAAAGATTAGTACTTGAACATCTCACAGCCTTGCAGGATTCCCCATTTGACTTAAAATCATCAAAAACCCTTTTTAGAAGCAAGTCACAAAGTAAGATAGAATTTGACGATCTTAAGCCCCTAGATCTGCCACAGAGTCCTAGTAGTGAAGCCTTGCCTACTACACCTCCCGACTTTCAACTTCTCCATCGCTTTGGCTCCTACCATCCCAGATCTACTCAGAATCAGATCACTAGTCCAAGTAAATCCGCCACACCCATCCAAACCACAATTGTTCAAACCACCTCAGCTCATCTGATAAGCCCTCATTTTGTACATCATCCATTAGCTCCCATCATGGTAGCCTGGTATGCACCTTTGGTGTTGCGACAACCTATGGCTCCCTTAAAAAATGACTATCAATCCAAAATCTCGCACTTTACTGGAGTTGAGATTAACATAGCTCAACAACATGTTGATAGGATTAGCGATGCCTTTGAATACATGGAAATAGAAGATGAGACCATCAGAATGAGGATGTTCGCCCAAAGCCTGGGCAGAGAACCCAAAAAATGGTTTAAGAGCTTAACTCCCAACAGCATCCACAATCTCCAAAAAATCTACCAAACCTTCATAAACAAGTGGGAAATCCGAAAGAACCCCATTCAAATCCTGTCAGAGTATAAAAATCTAAAATGGGAAAATGGGGAAAGTGTCCAAAGATACTGCACTAGGTTCAACAGTGTGTATAATGCCCTCCCACCTCACTTCAAACCTCCACTTGGCTCAACCTTGGCAAAGTTCCCCGAAGGCTTTGAGCCAGACATGACTTATTGACTAAGAGGAAAGGACCCCCCTACCTTAGAGGAAATGCAAAAAGTGGCCAAAAGTGCAGAAGCCAACTTAGCAGAAAAAAGAGCTAGGACTAGATCAGAAAGGAAAGTCACATACCGGGATGAGGTCTCCAATTCAGCCCCTTCCTTAGATCCCAGAATAGATGACTTAGTTAGGTCCATGGCCAAAATGTGGGAAAAGATAAGTGAAAAGACCCCTCTTAGGGACAACCGGCCAAACCCTCCAAACAGAAATCAGAACCAAAATATTAGGAGGGAACAACCTCAAAACAAACCAAGGGAAAATGACCAACAAATTAAGCCACCCTTTAATGAAAATTATGTGGAAGAAGATGATAGGGATACAAAACCCATTGATTAAAATCATTCGAACCTCATAGGGTCTGATAATGAGAGTGAGGTTTACCTCACAGAAGAAGAACAAGCATTCTTCTCTCCGAATCAGGATGAAACCAACTATGAAGATTCCGAGGATCCTGCCATATATTTTCAGAATTCCATAGTAGAAGCTCATAGGCAGTATGACCTTAGAAGCAGAAAAAACCAAGACAACTCCAAGAAATGTAGCTCAGAGACTGCTAGAACCCTTGATACCATCCTTAAAAAAGCAGTGGATAGCAACAAAATCATGGTCAAGAAAACTGACCAAAACAAAGAGAAAGCTATTCAAAAAAGTCTTGACTTAGATGCTTCTAGTACTTCCACAAATTTTCTCGAGATGGCTGTGTCAAAAAAAATCTCAAAACAAAGTCAACAAACTCAGAACATAGAGAAAGTCATGGCTGAAAAATCTGAAGCAAACTTGTCTAAACTACAAGCACCTTTCAGTTTTGAGGAAGAAATCACCAAAATAAATATTACCATGCCTCTCACTGAACTTATCGCCCAAGGCTCTTATAAATCCCAAGTGTTAAAGGTCCTGAATATAGGAAATGATGTGAACACCCTTAATCTAGCTAATGACACTCTTGAAGTGTTGTTTGGTCCAAAAATAGAAGGGAAATTCCAAGAAGGAACCACTCTTCCCTTTTACATCAGTTTGAATATCCATGACCAAATCCTTCATAATGCCATGCTAGACTCCGGAGCCTCGCATAATCTCATGCCGAAGGTTGTAATGGAAAGATTAGGCCTAGAAATCACAAGACCATACAAAGACTTATTTTCATTTGATTCGAGTAGAGTCAAATGTCTAGGCTTGATCAATGATCTTTGTTTTAGTTTGGCCCAAGTACCTGAAAAACATCTGATCATGGACATAGTGATAGCAGACATCCCTCCCAAGTATGGAATAATTTTATCCAGATCTTGGGGAGCCAAGCTTCAAGGAAATATTCAAATTGATATGTCCTACACCACTATTCTTGTGTTTGACCAAACTAGAATACTCTATCGAGAATCACACATGAAATACATGATCAGTAGCCAAGAGAGGCCAGATAACATCCCGATGTATTCCTTGCATTCCGATCTGAACTCTTTCATTTTACACACTGATGAGGACATTGAAGAACAGTCAGAAGGATTTGAAACAAACTTAGACCCACCACATCAGCTTCCCCAAGTTCTTTATGATGAACTGGACACTCAAAACTGCCATGATCATGAATAGCTATGTCTTGAGGAAAGTGAGTGTGTCCCTTTTGAAATAGGGATAGAGCAAGAAGCACAAACCATTATGTATTATCAAGCAAATTGCTCAAACCTTAGGCAAACATAAAAAGTAACAACAGGAAACTTTTTCAGAACAGAGGCATTAGAAGACTTACATATCACAAACCTCTTTGGAACTCAGAAGCAGGGAAGTTTAATGTTATTACCATACCTCAAGGATTTGCCATCACTTAACTCTATCCTTTCAAATGAAACCTTGACTGTAGCCATAACAACTCAAAATCTAGAAAAAATGCTTGATAAACTCCTTATGAGAGGATATGATGACTGCAGTCCAAATTTACCTGAGCTACTTGAATTGGCTAACATTTTTTCACTCCACCAAAGACTTGGAACTGCTAGGATTTGCAATCTTATTCAAATACTGCTTCATATAGAGAAAACAGTGAGAAACACTATGCCACTACCATCCCTCCAGCAAACAACTTCGGCAAAAGAAAATACAAAAATCTGAACCAAACTGTAATAGTCAAAAATAAAATAGCTGGTCATAGGATCTGTTTTGATTTTAGAAGCACTAATACACACTTTTGTGACAGAAATTTTATCCTTCCTGCCCAAGACCATGATTTACCAATGATAAGTGCTTTTAATCATATGTCTTTGCAAGATGATGTTTCAGGTTATAGCCAAATGATTCCTTTACAAAGCGAACAACTCAAAGAATTTTTCAAATATGCTGGAAGGAGTCCCATTTTCAAACCCATATTTTCAAAACCACCGGATATAAAAAAATATGCTTCTAAAAGCCATGTTTCCAGTTCTAAATTTCTGCATTCTAACATACCTTGATGATGTCATCATATACTTCAAAAATGACAAAGAATATCTGCACTATTTGAAAAATATGTACAACAAAATAAGGAGTGGAAATCAGAGGTATAAAGAAGTACAACGGGAAGATACGGGATTGTTCAGAGATTCATGCATGAATCCTTATGTCATGCTTGAAAGAGAGAATTTTCAAAATTTTTCTTTTCAAGAGCTGAGTGGACCAAGGATGGTAGGATATCCTTATGAGGATAAGATGCTTAAGTTTCGCCATTTCCAAGATTTCTGAGTCAAAATTTTTTCAATCATTGTATATACCATTGTTTGAAAAATAGATTAAAAAACAGAAAATTAAAAAAAAAAACAATAGAAAAATAGAAAAAGAGGGCAGTTTGAAAATAGAAAGAAGGCCCCATGTTCAAAAAATAGTCATTCGGAAAGCGCGCAAATCTAAATTCCGCTACAGTGCTCAAATGTCTTGTTCAGTTATCTAGCCTAATCATAGCTAAACATGTTTTAAATTTATTTGTTAATAAGTTAGTGAGTGGAAAAGATGGTCAACATTGTGTAAGCTTGACTTATCAAAGAAAGTATATTAGGAAACGATACTGGTTCCACATGCTTAAAACAGAACCAAAGAGGGAAGCGGGGATGAAAAACAAATTGTGTATCTTAGCCCCGCTTTTCTAGATTTCATTTTATGCAAAATAGTATTTGTGTGCAACTTTTCTTTCGTGCCACAAGTACATGACAAATCAGACTGTTTAATCCTGATTTAGTCATTTTTCAATTTCATGTTCTAGATTAGAGAATAAAATCCTGTCAAACAGCTTAACTTTGTCAGTCGATCTAGCATAGGTAGAGAAATGAAGGAGTTCATCAGCTTAATCTGAACTCTCGACAGATATAAGTGTAGAATTAGATAGGTTCATTTTTCAAAAAAATATATTGTCAAAGGGTTTCTAGTCCAAATGCACCCAAAGGAAGAAAAAATGTTAGGAAAGATAGTGGGGTAGGTAGAAATATCATTGATGCTAATCATGTTGTCAATTTTCAGAAATAGCGTCAAGGAAGAAAGATATTTGCGCCAATGGATAAAGGCACTGGTCTTCAAAGAACCAAGATCTGAAATTCTGGACACCTCCTGAAAAGGTGCTACCCTCCCCAAATGGAGCCACTGTTAGTCATCAATATTTTTCACTTGTTGGTGATAACTAGTTGTTACAGTTGAGTTTTCTAGCAGCCGATCTCAAATTTGTCAAATTTTCAGTTGGAAAACACCCATGAACTTTTTTTTCCCTCCTACCTTTTCAATCAGCCCATGACGAGATAAAACCTCATTGTCAAGCCCTATCTAGCCTCAGCCATACAAGCTTTTCCGTCAGCTCCAAAGAAAACAATCCAAATCTGTCCAAGAAGTCCCCCCTAAGTTAGGTAGTGGTGCTTTAGGCATTTCTCCCTTGGCAAACTATCCTAAAGCCAAAGAACCTCTATCTACTATCAACCAATCCTAACAGATCTTCCTATTTTGTAAATAAAGTTTGGTTACACCCTTAAGTCGCGCCACTAACAAGCCCTGAAGTCTCAGCAATGCATATGCCATAGGTCAAACTGATATTAGGTGGTTTTACAGTATTTCAATGGATCTTTCAAGAGAAGAAGTGTACCAGTATTCCAGAAGACAATATTTAACTCAACATGAGAATACAACTGCTTCTCATGTGGTTTTGAGCCTGGGATGCAGCCACAGGGCAGAGAGTTGTTTCATTAAGCTCCTGCAATCACAGTCAAAGGTTAGTAAATTATGAATGACAAGAAATTCTTTGCAGATACTAGCCAAATTGCTTGTGATGTCTAAAGAGGCGCAAAGGTATTTGTAAAGCAGAATTACATGTCCCAGAGAAATGCCCATCATGAATTATTGACAGTTTGTCATCTTCATTTGCTTAAGTATGAATAGGTAGTGAAAGGAAAGATACCACTGTTTTAAAAGCTGATGAAATGGAATAACTGAGAAAACCTCCTTCATACATGAGCAGAGGGTTCAAAAAATGAGAAAACCTCCTTCATTTTACAAGCAGAGGGTTTGGCACTGTGATAAGGGCCTCCTTCATCTATAAGCAGAAGACCAGGGATAGAGTTTGATTTTAAGGTCTTCACAAGTTGAAAGGAAAGTTTTGAGAGTAGTGGGAGAAAATTAAAGGCTTATGGATAGAGAAATGGTGTTAAAAACAAAGAGAAAAGGCATGAGTACTATAATGATCAAAGAGGCTGACTTATCTCCTATCAGAGGTTTCTTTCAAAAGCAGTCTGGAGCCAAAATGAACAAACCTTGCTGAGGTATGTAATTTCCTTAAGGGTTTCCAAATATCCATCTCCTTGATAAACATGCATGACATTTAGTCACTATTCCTTTAACAAAACAGAGTTGAAAGTAGTTGAAATCAACTGGGTTTAACAGAGGCCCAAGAGTGATGTTGATATTCAAAAAGTTTTTGCTCTTCCTATTCATGAAGATATTTTTCAAAACTTGTCAAAAGTGACAAAGAGGTAACCTAAGCTTTGTTTTCTCAAGGGGAATTTGTGAATGAACAACACAAAGATAGGAGGTGGGAAAAAGGATATGGCAAGTGTTTCAATTTCAAGAGCAATACTAGAAGAAATGAAACATGATGCTATCACAAACACAGGACTTTGAGACATATGAAGATACTTAGCTGTTGCATATAAGTGTAGGAGAAGCCTCTAGAGGATCTTATTTTTGATGAGCATATGTTTGTCAAACCTAGGAAAATGTAGCTAAGTTTTCCCCCTAGTCAAAAAGCAGTATCATTCAAAAGGCACATCTACAGTCATTCACATGGCTCAGAGCAGAGTTTTCTTCTACAATAAAGATATCAACAAAGGAAACGAAGTTTCATTCCTTAATGAGAAAGAGTGGAAAGTTTTTGACTCTTAAAAAGGCTTCTTTACTTAAAAAAGAAGTCATGCCTGTAAAAGAATTTGTTCTTGCCACTGTGTCATTTATTTGAGCAAAAATGAGTCTCGGTTATGTTTTGAAAAGGACATTTGCTTTATTTGTAGTTATGACCGAGAAAGATTTTTCAAAGGGACCTTCAAAACCCTCACAAAGCAACCTCAAGAGTAATCGACTCTTTCAACTTCAAGAGGTTAAAAGGACCGTTGTAAGCCCATTTGCAAGTTTAAAAAATGCAAACAAGCACTCACAATCGCTCTCCTAGCCACCCATTGAAGAAAAGAGAGTTTTCGAGCAAAATTTCAGAGTTTGAAGCTTTTAAGCCTGCACGGCGTGCTTGGAAAAGCGCACGGCACGTTTAGGAGAAAATTTACAAAGGTTTTGTATTGTGGCACGGTGCATAGTGCACCTGTAGCGGCGGTCACAACTGCCCGAAGGCCGACCCGACACCCTGTCTATGATGCGACACTTTTCGATTTCAAGATGCCGTGCATGTTTGAACAATCAAAACGCCTCCAAAAGGGTCTTGAAGCTACTCAACTCTTCAAGCAAAGGCCGCAATCCATCTTCGAGGTATTTTTATTTGCCTCCTTGGTGTATTCGAGTTTCTAAATGGGTGATTGTTGCCATGTTTTCGAGACTAAATGGTGATTAAAAAATGGAGGTCTTGGTAGGAAAATCAAGGTGATTTGTTAAAAACATTGACAAATATTGTTACAGTGGGAGGCTAGTGGAGTGTTCATATTAGTTTCAACAGGCCTAAAGCTACCCTCAAAATAGTGATAAACCATAACACTACTTGCAAGTCAAAGAAACCACAGTGTTAAAGGTTTTTTAAAAATTGGTGAAGGTTTCCTAGCTATTATAGGACAAAACTAACCTCTGTCAGCCAAGTATAAGGTGAAAACAGTGTTATAAGGTGGAGGCAGTGTTTGAAAGGAAAAAAAAGTGTTTGAAAGGTGACATTTGTGAGCATATTCTGAAAACAGTAGTCTTAGTCCGAATGCCTTGTCACTTCAAAAAAAAATATCTCCTTTGAATAAGTGAAACAGTGAAACTAGTGCTGCCTCCTTTGTCCCATAAAACAAAGTGTGGTGAGTGAAGCTGTTAAATCAAATTGAGGGTGTTTTTTGTCTACCTGGGCATAAGAAACAAGTGATCCTAAGGTGAATCAGGGAGCCTAATTTAACAACATTGATAATGTATGAATTCTTTGTCACTTCAAAAAGTGACCTCTCTGTAGGGTAAAAATGAAAAACTAGTGCTGCCTCCTTTGTTCCATGAAACATAGTATGTTATGAAAAGCTTTTAAATCAATTTGAAAGGGTGCTTGTCTACCTGTGCATGTGAAACAGTGAAATACAAGAGGAATGTTTTGATTGGGAGGGGTGTTTTGTTTTTTACAAGGCTGTCTTGCTTATACCAAAACACAAAGGATCCTTGTAACCTTACCCAAACACAGTAACAATTTGACTGAGTGCTTGTTATTTTGATAACTATTTGTTGTTTGTCACAAAGGAGACAAAATAGTAATTTGTAAGGAGCAGAAGGTTGGTGTTGGGAGGATATTTCACAAATAATTTCAAGTAGTTGTCTTGGTCAAACAATGAATGATAGGTAGGACAAAGGTGTGTGCTTGAGAAAAACTTCCCAAAGGCCATTTGAGACATCTTGGTGTTGCAGAGAGCATTCAAAACAAGATGCCTCCCAGGCAAGACATTAGGAGTGGCCTGCACAAGAGATTTGAGCCTGTTTCCACTGAAGAAGTGAATGCCCACCCATCAGTCTGGTTCAATTTCCATGAGGTTGGGTGTCTAGATTTTTGCCAAAGAGTGCAAGAGGTGAAGAGCTTTTCCCCTTTAACACACCTTTGTGCTTTGAGGTTTCGAGAGAAGCATTTTCAGCTAGCAGGCCTAGATTTCAAATTCTCTCCAAGGTCCATCTCCAAGGCCACTAAAATCCCTTATGTTGGGGAGAAGTGGTTTAAACAAAGCCACCTGGACTCAGAATAATACAAGCCCTTTCTAAAGCCTGAGCACAGAGATTCATGTCCATCCATTTTCCCCTTCTCATATCTTTTGACTAGCTGCTCCCCCATCATGAAGATCATCATGAAATACTTCACTTGTGAGGGAAGATTCTCCCAAGTCTATGCCTATCAGATTCGATTGCTCATGCATTTCACGAGGGCCAAATTGCTGAATCTCCCTTTATTCCTACATAGAAGCATTGAGAAAATGGCCTCCAATGTTCAGAAATAGCCTCCTTCACAGCAGAAAGCCTGCCTCTTCCATCACTCCCTCATCAAAGTCATTATTCTTCATCAGCTTGAGAAGAGGGAGGTCTCTTGGGATACTTTCATCACCCATCCGGATTTCTCCACTGTCCCTCTAGTTCATACATCTCCTACACCTCCTACTCACCATCCTTTGCCTTCTTCTAGCAAACCTATTCTCAAGAAGCTCAAGTTTACCATAGAACAAACAGAAGAGCAGGAAGAGGGAGAAGAGCATGAGCATGATGAGGAAGAAGAGCATGAGCAAGAAGAGGAAAGTGATGATGAGTAGCAACATGATGAAACAGGACAACAAGGGGATGATGAGGAAGATGATGATGAGCAGCATCACAGTGAGGTAGAACAACAAGGGGAAGAAGGGCATGATGATGAGAAACATCATAGTGAGGAAAAACAACAGAATCCTAGAGATGATGAAGGGAAGTAGCATGAATATGTGCAACACAGTGAGGGTGAGTAGTCTCATGATGAATAGGGACAACCATAGCATGATGAACAACAACCTCATAATGATGAACAATAGCCTCATAAAAAGGAACAATAGCCTCATGAAGAAGAAGGGAAGCATGATAAACAGATGCAACAAAGTGAGGAGGACAACCCTCAAAAGGAAATGCAAAAGGACAACTAAGGCATCCATGGAGAAATCCAAGACAGTGGAAAAAATGAGGAGCAAAGTGACAAGGGTAAAGAGCCCATGGAGCATGTGCTAGCTGCCTCTCCTAGGCAAGGGGCCATGCTCTCTTCTCCGAAAGTGGCCAAGCCCCAGAAGTCAAGGAAAAAGGTGCCTAGATTTGTAACTCCAAATGTGACAAGGGCCCTCCGATGCAAGGGAAAATTTCCCAAAAAGCCCATGCTTGAATTGCCCAAGAGGAAGAAGACTAAAAAAGCCACCCAAAGCAAAGGGAAGGACAAGGAAGAAAGCAGTCATGAGCAAGAAAGGAAATTTGACATCATCCAAATCCAAAGTGATGATAGTGATAATGAAGCCCGGATCCTATAAAATCTCTTGATTCATAGAGAAAGCCAAATTGATGCTTTGAGGACTGATCTTGATAGGGCTAGGAACTTCAATCACTTTTTGCAAGTTCAAAACACGCAGATGAGTGTCCATATGGCTGTATATGAGACACGGGCCATCAAATACAAAAAGGAGGCCTCCAAAGCACAAGTGAGATTGGAAGAACTCATGGGTGAGTTCGATGAAAGTGAAGGCGAAGATCAGCCCAGGCGAAAGAGGCCAAGAACCATGGGGCTCAAAAAGGCCATTGAGAAACAAAAGGAAGAAGAAGATGCCCTTCTCCAATCTACCCCTCTCACTACATTATTTGAACAAGAGATAGAGAACAATCGGGAAGCATGGCTTGAGAGAGTTAATGATCACTTGGAGAAGAAATTGGAGAAGGCAAATAGGGAGTTGGACCTTCAACGGAGGATGACCGGGCATTATAAAAAGCTCAATCAGTTTGCCCGGCAGAAATTGAAGGCTGCTCAGGAAAAACTCAAGGAGGCTAAAGGGAAGTGCCCGGCACCAAAATTGAGGAAAGACACCTCAAGGCTCCGAATTTTGGCCTCTGCTTCACAACATGTTTCTGAAGACCCTTGAGGGTCGTGCTCGCCAAGTTTTGGTGAAATTCGACATGTTTTGGTTTTTTGTCATTTTTGGGTTTTTGGCCAAAACTCATGGGCATCGCCATTTCAGTTTGGGGAATCATCAAAGGATGAAAATGGTATCATTGTATGCCATAATTTCATGGGTACATACTCAGCGATTTTTAGAACAATTGAAGATCATTTTCTCCTCCAAAATGTCGAAAAACACTCGCTTTTTCTACACTCTGCCCCATTTATCAGCAAGGCCTATTTTCTGGTTTTTTACACAGGTATATTTTTGGAGGAATTCTAGTGGTCAGTTGGGAGAAACATAAATATTTTCAAAAACTATACACTCATATCTTTCCAACTAGCCATCATGAGCCTCGTTTTGACATCGGGAAGGCCTCCAAAAGTTTCCGGCAAGTCAGGGGACCTTTTGCTGATGTATTTTTTGAGTATTTTGGTAAAAATTGAACCTTTCAAAAGTGAATTTTATTCATGTGAGTTTAGCTATTTTTGTACATGATAAGTTATGAAAAGTCAATATATTTCCATTTTTTATCATTTTTGAGATATTTTATTAGATATTTTGTGCCTTGGGCTTTGCAAAGCCTCAAGGACAAAATCAAATATTTTGGATAGGCCAATGAGATTGCAAGTTGAACTAAGAGGTTTTCCTCACTTTGTCCTATATATTATGAAGGCTTTCATTGTAAACAAGGCTGAACTTGATGAATAGAAGCAATATATGGTCATATAAGCTTTGGAATAAATACTTGTCTCATGCTTTTGGATAGTTTCTTGGATGTTCTTGGATGATGAAAGAGGATTGTTGTTGGATTCCATGACTTGGTAGAATGGTATAGTGTCTCTCTCTCTATTTTGTTTCTTAGTTTTCATTCATAAATCCATGTTCTTTCTTGCTATAGGACAGTATATAAAAAATTTGAGACATTCCCTTGGAGGCACCTCAAATTTCCTGTTTCTTTATAGCTTCCATGTTTTCTTCATTCTTAGTCACATTAAAGAATTCTTGATTGCTCTTTAATAACTTAAGAATATTGTTTGCTTATTTCATTCATGGTTTTATGCATGCTAAGTATGATTTACAGTATGCCCTGCTTACTCATGGCTAGCCATAGTTCCACCTATGAAACTTCTCTCTGATTGATTAGATTGTCATTTGTTGAACCAAGGAGGTCTTGTTCTGATCTTGCCCTTTGCCTAAGACTATGCAATATGGTTTTCAAAGTGCCCAATAGCTTAAAGTACTATGTTTAGGCATTGCGACATAGTGATTTGAGTTTTTTTTCTGTCTTAGATGTGTTTCCCCAAAGTCTGATAGCCATTTCCTAAAGTTAGAGAGTTATATATCTTTATGCATGGCTTGAATGTTTATTTCTATGCATCGGTTAGTTTACAGTTACATTTCTCATGATTAATGGTTTTCCCTACCATGTTTATGTCAGCTATTAAAATATTTGTGCCTGAAATCCTTTGTTATTCACAAACTTGATGTCCAGCTCACTCCATTTTTCCCAAAGATCCATTTTACCTCAAATCAAATCGGCCCTTCAACAACCTTGTATCACCATCTGAAATATTTCTTAACATTTCGACCCCATAGCCCAGTTGATCTAACATCTTTTTACCTATCTTATGTCTTTGATCAGTTCATCCCTCACAACTTAAAAACCAAAACCAAAAAACCCACTTCATAACTAGCCTAAAATCAGAACACAATAAGAAGACACATAGATATCCCTTACACAGATAGAGAGAGCCCTCTCTGAGTCCAGGAAGGCTTGGTCCTTGGGCTCCAAAGATTGGTTTGATGTTACACTGTCATTTGGCTTGCCAATCAACCAAATCACGGGACCCTAACAGGAGGAAAGAAGATAGTGGAGGATGCACAGAATATGGACCCGATAAAGCTGATCAAGCCAAAATCTCCAAAAACTGCTTTCAGACCAGATAGACAGAAGCAATATTTTAAGGAGGCAGTGGAAACATTTTCCCAAATAGGGGGGAGTAAAGGCATCGAGCTTCCACAACGGACTATAGAAAAAGAGAATCAGACCCATAAAAGTACAATGATTGAGGAATGATTTTGATTATTTTTGAAAATTGTAACAAATGCACCAATGCTGGAACAACTAAAGAAAAATATAGAATTGGTGGTGTAGGAAAACGCAGAACCGAGAGAGTCAAGAGATTCAACCGAAAAATACATAAGAAGGATAAAAATAAACGAGAGAAGAACAAGAAAGGAATTCCGTGTGAATACTTAAGTCGCGGTATTTCAAATCAAAGACACCATGCTTGACCTAGGATCAGTTGTCAACATTCTACCAAGAAAGACATGGGAAGCATTGGGAAGGCCAAAGTTGACATACTCGCTAATACAGCTCCGCATGGAAAATCAATACTATATTGTGCCCATAGGAAGGCTAGAAGAGGTCGAGGTTGATGTTGCGGGAGTGAAAACATATACAATTTTTGAGGTGATAGACATCATGGGGGACAAGGATCCCTATCCTAATTTGTTAGGGATAGATTGGGCCTTCGAGAACTATGCAGCGATCGACTTGAAAAAATAATTGATGATATTTGAAGACAGGGAAGTCAGGGTCACTAAGCCACTTGACCCATATTAGGGACCTCGATATATTGAAACTTTTGAAAACAGAGAGGATGCTCAACTTCTTGATCACCTTTACCAGATGACGGCAAGGAAGAGAGAAGACTATATAAATCCAATAGCGGGAGGGACCGTAAGCTGGAGAAGTGTTCAGAGTTTAGACTTGGGTTCAGAAATAGCTTAGGATGATTAGAAACAGGAGGATACGAGACTAATACTAGAAGATGTGTTAATATTCGAGGATTCAACTGGATTGGAACTGAGGTAAGAGGATATCCGACTCTATCAAATGTGAATGTTGTAAATACATTTATTGCAAAAGTAGAATAAAAGGTACCAATAGAACATAGAGTCCCTCTTATGGATGTAGCACTATAATCCATGTCAACAAGGTGGTGGGTCAACCATCGCAACTCACTTCCGAAGTGGGAAGATGTTTCAATAGCACTAAGAGCTAGATTCAAGGAAGATGCAGGACCACAATTCGTTGAGAAGTACGAAGGGGACTCCAACAACACAAAGCATTTAGAAAATTGTGAGTACAACTGGAAGAAAATAGGGCATCCAAAATATCTGTGGATGCACAATTTTATACTTTCATTGGACTCAATTCCACAGGCCTGGTACTTGACCAAAGAAAAGAAGAGAGGAACTGGCACCTGGCAAGTAGTTGCGAAAAAGTTTACGCAATGTTTTTATTTTAAAGGGGAAACAAAACCGGTTACAGATGCACTACAAGCCATCAAAAGAGTACTATTTTTTCTAGAGATTCAAGAAGACGAAGAGCAACTGCTCTCGGAGCAGATTATCAAACAATCAGTAGCATGCAAACGAATAGATAGTGAGATGGATGGCGACGATTTAGAGAATCTCAAAAACTTATAATTTGAAGAGAGAGAAAGGGAGCGGGATATACAGGAGGAACCAAAAATAGAAGGACTGCATCTGTTACCCTTGAAGACTAAGAAGCTGAACATTGGAACCACAGAGAAACCAAAATAACGTCCATCGGAGACTACTGTGATATAGAAACGACCAAGGAAATCTTTGACCTTTTACAGGAATATGAAGACTTATTCCCATCCTCAGTAACAGAGCTAAAAGGGATAAAAGGGGACATGGGGGAAATGTGCATAGCCTTGAAGCCCGACGCAAGACCAGTGAAGCATAGGCCTTACTGCCTAAATCCAAGGGTAAAGGAGAAAGTCAAAGCATAAATAGATAAAATGCTGAAAGTAGGGCTGATTTTTCTAGAGGAGGAAGCAGAGTGGGTCAGTCCCATTGTGATACAGAAAAAAAGGAGAAATTCGATATTAGAGTATGTGTGGATTACAGAAGACTCAACAACGCATGCATACATGATCCATTTCCCACGCCGTTTAGTGATGAGGTTCTCAACAATGTGGCCTAAAATGAAGCCTATTCATTCACAAATGGTTTATCAGGGTATCATCAAGTGAGAATAGCAGAATAAGACAAGAAGAAGACCACTTTCACAACTGAATGGGGATCGTTTGCATACCATGTCATGCCCTTTGGACTAAAGAATGCGCCAACGATTTTTTCACGAATAATGATAGCAAAATTTTTGGATTATATCCATAAGTTCCTTGAGGTATACATGGATGATTGGAGAGTTTATAGTTTACTAAAAAATCATGCAAATTTGCTGAGAATAATTTTTGATAGATGTAGACAACTCCAAATTTCCCTCAACCTCAAGTAATGCATCTTTGCAGTACCCTTCGGGACGCTGCTAGGGCATGTTGTTTGTAAACAGGGTGTTTGTGTGGATCCAACAAAAGTAGCTGTCATTGTTAACATAGAAGTTTCAGAGGCCATGAAACAGTTAATATCACTACTCGGACATACCGGGTACTACTTAATATTCATCTGCAACTATGCAAAGATAACTCACCATTGAAAAAGTTGTTGCGGAAGTCAAAGAAATTCACGTGGAGTGACAAATGCACTAGTGCCCTCAATACATTGAAAGAAAAGTTAGCAAATGCACCCATCTTGGTTCATCCTAACCGGGACAAACAATTCCATGTCCATATTAATGCCTCTGGCATTGCATTAGGAGCGGTGTTAGTGATGCAGGAGCATCCTGCTTGATTTTTATTAAAATATTGTGTAAATAGGGGGCGATGTTTTTTTAATTATTTTATAAATTATTATGCTCATTTTTAATAAATTAAGAGAGAAAAATGTAAGTGTGAGTATTATTGTCAATATTCTTTTAATAAATTAAGGATATGAGTGGACTTGAATTAGGTAGATAATCTAGTGATTAGGAATTCCTTAAATAGAACTCAGTTGAGTCAAATGAGGGATAAATCTATTTTAGATTTTGGTTGAGATTTGTGTGGAGCAATTGTGTATAAATATGAAGCTTGTGATAGTGAGGAATACAGAGAGAGAGAGAAAAATGGGTTGAGAGTTTTTGTAAAGGGCTGAGAGCCGAAAGGTCATCTATTGTAATATTCATCCAATTATTTTGTATCTACAATTTTCTGGTTATTATTGTGTGCCAGTATTGGTTTGTGTTGGCTCTCTTTTTATTTTTGTATATTTTGAGCTGAATAAAATATATTTTTAATGAAGAATTAGATGAGTAGTTCCATGCTGAAAGAAACACGCACTCTATTATATGCAAGGATCTGTTTTATAGCAGAATCCTGGCATCATTTGGTATCAAAGCATAAGGAGATGAGTTTGAGGATGAGTCTCTCCTACGTTGAGGCTATTTTGTTTTGATTACTTGTTGTGAGTGAGGAGAGCAGGTCAGATTTCCTAGGAGAGATTTGATTGAAATATGTAAAAGATTGTGGTGCATTGAGTCTACACAATATATATATTTATATATGCTGTGTATGAGTTGTGAATGCAGGAATGAGTTCACAGTGGAGACATGTTATGTAGCCAGTGCAAAGGAGATTTCATACTACGTTAATAGTTGAACTATTTTTTTTTGACTTTGTTTAAACCATATGAATGGTGGCAACCTCAACACAAGCGTTGGTGTGGACGAAAAGGAGTGCAGTAGAGATTAGTAGAGTGCGACCAAGCCAGGTGTGTGGACGCAGGCATTGTTACCCCAAGCAACGCATTTAACGACCGTGGCAGCAGATGTCATATGGTGGTAGTAGCACATGATAATAGTGGCATATGATAGAAACAACGCATGGCATATGTAGTAACATCATTTGATTGAAATACATCATTTGACTGAAATGCTTCGATCTCTGTGTATTGTCCGTTGACATCGTTTGATGAAGTACTTCAATCTCTATGTATGGTTTGCGGTAGTGACTTCATATATTTTGATTGGAATGTCTTTGTTTCCTGTGTGAATTTTATTGGCAACAAAATAAAAGGGAACATAGTGTGAAGGGAATGCAACGTGTGCTTATTAAGCGGATTCCATGTTGGTAAATGGTGAATGGAATTTGCGTGAAATTGGTGAATGGTAATAGCAGCGTGTGGCATATGGTAATCACAGCGTGCTAGCATATGACAACGCCATTCCAACACATCACATCATAAGAGGAAGTCGATTAATCATTACATGGGTTGTCGTTTGTAGCATAGCTTGCAAAGCTATGGAATTGTGAGTTGGATGGAGACGGTGGTCATGATAAACAAGGGTCCAGTGTGCCAGGAACAAGGTGGATATATTCAGAGAGGGAGGACGGTTCATTGGAGACTCTTTTAGCCTCTGGCATCGATGTGGGATTTGCAGAGAATTTTGGTTCGTGGATGGAACCCTCTGCTTCTTCAAATGTTGATTTGTGTTCGTCGTCATAGTGCAATTCCAGTGTGAATACAAGGATCTTTGGTTCAGAGGAAATTACGGCTTATAGAGCCTTACTATAAGTATCGTTGTTCTATGTTTTACAATTGGTTGGAACTAAAAATAATATAATTATTGTTTGGACGATAGTGAAGTTGCAAAGCTTGAAAAATATAAACAGTTGCCTCTATGCTTTATGATTGTACAAAAAATTGATGTTGCACATTCAAAGTAAAGTAAAGAATGAATTCAATCACATATGGAGAATCCACTGTATTGAGAATAAGTTATTTTTCACTTACTAAATGCAACCCACAGTTGTGTTCTGTTTGAAGCCATGCGTCAAGGAGAGATGGAGATCGGTGGAGATCTCAATGATTGCAAGCACAATCATGATCTGCGATAATTAAGGGCCATGGAGTAGTAAAATTGAGTTGCAATGTGAAAATTGCAAATTTGCAATTCACATAGACAGAAATGCTGAAAGCACATTTGGAGATCTTTCTTGTGAAGAGACCAGTCAATGGACTGAGAGTAGGTTCACTCAGACAAATTAGAAGGGCGTAGACAATTGGAAAGGTATGTTAAGTAAAATTATGGGCGAGCATATTATATGTTGACATTTTTGGTTTTCTTAACCAAAATTAAAATTATATTTTAGTCTTTTTGCGGGAATGATTTATAGATATGTCAACATGTGGTTCAAAATTAAAGTGAATTTTTTTTAAATGCGGATGTATAAGGGTTTTATCACCACAGTAGCTTTAAAGAAAATTAAGTTTCACTTAAATGAATGGAAAAGGAGAATGCGCTATCCTGGGTGATATAAAGAGAAGCATGCATTTTTATACGAGGTGGTTTATTATGTGTAATGTGGGTTCTTAGTAGTCTTAGTTGCATCATTTTGGACCAAATCTTGTAATGGGAGAGTTCTTTTGATTTGTGTTTAAGGTTGAAAACACAAACAAACCAAATTGCTTGATGTTGTAGAATCCTTGTTTTTGAACATCATGTGGAGACACCTAAGGAGGTGTTATTCAGAATGGAAATAATGTACGAGTTGTACATTATTCATCAAAGAGGTTGAAAACATGAATATCTTGTTCCTTGTACATAGGTGAAGGGATGTGAATTGATGTACAATTTATAATGTGCAGTTGTATGGTGCATGAAAGTGTAGGAAAAATGTTTGCACTAAGATGACAAGCTTATGGTATGAAGGGCATGCAAATATTCACAGTGACAAAGATGAAACCTAAGAGTGAAATTTAGAGAGTTGAAATATCAAAGAGAAGGTTTATTAAATAACCTTGAAGGGAGCATAAGGTATGAACATTCATTTTAAAAAGGTATCTTGAATGTTGAAAATTAAAATGGTCTATTTTATTTTCACCATAAAATAAATCTTGGGAAAAGTGAATTGCATTTCAAGTTAAAGACTAAAGTATCACGTGAGTAAATGATAATGGGAGATGATGCAATTAGTGACATGATATTTTCTGAAGAATGGAGTATGAGAGAGAATTGGTAACAGGGAGATTTTACATCATAAAAATGTATTAAGGGTGGATGTTCGTTGGTAGATTGTATAACCTGAATTAAGTCAAAATATCCACTATTGTAATTATTGGGTCAAGATTTGAAGTCAAACAGATGTTAGGGTCAAATGAAAATTTGGATAGCTTGAGTTAAGATTGAGTTATTGTACCAGAAGGTGTATTTTTCATCCAAGATGAAGAGTTGATGTAAAGTCTAGAGTCAAAGAGTCTTAAACCAAGTTAAAGGTTTGAATGTAATTGGGTGCATGATCGGCGGAGCCTGACACCCAAAGAGTTTGGTCATTATAACACATGAAATGCTGCAGTTGTTGTTTTGCAACAAAGAGGAGCAAAGGATTTTCCAGAAATGATTCCAAGACAGAGAACTGAAAGTGATCAAGTGCAGGAAGAGAGCTTGCATTTTTGAATGGAAAGTATGAAGGCTTGCTGAAAAGAAGATTTGAATGAAATCCACACGTGAACAGATGAAGTTCACAAAGGAGGAGAAGATGATTGGTGATAGTCATTTCAAAGGTTTTGAAAATGACCGCAGCAGAAGAAAGAAGAAAAAAAATACGATGGAAAATGGCATATGTAAGCAGTTGTCTGATGAAGAGTATGAGCGGGAGAAAGCTGAGATAACAGTTCACATTGAGTTATTGATGGAATTGTTGTAGAGAAATAAAGACCAGAGACATGGTTGGACCATGAGGAAGAAAGTGAAATGGCATAGAATACATGCAAAGAGGGAACAACAGGTAAACATACAGTTGACAGAAGAGCTGAGGAAGCTCAAGCAGATGTTGAGTGTGCAATTGAGATGTGAAGAACTCAGAGAGGCTGAGTTGAAAATGGAAGTTTCCATTTGTGGCCCAAAACAGGGTGAAATTCTGGGTGACGAGATCAATGCGAAAGATCTCATGGACTATTGGAATAGTTCAAAATAATTTGAAGATGTGCTGATAAGAGAAGCAGATGAGGCTATGAAGCCTTTATTTTTAAAACTCATAGTTTTTGTATGTTTGCAAGATGTGTAGAAAATGGTGGACAGTATGGTGAAACTGTCATAGAGATGAAAAAATCTCTTAAGGTGAAGTATGATGGAGAATGCCTTTCAGAGGAGGAAGGTACTGATTTGTTGCAGCAGGAAGAAATCATAAATGAGTTCTTGTTTGGTGTAAGTTAGCTAGTTGAAGCTGTTATGGAGTAGAAGCATGATGAAAATTCCGAAGTGATATTCAAAGGAGGTAAACAAATGAATTTGTTTAATGAAATTGCTGAAAGAATTTTGCAATGTGATGATACAGACAACATGATAACTCAAGAATATTTCCAGAAGAAGAATGAAGCTGGGAATGAAGGTTGTGATGAAATGCTGGAAAGATTTCACATGGAAATAAAGTTCCTGGAACGATGGATTAAGGAACCTGAAGGGGAGATGAAACTTGCAGAACCTGATACAGAAGAGATTGCAGTTACCGTGCATGATAGGGATGAAATGTTTGTAAAATTTATAGAGTTGAATTAATGTTATAACTTTTCAAATAATAATGTGGCTGTAGGTACATAAAACGAAATTAACAGATATGATGTTGAAATTAGAGAAATTGAGCAGAAATTATTTGGAATTGAGATGAAAGGTCAGAAGCAACAAGAAAATTATGTCTTTAGAGACATAAGGGAAACACAAGTATTGAACCAATAGGATAAAGATGAAAGCAACTAGAAATTCAAAACAAGATTTGTTGTAATCCAGAAAGTTGATGATGGGAGATTGGTACTTGAAGCATCAAAAGAGGCCGAAAAGTCTTATATTTTAAAACTAACAGTTTGTTGATGAATGCATGTACAACATCGAATGAGAAAGTTGTTTCTATAAAAGCAATCAATGACTATAGTTGTGGTCAAGAAGAAATTCTTGATTATTCTTCGCTTCAGAAAGTTGAGTGTTCAGCTTAGTTGGGGACGAAAGCATTAGACAAAGAGGAATTAATTCGAGGAATTGGCGGAAGCAATCATTGTAAAGGCCAATGGAATCTGATTGACAGAGTGAGTGGTGAGTTACTAAACAGAGTTGATAATTTAAAGGACCAGCGACAAAACAAAGTTTTGAATCCTGGAGGGAGCAAGTCATCAAGAATTGTGGCTATCGCATTATTACAGAAAAGTGACAAACCTCGTAGACAGGAGTCTATGGAAACTTCTCTACATGGGGAGTTTGATGCAGGAGCATCCTGCTTGATTTTTATTAAAATAATGTGTAAATAGGGGGTGATGTTTTTTTAATTATTTTATAAATTATTATGCTCATTTTTAATAAATTAAGAGAGAAAAATGTAAGTGTGGGGATTATTGTAAATATTCTTTTAATAAATTAAGGATGTGAGTGGAGTTGAATTAGGTAGATAATCTAGTGATTAGGAATTCCTTCAATAGAACTCAATTGAGTTAAATGAGGAATAAATCTATTTTAGATTTTGGTTGAGATTTGTGTGGAGCAAATAATGGATTGGAGTTAATTCATAATTGTGTATAAATATGAATCTTGTGACAATGAGGAATACATAGAGAGAGAGAAAAATGGTTTGAGAGTTTTTGTAAAGGGCCGAGAGCCGAAAGGCCATCTACTTTAATATTCAGCCAATTAGTTTGTATCTAGAATTTTCTAGTTATTATTGTGTGCCAGTATTGGTTTGTGTTGGCTCTCTTTTTCTTTTTGTATATTTTGAGCTGAATAGAATATAGTTTTAATGAAGAATTAGATGAGTAGTTTCATGCTGAAAGAAACACACACTCTATTATATGTAAGGATTTTTTTTATAGTAGAATCCTGGCATTAGTTAGCTCAGCCAAGAGAAACTTCTGTTGATCATCCAGTCTATTTTGCAAGCAAGAAGTTGTCTATTGCTGAAAGGAACTACACAACAACAGAACGAGAAGCTCTTGCGATGGTGTATTCTCTTCAGAAGTTTCGTCATTACCTACTGGGAGGTACATTCAATTTTTTCACAGACCACTTAGCATTGAAGTACCTGGTTAACAAGCCTGTGCTTGAAGGAAGGATCTGTAGATGGGTCCTACTATTCCAAGAGTTCACCTTCGAAGTGATAGTGAAACCAGGAAGGTTAAACATGGGTCCTGACCATTATCGAGGTTGGAAAATGGAGAGAATGGGGGATCCCTGGATGATCAGTTACCAGATGCTGATCTCTTTAGAGTAGAGGCCATACAAGATTATTTGGAGAAGATAGCAAGTATATCAGGCAACAAGATAGTGCCCAACTGAATACATGGTGACTGAGAGAAGACATTTGGTAGTGAAAGCAGCTGGGTATCAACTGATAGCAGGACAAATGTATAATATGGGTTTGGACCAGGTCTTGCGGAGATGTGCCATGAACCATGAAAGAGAGGAGATCTTGTGGGAGTGTCATTGCGGAGTTGCGAGGGAACATGTAGGCACAAAACCCACCGCAAGAAAAATATTACAAGCAGGGTTATGGTGGCCCACAGTTCATAAAGATAGTAAAGCATATGTAAATAAATGTGATGTCTACCAAATAATGTGACATCCATCACACCGATATTATTTTCCACTACAACCTGTAAGAGCACTGCATCCATTTGAAAAATGGGCCATTGATTTTGTAGGGCCAATTGTACCAGTGGCAAGACATTCACAAGAAAGGTACATAATAACCGCAATAGATTATCTCACAAGATGGGCAGAGGCAACACCAGTGAAAGATTGAACAATGGAAACAACAACCAGGTTCATTTTTGAAAATATCATTAGCATATTTGGCTGCCCCAGAAGCCTAACCAGTGATCAAGGTACACACTTCATCAATACAACAATCAAGTCTCTGTTAGATAATTTTATCGTGCAACATCATAAGAGCAGCTCGTACCACCCTCAAGAAAATGGAACCGTTGAAGCATTCAATAAGATCTTAGAAAAAGGACTAGCCAAGATATGCTATGCCAATTGGGATGAATGGGATGAATGGATACCAAAAACATTATGGGCATACATGACAACTATAAAAAGGTTGCACAATCAGACTCCTTTCTAGCTGGTGTACGGGAGAGAGGCGGTGGTACCTGCTGAATTTATCATACCGAGTTTATTAATCACTTCAACAGTACATCTAACAGAGGAAGACTCGATCAATGAACACCTTCATGAGCTACAAGAGCTTGAAGAAGAGAGATTCCTGGCGGAATTCCATCAGACAGTTCAGAAGGAAAGACATAAGGCTTGGCATGACCATCACAACAAGCATAAGACGTTCACTATTAGAGGGGAAGTTCTTTTGTACGACAAAAAATTTCAAAAGTTCTTGGGAAAACTTAGAATGCAATGGATGGGACCATACCATGTCATTGAAATTAAAGATTCAGGCGCGGTTCGATTGGTGCAAATGGATGGCCAAGTATTGCAAGGATGGGTGAGTGGCGCACGCATGAAGCCTTATCACGAGTAAGTTTCATCATTTATTTTTCAAATAACTCTCGCAATTGATAGGAGTAAGTAGTGTAGAATAGAAATAGATCGAGTCAATAACTCTCTCACACCCGAGATGAGAAATAGGATAGGAATCCCGATAAAAAGAAATCACAGTAACGTAGAGAACAAATCCACTTGTTGCGATGTGCAGACCACATCGCAACTGATTGTGGTTGGGGGGGGGGGGTGGAGGTAGCGTTTAACGTGTCATCCGTGTTAGAAATCCAAGCGTGTCAAATATCATTCCATCATAATAACCCATCTTACCATTTTCAGTCTGTAGGATCACCCAGATTTGAGAATTAACTACCATAATTAGTAACAAACATACCGTAATAAATTTTCCATATTAAGCCATAATCATTACCTATCATGTCTACCCAAATCCTGAAGACACAGTCAGAAATGTCAGAATACACCTCATCATAGTAACTAATCACACGATTATAGCCGCAGGAGAGACATAAAAATTAATTAGTTATGGGGTCTTATCAAACTCATTCGTTTCGGTTACATTAGTTAACCTACATGAAAGAAGAAAAGCATGAGAATGTCAGAAAATTCTGGGTTAGAACAAGAAACAGCCACAACAACAAGTGAAATTTCATCAGAGGAAGTTCAGAGAGATATTCTAGTATCAGGAATTCATAGAAGGAAATCAGGAACAACACTCCAGATATACAGAAGAAGAACGAAGATGATGAAGGTAGCACCAGTAGTCGTCGAGCCCAAGCTCGATGAGAGAGTTCAGAGGATAGAATGGCTAGTTGACAAGTATGACAATGCATCACTAATTGATATAGATTTCATGGATTCCAATCAATTTCCAGTTATGAAGAGACAGGTATACATAGAGAATTATGCTACAGAGGGAGGAGGGGAAGCAACAAGAATGAATCTGGAGTTCATAGGTATCCAAAAATCGACAATACTGAACCTCAATAACCTCCCAATGTTTAGAACAACTGGAGCGGAAATGCAGTGTATGAAATTCCTGCTGAGAAGAGTCTAGAATGGATCATTGTGTATGGGGCGAGAAATACCAATACATGCAGAGGATATCAGTAGGCTTACGGGATTATCAGCAGAAGGGAAGGATGTCTCAACGACATTCTAGAACATGTCCAAGAGAGCCAAGAAGGTAGGAGACTATGATTATTATAAGAAATATGAGACCAGAAGAGGAGGGAAGGGGGCAAAGATGGACCTCATCAACAATCCAACAAAGAAATTTTCCTGCTATCTAATAGCAGGTAAGACGATGTGGCATTACACCAAAGGCGAATGCACCCTCGACACCATTTCAGTCGTGGAACACTGCCTCCAGGGAACCCAGCTAAACTGGTGTACCTTTCTATTGAACGAACTATTTGAGGCCTACGAGGATACTTACATATAAGCCACAGGATTCATTTATGGCTACCTCGTAATGGAATTTGCAATGTGGAAATGGACTCACTCAGGGGTAAGACAACTTGCAAAAATCACAAACAACAAGCTAATGGCATTATGGTTTACGCCCTGGAGAATCTCGGGAGATCCTAGCACCAAGGAGGTAAATGAGGAGGCTTTCTCATTCTAGTACAGGCAGATGATGGATGTGGTGGCAAGACAAAAAAGGGTACCGAGGGACCTGTTGGACATATATTATTTGCAGATATGGTTTGGGGTCACCCACAAGCAGACATATATCAGACCTATTTGTGTGGGCGAAACCACGTTCAAAATGAGACCGCTAAAGTTTCAAGCTTAAGAAAAAGCATTCCACACCGAAGTCTGTTCATGGCCAGGAGTTGCGATGGGGTTCAAAGGCGGAATACCTCACTATTCATTCGAGGGCATGCTGCCGAAAGCACTCTAGGGGAGACACCAGAGGAAACAATGAATATGATTTCTCGATTGCAGCTAAAACCTTTACTGGACCAGATGGACACGAAGGTGAAGGACTTCAATCTGGTAATACAAACCCTCACAAGTGCTTCTACTATATTTCCTTCTTTTTCTGATTTTCAGTCTTCAAATTCTGCATCTCCATCCACAATCACACCTATTGTCACTGCCCTACCTTCCACCATGTTCAATTTTCCCCCAATAACCACAATCACCTCAATCCATAAGAGCAAGACACCTAAACCCCCGGTAGGTACACCTAAGGCCAAGAAAGCAATAATTATGGTGCCTAGGAAAATAGTTGACCTCACCGAGGAAGATCAGACCCAACCCATGGATACAGGAGTACCGGTTCGAGAAGAGCCAGAGGTTGCCACCCAGGTCACCTCCGCACTACCTATGTTTGATCTGTTCTCAATTTTGAATATTCAAACACCATATCCACCCAAATCTCACATCTCTTCACCTCATACTCACTATTCATCACCCCATACTTCATTTACTTCCAAAGACCAATCCACCCACACTCCATCCACCTCAGCAACTATCGCAAACCCAGTAAAGCTAAGAAACAAGACAAATGGGGACAACGAGGCAGAAGTTAACTCGAGTACGGCTAGAGTACCTGAGGTTAACCAAACTCTAGTGGGGTAGGGCACTTTCCTAGAACTATTAGTTCAAGGAGGATATTTTATTGCAGATACAACACCTTCGCCAAAAGAGCTGAACCCATTTCAACAAGCCAACCTAATACTGTAGCAGATTCAACCAAACACTAGCATGAATAACCTAGAACCTCAGCTGCCGCAATAGAACCAACCCGCATCATCACATGAGCACTCAGAAGGATCAATCGCCAGCGGGAAAACCCTCAGAGAAAGACCACCAACCCAGGACATGTCAGGCGTGGAGAGCATGCAGAATTGGGGGAATGGATAGCTATAAAACTTCATTCAGCGAGCAACACAATAGGCAAAAGGGATGCACAATGACCTCCAACAGAGGTTCGAGCAGTAACAACAGTAGGTCATCGCGCTTACTGAAGAGCGCAATCAGTTAAAATGGGAGAAAGAAAATCTACATGAGGAGCACTTGGAAAAGGTAATAGATATCTTCAAAGACCTCTGACCAATAGTAATTGCCCAGGATAACAAGATGCCATAGGACATATTTACCTGCTCCATGGTCGAAAGGTCTACCCGAGTGAAAATGACATGTGCAAATCTCAGCAAAGAAAACCAAGAGCTCAAAAAAACGCTAACTGCCAGACCAACATTACCAGACCCTACCGTGATATATGCTGAGAAGGTTATCGAGAAAAAGAAGCAGGTAAATAGAATGAAGGAAACCCTGGGGGACGGAAGTCAAAGAGGCCTACAACCTACTGAAGCATTTACATGAATTCTCTAACTCATTAACCATGAAAGCCCAACCTATCTCAGCACAAATTCAACAAATTTCACAAGAGATAAAAGAATCCACTGATCCCGTTGGCATAAACTAGCTCTACAACCAAGCAAAGGTACTGGAAACCAAAATACAGAAGATAAAGGAGCATTCCGCTGCCACAAATCAGGTCCTCAGAGAGCTAAGGAAACTAGTCAAGCAGAAATCAGAGGCAATACAACAGATGGCAGCCAAAGCCGGGCCAAAGATTAAAGAGGTATTAAGCAAGATGCTGCCAGTAGCCAGTGAAACTAAGGCTGAAAGAGTCGCCACAAAAATGAACAACTAATTAGAGAATGGCAACATGCAATCACCAAGTTCACAGAACTCAAGTCTTCAACATTGAGAAAGGTTCCAGAGTTGGGGCCTTTGTTTAGACACAGTGAAGAAATGGAGAAGATAAAGTCAGCCTCAGAAGCAGATAGACCGACAGAAGCCGCAGCAGTAGGAAAAGATGGACTCGGGACGAGTCAATAGCGTGTGGTCGGGGCCTATTGGGGCCTTTGTTTTGGAAAAGAAATAGTTTTGAGTTATGGAGAATAGGTGGCAGAGCGCAATCAAGGTAGACAGGGAGTTGTCATGGTTGCGGATAGCCAAAAGATGGGTGGCACGATAGTTGCAGAGAACAGTGCAGATGGCAAATATGGGAGACAAGGTCAATCAACATAACTCCCAGTAATCAAGAAGAAGCGGCAAGCAGTAGAGCAGGAAAAGAGGAAATATTGACAGTCACGTTGGTGGAAGAAAAAATAGGTAATCAGCCAGCGTAGATGAGTTAGTTAGTCAGTGCGGCAGAGGGCCGAGAGAGGGAGAGCAGAGCCGTAGGAGAGCTCTGTGAGATCTCTGTTGTACTGAATCACATTGTAATAGACTTTGCGGAGTGATTTATGCCATTTGATATTGATAATTAAATATGGTTATTTCTATGTTTAATGTTCTGAGTTGAGTGTTAATGATTTTCTTACTATGAATGTATGCCCCATTTTAAATTTTAATTCAACATCCTGAACATGCTTGATGAGTAATAACGTATACATAATAGTGAGATCTGTTTGTTATTTCAAGTTAATTTAGCTGTTCTTCATGGTTATAATTGTTTGGTACATGATCTGTCTCCTAATCTTACTAAGGCTACGACACACCTCGGGTGAGACGCTCTGCTCCTTGGAGTGGGGTGAAAATGCCGACGTTGTGCTAGACTACTGCAGAAACCTTGTTGGCCTCTATCCTAAACCTGGGTCTTGCTCACAGACCTCCTTTTTCTCCAACACTTGGCACAGGAGGTCCACCTTAGTGTGTTTTTCTTAGGTTTAATCCTTATATACACATGATCGCCCACTTCAAATTATCAGTAAGATCTCTTTTTATCTGCATATACTCTCTGTTGACCTTGAGCTTATTTCAAATTTTGTCTGATCTTTCTCACTTCTGATTCCATCTCAACCAATATTTCCAATCCAAGCATCAACTTGGTTTCGGGACTTATCCAGTTAATGGGAGTACGACATTGTCACCCATACAAAGCTTCAAAGGGGCTCATCTTAAGAGACTCTTGGTAACCATTATTGTATGCAAATTCTACCAAATGTAGATACTCTTCCCATTTCATTAGCTGCTGCGTCACGTACATACACAAAATATCTTCCAAGATTTGGTTCACCTGCATAATTTTTCGATATGTCTGGGGATGATAAGCGGTGCTAAAATTTATTTTGGTTCCCAAACCTGTAAATAGGGCCTTCTAGAATGCTAAAGTAAACTTCACATCCCTATTTGATATAACAATCTTTGGAATGCCATGTAGTCTAAAAATCTCTCTCATAAATATATATGCTATTTGCACGGTTTTGTAAGTAGACTGTATGGGTATGAAATGTGTTGCTTTACTCAATCTATAAACCACCACCATAATAGAGTTATTGTGCCTTTTTGACCTTGGTAAGCTAGTAATAAAATCTAGGGATATAACTTCCCATTTCCATTCAGGCACTGGTATAGGCTACAACAATCCCACTGGGTGTTGATGCTCCACCTTAACCTGTTGACACTCCAGAAATTTGTTTAAGTACTCCGCAATATTTCTTCACATATCATGCTAGAAATAGAATTTTATAATTGTTGTTAGCATTTTTTTGGTATCGTGGGTGTCCTGAGTAATTATTGCGGTGATACTCATTCATGATCAGCTCTTTTAAACTCATTCGATTGGGGATATATAAATTTCCTTTGAAAGTTAACAATTGATCTTTGTTAATTCCATAGTCAGAAGGTTTTTCTTGTCTGCTGGCTTCCTCCACTTGCTGCCATAAAAATCGGTATTCAGGATCCTTCTCGGCTTCCTCTTTTATTTGATCTAAAAATTTACATTTGTAGACACAATGCAATTTTATGCTTAAGGCATTCACCACACTATTTTATTTTCCTTTCACATGCTGTATATCAAAATCAAATTTTATTAGGGAGGCATTCCACCTTTCCTGTCGAGAATTTAAATCTGCTTGCTTAAAGTAGCTGGTTAGGCTGCTGTGATCGGTTTTTAACACAAATATTTTTCCTAACAAGTAGTGCCTCCATACCCAGAGTGCATGCACTACTGCTATCAACTCTAAATCATAGGTTGAGTATCGTTGTTCATGCTCCTTTAATTTTCTCGATTCATAGGCAACCACTCTTCCTTCTTGCGATAAAATTGCCCTAACTCCTTCCTTACAAGCATCGGTACATACCTCAAATTCTTTGTTGGGGTCAGCTACCCTCAACACCGAGGCTGTGGTCAAAAAATGTTTTAACCTTCCGAAACTATTCTGACACTCACTGGTCCATTTTAATACTTTTCCCTTTCTCTGCAAAGATGTAATTGGGAAGGAAATCTTTGAGAATCCTTCAATGAACCGTCGATAGTATCCAGCTAACCCCATAAAGGATCAGCTATCTACCACATTTTGGGGTACTCACCATTCCATAATAGTTTTAATTTTCTCTGGATCGACCACTATTCCTTTAGCAGAAATGACATGGCCTACATACTGTATCTGCTCTTTGAAAATGTCACATTTGCTGAACTTGGCATACAACTGATGTCTTCTTAGCATCTCCAACACTATCCTTAAGTGCTCCTTTTGTTCTTCCAAGATTTTTGAATAAATCAATATATCGTCAATGACTATCAACACAAATCAGTCCAAAAAGGGGTGGAATATGCCATGCATCAGCCTCATAAATGTTGTTGGTGCATTAGTCAAATCAAATGGTAATACCACAAACTTGTAATGCCCATATTGGGTACAAAAAGCAGCCTTGTAGATATCTTCATCTTTAATTCGGATCTGGTGGTATCCATATCTTAAGTCTATCTTTGAGAATACAGTTGCCCCCTTCACCTGACCAAATAGGTCATCAATTCGGGGCAATGGATACTTATTCTTGACTGTTAATTTATTGAGTTGTCTATAATCCATGAAAATTTTCATGGTTCCATCCTTTTTCTTTACAAACAACACTGGTGCTCCCCAAGGGGACACACTCAATTGAATATACCCTTTATCCAACAACTCTTGCAGCTGCATTTTCAGTTCAGTTAGCTCTGGCACACTCATTCGATATGGTTCCTTTGAAATTGGTGATGCTCCTGGCATCAAATCAATAGTGAAATCGATGTCCCTTCTTGGAGGTAAACCTGGTACATATTATGGAAACACGTCCATGAAACATTCTACTCTAGGTATGCTTTCCATCTCTTTAGATTATCAAAACCCACCTTTTCTAATACACTTACTCATTTGGGAGGCTATGATAGGACACAACTGTAAGGGTTTCTTGATTCCTTGTATTTCTTGACGAGTTCCATCTTGCATTATGTAACGTATAATCTTCTCTTTATAATCTACCAGTGTCCAATGTTTCTCCAACCAACCCATGCCCAGTAGTACATCATAGGATCCCAAAGTTAGTACATTCAGATCCACATTTAACTATTGGTTTCCAAATTCCAGTGTACAGTTTGGAATTTTGGCACAAAATTTTATTTTTGCCCCAGTGACTAGCTATACCAACCAGGGATTTTGAATTTCTAACTTTGTAATTTACAAATTTCTACTATTATGGGGTTTACATAACTTAAACTGGCACCTGGGTTAACAAAAATAGCAACTGGTTGTGAAAGTAACTTACCTTCCAGTTCTATCATTGTTGGTTGATAATCTGCCTGCCGATCCTCCAAAGCTACGTTTATTCTGGGTATATTCCGGGCTACATCTCCCACTGTAGAGGCTTCTTGTAGATTAGCTACTGTTTCACTTCTTCCTCTCCGTGGGCAATTTTTATAGTAATGAGCCTCACCACACCCCCAACACTGTGGAGGTGGTTTCTGGTTTTCTCCTATTTCAGTTTTGCTGGAAGCCTATGTGGGATTTTCTTCCATAGGCCATCAGGTTCTTTGATGGTATCTTCTGAACTGTTTGCTCAATAAATTCCTTGCAGAATTCTTAAAGTTATTGGTCTCAGAATTTTTGAAATTTGAACTGCTTTTCAGCCCTTTTCTTGGCTGCCAATTTTTTCTTATTTATCCTTTTTCCTTGGACTGCTCGTAACAAATCCTAGCTTTTCAAATTGCTTCGTCTATGGTCCTTGGATTCACGAACTCAATTCATTCTTTCATGCAGGTCGGAAAACTACTCAAGAACCGCTGAATCTTAGCCTTTTCATTCCTTAAATAAGGAACATATCTTAATAATGAAGTGAACTTGGTTATGTATTCATCCATTGTCATTTGACCCAATCTCAAATCATGGAATTCTCTGGAATTTTCCTCATAGAAATGCTCTGTTAGATATTTGTCCTTAAATTATTGCTGAAACTCATCCCATGTCACGTCCTGGTCTTCAATGCTGCGGACATTATTGACTTCCTCCCACCACAGGGTGGCCTTTTCTCTAAACTGATAGATGACCAACCTGCCTTTAAGATTGCTGTTGTACTCATAAAGTTGAAAGTATTTGTTCATATTAATCAACCAAGCTTCAACCACCTCCTCCACTTCTCCATCAAATGTAGGTGGTTTAATCTTTCGGCATTCACCTTGTAATTCCACATTTTGTTTCTTAATTTCTTGCTGTTCTGATACATTACCAGACTCAACCTCATTATAATTTCTATTTTTATTACTTCGTTGTGAATGGATTCTTTCCACTTTGTCATTGGTTTGGTCCTTATCTTGTCATTCATTTTCTTCCCATGTATCTCTGTGAGGACTGGGTTGTAACACTCCTTGATTCTGTTCATCAGAAAGGATTTTGAGTATCCTTTCCTGCTCTTGCATCAAGCGCTCATTATCACTCCTAACCCAGACCATTTCTTCCTGTAACTTATGCATAGTGCTTAGCAGTATACTGGTTTGATGAAGTTGTTATTCCAACATTGTACTGGTCTGCTGGTGCTGATCTACACTCAACTGAATCCACATTTCCGGATTCATTTCTAGATGGGACTGGGGTGCAGGTTCCCCTACATTCCGGGGTGTTTGCAGTGTCGATCCCCTCCTCATTTGTCTTATACTATGTTATTTATTTTTCTATGCACCATTTACACACAACATTTTATCACATTAGGTGACCCATTGGGTCCCAGCGTATGAACGCTACTTTGATACCACTTGTAACGTTCATAATAGTTCTACATAATTTTTTTTTTCCTTTTATACATGATTATTATATATATTTTTGCACTCCATAATTAATTTTGTTACTATGGTAAGTAAACATATTAACACATTTAACATAGGCTATTTAACATTGAACTTTTTAGATATTCCACACAGAACTGCATTCCTTTATCCATACAAATCGATACATAAACCTAACTTACTAACACCATTCAAAATTTGTATATAAAAATGTTTAATTTTGTGATAATCTATGTTGGGAAATTTTCTAATGAAAATCATACCGAAGATAATTAATCCCCGAAGGGACATATGAAGATTGGCAGAATCACAATATTGATTTTAATGTTATCCTCTTGTTTGATATTATTTTTCGTATGCAATTATTTAAGTTAGGATTAGATGTGCTATACCCCTCACATGGGGTTTCAGGTTAATGGTGGAAACTTGTTCTACTGGCCACCGTTGGATCTCAGGGTCAGAGATCTATGGTCATGATTCCCCTAGTATCCGTTTAGGGTAATGACCATGCCAACCCTAACTGAATTCCTTCATTCGCTTTGACTCCGGCAACATTTCTCCTCTACAAACTCGCCACTTCAATCCCGCTCGACCAATGTTCTATCCTGCTCAGCTCTGGCCACCAAGACTCCTCAGTAGGTAAGCAGAATCACTGCTACAGTCTCGAATGCTTTGTGTTTTACGACATAACAGATTTTAGTTATTAAGTTTTATGAAGTTTCCCTTGTTTTAATAGTTTTTTCCTGTGGTTAACAGGTTGCAGGGTTCGGCTCCACCACTGGGGTAGCCTACTTTTCGGGTCATGGCTGAGGTTCAAGCATATGATGTCGTCTTACAAATGCAACTACCCAAACTTCTTAGTCGGTAAGTCACCAGAGCATCACACCATTAAATCTTCTCCTTGTTACAATGCGTTTTTGGTTTGATAACTATTTTTAAGATTTTCCCTCTGGCCATATCTCCATGCAGGGTCACATTCATAGCCGGTGGGAAATATCTACCAGGTAATGCAACACTGGATTTTATTGTTTACTCTTACCATTTGCCACCATTAGAAGGGTTCCACTTCTACTATTATGTCTTCGTTTGAAGCAGGTAAACATTTGTGGTCCCTTGGAAAGGATTATTTGGTGCACTTTCGTCACCTAGAAGTATTTCGACTTCTTTCTAATACTTCCGTTGCTTCTAACAAGTACATGATTTAGTGATAGTCTTAGAATCTTGACGTGAAGCCCTCCAGTGTTAGCTTATTAGCACTCGCGACATTATGAAGTTATGAGTCTAGTTTGATGGCTTTTGCATTGCCAACATTTGGGTTTTCATGTATCCGAGGGCTCTGCCCTGTGTAGTAGATGCGTGCTATATTTTTGTTGGAATTATTGTTTGTAATTTTAAGGGTTTAACCCCGGATTTTGGTCGAATATTCGACTCTGACTAAGAGGGAATTTTCCTCTACAATAGTGTTTAATAATGTTTAAATATTTGCTATGGGTAGTGGCTTGACCCTCGAAATCTTTAGTAATACATATCTTGACTCTTTTTTTAAGTATGGCTCACTCCTGTGAAAGAAATTCCGCATTGAAAATTTCTGTTTTGATATAATTTATATGTATTGTTTTCTCTTGTTACTTTGCTGGAATTTTTACATTATTACTCATGATTTTCTCAAAGAGCCGTTATCATTCTTGCTCGCGTAGAGTTAGTATTTTCTCTTTAATAGCTGTTACGGGAAGAAAGTTTCATAGGTAGTTATTTATTTGCATTGGCTGCTACTCTTTTGGGTTTCATTGCGCACACTCTTTCTAGAGTTTAAAATATGTGTATTTCATTTTTGCAGAGATTTTCCATTTATCTTCTTTATTTTTTTCCAGTTCTTCCATTAAATAGATATGTCCGTACCATCTGGGTTTTGGAGTTGTTTCATACAACTTTGATGTCTGTGTATATAATATTTTACAAAATAACGTCCAGTTCTGGGGTCTAGGGTTTTGACCTGGGACCTTGAACTAATAGTTCTTCTGGTTCATATTACTAGTAGATATTTCTGTATTGGTTTAACCTGGTAAAATATTTACTGTCCACACTACTTTTTCCTTCAAAAACATGTAGTAAATTGATTATATGAATTTTTTTACACAACCCACTTATTTACATAAAAATTATACTGTAATATCTGTATTATTTTACAAGAATTATAGATACTATTTATCTAGAGCATTCATTGTGTAAAAATATTTATTCCATAATTTCAAGAAAACGTTTCATGCATTTAAAATAATTCTGTCTAAACAACAAGTTCTATTTCTTACTATTTCTGCAATTTGTATACTTACCTCACTCCAAAATCTGCTGATGATGTCCTCCCTACCGTGAGAGAGGCGATTACGTCCTCATCTCCCCCCGTGCTCCACACCTGAGATGAGTAGGTTGATAGATATCCTAGAAGAGACCTTAGGACCCCTAATCCAGTACTCTTCTTTTCCAAGATTCAAGAACACTGAGTGTTTTCCACTGGTCACCACTAGCTCAAGAATTTCCACGCTCTTCCTCTTTTTTCATTAGTCACAGAACAAAACCCCTTTTCCTCACTGGGATGTGATTTTATACCCAGAGGAAAGGTAACTATTTTTAACTGTTTTTTGTTCAACCACTCTCAGTTCTTGGAATACTTTTTATCATATGTCTTCTTTTAATTTTTATGGAACCACAATTCCATAATTAATATTTCCAAAAAAAAAAAAATTAATTTATGTTCATCATGTAATCCTTTTCTCAAAAGAAATAAATGTTTAGTCTCTTTAAAAATAAATAACATAACAACTAGTTTTCACTTAAGCCAGTTGTCACAACATGCAACCACAAATAGATTGACCAATTATATGTCTAGAGAGTCTCTTGAGAGGGGAAACACCATTTTAAATTTTTCGTGAGTATCAGTTAATCATTCAAAAATATATGAGTTTACTCAAAGTGGGCTATTTCTTTGGGCCATTTTCTAATAAGTAAACGTTCTATTAATTGATGAAAAAAAAAGTTACCCTCACAAGTATTCAACTTGCAAGAATTCTTGTCCTCTAGCATAGAGATGGTGGTTTAAAAAAAAAACACTTTTTCCCTCCTTGGATAGCCAAAAACAAGGCTCCAAAACTACTATTCTCCAAAGCTACACTGACATAGTTTACACAACATAAAAATGTCTCGATTCAATAGTCTTTGCACATAAAGAACCCTTGTCATAGTGGTGAAATTGCTATGGTTTTATTGCAGAGGTCATGGGTTTGACCCCACAGCTCGCTATATTTATTCAATGCTCTGTTACAACAAAGTTTAAATAATAGTAATGCTATATTTATTCAATGGTCTGTTACAACAAAGTTTAAATAATAGTAATTCTATATTTATCCAATGCTCTATTACAACAAAGTTTAAATAATAGTAACCTGTGTGTAGGTTCAAACTTGTGGACCTTCCTTGTTTGGAATCATCTTTGGCATAGATGTAAGGTAGAAATAGCTAATCCCTAACTTGCTACATAACACTTATCTTTGGAAAAATTTAAATAATAGTAATCTGCGTGCAGGTTCAAACTTGTGGACCTTCCTTGTTTGGCATTATATTTGGCATAGAGGTAAGGTAGAAATAGCTAATCCCTAACTTGCTACATAAAACTTATCTTTGGCATAGAGGTCAGGCTTGGAGATCATTCGGTCAAGCTCGTGGATAGCTAATCCCTAACTTGTCACATAAAATTTATCTTTGGCATAAAGGTCTTGCTGTGGCATATAACATTTATCTTTGACATAGAGGTCTTGCAGTGGCTTGGAGATCATTTATCTTTGGCATAGAGGTCTTGCAGTGGCTTGGAGATCATTGGGTCAAGCTCATAGACAATTAATCCCTAAATTGCCACATAACACTTATTTTTGGCATAGAGGTGGCTTGGAGATCATTGGGTCAAGCTAGTAGATAGCTAATCCCTAACTTGTCACATAACATTTATCTTTGGCATAGGATAAATGTCATAGAGGTCTTGCAGTGGCTTGGAGATCATTGGGTCAAGCTCGTAGATAGTTAATCCCTAACTTACCACATAACACTTATATTTTGCATAGAGGTTAGGTAGATGTTGAAGTGGCTTGGAGATCGTTGGGTCAAGCCCGTAGATGCCAATTTTCTTAATGGTTAGTTGTTGAATTTGTTTTTTTTTTTCAAGTTTGGGAGTTTGAATTGCCTTGCCAACCAATTCACAATGATTTTGGAACCTTTTTTGGCCAATTTGAGGTTTCCATGTGGTGAATTTTGATTGCCCCATGTCATGCAAAATCAACTTGCCATGTCATTTTGCTGAGCCAGCCTGCCATGTCAGTCCACATCACCAATGTCACGTGTCACACTATGATTGTTCCACCTATCATGTCACATGTTAGCAGTAGTACTACCACATTAACATCAATAATTCCCATACTACCACATTTCCTCCTATGGTGTTGCCATGTTGTACAATGTGCCAAAATTTTGCTTGTTTCTTGAAAATTTCAAAACAACTTAACTTCTTCATATGATGACCACATTAAAGTGGCATTGGAAAACTCTTAATGAGCTCTTAGCTCTTCAACATGGTGACCGTTCCAACAATGTAGGAAGACTTCTATTTTTATCAATCATGATCCACTTGGATTAGTTAATGACACCTTTCACAAAGAATCTTTTAAAACTTAAGGAAAAATTTCACAAAGAATCCATTAAAAGTTCCTCCCAATGCTATGGTGTACACCTTCATCAAAGCATGGTTCTATGCAGCAAAATATATCTCAACCCATATTAATTACAAAACATTGTCTAGTAATATAGTTCATTCCTCCTGTTAATATAAATGATCTCTCTAAAAGCTTCACGTTTTCCTATTTAGGATTTTGATATTGCTTTAAGTGAGAATAAATTCTTTATTTTGATATTACTTAAGTGAGAATAAATCCTTTATTTGATTGATATTTAATTAAATAATAATAATTTATTGTTAACTAATTCAACTAAATGTTAATAATGTACTTTTATCTGATAAAATAATTTAATATTTAATGTATAACTTTCAAAAACAAAATATGGAACCTATATATATATATGGTAAATGGAAAAACAAAATATATTATTTTGACGAGAAGACATTGATCATTTATATTTTTATAATTTTTGGTTATGTACTTTTTATGCTAATTATTTTATATGCGGATTTTTGCATTGTGGATATTTAAAAAAGAAAAAGAAAAAATAAATAAATGAAAAATAGAACATAGTGTGAAAATGATATGTTATTGCTATTAAGTAGAGGACACATAGACAAATCTAACGATGTCAAACTTCAATACCCAAGATGAAAAAAAATGAAAGTGTTTCACCTCCATGAAGTTGCAATTTATAGAAAATCCAATAGCAAACAAACTAGATATCTACAATTTAAACATTTTATTCACAAATTTAGTTCAATGAAAGTTTTTTACAAAGATCAATGGGGATCTTAATGAATTTTTTTAAAACACTTTGATTAAGTAAAGTTCATCACAACTAATTTAAAAAAAACCTTACTTGCTCCATAGCTCTTAACATCTCAATATAGCTCTATAGCTTGATTAAGGGTATAACTAATCCCATAAAATACCTTGATTTAGGGTTTATCAAGAACACTCAATCAAGAGAAATTCCATCACAAACACTTAAAATTACCTTGGAAAGGTATGTACATTTTTTTCATGCTCTCCTTTTCTAAAAAAAGTGTTAACCAACTTCATGGATTCATCCATGACATATATCTATGTATATAGTGAATATCGAATTGGTTTTCATAGAAATTGTAGAACTATTGTCACAAAAAAATCAATGTTGTAAATATTTGCATAGGGATAGAATTAGCAAGGGTCTAGAAAATTAAAAAATCTAGAAAATATTGATAAAAAATGACAAACTTAGGAAACAAATAATATACCACCAAAATATCAGTGGAAATTGACAAACATTGACTAGGTCAAAAATTTGCAATTTCCCGAATTTTTCACAATAAAATAAGAATACTTGCAACAATGTAAAACATGATAGTGCTCATACTTTATTCTTTCTTGAAATGTGTTAATATACATCTCAACAAAATTACTTGACATATCGCTAAAATTGTTGTAACATATTTTATCTCTACTCAAGGAAACAATTGGTGGTTCTTTTAAGGACCATGAAATGTCCATTGAAAACATATTTTGAAATGATTTTGTAAACATCAATAAAGCCCACCCAATAACTATGTATGTATCTATCCAAATGAGAACCATCCCATGAAGTGTACAAGTTACTAAAATTACTAAAATTGTGTGTCACACTATTGACATCCCTACGTATAATTTTTTCTACATAGGGATTATTTTACTTTGCTCTTGCATAATATTAAAGTTAAACTCACAATATGCATTATATTAAGTTTAATTTTAATAAAATACATAAAACTACCCATTAACGTTTTATAAACTATAGGATCTATTTTATTTTTATCATTATTTTTAATTACTTTCTACACAAACTTATATAGGTGTACCAATTGGTTTACAAATTTTCAATTTAATACTATCAAGTAAATCATCTACCTAATTTTCTTTCATGTGATTTAAAAATTTATCACCTAATTGCACAATCCCCATGCCAAAGAAATAAAATATTATATCAAGCATAATTGCAATGAAATACAAAATAATACTTACTCATCTCCAAAATTTAATTTTGTATTACTATAATCCTTAGTTTTTCATCCAATCATGTAAGTGTATGAACTAATTTACAAATTTTCATTTTAGGCTTTTTAATTAAATAATAGAGATATATATATATATTTTTAAATATAGATTCTATATAATTGACAAACCTCCATACCATGGGAAATATTTCATTAGTTCCAATTTTACCATCTTAAATTCACTTTTCATCACTACTCTAAAATCATATATGCTTTTCTCTTTTTAGTGTAAATCAAACAATTTACATATAAGTATACAATCAACAATTTAATATAACCATTTGACTTCACATAGAGGTTTGGACCACTGACACTCATGTTGAAACCATTTTTATGAAGGTACTGATCTATGTTTGCATACCAAGGCCCTGAATCTTGCTCAAGTCCTAATAGAGTTTTCTTCAAATTGTAAATTTTATTTTCTTAATGTGAAATTTCATATCTGAGTAACTAATATGCCAAAAATTTCTCCTCATTTAAGAAACCATTTAAAAATCAATAATTGATGTGACATTTAATTGAAAAAAAATCCATTTAAATGGAGTTGACGTTGTAAAAACAATCCTTATAACTTATACTTATAAAATCTTGCAACACGAGAAATTTTTTGTTTTAATTTATATCTAGTTTTTGTGAGTAATCTTTCATTGTCAATCTAGCCTTATACTTTTCCAATGATCCATTCACCTTATGTTTTTTTTGTAAAACCATTTCACCTTATGATATATTTTCTTGGAGAGATATCAATTGATTTCCATGTATGATTTCTCTCTATTACATCAATATAATCATTCATTACTTCACACTAAACTATGTGATTTATTGCAACTTCGCAATAATTTGGTTCTATTTAAACTTGAAAAGGTAGAGAGAAATTCACAATATCATCTCTATTATTAGTCTTCACTATTTAGTCATTTTATCGTTTTTGTAGGAATTGGACTTGATGATAAACTTGCACTTGAACTTGATGAAGACATGTTAAAAACAAAGTTACCGATCAAATGAGAACTATTATCTCAAAACGAGAACTAGCAAAAAAAACTAAAAAAACATGAAAAAACACCCAAAAATGAAAAGTGTGTATTCTCAAACGTATTTTTATTTAGGGCCAAATTTCAACATTTTTTAAATTATGCTAAAAACAGAATTTTTTCGTGAAAAAATGTTTGAAAAAACACCCTCGAAACAAAAATTGTTGATGCTGGAATAGCCAAAAAAAAACCCTGTCACAAATTTGACACTTTTTAACAATAGAATTAAAGATAAAATATTAAGACTTTAAAAAATCATAAAATTCCAACAATTTTGATACATGATGTTAAAGATAAAAATTATCATGTCTGAAAGCCTTATAATTTCCAACAATTTTCATCCATATTGTTAAAGATAAAATATATTAACTCTAAAAAACCCTAAAATTGTAATTGTTTTCAGCCATAGCATTAAAGATAAAATATCATAGCATAGAAAAACCTTAATATTTTGACCAGTTTTCAACAATGGTTTTAAAAACCTTAATTTTTTAACATATTTGAACCATGAAATTATGAACAAATAATATGACTAAAACAATTTGTAAAAATGAACAATTAAATGAAAAAATTATTATTCCAAGATTAATTATTATTTTAAAGGCTAAAAATAGATCTCTTTTCAAATCTTAGCTTAAGACAACTTTTGTAATTGCAACCAAAACCTAAAAATCAACCATCAAAATGAAGTGTCCCCTTTCAACAAGGCATACAAGTTTCAAAATTTTTAAAAGTATCATATACCAAATGTTAACAATAAATAATATCATGGAAATATCACTATATAATTTAAAAATTCAATATTAATTCCTAATATTTATTTTAATTTTAATCAAAATATCAACAAATAATATGAATAAACAATATCATGGCAATATCACTGCATAATTTAAAAACTCAACATTAATTTCTAATACTTTTTTTTTTTTTTTTACTTTTAATCAAAATATAAAATTTTCTATATTGAATATAACATAAATTATTTTTGTAATTCATTGTTGCACTGTGGATATTCTAAAGAGATTAATTCTTCATAATTAAAACACATATTCCAACAAACATAGTAATGATTCATAACTTCATGTAATATCACATGGAAGTCAAAATATTTATTTCAAGTTACCATGCAAACATATATTACATAAAATGTCTTAGACATTTATTCAAAATCAGTCATAGGTTATGGCACCACCCTCCTCTTATCTTTCACTGCAATTAGGAGCGGAGAGGCTCGATCGACTACCGCAAGTAAGAAGGATCCGTCGATGCCCCCCCGTCTTTCCTCTCTTGCTACCCGACCTACGAACCTTAATGTGAAGACCTACCTGCTGATCGATATCCGGGCCAAGTGGTAGTGAGCAGATTAGGGTAAGAACAGGGCTTAATCGGAACATAAATCAGTGAACATCGACCAGTGAACATCCTCAATTGGGTAACCTAAATAAGTGAACAACCTACCAGAACCTACATATTCAGATGAATGACTGAATGCAGATGAAAATGATCCATATTCTTATCTTTCATAAACTTGTGATCCATATGAGTCACCATGCATGCCCACCATTTTAGGTTTCAAAAGACTTCTAGATCTACGACTAGATTCAATAGAGTCCCATCTCAACACTATTTCTTCTAGTAGCAATTTCTTCAAAATATCTATGGTATTCAAGCGAATATTTCCTCTCTTTGTCAAATTGAAGTCATACACAAGTATGTCAACATCCTCCAATTTTAATAGGTTTTTGTGGTGACGATTGATATTTGTGTCCTTTCTTTTTCTCTTTCTACCAATTTTTTTATCAACTACCATCTTTGGCTTGTACACACCATTGAATGGGTGGGTATTTGTGGCATACCAATGTACTTCAACAACTATAATATCTTCATTTTATTTTCAAAATGACCTTAATAACCTTGGCAACCCAGAATGAATAGCCAAGTGGATCTCCATATGCTAACACATCTATCATGCAACCCTCCTTAACATCATGTAGAGAACCCCTATAAAGGTCTTCCATGGCTTCACGTTATGCACATGATATTCTAGAACCAATATAGATTTCTCTTTTCTCTACATGTGGAGAATTAATAATACCTTTACACTCTTATTGTTCAACAGTGTGTCTTTCCTCATGTTCATTTGACATATTTTGTGGCCAAATAAATGGAGCCTTCAAAAGCGTATCCTCATTTATTGGTCTTGAAATCATATCACTTTTATTATTGAAAAATGACTCCCACCAAACTGAATCAACAACATCAAATTACTCATATGTATCTCTAATACATATTTTAATTTCTTTTAGACATTACTAATAATTTATATCTCTCTTATGTCTTTATGCATTATGGAGTTCAACAACTGATTGTAATAAAAACATCTTTGATGAAAATATTAGATGGTATGGAATGAACTTCAAAAAAGCTAAACCTAATGATTACCCCCATTCTACAACAGTTAAATACTTCCTGCCCCATATAAGTGTTATCCCATCGATTTTTTTGATACGAAATTTATGATGGAAGCTAATGTCATTAAGTTTTTCAATGCATTTCTCATTACCATGCGATCCCAAAATAATTTCGCATGTCAATAGTTTCTTCCAACACATGAAAAACAGTTTCTGGAATGTATGATTTCTTAATACATTCAGTTAAAGAAGGAAGTTTCCTGTCGTATTTCCTCCTCAATGTTACTGAAAAATGACTGAACATTTTATCAATATGGTCACGAGTATGCCCAAAAAGAACGAAACCAACCTCCATCTTTCTAAAAATTCCCAGTTCAATGAGCATGTTTAGATACCCAAAAAGAACTTGTTTTCTGTTTTCACGGCTTGTGTTGTCTAATTATACATACAAAAATTCAGTAAGAATACCATAACAATGAGTAACCACATCATGGATTATATTTTTGGTCATATTTTCATCATTATGAATATTTGGAGCCGTGAAGTAAACCCTTGGCAGCATCTTCCCATTAAAGACAATACAACCAACAAAGTGAAATTGAATAAAATTTTCCTCCTGGAAATTTTTTGGTGTGCGGGAAAAATGTGGCAGAAGTGTTTTCTTTTGGTCCATACCATTGATTATCAAACCCAAATATTTATTTGGATTATCATAACACTTCTTTCAATGTTTATACATTTTTTTTTCTTTCACTTGTTTGCTGATTGCGATTCTCTTTAAGTGATTTGATAATGAAATCTTCACATAAAATAAAAGAAACCTATTAATAAATATATTTTCATAGTTGATAACTATCAATTTTTTAAAAATAATGTTATGAATGCATACCTCTTTCTACCCCTTGACATTACACATTTTTTCTTTAAGAGAAGCACATGTACTGCAAAATCCCATCCTTGTCTTCTTAGGAATACAAACATTGTTGAATTCATTATTCCATACCCTTGTAAAATATGAATATGCAATAAAATTACCAACTCCTTCAACACCTTATGCATATTATTTGTATAAGTTGTAGATTTCTCATCTCGAGAAATTATATAGAATATGTATTGTGTCCTTATTTGGCATACACTCTCCATGCTTTGAAAAGAATTATTTCATCCATGACATAACAATATTTTCTAACGACCCAACCTCCCGTTTATAACATACTTCTGAATAATATATGGGATCCTTTTCCAGTCTTTATTGGATTTTTGACAAATGAAAATTACCAATTGAATGCAACATTTTGAAAGCCTTTCTACAAAGCAATACATTCCTAATATGATAAACATAACCTACTAGTGTAGATTGCATGAAACCCACTAAATATGAATGTTGCATGCTTTTATTCATTGACAAATATCTTTTCCTTTTCTCCAAAGAAAACTTGAAATCCATATGTTTCAAGCAATCCTTTTGACAACATTCACTTGAAATCATATCACTGATAGAACTTCTTCTTGTGAGATATGTTGTCCTAGCCCTTGTACAATTGGAATAATTTGGATTGATATGAAAAGGTCTACTCTTGCTCCTAGTTACAATATTTTCTTGCAACAACTTCATCATTCCATTATCCTTTGTAGAAGAATTTTCATCACAATTAGGAGGAATATTATGCTCACTATCATCATTCTGAACATATTTAAGAAATTCATCATCATCATTTCTTGGAAAATATTCATTACCATCCTCACTTGAAGAAAAATGTTCACAAAAATCATCTACGGTTTTGAAACCCTAAATCAGATGAAATTATTCACCATATTCATCCATACTTTCAAAATATTCCCTTGGAGGATTCAATTCTTCATCACCATGAGTGCCTTTGAAACACTCACTTAGAGAAAATGAATTATAATTCAGATTTGTGCCTCTAAAATGATCATTTGCAAGAAACTCTTCATCCTCCCCTTCATAACTGGTGCTCTCATAATCCTTAGGATTAAGAATGATTGGAAAAATTGACTCTCTATATATAGTCAAATTATCATTTGCAGGAAATTCTTCATCCTCAACTTCATCGGTGGTGGTCTCGTAATCCTTGGGATTAGGAATACGTGGAAACATTGAATCTCTATTTAATGGAAATTTTTCATCCTCCCCTTCCTTGGTGGTTCTATCATAATCCTTAGGATTAGGCCTAAGTGGAAGCTTTGACTCTCTATTCAATATAAATTCTTCATCCTCCCCCTACCATTCCTCATTGGTGCTCTCATAATCCTTAGGATTAGGAATAAGTTGATGCTTTGAATCTCTATTTATTTGAAATTATTCATCCCTCCTTCATCAGTGGTTCTCTCATAATCCTTAGGATTAAGGTGAAGTGGAAAAATTGACTCTGGAAAGTCTTCACCCCCGCTTCATCAATGGTGCTCTCATAATCCTTAGGATTAGGAAAACGTGAAAATTTTGACTCTAGAAATTCTTCATCCCCCCCTTCATCAGTGGTGCTCGCATACTCCTTAGGATTAGGATGAAGTGGAACTTCTAACTCAGGAAATTCTTCATCCCCCCCTTTATCAGTGGTGCCCTCATAATCCTAGGATTAGGACGAAGTAGAAATTTTGACTTTGGAAATTCTTCATCATGCCATTCATCATTAGTGCTTTCATAATCCTTAGAATTAAGACTAAGTGGAATAATTGACTCTCGATTTACAAAAATTTATTTTTTCTTCCCTTCATCAATTCTATTCTCATCATCCTTAGGATTACGAAAAAGTAAAAAATTTGACTCTCTTTTCATGGTGAACGAACTACTGTTATATTTATCAATCTAAATAGAGTTGTTGCGTGACGAAGATGTTGATGCTGTAGAAAGAAAAACTTAACTATCAGAAGAATCCATGAATTTCAACAAGAATATGTTGAATGTTACAAATGCACTTTCTCCCAATGATAATATAGAACTTAAAGACTGAAAATTTCCCTCTAAAATCCCCCCCAAAATTATCGCTAAAAGTTTTTCCTCCAAAGTTTGCCCCCAAAAAATTTCGCTAAAATATTTTCCCCCAAAAATTTCATTTAAAATATTTCCCTCAAAATTTTTCATCTAAAATGTATTTGAAAACATTTTACTAAACTGCTGGTATCCACAAAAATATTCCTTTCGTGCATTCCTTCGAAACTTTTTTTTATTTTTTATTTTTTATTTTAAATGATTTAACTTTTGACTACGTATTAGAATTAGTTTTTATAATTTATGTTTTATTTTTTTTCCAACATTGAATAAAAGTTAATATAAACCTATAATATCAACTACATATTATTATTATTATTATTATTTTTAAATTTTAATCCCACATTCACAAAACGCTAAAGCAATCGCACAATCTTGGCTATATAATAACAATAATTGTTTCTATTCCTCACATCATATCAAGTCTTCTGGGATTTGTTAAAACGTTTGGAGAAATTTTGCGGAGGTGCTACATTGGCATCGGTAACACATTGAATGAGAGTTTTTTGCATTTGAAAGGTTAGTTTTCCTTCTATTTTGACAATTAAAAGATGAATTTGGGGAGAAACCTTTTTTTTTTTTTTTTAATGGTTTTATGTTCCAAAACTAATTTTTTTATTGTTTTCTTTTTTTCTTTGAATTTTGTTCTTCAATATCACAATTTTTGGGAAAAACCACATAAAAACCCTATTTTTTTATATTTTTATAGCGACGAAGATGGGAAAAAACTCAAAGTTGTAGAGTTTTTAAGACAAAAAATAATATTTTTTTTTACTTTTTAGGGCTGTCGGGTTCCTCCACGAAACATAAAACAAAAAAAAACCATTCACATAAAAAAATATAGTTATTTTATTTATTTTTCTTAAAAATGCAAAAAATGCAAAAATGCAAAAAAAATTAATATATATATTTTTAAAATCATATGGTATGTTTGCTTTTATTTTTAAATTTCATTTAATATATATATATATATATATATATATACTTTTTTTTTTAAATTTTTTATAATTATTTTGAATATATATAGATATATGTTTCAAATTAATTTTATTTTATTTTTTTAATTTAAATTTTAGAATTTTTGCCATGGCTGGGGTCGGAGGCCAGCAGCTAGACTGGCGCAGCGCCGCCTAGTCTGCCTCTAGCCTCTGGCTGGATAGGGGTTGATTCCTAGCAGCACCGCTGAGCATGTCTCCAGCCCTTGGCTGGGCAAGGGTCGATTTTGGGCCAGCCTCCAGCACCTAGTTTGGTGGGAGTTGATTCTTGGAATCGACCCCCGCCCAACTGGGGCCCCTCGGCCTCCAGCCCTCAATGCCACAATTTTTTGTTTTTATTTTTAAATTAAAAAATAAAATATTATTATTTTTAAATTGAAATATATATATATATATATATATATATATATATATATATAATTTAAATTTTTTTTTTTTTGATTTATTTTAAAATATATTGTTTCCTTTTAAATATAAAAAAATATTTCTCTCTCTCACACACACACACATATATATATTTTGTGTTTTTGTTTATAAATGAAAAAATATATATATGTTATTATAATTTTAAAATTTATAGTTATATTTGGAAAAATTATGTAGTTATTTTTTTTTTTTTTAATTTTAATTTATACAGTTTTACAATTATTATTACTATTATTTTTAATTTATTTTATAGAAATTAATTTTCAATTAATTTAAAAAATATATATAATTATATTTTTATTTTTATTTATTTATTTATACAGTTAAAAAAAACATTATTATTATTTTTTTAATTTTAATTTATATTGGTAAATTTTTAAAACAAAAATTCGTTTAATTAAGATATGTGTTTTTTCATATATATATATATATATATATATATATATATATATATATATATGAGGAAGATGGGATTAAAGAAGATCTCTATGAATGTTTCTAGACCAAGGGTAACAATTGCCAAATCTAAAGTTGCAGCTGGATGCACTAAGGATATTGTTGGACACACTAAGGATATTGCTGGACGCACTATGGATATTTTTGGACGCACTATAAATACCTCTGGACGCACTATGAATACTATTGAACAACAAACATTGTGAAATGTAATAAAAGTCAAGCAAGTGGTCCATCAAGTAGACTCAAGATTATTTTTGAATGGAAGAATGTACATGAAATAAATAAAACAAAATTTTCATGTCATCTTCAAGAAAATGAAACTATTGATGGTGTACATATCAATTTGTATTGTGGTATGATTAACTTTGGTGAATCATATGAGGTGATGGGAAGAGTATGAGACATATGTTTGGTGCCGAATACATACATTGTTTATGTTCTTGTAAGAATGGCTAATATACGTGAAAAGGTTAGATATCGTCTATTAAAGGTCAAGTATGCCACATATGAAGAATCTACACAACTGTGTGCAGAAATCACAAGCAACATTTCAAATAACATTGTACGTATGCTTACTTATATTTGTGTTATGCTTTATTGTAAGGATCATACAAATTTTTATAAATTATTGATCAATGACATATTTTATTTTGTTTCATAGGATTTTGCTGAGAGTATTTCAAACATGTTGGAGGGTATTTATTATCTGGAGCCAAATTTTATGACTACGATCTACACTTTTGACACAGAGACATAAGAAGAAAGGAGAAGGAAGCAAGGATCAATAGCTCATGACACTGCAATAGTACAAAGAGGAGATCAACAAAGACTCACTAAGGTGGGTCAATCTAGTATAGATAAACATGTTTCTTTTGAAGATGTGGAAGATGAAGCTAAAAAATATTTTAGCATTAGTGAGGAGGAGATTGGAAATGTTGTTGAAAAGGAGAAAAAAAATAAAACACCCAAAATAAAAATGGCCAAAAATGTCTCTCTTCTAGCTGATGATGAAGAGCTTGCTTATCAAAAAGAGGATATGTTAATGGGTAAGAAGAAGAAATCAAATGTTGGTTAACTTGTAAAAGTCATGAGAAACAATGAAGAAAAAAATGAAAGCTCTAAAGGCAACAAAGAAATCATAACACTAGGTGCCGAGTTAGAGATGACATTATTTAAAAAAAAATGTCATTCGATATCAATTGAGAAAGAATAAATTAATTAATGGTGGCAAAACATTTGAGCTTAATGCCAGCCAATTCTATAGGGTAGATTAAGGACAATCTCAATAACAAATTAGAAAGGCACATCACTCCCATGTACATAATCTGAAAACATTATTCAGATTCAATCTTTATGCACATGCAGTGGATTATGTGGTTCTTGTTGATCCAAATCAGGTTCCCAACAAACATGCATTTGACATTACAAAAAGTTTGAATAAATATTTTGTAACTTGAGGGAACCATTCGACAGAGGCTAAAACACAATTAATTGAGGAATATCCCAATAACTCTCTTTTTGAAATAGTGAAATGCATCATTTACAATGTTTTAACAAAACCAAAAGAAAATTTATTGGCATGGGATCATAATACAAATAATGAGTATAGAATTTCTATGATTTTCATCCAAAGGGTTATATTTATTCATAATGATTTTGTAGAAAAATGTGGCGGGGGTAAGGCAAAAGTCAGCCTAAGCTTTCAGAAGGAATGTTTAATGGAAACATGTTATCAAATTGAGGATAAAATGAATTAAAAAGGTGGAAAATTACATTCAAATATATTCATAGGCATGGATAACATTTTTCAGTTGGCATTTAGAACTAGGGAGATATGGGAATTGATTGATGAAATTTTTGAGCGATGTGAGAATATTTCCATAAAAAATCAGAAGGTTAAAAGGTGTAAACCCATAATATGTACCAATAGTAAGACAGGTCCTGAAATGAAGCAACTTCTAGAGGATATGACTATCACACCTTGGAGAACAATGAAATAAGTGAAGGATGATAAAATAGTCAAATCAATACCATGCCGTGTGAAGTCAGGTGAATTATCAATGGATGAAATGTGCGCAGAAATGAAAAAGTAAGTTTGTTGAATTATTGTTATTTTTTCTTTGACTATAATTTTCTTTTAAATGTGAAATATTATTTTTGGTAGAATTTATTATACATATCACTATATTAACAAATTTTACATTATTTATTCAGTCAGAATATTTATACAAAAATACAAGAACATATGGTTAAAATGTTGAATGAAGACAATTGGGATGATGTTGCGTGCAACTACCCAAAATCAAGTTCTACAACAATACTTAAAGATTTTTATCTTTCATTCGATAATGTATGTTTATTTATATATTTATTTTATTCATATGTAAACTATTTTATTTTATTACTTATACATATATATATATATATATATATATATATATATATATATATTTATGTCATTAAAGATGTCAAAGAAGGATGCAAATGGAGTACCAAATACTTTCGAAAGATTTATTGAAAAAAATAAGTTGGAAAATATGAGAAAGAAGCGTCTTATGAATGTTGAACTTGATCCTGGTTTTAATCATTTCATTTGGAATGGGCTCGATCCTATCCAATACAAAATAATACCAGGTGATTGTGAAAAAATTACAAAACTCATACCTAAAAGGGAATATGCCCTAGTTATTGCAAATATTCCTCATGGTTTCAATTTCCTAGACGTTGAATGTGATAGTGAACCTTATAATTATCAATATTTTAGTAAATTGGTTATGGAATTTCAAGAAGTCACAACATCACCACTTTGGAAATTTGTGACTTTTCATTCAGACACACAGTTTGCAATGTTATTAACAAGTTGCAAGGGAAAATAAAATTCAAGGATGTAGCTTACATGGTAAGACATTGAAATTGTATGTTTGATTAATGTTAATTTTTTTATTTATGTACAAGTTAATTGAGATTTTACTATGTCATGTTACAGGCATAAGTCAAATATTGTTTCTTCCGAAGATAAACTTATTATAAAAGGTTGTGAGTTCATCCATGTTGAATGTTGGACAAAATAGGATACCTATAAGCCTATTCTTTTGAATTGAGTAGATGAGAAGAGTCATAGTCAAGTATTGGTTCATGATGCTATTGTAAGAAAACTAACATATGAGGATACATATGCAAAAGGAGAGATAGTTAACATTTATAAAAAACCGCAAGCATTGATTAAATATCTTATAGATTTATGTTCAAATGAAATAGATTGGGTTTTTGGTTTATTCTCAAGTTCATGTAAGTTTTATTGTATACCACTCAATTTAAATTTTTTATTTTTATTTTTTATGTGTTTATACTAATTTACTTAATTATTTCTTTTGTGCTTGATGATTAGGTACAATGCTATCATGTTGCGGAAAAAAATGAATAAATTGCATTGTCATTGAGAAATACTCAATGCAATGCAAATTTATTCAACAAAGAATTAATTCTCTTCAATTTATTCCAGATGCAATACAAGAAGTTGGTTTGAGGAAAGGGGATTTTAATGAATCACGTGTGGAAAAAAAGGAAAAGGAACCTCAACCACCGTTATATGGAATGTTTTGGAAAGGAGACTTTGGAATATTTTCACACATCAAAGATCCATTAGGAGAGGACAATGACCAAAATGAAGCAAGAAACGTTGTGGAAGAAGACATTAATGATGATCTAGAAGATGTTGAACATGGATTAGTTGATATTATTGATTAACTTTAAGTTATGCTTGCAAATAAAGCTCATTTTAGAGAGCTATTCATCAGTTTTACTTGTAATGTTTAGACTTTGATATTTTATGAGAAGAATCATTAGTTTTTGCAAAACAATTGTGATTACTATTAAGTTTTGACATAAAATTCATAAAAATGCTATTTTTAAATTTTTTTGTTAAGATATTTTCCCATAAAAATCATTTATTTAACATGTTATTTTTAACAAAAAGTCTCAAAATGTGTATTTTTTTGTCATATGGTTAAAAATATTGGTTTTTTAGCGAAAATTATTTGATGTGCATTGAAATATTAATTAAAAATGCATAAACATATAGAAAATCCTAACTTTAAAATATTGACTCTTTTTATTTTATTTTTTAACTATGCGAAAAAAATGAAGATTTCATTACAAAAAAATTAATTAAAAAAGAGTACATAAATACACTTAAAAATAAACATCTACGGGAAGAAGAAGACATTAGAAAATGTAAAGTGTCAAAATCAACCCTCTAAAAAAAATGGGGTGATTCTTCATCACCAATTTTCAAAATCGACATGAAAATCATGACATTTAAAAGAAAAAGGGAAAAAAAGAAAAAGAAAATTTGAAGTGTTAAAAATATGCTAAAAAAAGGGTGATTCTGCATCAACACTTTTCAAAATCGGGGGTTTTTTTGTTACCTAAAAAAAACGGGTAACCGGTAATTTTCTCGTTTGATCACTAACTTTGTTTAAAGGAAAAATATGACTAACACCAAAACTTGAGTGACTACTAAAGTTTGTGGGAAGGTGAGAGTTGTCATATTCTTATGAAGATCAAAGTACCACAATTGTTCATTTTTCCTAGGTTACATATTTTTGTTACTACCACTCTCTCCTTTCATCAAATATTACATTCAGTAACTAAACATAACCATTTTCTTTATGAAATTATACAACTTAAAACCATTTATCTCCATAACGTAGCCAAGAAAGTACATGTTTCACTTTTATATTTCATTTTTTTTTCACTTCTTCTTGGGAACTAAGAATATGAAACACATCCATTTACTTCAAGATGAGCCATAATTGGATTTTTGCCACTTCAAGCTTCTTGTGGATTCACGCCGTTCATACTCTTTGTAGTACACCTATTTAACAAGAAAATTGTAGCTACTACTTCTGCCAAAAAAGTGTTTGAAAAACCCTTGGCCTTAATCATGCTCCACCCATTAGAATTTTTTATTGTTCTATTTTTTAATTTTTATACTCCATTCTATTGAGTATAAATTTTGGTCAATTTAATTTAAATTACACTCTCTTTAAAAAATTCATGGAATTCATGAGAAGTAAATTCTTCCCACTATTTGTATGCAATGCCTTCCTAAAATAATCATTATATTCCTATGTTATATCAACAAATTTCTTGAAAAACTAAAATATTTTGATTTATCTTTAAGAAAAATATTCATATCCTTCTAAGGAAATCACTAATGATGGTTATTAAACACCCATGCTTACAAATTGAACCACATATATCTGCATGCACTAGTTGAAGAGCTCCCTTGACCTTCCATAATATTCTTACTGGAGAACAAATCTATGTTGTTTTCCAAGAATATAATCTTCACATCGTTGATTTTTCTACATTATCATTTCCAATTCATTTTTCATATGTTTTTGGATAGCATTTACCTTATTTTTACCCCAACAAGTAGCTCTTGTAGTATATCCCATGTTTTCTTTGATTTTTTTGTTGCTACAATTATGAAAAAAATTGAATCATGCTTGGTTTTTTGAATACAGAGAAGTGTCTTTGATGAGTAATCAAGCAAAGAAATGAAGAAACACTAGCCACCTCACTAATGGCTACAAGTTCTGGAGGGTCTGACTGTCTACCTCATTGATGGCTTTAGGTTCTAGAGGGATTAACCCTCTACATCATTGACCTAATATTCATATTGATTCTTTTAATGCAGTGTTACTGGTGGTCAAAGGTTCAAGTGCTCCAAGATAGCATGATTTGTGGAGAAATTGGATGATGTCTAAAAAATTGTAGTTCATGCCAATCAATCTTGTGAAACAAATATTAGTGGAGAGAGGCATGATTAGAAAGTTTATGCGCTTATGACCCTATTTGAATCTCATGGAAGTTAAAAAATAGAGACCATGATTGAAGGAGAAATTTGTGTTTCCTTTTGCAGGAGGGGGTTTTTCTCTTTCCTCTTTGAAAATAAATCATATTGAGATATAAGTTTTAAAAGTGGGCCATATTTTATTGGAGCTTTTGAAGATAAATGGATGGACTCTATATTTAAACCCATAAAAATATGTTCCATTGGTTGTTCTTGTTTGGGTTAAATTGTCATATTTTCCCTTCACTGTTGGAATGAGGGGACCTTTAGGAACATTGGAAATTTTATGGGCTGCTATATAAATTTATAATAAAAAAAATAAGGTATGCAATATTGTGTCATGATTTGTGTATAAGTGGATCTTCATAAAGGAATGTCGACGACAACAAATATCCAACTAGATAATTGGACTCATTATCAGGAAGTGGATTGTGATCAAATATTATTTAAATGTGATATTGTCATGAATATGGGCATTTTTATTGAAGGTGCCCAAAAAAAAAAGAAATCTATAAAAATAATGAATAAGGATAAAATTAATATAAACAAAAAAGAAGAAGAAAGGGCACCCCCAACAAAATACAACCACAATGACACATGAAGAAAATGGATTGGGACCTAGATGTCCTCCCTCTCTAAAAAAATCAAGATCCAAAGTTGAATAGTTATCCTCTAGTAAGAACAAATGTTTGGAAAGGAAAATTTTTATTCCATTAATTAGGTAGATGAAGCAAATAAAATTTGTGATCCATTGCACCAAGAGATATAGCTAGTGAACTTGGTACCATGCGAGTTTTGAGGGTCAAAATGACATTCCTGCGCTCAATTATGTTCCAACTCAAGAAAATTTAGTTAGGGGGAATATGCTAAATTAGAATAGGAATAGCTATTTAATTAACCCTAGAAACACCAACAGCCATGAAGGATCTTTGGTTTATGGATTTGTGAATGAAAAATCAGAGCATGAAAATGTAATTCATGAAAAATCACATAGTAAAATAGGTTGTTAGCTAATATATATGTTAGAAATTTAGATGAAAATAAGGATAAAGAGATAGGATATCAAAGGTTACTGGAAGATGCCTTTCATATGGCTTGTGAACAAACCTAAAATAAAGACTTATGGGTAGAGAAAAAAACCACACCTACAAAAAAGGGGAAGAAGAAGGAAGGTGATATTTCCTACAAAAAAGGTCAAAGAATATAATTCTTCCTCTCCATTTTTTTCAAAAGTTTTAAAGAAAAAATTAGCTCCCTCACCTCCTTTAACAAGAGGTAGGAAAGACCAAAAAGAAAGAAACTTTGAGTCCCATAAATCTCCAATGTTTTATGATTTATTGGGAGTGTCTTTCGTTCATTCTTGATCATGCTCTATTTTTGTATTAGTTTGTATAAAAGGGTTCGAAGATGTAATTCCACCTCCTGATATTTAGTATTTGTTGTAAAAATTTCAAGTATTTTGGCGTATTTATGCATAAAGGAATAAAGGTTCATAAATTTCTGATCACTGAGCATTCCAAGGAGTCATGTGTGTGAGTTAGATAACTAGAATTAACCCTCCTTTTTTAATTGTTGCGTCTGCAATGTATGTCTATATAAATATAATATTCTCATTTTTTTTTAAGTAATAAGAATATATAGAAGTGTCTTTGTGTCCATTTTCTCTTTCTCTTCTGACTAAAACTTAGTTAGCAACTTAATAAGAACTCTCGAGAGTTATCAGTTTTTAAGGTTGCATTTAGTGGTTGTTTTTACCCACTTTTTGAAAAGTGGTACTATTAGTAGCATCTCCCTTTTTTAGGGTTTAAATTTCCATATTTTACAATGATGACCTTAACAATCTCACGATATTACCAATGAAAAATTGACTCCCAAATCAAAAGGTGGTACTACCAACAACACCATTATTTTCAAAGATAAAAGTACTTATTCTTTGAAACCATGGACTTACCAATTGATATCAATGTGTTGCTAGGCCTACAACAACCCCCCCTTTTTAAATTTTAAAATAGGCAAATTTTTTGAGGTTTTGTTTTATTTAATAAAAATGCCTTGAGACAACATATTTATTTTTGTATAATTTAAAATTTTAAAGAATACTAATTAATACTTAGAGTCAGAGGTCAGAGGTCTGAATATTTTTAAAATATTTTATTATTCCCAACTTCCGACATTCCAAATATATTATCTTCTGTTATTATGAGTCATGTATTCAAGTAACCCCAAATTTTGACTATCCTAACTCTCTCAACTCTTTGACTATCCCGGCCTTCCAACTAGTTTAGTCACCCTTTTTTTCATGTAATTTTCTTTATTTCAAATTTTCACTCTTTTCTTTCAATAAAATCTTAACTCAGGAAGTTGACAGACTAATTTTAATTACTGTTAAACCAAAATAAAATCCATGACCTCAAAACCACGTGACTATATCCTCATTTTGTGAGTTGATAAATGATTGGATTTCATGTCGAATTTAATAAGGATTAAAGAACTAGTACATGTTTTACAATATTTTCAATTTCTTGAATTTTTTGATAGATACACCATTATTTATTTAAAGAAGTTGTTAAATGCAGAAATTTGGTATTTTCCGTGTAAAATTTCCTTGAAATGTTTGTGCGTAAAACTCTTAATTTTCTCTGAAAGCAACAATGTTTTTTTTTATAATAGTCTACATTCTGCTGATTAGTATTAAGATTGTTTTAAACTTATTAATTTGAAATTGTTAAGTTATATTTTTAATAAATTTCCTTATTACTCTTTCTACACTATCACATGTTATTTGAAAATGGTTAAGAAATGAAATACGTAAGCTTCCAAACATGCAGTTCAAGATACTAAGATGAAAATGAATGTAGCAGAAGCCCTGGAACCTAAAAATTCCAATTTAAAAACTTCCCTCATTTAAAAAATGACTTATAGGGCTCGATATATAGGTAACATTTCATGGGAAGACATATTTAGTTTCTTTAAAGAAATAAAATGGTTAGAAATAGAGGATTCAGATGGTGAATTTTCTTCCAACTATGAAGAAATTAGGAAAACCAAACTGCCTGAAATTGCTTCCAATCCCAACACTTTTCCTTATTACGATAAGATAATTTGGAATCGAATCATGCGCATGTTGCAACTTGTTTTATTTATGATCATAATAAAAATGGCATTTCCCCCTAGAAACCTGAAGTCCTTAGGGCTATTTACAAGCTTAATCCTCCCAAAATATTTTCGAAAAAAGAATCCTTGGATGAATTTCGTAACAATGTTCTTGGAAAGAAGAATAAATATTAAAATTTAATCATTTACAAATGGTTCCATGATGCAGAGGGATGTAAATTGAAAACATAAAAAGATTTCCTAATAGTTATCTTGAATAACCCTTTCAAACATATAACCAAGATGCTTTCTAGGCTATATGGAAAAGCAAATGCATAACATTGTAAAATTGAATTGGTGGCTCTTATATATGGAATTCACAAAAGTTAAAAAATATTCAACTTGGAAGATATTTCATCTCAAAATTTATCAGAAGCCATTAAGGTATTTGTAGCATTTCCTCTTTGTTTTGAACACAGATATTATATGTATTCTTATCTCATGGATGTTGTTATAGCCTCAATTCCATTTCCATTAATGGAGTGGAGTTATTATTTCAATCATCAACATGCTATGCAGGATTATACTGCTATCTTATGGGAAAGGAAATATAAACAAAACTTTTATGATATATGCAATAACATCATGATTCCTTTTCATCAAGTTTTGTTTGGAGAAACTCCCCCAAGATTTAGTAAATATTTTCAAGGAGCCCTATTTGAATTTGGTGATTGGAATTTTAGAAGAAAAAATTTATTTGTTCAAGATTTATGGAAGTGAGGTAGTACCTCACGTATTACCAAGTTATATACTTGATAGGCTAGCCATCAGAGCAATAGACAATCATATTGTATTTGATGGAAAAGCTAAAATGTCATGTAAAATGTAAAAAAAATATGGCCCAAATTTTCTATCATAAGTTGGTCAGATAGTGCTTAAAGGCTTAAAGATAAAGGAAATGTTGTAGTCGAAGTAGAGTAGCTAAATTTATTTTGGCTGCATTCCTTACCCTATTTTAGATATGACCCCAAAATGTAATCATTAATCATTACAAATTGATAAGATTATCAAATATTTTCAACATCAACAACCCTTGTATGATTATGTTTTTATTCATGTTGATGATTTTGATCAAGTCGCACAAAGAGATAATTTCATGGATTCTGAGGAGAGGGCTAAAGTGGAAAAGTTTAGAGAATTAATATACTTATGAATTATATCTCCAAAAAAGGAGTATTTATATTTCAACCTCTCTTGAAAAGTTAAAATTATCTAAAAAATTTGACTTTTCAATTTACCTAACTCTTCATCTATGTCAGAGTGAAATGTCGGAATATAAAAATATGCGGTTTTAATTGATTTTAACTCTTTATTGAAGTCTTGTGTTTCATCTAGTTTGACTGGAAAATACAAGGAAAGAAGTGTACAAAAGGAATAAAAAGTGTCTCAAAGAAATGAGAAGGAAGCAACTTAGGAAGAAAGTATTTCTATGAAAAAAATGATAATTGATGTTGAATAAACCTATCAATTAAATCATTTAGAAAGTGACATTGGAAATCATAGGAAAAAGAAGTTCGAGAACCAATTGAGTCCCAACAAACTATTCAAAGAACTGTCTAGGACACCAACAAATAAGTTTATCAAAGTGAAATGGATGTCACTCCAGAAGCTAAGAGAATTCATTTGGAGTTAGTTCAAGATGTTTCATAGACTCCAAAATCACTTATCAAAATTAAGAAATATTGGTCTCTAGGAATCTCATTAACTCCAATTTCAACAAACATTCTAGTCACTTTATTCTATTTTTAGACCATTATTTGAAGTTGAACTGGTTACTAAAACAATTCCCTCTTCAAGTGATTACTATTCCAATTCTCAAACTAAATCAGTGGTTAATAAAACCTGTTAGGGTCCTATAATAATAGGGTTCATAATTTTTGAATTGACTTTGATTAGTCTTGTAAATATGTACATACCTTGATTTCTGCAAGTTGTTTTCCCATATAATAAAATAAAAAAATGAAAAGAGGGTAAAAGTCCTAAAAGAAAAATTGAAGGACTTGAAAAGAAAAGATAAAAAAGGATAAAAATAGACCCCAAATACAAAAAAAGATAAGAATAAGACATGAAAGTGATGCAAGTCAAAATGCCACTACTTTTTACTTTTACTGCAAAAAATAATGATTATGTGCAGCTTGTTCAAAATGCCATAATCCATGATGAGTTAAATAGTTTAATATTAACTTTTTCATGCATTAAATTTCATGTTTATAAATAGAGAATAAAGATCTGTCAAATAGTTTAAACTTGAAAAATCAGAAGATAGTTAGAGAATAAATGAGGAGCTCAACAGTTTAATCTGAGCCCTCAGATGAAATAAGGTTAGAGTTAGATAGTTTATTCTTTAAAAGAAAAATGGATTTAGGGTTACAAGCTCAAATGCATCCATGCAAAGGAAAAAATGGTAGAATAAATGATGGATAGGTGGAAAGAAGTTACACAAGGCATGAATAAAACATCATCTGGAAAATTACTAATTACTAATCATCTGTTTGTTCTGAGTCTTTATTACCTTCAGTTATAAGGACTCAGAACATTTCTCTGACTTTTGTTGGGACCAGACCCAAGGCTTAATGACTGATTGGTACTAAGTGTTGGATTCCCTTCATAAAAACCCTTTTCCTCAACATTATCACGCTTTTTCCTAAGATAAAATCCCTTTTCCTAAGTTAAAACACCTTTTTGCTTAGGAAAAGTAAAAATCCACTTAACTGATTTCATTTCATACAAAAACATTAAAAAAACCCATAAAAATGCATTATCCTAAAGTATAAGTGTGAAAATGTGTAAAAATGGGCCACCATTATGAAAAGTGTGCCAAAACACTTAAACCACACTTTACTTAGTGCATTTATATTTATTTCCACTCATCATATTAATTTTTTATTAACATTTAACTTATTTGATTAATTCCACTATAATACCCTACCCCGTAGTTATATTAATTCACTTTATTACATATCCCAAACCCACTTTAATATATTTATACTATGGTTTATTTAACTCCACGTGACATATTCTGCTCCCCCATAGTTTAAAAAGATATGTTATATATATTAAAACCCGCACAAAGGTTATTTTACGCATTTAAATAGCCTATTTTTTGTATAAATTGCATATCTTGCCTATCCCGTTAATACAAAGTTTTACATTTAAAACCATGTTTTAACGTAATAACATTAACCCCATCACATAAAGCTCCCGGGCCCCATGCCCATCCGCCCAACAACTTCACGAATCCATCTGGATCATTCACACTCTCTTTGCCCGATCCGAAAAACCACAAGCCATATCGCAATTTCAATAACATGATGTTTAATCAATTTTGAATTTACGATATGGGCGGTATTGCCCTCTCCTCTCTCCTCCATGCGTCATTTTTCCACTGGATCACATTCGTTTACGAAATACCATAAACCACCCTCAGATCATGCGATAACCGCTTGGTGGTAATATCCTCCCCGCACCAAACTGCCTCCCATTTGACTTGACCCGCATTGAATGCAGATAATGTTTCAAACCCAAATTTTGTATGCAACTGCATATTCACGCGTTTAAACCTTTTTCTGCGTTTTCTGCTCATTTAACTATTTCCGCCTGAAGAAACGATGCTGTTGCCCCCTGTTCATGCACAAACAACTAGATTTTGGCCCAATTAATTGTTGCAACTGCTCAGGGCCTCCTGTTTTCATCCAAATTTCAACTAGCTTCCGAAAGCTCCCAGACTTCAAAAACCCTATTTCAAGTCAAATACCTAAAATAACAGGTATTTTTCAACAAAAATACCCTTCCATCATTTGAAAAGAAGAATTCTCTGAATTTAAGCCTCGTAAAGCCTGTTAGCTTAAATGAAATATCCTAATTTCCTTCAAAAGTCATATTTTCTTTAAAAACCCTGATAAATTCACAATTTTCTAAAGACTGTAACCTGTTTTAAGAAAATTGAAGAAGTTTAGCTATTTATAGACCCTTAAAGAATCTCTAATTGATTCAAAATCCTTTGCAAATATTTAGAATCCCTTTGTGCATGAATTAAACTGTTGTAGGTCCGTTTTATCCAAGAAAAGAGCAGGAAATCCTTGTTAAGCCTTTCCTAAGTCTGTAAAAAGTTTAAAAGAGTGATTTTAGAGCAGAATTGAAAGTTTGAACCAGAAGAAACCATAATTATACCTATTTATATTCAAAAAGACCTTTTTCAAACCAAAAATACCTTCTGTAAGTAGTCTAAGCTTACAAAAGTGCATAAAAACCTAAAAAGCAGAGTTTTTAAGATTCAAAGGTCTAAATTGTCAGGAACAGACCTAGAAATGGCTTCCAAAAGCACCATTGTCATCAATCCACTACAACCTCCTGTTGTAGATGTTGAACACACCCCTTTAGCTGATGTTGATTATAAAATAAATGATCTATTAATTGAATTCAATCTTCTTGATCTCCACTGCTGGAGTCTAGAAAATATTTGGATCAAGGAGATGGAGTTCAAATTTGGGAGTCCAATTTACCAAAATATGTAGTTCCCAATACCCATCAGTGTCTAAAGGTCATTAGATTGTGTCAATCTCACTATTCCTCTGACCAAAGAGCTATTTTTAATGCTGAGAAAGAAGTATTATTCACTATCACTGCAAAATACATAAACCAAATGCTTCAGTTGAAACCAGACCCTAATGCAGTCCCATTAGCTATAGAAGCTCTTACAAAGATTTATCTGGAGTTAGAATTTCCTAAAATATTTCAGATCTTCCAAATATTCATGCCTTCATAAGTTGAAATCCAAAATATTAATCCTCCATATTCATCCTCCAAGTTTCCTGAAGGATCAAGACATGTTATTTCAATGTTGTCCTTTATCCTTGGTTACTTTACTGATGAGCACACTGATGAGTCTATACTTGGTTTTCTATCCAATTTTGTGCCTGGTCAACCCCCCACAATCATTTATAACTATGCTGAGTATATAGCTGATATTATCCATGATCAACTTGTAAAAATTTCCACTGAAGGTGTTTTCAGATATATCTCCTTCCTCTTTCATATGTTCCTTTACTTCCAAGTAGTTAAATTCCCAATAGCCCTTCAGAAGTTGGATGTAGAAGGTAATCGACTGTCAGTTATTTTCTAGACTTCTTTAATAAGAAAAGAATCAACTCAGTTCACTTATGTGGATTTCACATACTGTTTTGTTCACCCATTGATAAATATGCTTACAAATAGTGTACAACCAAAGATAAGTGATAAGATAAATAAAGTATTACAACTATCAGAGTAGAGCAGAACTGGTGATTGGTACCTTTACCAAAATCACATAGAGAATAGAGTCTATGGGTCAAACCTCTTTTCCTATAAATTACCAATGTAATTTCCAATGAGAGTGTTTGCCTTAGATTATATAAGACAAATTCTAAACTCATATGCTATAAAATTTTTGGCTACTAAAAATAAGACTCAGTTCAAACTGAAAAACCAGGTGGGTCCTTTCATATGCAATCACAGGGAACCATGTGTAGAGGCAGCAAAACAGTTGCTAGAATATAAATTTGATGAAAGTTTCTTGTGGAAATATGATCCTTATGGAATTATCAGTAAGATGAGGGTGAAATGCAAATAAATCCCATATATTCATGATAAAAAGCCTGAAATTGAAAAGTTTTCCAAATAAACAAAATGGTTGGAAAATAGATTAATAGAAATAGTCAAACAAGGTGATACTAGTCACACTTTGAATCAGGAGGACAGAACCACAAAGAGAATCAGAGAAGAAGGCACATATACAGCTGAAAAAAAACATAAACTAGATTCAGGCTCAGATACAATAAGAAACTTAAGATCAATCCAACAGACAAGGAAAAGGAAACAATTGAGGTTTTAGATGAAGAGAATCCAAAGAAAAACACTGAGACTACTACAATAATTGAGAATGATCAAGAACCTGATACTTCAAACACTCAGATGATTGAAAAAAAACAAATCATGGAAGCATCTTCATCACAACAGGAAGAGGATACAGACTTGGATATCAAAGAAAAGTACAAACATATCGAAGCAAAAAATGAAGAGATCAAGAATGAGATCTATTCACAATACTTAAAGCAGACTCCAGGGATTCAAAATAGGCTGCTTTCAACCTTTGATTATACAATTAAAAATTTTCTAATGACAGTGCTATAACCAAAAGTGCCTAAACCTAAAACAACATCAGATTACAAGAGAGCTGATATTGGAATTCCAAAAAAAAGCATTCATCCATTGGATCAGATTGAGTTTCACAAGCAAAGCTTAGAAATGCTTTATTATACTATGACCACAAAGGCAATGAGTGCCCAGAAACTCCAGAACACTGTAACAAATTTGAGAGATCAGATTAGGATTGAAAAATATTCTTCCTATGCTAAAGACTCTAGATTCAAGTCTTTAGAAGAACTGGCGATTGAAGTAGGGTACGACCCTTCAAATTTAAAAGCTGTAGAAGAACTGGTGAAGAAGAAAAATGCTGATATTGCAGCACTTAGAAAGCAATTGAAACTTCCTCCAATAGAACATCCACAGGGTAAGGAAATTGTGCAGGAGGCAAATAAAAAAATATGAGATGATGAGTATCATACTACAAATGACAACACAGATCAAGGAAATGGAAATTGAGATGGAAAAGCTTGTCCAAGAAAAAGAAACTGTAAAAACTCAAAATGTTCCTCCTACATTCCCATGGTAAATACAACAGTTCCTTCAACTTTAGCAGAGGAGTTGGCACCAAAATTCCCATTGGCCACAGCAGTGCCAGTCACTTCTTCCACTACTTCAGCCACTAAATCATATACTTCAGCAGTTCAACAGTCAGATGAGGCCAGTAAAATCATTAAAGGCATGGAAGATATGTCAATACAGAATAATGAGATCAATAGATTGAAAGAGAAAATCAAGAACTTAGAAGATGCCAAGAAATTAGCAAAGATAAATGCTAAAATAAAGGAACAGAAAGCCAAAAGGTTAAGTGAACAGCTTAAAAAGGTAGAAATAGAATTAACCATGAAAGAACCCATGGCCTACATAAAGAATCAACTATGGTCCAAGATCATTGAGTCAATTAATGATACTTGGCCATCAATTCAAGTAATTTATGAGCAGAAGGACTTGCTTAAAGAAGCCAAAGAAGAAATTGTGAAGACAAAAGAAGAGCTTGGTTCTAAACTAGAAGAAGCCCAAGAAATAATCAAGTTTCTCAACACTAAAAACAAGAAAGAATTAGATGAGATAGGAATTACTGACAGAACTGAAACAATCCTTGAAGTAAGAAAAATACTTTCAAATAAAAACTTAATGAAACAATTGGAAGAGAAGTGTCAAAACATGGACATAGCCATAACTAGATTCATGGTTAATTTTGACACATTAAGACAAAAAGGCTTTCCAAACATTCTTGTTATCAATGATAAACTAATGAAGCAAGAAGATTACAACAAGAAGATAAGATACTTTTCTAGAGATCAAGCGAACAAGGCAGATTGGCAAGGAGTTCCCACAGGTAAAGTGTTGCATAAGAGTGTTGAAAACTTGTTTTATTTACATCATGAGATAAAACATCTCTTTGTAGTCAAGCCAACCTTTGTTAGATACATAGAGGCTGATGAGAATTTTAGAAAACTTACAAAGATTAAATTACCAGATGAAGAGTTTTGGCAGAAACTCACAGATTTACTGTAAAAAGACATTTTATAGTGAAAGAGGATGAAAAAACAGAGTGTTGTTTTTACACAGTAAAATCATATTTTTAAAGGAGGTAAAACAATCAAACAACAGGTTAAAGAGTATAATATGGTTAAAGTGTATCAAATAAAGAGTATCAGGTGAGATATAAAGTTTCAAAATTGATTGAATATCAAGTGCCAGCGTTAAAGACACCTCAAACATCCAGCTGCAGCCTAATTCCAACAGGAAAGATATTTTATTTAATAAATAGGACAACTTGCAAGTTTTTTATGCAACTATCACTATCTTTTTGTAATATATATTTTATTTTCCATAGAAAATTCCTATGATTATTCTAGGATATTTTGTATTATTTTTTTGTATAAATACTTCACTCTTTGAAGTATTAGTGTGGAATAATTGCTGAAGATTTCTATGGTCAATTTTTTTGTACCTGAAGGGTTTTTGTACCAAGTTTCAAGTCAGTAGGCTGGATCAAATCAATAAAGCATCATATTTCAGGATTCATGTGTTGGGCCACTTAAGTGAAGTAATTTCTTCTATTATTTGTTAAATCTTCTTATGTTTTCCATTCATACATAAATGTGTTCTAAATTTTAATGTGAAATAAAGAAGTGATATATTAGAATTTGTTAAAAGCACTCTATTATTTACTGGTTTTCATTTTAATGTTTTCTGCTGATATCCAGACTAGGGAACCCTTAATTTCTCCCTAATTTCTATTGACCCCTACCTCTTCATTCCTTATCCGGATCAAAGAATCCTTGATTTCTCTTTATCTCGATTAAACCACTTCACCAATCAGCCTCAAAGATATTGAGTGACTCTGCTATCTTGCCCTGAAAATATTTGAATTTAGACCTTGATCCTGATCTATCTGCTTGATACATTGACTCCATTTTCCCAATGGAAAAAAAAATCTATCACTATTCATCTCAGTAAGTGATTTTTTCCCACCAAACCAAACCAAATGTCAAACCAAATTGCCCCATATAACTAGCCTAAGATCATATATAAAAACAAAGTTAAATCTTATAGAGAGAGCCCTCTCTGAGCCTTAGGAAGGCTAGATCCTAAAGCTTAAAATTAGGTCTGTGGTTACCTCTAATATTCTTTAAACTATAAAATCAAAATCTCACAAATTTGGGAATTATTAGAGTGATAACAAAACCAAAAAGAGGAAGCATGATTCTATTGAAACTATTACAGAATTTAGTTTACAAGCCCAGGCGATCACAAAGATAATGATAAAGATACAACTCACATTCTTGGATCTTTCATTAACTACACAAAACATACAATTGATAATATGCGAGTAATGCGTTAAAATATTGAATAATATAAAAGAAGTCGAAGCACAACTAGAAAAGAACAATTTTTCCAGTGAAGAACAATGGGAAAAACATTCTATAGTGCTTAGAGAATTATTTCCTTTAACTATTCAATAGATAGAGGAAAAGCATAATTTGAGTAATTCAAATCTAGAACAACTTTGCAAAACAAAATTTGTCGATTTAAATAATCAACATAATAAGGGAATTGGAGATTTGAAGACATATCAAGAGAACCAAATTGTAGTCCTTAAGAAAGAATTTGAATCCTTGCAACAACAATTAAGGAAAAGACAAGAAATAGTTGCAAGTATTAATTTTCTAAAATAACATTTGGTACAGGTAAGTCAACAATTGAAAAAGGTTCAACTAATATTTTTCAAGTAGATGGATAAACTTTGTAGATTTTTCCTAGAGTTACTTTCCCTTGCTAATAGGATTGAATTGATAATGGAAGAAGAAGAAAATGATAGATAAAAAATTTGGTTATATTGTTGATTAGGAAAAACAATTTAGTCCTGTGAATATTGTAAAATTCTTTAAGAAGGGTTCTCATGATTGCCTCATTAAACCAAAGATATTAAAATTGCAAGGAAATTAAATAACAGGTTGAAGATGCAGTTAAAATTTGTGATTTTTTTGGGATTCATGATTGGTTATTATAGAGTAGTTTCATATTACTCAACCTAAAGCTCTCATAGAGGCAATGTCATTGAGACTGTGCCGAGTACAGAGAACTGACATTGATCTATCGCCGTGCGTCAATTCCCACTTGTGTTGGTTTTGTTAAAATCTAAAAAGGAAAAATTACCAGAGTCTCAGGTAATTGTTACTCTTTAGAAAAAATTTCATAGAGGAACTGGTTTTTCTTTTTTATATTGGTTGTTTGCATTAGGTGAGATAGATGTGTGCATTACAAATTTATAGTGGCAAAAATGCTACAGTTGTTGGATTATCTCATGGTTTCCACCTCCACCATCGCTGGGTAGCTGCAAATGGTGCCATTATATGCATTTTCACTGATAACGATATTATGGTGTTGGCTTTGTTAAAATCCATGTCATTGAGACTTAATCAACAATAAGTTGAAGATAAAAGATCATCAAATGAAAACACAATTAAGGAAATTGGTACATGGGATGTGTAGGTTTTTCAGAAGTTTTAAAAATTTCCTTTTGAACAAATGAAAATGATATCTAAGTTGTCCAAAAAATAAAACCATAGGAAAAGATATATCGAACATATTATGTCAAGGTGTGAATTCAACATTGATAATTTCGTGCCAATCCATATCCAACATAATTCTGAAATATATTTGGAATGGTCCACATACATCGAAACAAATGCTCCTAAAAATATGTCATTGGATTCAACTCCAACCTCTCAATTCCAAGAAGAAGATAGTTATAGGAAAATAATTAATGATTTGAAAGGATTTGTACTTTTATTGCTATATTTATTGAAGAAAATATTTAAATATTTTCTATATTTAGCTAAAAAAATCATATCTTGACTACTTTTCATATTTATGCAATTCTTTACATTGGTGTATGGGCTAGAAATTTTTGAAACATAAGACTTTGAATTTGTAATCAATAGTGTGATATTCAATATTTTGAAGATCATTTCAAAATTTGATTCATTTTTGGAGTTATGAGCATGATATCTTGTGATCTATTTAATTATTTGATAGATACTACTGATATTTGTCATTTTATTATTTTATATCAATTTTCCAGAATATTAGTATGTGCTTATGATTATTTGTTTGAAACAATTCTGTACATTTGATTGTGAAAATTGTTCATTATTTAAGAATTTTTATTTGTCTTTCATTCATAGATATTCATCTATGATATTTAGGCTTTAGTTGAATGTTTTTCCCTCACTTTTGAGATAAATTTACTTTTTATTATCATTTAAATTCAGTAAATTACATGCAAATAAACATAAAATTATAAAAATAATCCACAATTTGTCATAGGTTCGGTTAGGGTCCTATAATTTATTGGATCTCAAGGTGATTGATTATTTTATATTTTGATTTTACATTGTAAATAATTTTCAATATGCAAATGATTTCCAGTATATATATATATATATATATATATATATATATATATATATATATATATATATAAGAAAATGAAAAGAGGTTATGTCAAAAAATGAATACAGAGAAAAAGACAAAAGGAAATAAAGTTCAAAAGAATAATAGAAAATAAGAACCCCACAAAATAAAAATAGAAAAATAATACTGAAAGTGCAACAAATTCAAATGCCACTACTGATAGATTACTTTTATTTATATCAAAATCCAATAAGATTGTGTGCAACTTGTTTAAAAATGGCACAATGACTGGATTTTTGTTCAAATCATACAACCTAATCATGATTGAACAATTGTGAATTTTTTTTAATTAAGTGAGTGAATAAAGATTTTGCAAATAATTTAATCTTGGTAAATCAGTAGCTAGGTAGAAAATGAAATTGATTCAGCTGTTTAATGTGAATCAATGGGAGAAATAAGCGATAGAGTAGGTTAGATTTTTAATAAAAAAATGATGTGGGTTTGGTAGCTTAAATGCATGCTAAGAAAAAAGAAGAAAAAATATTAGCTTAGAAAAGGAAATGAAATTCAATGGGTAGGTAGAAGTTGTTTTGGAGCCTTGAAAAGAATTAAACTAGTTACCCTAAGTTTAAGTTTTCGAATGTATATATGCATATGAAATGAAAAAGGGATAATATCAATTTATCCTAACTCTAAGTATTTGGGTGCATTAATAAAAAAAACTTGGCATATTACCATATATCCTAAGTTTTTATTCCCATTAAACCTACCGCTACCTGAAAATCCATCAAGTCACATATCTTTAAGCTTCACTCATCTATCCACCCATCATCTCCTCCGCTCCCTATCCAATGGTCCACATTCATTTTCGGCCCCCCCTCTCCATCCGAGCTTTACCAACGGGGGTGGGGGGGGGGGGTCTGAAAAAAGTTGTTTCAGCTTTCGGGCCCACAGCAACATGGCGAATCCTCCTCATTTTTCACCCTCGTTCGCTCATACTACTTACTGCCTCATCCTCCCCCCCCCTAAAAAATGATTTCTCTCGCAATACCAAAACTGATCACTTATCCATTTCACCCACCAATGTAGTCACCCCAGCCCACAGATGCTTGTTGCCAATTACACCCCTTCCTATAGAAAACCATCCTTTATGCATTTAATTAAATAAATAACCATTAATATAATGAATCTGTGCCACAATCAACAGAAAAATCCCAACTGTGTATAAACTATGCATTCTAAACCTGTTTAAATTTTACCTTGCCCATTTCTCTATAGTTTCCATTCTCGTGAGAGGTTTATAGAGCTCTGGATCGATTCATCAGGTCATTACCAATCCTAGCACTATGTCTACTGCGCCTTGTTCACCAATCCAAAGCTTTAAACAGTCCCGGTATACCTGTTCTTTTCTGAACCATTTCAATTCTCTGAATCATGCCTCCTAAGAAGAAAAGCAAGGAGGAACCAGTTAACCCATTGATCCATCCTCCTTTTGATCTAGACCACATCCCTCTAGTTGACAGAGACTACAAAATTCATGAAACTCTATGTAAATTTGAAATTTTTGAGATGTATCATTGGTTAGAGGACAAATACATAGATAAATCAGATGAAATTGGACTCTGGGAATCAAAATTTCCTCACTATTTTTTCCCCCATACCCACAGTACCCCTGAATTCATCCAGAAATGTCAGGCCTGCTACATACCTAGCCAGGGAGCCATAATTGTCCCCACAGGTGAAATTCTCTTCACTATCACTGCACAATCCATCGATCAAATGATGTAGCCCCCTTATGTAGAAAATGAAACCCCTTTCTCCCAAGAAGCCCTTAATGAATTGTATCAGAATCTAGATTTTTCCAAAAGGTCTAAAACCCTTGAAATTTTCTTAGCTGAAGATACTCAGTTGCCTAAAAAGAACCCTCCTTACTCTTCCTCCATTTTCCCTGACAGAGTCAAGAATATAATCACATTAATTTCATACCTCCTTGGATACTATTCTAATCAGTGGGTAGATGATCCAATAATAGGTTTTCTGTCCATATTTTCTATAGATTCTAAACCATATATCCTTTTCAATTTCAACCAATTCCTAGTAGATAGTATTCATGACCAATTTGTCAAATTTCAATCAAAAGGGGTGTTTAAATATTCCTCTGTTCTAGTTTAAATGTTTCTATATTTACAGGGATATAGATTTACATTTGCAATGTAGAAATGGGATGATGATGGCAATCATCAGTTAGTCATATTTTGGACCATAATGGCGATGAAAGAGCAGAAGAAATATTCATACAAACAATTCAATAAATTGTTTTTACATCCAGCAATGAGCCTTCATAACAGTACAACTGAACCAAGATTCAGTGAGGATATTAAAAGGATTCTACATCTATTAGATCAAGCAAAGACAGGTGACTAGTATTTATACCAAAACTACATAGAGTTGAGATTTTATGGCTATGAGCTTGCTCAAAAGTTTCTAAAATTCCTCCCAATGAGGTTTTTTGCCTTAGATTACATCAGGCATATGTTGAATGCTGATGAAATCCACTTTGTATTAGCAAAGAAGAAATCACAGTTCAGGATTAAAACACAGATCAAGCCATTTATTTGCAACAACATGTCAGCAGGGGAGGAAGCAAACAATATCTTGAAGGAAATGAAGTTCAGTCTCAGCTTCACCTGGTCTTATGATCCATTGGGAACCATTTCAAAAATTAAGGGTAGAAAACAAGACTACTCCTTTTATGCATACTCATAAGCCAGAAATAGAGAAGTACATGAACGAAATGGAGTGGGACAAAAACAATTTGCAGGAAGTTGAGGGGCAGCTAGTCTCTAATTCTACATCACAAACTCCTATCCCATTGGAAAAAGAAGGAAAAATACTAAGATAATAAGAATCACCTTCAGTGACTGATACTACAAGCAAGGAGTTCAAGATAATGTACACGAAAATAACCAAACTCAATCCTAAAGTTAATCCAAATAAAGATTCACAACAGGAGGTTGTCATAGTTACTAAGGAGACACCTACATCCTCTCAAGTTGGTGGCCAATCTACCCTTTATCCTACTACTTCTACAACTTCATAGGACCAACAACAAGATATTCAGACAACTAAGGTTGTCCCAGGGGAGAAAGAGAAGACAATGTTTGATACATTCAGGGAAATCAAGCTGAAGAATGAGATTTTGAAGAACAATACTTACAACCAATTCTGAAAGCATACTTCCAGTTCTCAGAGTAGGTTGTTGTCAGCATTTGACTCTCAGAAAGGTAAAATGCAAATTTCCTTTCTTGAGGCACATATTTCACAGCCTAAGAGAACAACTGATTACAAGAAAACTTAATTTGAGTTTTACATCAAAGAAATTCATCCCATTGATCAAATGGAGATTCACAAGAAAACAAGTGAAATGATTTTCTCTACCTTAACTAATACATCCATGAGTTTATCTAAATTGTAGGTTTCCTTAGCAAACATTCAGTCACAACAAAATATGGAGAAAATCTCCTCCCTTGCAAAAGATACAAGGATAAAATCTTTGGAGGACTTGGTAGTCAAGATAGGATATGACACCTCCAAAATAAATGTTGCAGAAGAAATAATAAAGAAGAGGAATGCTGGCATAGCAGCATTGAGGAAACAACTAAATTTTTCAGCCACAAAAGACCCTCTCACAAAATATATTGAAGAAAAAGAGTCTCAAAAGTCTGATATGATGAAGCTCATCATGGAGAAAAATGCACAATTGAGACAGAAATGGAAAAAATGATCAAGGAGAGTGAGCATGATACAAAAATTTCCATGGTTCCTTTGGAGGCTTTACCTCTTACAACCATCACCATAGCTACAAATTTTACAACAAACACAATAGATGGTGCATAACAGTTGAAAAAGGCAGTGGAGAATCTGTCTATCCAGACAAAGGAAATCAAGAATTTGCAGAATCAAGTTAAACTGTTGTAAGATCAAAAATCAAGGATTGAAGCCTCACATTCAGTAGAAATTCAAAGAGATCAGAAACCGATAGAGAGGTTGTAGAATTTAGAGAGAGAATCATTCATTAGACAGACATTGGGCCAGGTCAAAGAAATCATCTGGACATATATCATTGAATCCATTAATGAAATCTGGACCTACATCGAGATTATTTTTGGACAAAAGGAGTTGATTATAAAGGCTAATGATGCTATCAAAAATATCAAAGAAGAGCTTGGATATATGTTTGTTACAGCAAATAACATCATCAAATTCTTAAACTCCAAGAAGATATATGAGTTAGATGACTTGGGAGTGGATGATAGAACAGATACCATTTTACATGTGAAGAAGATTATTACTAAGAAGAATTTGATTGTTCATCTAGAAGAGAAATACCATAGCTAGAGATAACAGTGAATAGGTTTTTTAGTAGGTTAGAGTGTTTAACACATAAGGGTTTTCCTTCATTGTTTTTGATTAATGATTAGCTGATAACTCGTTAAGAACATGTGAAGAATCTAAGGGAAATTTCCAGGGACACTTCCAAATTCTCCAATATCAAAGGTACCATGACAGGTAAAGAATTCTTGGATGAAATGAGCAATGATATTTTCATTGAACATGAGTTAAACCACATTTTCATGGTAAAACCTACTTTTTCCAGATATACTGAAGTGGATGAAATTTACCGAAAGGTAATTGAGTTAACTATCCTAGATGAAGATCGATGGGATAAAATGTGTGAAATACATGAGTGAAAAGTAAATGAGAAAGGTCAGCTGCAGCTAGCACATCAGCCAACACAACAACCAACGCAACCCACAAATAGGTCTACTTAGCTACTGTTTCCTCTAAAATGGTTCTAGCATCCCAGATCACCTCCACTGAGCCTATTTTTTGTCACAATTAGAGTTTATTATTCAATTTTTGCTATTAATACACTGTCTATTGAGACATCATTAATGTGATTAGTTTTATAAAGGATTAGTAAAAATACTTCACTGTTCAAAGTATTCTGGGTTGATTTCTAAATATATTTTTCCTATTGAGCATTGTAACTTTCCACGTTTTTCTGGAGCATCAATAATACAAGGACTTATTACATGATTCATGTGGTGTATTCACTGGTGAAGTTCTTCTACTGTAACTGTGTTTTTTCATTGTATTTCCTTTCTCTGTAAACATCTAAAAAATATTAATTGTAAAATGGAAAGTGTGATGAATAGGAAATGTTAATTATAACACCTTATTCTGGCTGCTTTTACAATTTATATGTTTTCCACAGAAGTTAGATTGAAGAATACTTAATTTCTTTTGAATCACTACTTAATTCAATATTTCTTCACTTTCATAATTCATTAAAAATATAAAAAGATCCAATATATACAACCTAGATTTCCCTAAGATAACTCTTTTAAAGTAGTGATGTAGTATCCAGTTTTATATTTTTGACTCCATTGCCTAATGGGAATATAGAAATTTAATCATCCAAACCAATCAAAACTAAGCAAACAACCAAGTATAGTCATAACTATTCTAATATCCATTAAAAACAAAGTTAAATTATATAGAGATCCCTCTCTAAAGCTGATAGGGCTAGCTCCCAGCTTCCAAAGTGGTTTTGATGTTGTCTTCTGTGTTTATTCTCCCAATATTTTAAATTACAGAATGATAACATAGTGGCGACCATAATGGGGACATAATTGATTTTTTTTTTCTTTTTTTTTTTCGATTTCATAACCTTGGTTAAAACATAGTATGATAGGAATACTTCAAGAAGATTGGTTTCCTTTTCATTTTTGTAAATAATAAGTTTGTGTGTGCCTTAGATTTCAAATCTGGCTCCTAAAAGACTTTGTAACTCTACAAGACATTGAGTTTGACTTACCTTTTGAATAAAGTTTATTCAAAACTAAGTCAGCCAATTGGGTAGATCAAATAGTAGTAGACCAAGCTACACTAAGAAGACATTCATTTGAAGCACAATCTACTCTATCTGATATATATCTTCAGATTATTCAGGATTTTGATAAATTGCAAGGTTTAGTTTCAGTTCTTGATCTTTCTGTTCATGAGGCTTATGGGCGGATATGTGAAGATGGGTTACACTTTTGTGAGAATCGAGGGCCAAATTTTTTTTTCGGCAATAGTTCGGTCGAACTTTCTTAGAAATTTCAGCCAAACTCATGATTCTGTTTAGATTGACGGCACACTGACGGCGTGGGCAAACATAATTTTTTTTGGAGATGGGAAAACCAACAACAAAAGTTCGGTCGAACTTCCAACAAAAGTTCGTCCGAACTTTGAGTTCGGCTGAACTTTTACTTTTAAAATAGTTCGGCCGAACTAGTTTCTATAAACAAATCGCTCGCGAAGTTGATTTGTTTACTGGTCTCTTTATTCACGCGTTTTTTTGTCACTTCTACTGCTGGTCTGTTTGTTCGCGCGTTTTCGCTCCTCTTGTCCGCGCTGTTGGTCTACTGCAGGTCCTTTTTTTCGCGCGTTTTCGCTCCTCCCATCCACACTGTTGCTCTACTGTAATACCAGGTATGTTCCTCCTCTCGTCCGCGGAGTATGGTATACTGCAAATGGTGTATGTTGTTGTAATTTTTATAGATTGGCTTATTTTAATTGCATAGTTGTCAAACGAAATTACAAATCTTGTTACTTTGATCTCGATGCAGGATATTCTTTAAGCTTGTTTGACCTGTTTTGTTGTTTGTTTGAGGAACCTGTGATTATCCCATTCATGAATGGTGATAATGATCTTAGTTGCATTCAGTTGCATTGAGTCTTTATGCTTCAAATTGTTTTTTTAGTTGTTTATTGGTTTATTTCTAGTTGTTTTTTTAGTTTAAAAATTCCACATAACTGGTGCTGCTGCTGAACACCATTAACTGGTGCTGCTGCAATAGGCTTCATTATTTCAATAATTTTAGAAAACCTAATACAAGAAGTGTTAGTTTTTTTTTTTTCAAATAGAAAAAACAGTCTTTCTTATTTATTAGAAAAGAAAGTACAATTACATAGATCTTTCACAGTTCAGCTGGACTTGTCTCTACAACATATGAGATTCAAAACAAAAGTATTACTTTGATCTCGATGCAGGATATTCTTTAAGCTTGTTTGACCCGTTTTGTTGTTTGTTTGAGGAACCTATGATTATCCCATTCACGAATGGTGATAATGATCTTAGTTGCATTCAGTTGCATTGAGTCTTTATGTTTCAGATTGTTTTTTTAGTTGTTTATTGGTTTATTTCTAGTTGTTTTTTTAGTTTAAAAATTCCACATAACCGATGCTACTGCAATAACTGGTGCTGCTGCTGAACACCATTAACTGGTGCTGCTGCAATAACCGGTGCTACTGCAATAGGCTTCATTATTTCAATAATTTCAGAAAACCTAATACAAGAAGTGTTAGTTTTTTTTTTTCAAATAGAAAAAACAGTCTTTCTTATTTATTAGAAAAGAAAGTACAATTACATAGATCTTTCACAGTTCAGCTGGACTTGTCTCTACAAAATATGAGAATCAAAACAAAAGTATTACAATATATGTCTTGTATATGTAGCTGCTATCATTCACCAATTATTCATTTTGGTCAAAATCTTGAAAGAAAAAAAAAACCAAAATGGGACATAGTACATTTTAAAATATCAAATTAGATGTATAAACTAAAAAGTAAGAATAATGCCATAATTAGTCATGGATTCATATTTGTATTTAGAATAATGAATAACATCAAGTGATAATGAAACTTCTATTTTCTAAAGCATTTAGCATAACCTAATACAAAATGGTAGGTTATTACTTACAAACCTGCTTTGAACTTCCAAAGTGTTAGGTTATTTCTTACAAAGTGGACTTGAACTCCAAAAGTGTTAAAGGTTATTGCTTACAAACTGGACTTGAATGCCCAAAATAAAACACATGTCTAAATGTATCTAAGAGTTATATGTATTTTTTTTTAGGTTAGAGAAGTGTAGATTTTTATCAATACAAAATTTTGTTATTTAATAGTCAAGTTTTATAGTTATTATAATGAAATAGTTTCTCACAACAAATTTGATAAAATAAGTGAAATCTATATAATGAATATTAATTTGTATTTAAGTTTTAGATCTTTTAATAACTAAATTTCCATTTAAATGAATAAAACAATCAAATGTAAGAAATATAAAACATAATTAAACACAATGTAAGAAATAGAGAACATATTGAAACACACACATACATATCTAGACAATCAACACAATTATTTTCCTAGGAAATCCTTATGGGAGACAAGAAACCCTAAAAAGTAATGATGCTCTACTCCTTTTTCCCTAGGAAATCCTTATGGGAGAAAAACAACACTAAAATGTAAACATGCTCTACTCTCTCTTTTCTGGTATGGAAAATATGTAAGTACAAAGAAAGAGGTAACCTCTCTAGAGTTAGCTAAGACTTTTGGCGTGTAAGGTTGCTATAAAAACTTTAATTCATACATTTTTATCTCTAACTTCACACTCCTAGTTGTATTTTCAACTATGGAACAAAATACAATAACACCAAATGGAACTCTTATTCCTCCTAGTGGCCAAGTATTTAACATACTGTGATAGCCAACTAGGTGAAATATTTGACTCCGTCAACCATTAACGAGGTTTGTGATTTTAGACCTTTTAGAGTCTTGTTAAAATTCCACATGTAGCTAGCTTGCTATGCATGAGTAATGGGGCTAAAATGACATTCTCTCGTACCATGGTGGTCAACATGATAGGTCAACTTACTAAAAGCATAAATTTTGAATGAACTTCATTTGATGTTTTTCTTGCACCATTGGATATGTCTTTAAGTGTAGAACAATGGTCAAGGTTTCGGCACAAGGGATAATCGTTTGACCCCAAGAAATGTCATTTAATACCTCAAAATCACTCTAAAAGGTTTTAGACCCCAATTCTCCACCCACCATTAAAATGACCCTACAAGTTTATTCTTTCATTTTTTTCACTCTATAAGCATCAAAATATATTACAAATAATATAATTATCCAATCTAGATCATTATTTAATAATTTTTTAAAATTATGAGTAAGATATACATCATGGAATTTAAATTTAGCGTTAATTCATTGAACACCCTTGTACATTCCTTGTTGATACTTTGAAAGTAATACGTTTTGAAAAATAATTTGTTTATGGATTCTATTTTCCACATTCTCTCAACCATATCAAAAACCTTCTTATAATATTTGAAACCATCTATACAAATTTTCATTTGTTTCGATAGGAATTAACATATTGGAATATTAATTGTATTTATGTCTTGTGTGCTAAGGAAGGGAGGTCGTGAACCTTATGGGAAGAGATAGTATTTGTTAAGTTAGGAGGGATACTTTTTATGAGATAGAATTAATTTAAAATGCTTCTTAAGATTATGTAACTTTCGAACCATAATTACAAATTTATTTATTTTTTTACTTATCATTTAGTTGCTAAAAGTTGAAGAATTTATGTTGGTAAATAATTAATTAGGTCTATTTAAATCATTTTCCACTTTTGGGTTTTTTGTTTTCATGGTTTCATTCATAATTTCACTTTTTTGCAAATTGTCAATTTCAATTTTTCACACCACATGTGCACAGTCAAAGGACCTAAGGTCTTTCCCATACCAAAGTATTTTCTTTTAAGACATGTTTTCTTGGTGATATGGGTGATTTAGAAATGATAGGGAGAGCGAAATTCCTCATTTAATACACAATATGTTTGGTTCATGCCACTAAGCCAAGAATTTTAAATTCAACTGAATTTTAATATAACCAACTAAATCCTGCAAAAAAAGAATAAAAAAATTTATGTTAGGGTTGTGGATTTAGGCATTGAAACAACACACCATGATATTTCAAATTTAAAAATAATGGTTTGAGTCCTAGGTAGCTTAGAATCCTATCTAGAGGTTTGTTTTCAAAATAAGGATGCACTCCCATTTGATTCTCATGATTAGGTTGTAATCATGAGGCTCTCGCTCAAGAGTGGACCTTTCCAAAATCTTGTGACGTCTTGTCACAAACAAAACCATCAAACTGAAAACACATCATGCAAGAAACATAGCTCGCTGACATATCATTTTTCTCCTTCAAAGAAAAAAAAATTCACATCATGTGAATATGTCCATGTACTCTTACATATTGGTGTAAAAAACCATCAACCAAACACAAGTTGACAAAACATGCCTCTTCAAACAACTGACTCTTAAGTCAAATAATAGAGCTCATGTACAAATTTCCATATTTTTTGCATTTAAGTGTGTCAACATAACTCTACTTTCAACATCTTGCTTCATGCAACATGCACCATACTTTGAATTTGCAAAGAAATTCATGAAACATCAAAATAAATGCAAGGCCTTAATTGGATAAGAAATCTAACCATCCCTTACCAAACCATTTCAATGGCACTTCTTTCAGCTACACTTCATCATCATGTGAATCATCCTGACCCTCATCGATTATGGAATCCTCTTTTCCATTCTTGTCAATATCTCTTTCCACCTTCTTCAAATTTCGTGGATGACTTGTTGGATACAAAGTCCAACACTTGTCTACAAGGTGAACTTTCTTATGGCAATGAGTGCAAAACAATTGCATCTTATTTTCAACATCATTTTCCTTGTCCAATGGGCCTTTGAATTTTTGACTCATTTATTTAGAAAGTTTCATGTGCATGGATATCTTCTTCCAACATCTATAAACATTATGATTATTCAAACCACAAAAGGAACATTCAAACTTTTCCGAATCTTATGTGAATATTTACCATGTTTATCATAATCAAAAGCAATTTGATTAAAGGCAGATTTATACCTTGAACATTCACATTTGTCGCCTTATTGAGGAGGTGAATTTGATGAGGTAGTGGCTCTCCTCTGAATACTAGCAATGAATTCAATGACTCTAGAGCTTTCAACATCCTCTTATTTTACATTCTCATTAGCTGCATGATTATTAACATCTTCTTGCAAAGTGGGTGTCAAACTTTTCCATTCATCATGAACACAAACTTCACAAGCTTGTGGTAATGAACACGAAATGAAATTCCTTCTTGGAACAACTTCATGTGCCTCCTTGGCTTTGGAGCATTCTCCATCATGTTTTCCATAACCAAGACCCAAATAATTAGGCCTTTCCTCAACAAAATTTGGCTCAAATATGCCTTGTACATGTTTTCCTTTAACCCTTTACTTTCATAGCCCATTTTCATCAAAAATTTGGACCTTATTCCTCTAGTGTGTCTCTCAAAAGCACGTACACATTCATTTTGAGAGGAAATTGAAGACAGAAACCAATAGATAATTCTTCTAACTAACCTTGAATAAAATGAGCTAAATTGTACTTTGATACCAACTTGATTTGAATATGGACAAACTAGTTTTGTTGTGCTATCTCCCTCATCATTTAAATAAAAATGTGTTTAGGATCGTCTAAAGTTAGCCAATTGGGAAGGGGTTTATGTGTCAAGATTTAAGTGTATTTTGTGAGAAATTTATGAGTTAATTAGCTTTTAAAAACTCATGTGTACAACAAATAAAATGAAATTTTTTTATTTTGGCAAATTTTTTCCCTCAATCTAGATTCCGATCATTGGACATGTAAGAGGAAGAAAGAGGGAATTCACTTTTCAAATTCTAGACCTTGTGTAAACCAAAATAAACTAGAGGTTCGGTTTTCAAATAAATTCACTTATTTGGAAAATTTCTAGCTACCAAAAGTCCATATGCCAATCTAGCTCCCAAGAAATCCATTTATTACATCACTGGTTAGTTTTTTGTCTTCCTATATTCTTTATCAATAGGTCTTCTAGTGATTCTTGAAATGTGGATACTTAAATCCTTCCTAAAAATTTGAGCTCTAAAATGAGAATACATACAAGGTCATTTTAAGTCATTCCTCTACCCAATTATAAAAACCAAGTGAATATTTCTACATATTGATTTCTGTCTCATAAACTGTACAATATAGGTCAATTTTTTCCTTTAACTTATTTAAATATTTTTAGCGCACAATTTTTCAATGGTCTGATGAAATTTCATTGATAAAGGCATGATTATGCCAATCCATGTTGCATATTTCCATTAACATTGTTTACTTACATGTAAAACAATGTTGTCTCTGCTTTTATGTTATTTTGAGTTTTCTTTTAGTGCTGAAATTGGAATATATGATATTAATTTATGACTTGCAATTATAGTTGCTGAGATACTATTCTTTTTCTCTACTATATTGTTATTTCTAGTCCTCTGGGTGCTTTCTTCATATATATATATATTTACTAATTGAAGGGATTCATAATTCTATATTTTACCATATTGCTTTCTGGTTCCATGTAGATTTAATTGACATATAATAGGTGGTTTCTGTTTTTGGGATGTCTGTAAAGTTTTTGGCACATCATATTGAATTTCTATAATGTGTAGCTCCCTAACATTCAGATAGAACCTTCATTGAAAAATGTGAGGGGGGTTTCAAATTCACATTGGATAACACCCTCCTCTGGGACAAAAGAGTTTAACAAACACAATAATAGAGAAACAATTAGTGACGCCACCAAAAGATGTAGCCTCTTCAAGGTATCACATCCTCTCATCAAGGTCAAGAATATATTCACCAAAAATTTCCTATGGAAATGATGGTTTTTTAATAAAACCAGACAAAAACCTTCAGTGAGAACAACAAAATCTAAAACCTTTTCAAGGTCTTCAATCTGCTCGTAAAGTTAAATTGTGTCTTGATCAAGTCCAACAACAAAGAAACATTCAGTGACAACACCAAAATATACAACTTCTTCAACATCTTCTAAACCATCTTCAAAGTCAATATTGTGTGCATCAAATTCCTTAGCAAGGTCATCAATGGAGTCATCAAAACTACTATTTCAAACTTCAATGCCAAAAATAAGTCAAAAGAATTAAATTTCTCCTCCAAAACCTTCTTCTCTGAGCAAAGCTAGCATCATGTCGTCGAGAAATTCAGTAATTCCACAAGGAAATTCTATCAAAGTTAAAACAAATCCTTTTCATCCATTTTTTTTATGCCTACTTTTTCAGGTGGAACACCTCCAAATTTAAGGGCCACAATGCCATAAAATACAACTTTACCTAATAGGTGTAGACCTAGAACCCCCAACTTTGCGTGACATGCACAACTGAAGATCCTATGGTAAGCAGTGTGAGAAGAGAGTCATGGTCACTGAGTTGAGCAAGAGAAATAGTTTGGTATGACAACCTTACTTGTGATAGGTCTAGTTAGCAGACTACCAAACTACATGGTAATGGAATTCAAAATGTGAAAATTCCCATTTCACTTGGAAATAAGATGGTAGAGAAAGGTATAGATGAAAGGAGATATCTATCTATGGTAAAGAAATCAAATAGTTCTATAAATTCCACTTTGCAACTCTAAGAGACATTGAATTAAATTTCATCTCAAGACAGGGCTTTGGGAGGACACTCTCAAAGCCAACCTTCGTTATGGCTTTGAAACACATGGTAAGTATCAAGACTCAACAACCTTATTTGCATATTTTTTTCTAGCATGGACCTTAATGTCATAGTCTTCTTTTGCCTAAATAGTACCAAATTTCCTTGAAACAACTATTTAGCAATTCATATAAGCTAAGATCTTAGGTGTGTTACAATTGTGATAAAATGTATATATGCTCTTAGAAGCTTCCAATAAAAAATAAATTAGAAAAATGACTTCATTTTTATTTGTTTTTTCAATATTTAAGAAAATTACACCAGTAGCTTCAGCCTCTTATGACCATCATGTCAAACTCATCTCAGGATATTGTCCAGTAAGAACCACCAAATCAAGCAATCTGATATGCGACTCTCAGAAATTTCAATTACTGACAATAGAGGTTCAGTATGGTACAACATTGCTCAGCTAGGATCTCAATGAGCATGTTTGATGAGGATAATTGAGGAGTGAGAGAGGGGATATGGTAGAGAAAAAGATTAGGAATCCATAGAGTTTGAAAAATATATAACTAATAGGGTTTTGAATAGAATCAAACCTAAAGGTCCACAGATAGAAATATTGTGCCATTGATTTACTTTGGGATAATAGATGACATATGGCATAATACTACACATTTTGTGCTTAACATCATGAATATTGTTAGTAATGGGTAGTTAGTGTGCATCAATTTCAGTGTTCAATCATCATGAGGATCATGACATCATGTCCTACCATAGCTTTTTTCCTATTCATTTCTATAGTTCTAATGCAATGGATGTTCTATGGAAGAATGTTTGAACATGATGAATCCTAGTTTCAATGTTGAAAGTTTTTTTTCTAATTAATTTTCAATATAAAATGCTTCCTTTAACTATCAATAAAATATATTACATGTTAGTAATGTCACACAAAATGGTTCCCAGTTGAGAAGTCTCAATGATTGAAAAAAGTCATGTGAAAATCCCTTGTATCTATAAAAAGTTGCCCAACAACATAAAGCCTATCAAAATTGACACATGGACATAAATTTTAGAAGAAACATTTCTTTAAATCTGCTTGAAATAAGAGGGGGAAAACCAAAATTCTTTCCATAAAGGCACAAAAGCAGTTTTCATAGATTTCCAAACAATTCACTAACTATCATGATGAAACTTGAAATTAAAGGGGTACCTTATTTTTCATTAGGAATGGACCACAACCATTATTATTTCCATAAAAAATTGTGATAATGTAAATTAAAACATCATTAACATCATAAAAATATTTGGTTGGCTTCTTATTCTTTGAAATAATGAGGAAAATTGTTAACAACTTATTAATCTGGGGTAGTGGTGGAGGACTACATGGACTAGCTATGGTGATTCTCGCCTTTAGCAATCAACAAAATTAGATTCATGACTTGGCCTTCTACTAGAATTTTGTGATTCCATAGAGAAAGCAACTCGAGATTATGAGAACCAATAAATTTTTTCCTGCTCATAGTGCAAAGAGATCCCCTAAATATTCTTGCAATTGGCATAGATATTGCACATCCTACTAACTTTTGCATTTGAAAAAAATTTGCATATAAATAATGAAGTCTTGCATATGTAATTTATTTGTTTTCCGAAATAAAAATTTGACCATATTAGCCATTGTTAAAATCTAAACAAGAATTATTTCTTCTCTTACACACTTGAGAAATAGAATTCTAGCTCTAACAATATTTTGAGGTCTATGGAAGTTAATGGCCTAAGACACTTTGTAACCTAAGAGAGAAACCTGTTAGGAAATGGGTGAAGTTAATATGCACCCAGGTGGACATTTCGAGGAAAATATTTCTCCCATGACCCCCCCAATGCAGCATATAGTGATGTTATTCACTAGCATGTATTTTGTAAAGGCCTTGACCTAGTTCCCATTAAACTCCATCCACCAGGTTGTAGAGGATTACAAGCCTAATTTCATTAAAATTAAGTTGGGGATGATCACATTGACCTGCTTGATGATGTGTCTATGAAGATTAACACCGATATTTCTGGCATTAGGGAAAGGGCCACATTCCCATGTTTGAGCGCAGAAAAAGTTCTTGATCTTAACTCAATATCTGGTGTTTGCTTCTGCGCTGATGCTTATGGCGAATCACATAAAATAATGATGCTTCTCTGGATCTCATCTGCCTGCATAGAAGAAGGTGACATATCTAGTAAATGCCCTACAGTCAATCACAATGGAATGGATCTAAATGAAGTTCTTCATTTAATATCCATAAACACAACAACTTTAAGGTAAACTATGTACATGTGTCATTTCTCCCACAAACTAAAGTGTATAAGTGAAGTAAATTTTATGCAGGTGTTATCTCCCACATATAAAGCACAATTTGGTGAACTTATCATTTTTATAATTTCTTTTTTGCTTAAATTGAGTTTCACACATCAATTATTGATTTGAAAGTTGTGTTCTACATAATTTGTGTACACTAAATTACAAATTGATTTTCTAAAATCTATTTTGTGTAAATGTCCACCAATAGATATATATATCATGGAGGATGAATAACGAAGATCAGCCGAATCCCATATGGAGGTTCAGGGATTGGGGGATGTTCACGGTATTTAAATATAATCTTAAATCTCCATACATGTGTGTACATATGGAATTGATTTTTTATTAATTTTGTGAGTTAAATTAGTTGTTAATAAGTTTCATTTTTTAATTTTTAGGAGGTAAGAGGAGAAGGGTTTCTAATCCATCCATGGAGCGTGCCCATGGTTCAACCAATCATGGTATGGTTCACACAATTTAATCAATGAATATATATATGTATCTATATGTACACATGAATGTATTTTTCAATTGATTATAAATTCGTATTTGTTTATGAAGCTTCTCTCTCGTCTCGAGAGGTTGGTGGTGGTTCAAATCCACCTAGAGGGCCATCAATGAGTGGTAGCAGGTTGCGTGAAGGGGGTGATATTTATTACCTAGAAGGTCAATCAATGATGGCTTTGGTTCTCTATGAAGATGGTACAAGTTCATGATTAAATAGATGATTTGGTTTGATTCTCAATGAAGTCGTGTTGGAAAAGGTCACTAACCAACAACGTCAAAGTTGCCATCAATTTCAATATTTTGCTATTAAATTTATCACAAATTTTTTACATATGTTTTTTCTAATATACGAAATTTTATATATATTGATGCAGAGGCCGAAAATGTTCCAACTAGTGGTCAAAATAGACGCAGGGCAGACCGCTACATTCAAGAAGAAGGTTGTCTACCCAGTACAACTTATCTAGCCAACATTACTGATATACCATGGGAAACCAACATGGCTCAATGCACCTTACAAAGGTGTGAAAGACTTTATGCAAAATTGCAGGGAGATCTCGTGGCTTTGTCTCTACCTGCTGAGAGTCGACAAAGCCTTGAAATAGTTACACATTCATTGGGAAAAATTGTAAATGTGTACAGAACTCTTGGGCCAACGACTGATACATTTGTAGAAGTGATGAGAAAGAGAAAGGAAACAGTAATGGGTCCAGATAAATGGGAGGATGTAAAACAAAAAGTTACAAAAGAAGTGGCCAAGTCAATGTTTAATTTCAAGGAAGGGCCAAAAAGAAAAATGTTGAAAGTGCAATATTTCAAGCACTCAAACATAGCTCTTTATTTGTATGATAAGCACCTTGCGGTCTATGGAAGGCTTCCATGGAATGGTGAGGCTCCTGTTTATTTTGCACAAATTTTTTATGCAATTTTTTTTGGGTATGAAACCCAACTACAATGACCTTCTGTCAGAATTTTTTGGCCTGGGAAAAGGTTTATTATATGACCATAAGGGTGCTAAGTGAGATGTGGAGTTGCCTCGCCCTGAGCCACCATTGGTGAGTCGACCTTTTCGGGTCGAAACTCTACGATCAGAGATGGATGCGACTTCTCAAATAAGTCGAGAAGCAAGGGATGTTATGATTGACAATGTTTACAGCGGATTGGGTGGAGTCGATGTTTTTTTAAATTGACAAAGAGCACGTGAAAATGCAAGTGCCAATTTTGTGTATTGTACAGATGGGGAGATTGACAACATGAATGTTGAAGATCTCAGAATATATGAAAAAAATTGTCGCAATGGTTTGCAAGACCTAATTCTTCATGAGGAAGAGGGCACCGGAATGGTATGTGTTAATGACCTTAGGGTTTGAAATTATTTTAACATACATATACATGTGTACAATTTGTAATAAATACATGTGTATGTACATGTATACATTTATTTGTATGTGTACATTAATCTAACAAAAATGTATGATTATATGTTAAAACACCATTTGCAGTTCTTAGGCATGATGCGTGATGAAAATGTTAATATTACGTTCGGGACCTCCGGTTCAAACGATGCAGATGGGTCTGACCATCATGATATGTTGGCACATGTATGTTAGTGTTTTTTAAGTGACTCTAAAATAAATAATTGTTGCCACACATGTACATGTATGTATGTATATATAATTTGATAAAATGTTTTAACAGGTACCGATTCCGTCTGATGTTTTTGGGATGGCGGTACCTTCTTCTTCCTTAGCAGATGTACCTTCTACTAACCAGGAGATGAGCTGGTGTGAACCAATTTTTTACCAGGATTTTAAGGCCATATTTATATAACATATATATATATATATATATATATATATATTCCACATCAAAAAGTTCCATTAAAAATTGATATATATATATATATATATATATATATATATATATATATATAGAGAGGGAGAGAGAGAGATCTATATTTTGAGTTATTTAAAATTTTTTGAATTTAGGTTCCTATAGAAGATTTCTTTAATCTGCGGAATCTAGCAACGGAGATAGGAACATCACAACATTTGAACAAGTTGTCTTTAGTTCCTTTTTTTAATATTATTGAAAATAAGTTTATATATGTACACGTGCATTTTCATTTGAAAGTTTTTAAAATATATATATATATATATATATATTTAACTGTACATGTATATTGTACAGTTTACCGCTGCAGATGTTCCTATGGGGGCAGAACTTTTTCATAAAATGGAGAGGGAACCTCATGAGGTATTGCATGATTTTTTTGTTATATTTTGTTTTTTACATGAAGTTCTAGATATATATATTCTCACTCATTTTTAAAACATCAAATTTTAATGTTCAAGTACATGTGCATTGTGTATGTAGGTTTCCCATGATGCTTCACATGGTAGGGCGCAGATTGAGACCCTTATAGGAAAGACGCTAGATCCGTCTCTATTTGATGGACATGATTTGTAGATTTGATTTCAAAATTTAGATGGTTTTAAAATTTGTTAAACTTGATACAGTTTGATACTTGTGAGATCTACAATTTTTGGACATATTTTATTACATTGTTAATATACTTTGTTTTATTTAATTTTTGGATGGTTTTAGTACTTTTGGCATGTGAATGTGAAGTAATGTTGCCATCTATAAATTAATGTTGTCATCTGAACTACATTTGGCATGTTATGTAATGACATGTGTTATAATTTGTTTTGTTTTTAAAATTTAAGTTTTGGATGCTTGGAGTACATTTGGCATGTGAAGTAATGTTGTGATCTATAATTTTTTGTTAAATTAAAAGTTAAAAATTTTGGATGGTTTCAATCTACATTTGGCATGTGATATTTAATGTTAAATGTTTTTATTAGATAGTTGAATTATAATTGGCATGGCATGTGAAGTTTTTAAAACTCAAGTTTTGGATGGTTTCAATCTACATTTCACATGTGATATTTAATGAACTTTAAATGTTTAATTTTTTAATGTTGCACGATATATAATCAAAAGGTTTTTAAAACTTAAGTTTTGGATGGTTTCAATCTACATTTGGCACATGTGGTATATAATGTTAAATGTTTCTATTGGATCTAGTTGAACTATAATTGGCATGGCATGTGAAGTAACATTGCACGATATATATAATAAAAAAGTTTTTAAAACTCAAGTATTGAATGGTTTCAATCTACATTTCGCATGTGATATTTAATGTTTTAATGTTGCACGATATATTATCAAAAGTTTTTAAAATTTTAAGGTTTTGGATGGTTTCAATCTACATTTGGCACATGTGGTATATAATGTTAAATGTTTCTATTGGATAGTTGTTCACTATAATTGGCATGTCATGTCAAGTAATGTTGCAAAAATCCCTTTTGGATGGTTGAAGTTAATTTGGAATCTTAAGATTTCTTTTGATCTCTACATGTAGTCTTGTTTGAATGAAAAAATTTCCAATAGGAAGAACGTAGCTTTTCAATGCAACTAACCATGTATCAATTGAGCTCTAATTGAAAAAATAGTTTAAAGAAGTAGATATATGTACAAATTATCCCTTTAATTTTGATTGGAAATATAAGTCTAGTACATATATAAATGTTTGTTGAATTTGGGTCAATGTTGTTAATGCACTCAAATAGGTAGCCTTGTTGATTTATTTACATTGTGGAAAATTTTTACCAGAAAATCCAACTAGTTTTTCATCAATGCACATAGAAAAACTACTTGGAACAATTAATTGCATTCTAGAACATATCTATCCAATACAAGTAACATTTTTCATCAATGCGCATTGAACATATCCGACCATTGGACAAACAAATTTTGTACTAGATTTTCAATCAGGAATAGAGATGTGGGTCAAATCCCACCAAAAGTCAGAGAAGTGCTCCGAGTCTCTTGTCTGAAAGGAATCTTTGTACAAAACTATATTACGAATGATTTATTTACATTGTGTCCATACTTTTTACTAGAAAATCCAACTAGTTTTTCATCAATGCACATAGAAAAACTAGTTGGACAGTTAATTGCATTCTAGAACATATATATTGAGTACGTAAATAATTTTTCATCAATGCACATAGTAAAACTACTTGAACAATTAATTTCATTCTAGCATATATATATATATATATATATATATATATATCCAATACATGTAACATTTTTCATCAATGCACATGTATATAAAAGCTACTTTCAGTTGATACTAGAGCACGTGCATGTACCAAAACAATTTTTACATGTGCAAACACTTGCAAAAATAACATAAGCAGCTCAATTTTTAGTTGAGTACTAGAAGTTCTAAAACATATTTAATCCAAAGAGAATAAATTGTTGGACAATTCAATCAAAAAAATTCTAATGGAATTCCATCTTCAATAATCCGTTCATGATTGGATTTTGACATTTTCCATCTCTTAATTTTCGATTTTTTCTTTGATTGAACTTCCTCAACATAAATGTTTGCACACGCAAATGAATATTAACAACATGAATGGGTTGCTAGTCTTTAAAGTAAAACAAATTCACTTTTGATGAGTTTATCAGAAAAAATAACCTTTAGATATATTTGACCCTCACATCATATAAATCGTGATCATTATAATTTGTAATAATTTTCATTTTAATTAATTACAACACATCAAATAATACTTCACATTTTCATCATTGTCATTAGGTGCAAAATTACAACAAAAACATCTCTGCAATAAAACAAACTTAACAAAATCTCATACGCATTCAAATTTATTTCTAGATATTTATCATTAGAAAGTAATTCAAATGTTACCTTCTCTAACAAGATCAGAAACTCGATCACCATCGGATGATATTGTAGTCTCCTCTGATTGCATTTCTTTAAACATTGCAACGAACATTTTTCCCTTTGTATTTAGCTCTGTATGTTTCCAATATTTTACATACATTTTGTTTTCACAAACATCATTGGATTTTGTGTTGTCTATGAAAACATGACAAAAACAATAATATTTTCTTTTATCCAATGCAAACACATTTTTGGACGAATTTGTTTTAATTGAATGCAATTTTCGAGTCCCTTTTAATATTTCATAATCACTTCAATTGATCTATCCTAAATCTTCCAGTCAATATATACAGAAAAACCTTTATATGGAAAATTAGAAGAAGAATTTGTAAATATTATATCAAAATACAATCAAAGATAATCATTGCATGATAAATGTACAATGTTTAAAATTAGATTTCCAATATAAATTAAATTAAATGTACCTTCGCACTTCCCTTGATGGGTTAGTCTCATGGCTTAGAGCAGCGATGCACCATTGAACAACTTCTTTAGCATTCACAAGTCGGCTTGCAGATTGGTTCATTTGATATCTTCGAAGTGCTCGTTTTATGCATGCTCCTGCACCATCATGTTCTCCTTTTCCATGGCTAGTCTCAAAGAAATTCCAACAATGCTTAATGTAGGTTTTATTATGAAGACAACACAACCAAAATAATGATCGTGCATATTTGAATTGACCTGTGCATCCGTCTGACCATATCCAATGTTCATTGAATGTTATTCCATGATTTTTCAAAATCATAAATTTTTTGAAAACAATGTTTATACAAAGCATGTATCATGTGTGAGAATCATCATGATAAAAGTGATATTCTTTAATAACATGCCAATTTTCACTGGTGCTTTCTATATGATCAACATTTTGTTCAACATGTCTATATATAATATGGATGAGCATGGAGACATGGTCAGAATGATAGTATTCACTTTGAATTTATTTTTGTGGAACAAATGTATAGTTTTCTGCAAAATCAACTACTAACAAAATGGTCCCTGGTGGAAAAAATTCATGGGATTTTTTGAATTGCAAGTCTTTCCATCAAGCTCTATGGGATAACTTGGTGTGTTGTAAATTTCTGCCTCAAACTTTCTCAAAAAGTCTATCACAAAATTTCTTCTTCTCGTAATTCAATTCTTTTAACACTATTTTCACCTTGAATCGATGTATGGATATGTTCATATCTCTTCCATTTCACTTTCATGTTGGAAAATGATTGATCATTTATATCAGTACGATATTTGTTTTGAAATTTAGTCAAATTTCTACAATCATCGCATTTTTTACCACTAACACATTTCTTTTCGTAAAATAGTTCATCGCTTTCTCTTTCACATAGAATTTGAGATATGAAATCACGGATAGTGGAAGGAGGAGGTGAATCATTCCAAAATGTTCTACCAAAATCAAGGAATTTGTCATAATATAACTCAAATTCCACATGATAACGACAAAAACAAGTGTCGCGTACGGTGATAGGTTTTACATACCATGGTTTTTGTTGAACAAAAGCACTGATTGAAACATGAATTTCATGATTCTCTTCTTGAACTTGTTGAATAACTTTCTATACAATGTCGGTTCCAAAATATTTTCAATATTCTTAGTGTGATTTGTCTTTATTCTTTCCATCCACCACATACCTTACAGTTAGCGGCTCTGAAAAATTTTTCTTTCAATATTCATATATTATTTTTTTAACATTTTCTCCAAGTCTATCTTTGTATGGTTGCCTACAAATAGCTCTCCAACAAGCGAGTTCATCATTTACATCTATTTGCAGCCGAAATTTCCGATGTTTGTGCAAATTTTTTCGCGAGGTTCCCAGTGCTCGTGCCATAGATGTTACCAAATGATTCTCTTGAGTACTTGATGAAACCATTTCCATCTGTATTCCTCTACGTACAATTGAAACATCTTTCTCTCTAGATCTCTTAATTGACTTTATAGCACTAATATTTTTTATCACATCTTCTTTCATTTTTTTATCTTTGGTTGATTTTCGAATACCCAGTAGTGTCATAGCTTCTTTTAATTTCCTTAATGATAGGACACCTTTCAAAATTTGAGCCTGAACTGTCACTCGCTCATTTAAGAAATAATTTTCAAAAATGCAGTTAACACGATATCGTATAGCATGGTCAGGTTTTTTATCTCCATATGTGTGAGTGTCAACATTTTCTAACATCTGATCATTGACAGTGATTTCAAGTGTACATATTCGAAAAAATAGTACATATTCAATAAATAACTAAATTAATAAATATATCTATAATTTCAATAATACTTGCATGTGTTTAATATATATTATATATATGTACATACCTTGTGATTCAATTTCTTTATTTGGATTTATTTCAATATTTTCACCATCTTCAATCATTGGTTCAATATCTCTTTCAAAATTTTGTATCTCATCATCACTGTTTTGAGGAATATCCCTGTCTGTTTACATTAAACAAAATATTTTTCAAATTAGTTCATCAAATAAAAATTAAGCTTCACATTTTACACTAGGAAAAATTTAAATATATCAATAGATCATAATATTTACATTTACATACCTGATTCAATTTATGCTTGAGGTTGATTTTCCTCTTCAATATTTGAGAGGGCTTCTAACTTCCTTTTGCAAGATTGTCTCATCTCTTCTCTACGTTCCTCAGGGTCTCTTTTTCGATCATATTTTCTCACACAAGTCCTTTGATTTCCCATGATAATAGGGTATTAAGTTCAAAAATTTTCCTTCAAAAAATTAGACAATAACTCAATTAGACAAAACATCACAAAATATTTAATTTTAAAAAAAATCCATTTTAAATTTTTTGCAAAAAATACATACTCCAATCCAAAACACTTCAAAAAATTCGAGAAAAAAATGTCTTATAAAAATGAAACGAAGCTAAAAAGATTTACTTCAACCCAGAACACGTACTCTAAAAAAATGTCACTTCAAAAAATGCCTCCAACTTAAAAAAAAAAGGTCAGTTTAAAAAATACTTCCAGAAAATGTCATTTCAAAATTAAGCCCAACTCCATACTTTCAAAAAAAATGAAGCAAAAAAACATCCAAAAAAATGTATCACATACCTCCAAGAAATTTCCTTTGAATGTACGTCCAAGAAAATTCCTTAAGCCCAAAACAGTTTTTTGCAAAATCAGGCCGCCTCCAAGAAATTTCCTCCAAGAAAATTCTTTAAACTCAAAACAATTCTTTGCAAAATCAGTCCACTTCCAAGAAATGCCCTTAAATCCAAACCTCGAAGAAATGCTTTTAAACCCAAACCAAGAGCTTTGTAAAATCAGATGAAATGTACAAAAATCTGTAGAACCCTCTTCCCTCACTTCCTTTATAGAATCATCCGCCTCATCACAATTTGTGCATCCTAGATCCGCTAGTCCTATCCATTCTATAGTTTCCACCACCATTCGAGTGTTTATCATCAAGCTACTCAAACTCCATCAAACACCTCTAATTCGGCCTCCACCTGTTATCCAACAACCACCCTTGATCAATCCTCATATTTTTCATCCCCATATCCCTATAATGGCAGCTAGATATGCTCCCCTTGTCCTTCAATCTCCTTTGGAAAACATTCCACAGGATTATCAAAAAAGAATTTTCAATTTGATGGAACTGGACCTATCACTGCCCAACACCATGTAGACAGGATGAATGCTAGTTTTGACCTTCAGAAGGTAGATGAGGAAAGAGTAAAACTTAGGTTGTTTTCACGAAATCTCACAGGAAAGGTTAAGAATGGTTTAAAGCATTACCTTCTGCTAGCATAAATGATCTCCATACATACCATCAGACATTCCTTAACAGGCGCAAAATTAAAAATAACCCTCTTCAGATTTTATCTGAGTATGAAAGAATTAGGAGGGCACCAGGGGAAAGTGTTCAAGACTATTGCACTAGATTTAACAATGTATACAACGCAATTCCTGCCAAAATTAAACCACCACAAGGTTTAGCCTTAATTAAATTCCCATATGGATTTGAGGCAGACATTTCCTACCAGCTTAGAGAAATAAATTCATAAACATTATAAGAAATGCAAAGGGATGCAGTGAGTGTAGAAGCAAATCTGTTATCAAAGAGAGCTAGAATTAGAAATGAAAGGAGAGTGACCATAAAAGAAGAACCCTCTACTTCTTCTGTTGATGCCAAAATTGATTCATTGGTTAGAAAATTAGAAAGAATGATGGAGAGGATCAATCTAAATAAGAGGGTTTCTCCTAGAGAAAATCAACATGCCCCTCAAAATTGTAATCAAAATCCCAGGAGAAATCCTCCCCAAATCAAACAAAGAGAACAAAGGGGCCCTGATCAGCAAATTAGGCCTCCATTTTAGGAGAATTATGCTGATGATGATGGAGAAGTAGTAGAAGAGGTAGAAGAGAAATAAATTAATTTGATGGGTATTAATGATGAAGAAAATGTGTTTCTTACTCAGGAAGAACAAGAACTATTTCAATTATCCCAAACTGAACTTGATTATGAAGAATTAGATGACTACAAGCATGGATTTGAAAACACTATTATGGAAATCCATAGACAGTATAATCTTAGGAGTAAGAAAACATCATATGCTCCAAATAAAAATAATATGAAAATCTTGTCAAGAAAACCTCTGACACCACTATAAAGAAAACTCTAGAAAATGTTGCTAAGAAAACTACTAATATTTCTAGCAAAAATACAATAGAAGTTCCTACCAAAAAGATTGCTGAGAGTACCTCCAAAACTACTCAAACTTATATTCCAACCACTAGTCACCAAAAAGAACCCATCATAAAATAAATTTATGATAAATTTGACTTTCTGAACTTAAACAAATTCCAAACATCATTCAATATTGAAAATTAACTAGAAAAGATGAAAATACCTATCCCCTTAACAGATTTAATGAGCAAAAAATTATACAGAACCCAAGTTATGAAAGCTCTGAACATAGGGGAAAACACTGACACTATCAATTTGAATGATGATCAACTTGAACTATTATTTGGTCTAGAGGTAGATGGTAAACCATAGGAAGGAGGATTTATTCCTTTTTATGTTAGTCTTAACATTCATGATAAGATTCTCTATAATACTATGTTAGATTTAGGTGCTTCACACAATTTGATGCCAAAAGTCGTTATGGAGAAACTTGGTCTTGACATTACTAGGCTTTACAAAGAATTATATTCATTTGATTCCAGAAAAGTAAGATTTTTAGGTCTCATTAAGGATCTATGTGTTACTTAGCCCAAATCCTAGCTAAGATTCTAGTAATGGACATAATGGTTGCTGATACTCCCCCTAAGTATGGCATGTTGTTGTCACGCTCATAGGGAGAAAAATTACAAGGGACCCTACAAATGGAAATGACTTATGCTACCATACCAGTGTTTGGTAAACAAAGAAGACTATATAGGGAAACTTTAATGAAATACATGGTGAGTACTCAGAAGAAACCACATAACTATCCCCTTTACTTTGTTCACTCTGATTTAGACTCCTTCATTCTTTATAATGATGGAGATATTGATGCTTAGGTCACCAATGTTGAAACTGACATTTGTCAAACACATGAAAATCAAACCCAAATTGTGCAACAAAACACCAAAACTGAACCTTTTTGGAACATGAGTTTTGATGGCTCTTGTAGTAGAGCAGGGTCAGGAGCAGGTGCGTGGGTATAAAATTCAGGAAATAACCATGCATAAGGTCACTCATATAAACTGAATTTTCAATGTACCAATAACATAGCAGAATATGAAGCACTACTTTTAGGATTGCAATTATTGAAGAAATTGGTGCTAAAAGAATTTATGTTCAAGGAAATTTTGAATTGATTATAAAACAGATTAAAGGAGAATATTATGCAAAGCATCCTAGACTGAGAGCATGCATAAATGATGTGCTTGATTTTATACAAACCTATGTAGAATGTGACCTTGCGGTTATACCTAGAAATCATAATATCCTTTCTAATGGTTTGGTTTTTTTAGCCAACACATGCAAAATGCCTCATCCCAACAGACAATATATAGTGGAAGTAAAACACCATCCATTTGTACCAAATAATATGAGGTATTGGCAGGTGAAAATGTTTTACAATCCAAGGATGAGTATGAAGAAAATAACATAGATTTAGAGTGTGAAGTTGAAAATCAGATAGTTGTGCATACTAATGTAGGAAAACAATTTGATCAATCAGATGTAAATATTTCTGTAGATGAAGTTGTACATAAATTAGAATTGCATGAAATTGATCCAAAAAAAGAAGAATTTGAAATACTTTAGCTTAAAGACAATGTTTTACCTAGAGGTTTAGTTCCATTAGAAGAGCTTTTTTATTTTAATGATGTAGCAAAAAAACCAAAAAATAGATCCCACAGGGCAGATGTAGAAGAATATAATATAGGTAGTGAACATAATCCTAAAATGACAAAACTTTCAAAATCACTACCTGCTGTTAAAAAACAAGAATACATAGCTTTATTCAAAGAATTCATTGATGTCTTTTCTTGGAGCTATGAGGATATCAAAGCATACGACACTAGTATCATACAACATAAAATCCCAATAAAGGAAGATCAGAAACCATTCAAAAAGAAACTTCGTAGAATAAATCCATTTCTGATGCCTCTGATTGAGAAAAGAGGTTAAAAATATGTATGATGCTAAAAACATAGTTCCTCTCAGATACTCTAAATTGGTGTCTAACATAGTTCCTACTGGGAATAAAACTGGAGAAATTTGATTATGCATTGATTTTAGAAACCTTAACGAGGTCTCCCTAAAAGACAACTACCCTTTACCAAAAATGGATCATATATTACAGAAGGTAGTAGGGTCTAGTAGGATTTCCTTATTAGATGTTTTCTCAGGTTATAACTTGGTCCTAGTGCATCTTGATGAATAGGATAAAACAACTTTCAGTACTCTATGGGGGACCTCAATGTATGTGAAGATGCCCTCTGGGTTAATAAATGTCAGGGCCACATTTCAAAGAGAAATGTATATTTCCTTTGCTGATGAGATTGGTCGTTTTATTGTGATTTATCTAGATGACATCACTGTCTATTCTAAAATTGATGAGTAACATTTTTTACATCTGAGAAGAGTGTTTGAAAAGTGTAGAAGGTTTGGTATCTCATTAAATCCTAAAAAAACACTATTTTTCCTTGAAGAAGGAAAGCTTATTGGTCATATTATTTCTAAGGATGGTATTAGGATTGATCCCAGTATAATTGAAGCCACTTAAAAATCAATCACCCTAGAAACATTAAGGAGCTTCAGTATTTTATTGGCAAGATTAATTTCCTAAGTTGATTCATTCGTAACCTTGTAGAACTTCTTAGAAATATAACAAATATGCTGAAAAATGATTCATAAATCAGATGGAGTATTGAGGCTAGACAATCCTTTAATTTAGTTAAACATGCATTGACAAAAGCACTAGTGTTGATTAGTCCATATTTTACTAAATATTTCATTATCTTCTCTTTTGCTTCTAAACACACTGTTGCAATTGTCTTGTTGCAAAAAAGTGAAGGTTTTGAACAACCCATTGCATTTTTCAGTGAGGCTTTAAGAGATGCATCTCTGAAATATAATATTATGGAAAAAAATTCCTTTGCATTGATTAAAGAAATAAAAGACTTTAAAGTATATATCTTGCATTCCCATATTATTTATTATGTACCAAATTCAATGTCAAGGATATTTTAACACAGAAAGGACCTAATGGTAAATGAGGTAAATGGATTGTTGTCATTCTTGAGTATGATTTAGAAATCAAACCCATCGAGTTAATCAAAGGACAAGGACTGGCCAAATTGATGGCAGAGTCAAATTTCCATGCATTGGACATCAACTTTGTTGTTGCACTAGATGATCAAGAGGACCATGTGACTCCACAGATTGATGAAGCATTTCTGAACTCACCCTGGTATGTAGACCTGTTATATGTTTTATTCATTTTAAATGCTCCTCCTGGTATAATAAAAACAAAGGCAAGATTTATAAAGTTAAAATTAGTTAAGTTTTGCATCATAGAATTTTTTTTATATTGGAAAGATGTTGGTGGTATTTTACTTAAGTGATTTTTAAAGGATGATGCAGAAAGAACCATGCAGGATTTCCATGAAGGTGATTGCGGTGGACATCTCTACTAGAAAACCATTTCCAACAAAATCCTTAGTGCTGGTTTTACTGGCCTACCCTTTTCCCTGATATTCATAAGATAGTAACTTCATGCCTGTGGGCACCCATTCCTAGAGACTTGGACAAATTCACTTAAAAACAGTGGAAAATCCTTCATACGCGACTATGCCCGTGTTTTTCCGCGTGTATACGCGAGTACAGCTAGACTTTCCGCGTATGCCATTTTAATGATTAAAAAATATATAAAAATCCCTAATTTCGCGCTGGGTTGATGGTTACTCAGGTAGTTCAACCACCCCAGCCCGTGGCCAACTGTTTCCAACTGCTGAAACTACTTGGAGGGACTATAAAAAGACCTCATATGTATGGACTAAGGGAGAGAGAGAATTATTATTATTATACTCTGTTGGTTCCCTATCCAAGTCTGATTCCCCGTGCCTCCTGCACTTTCCCAGTTCATTTCAGGAAACCCTTGTTTCTTTGAGATACACATCCCTTTATATGTTATCTCGTGTGCACTCATTTGGAAGGAGTCTTAGCGAGGCAAGGGCTGGACGGATTCGGACGACGGTCTGCGAAGGCCTTGGAAGGATCAGGTGATCTCTCCACTTACTTTTGTACGTACTATTTTTATAATACAGAAGTATCATGCTGTTCCCGAAATAAACGTGTTAGTGTATGCTTTAATGTATGAAGAGTATTTGTTATACAAGCATTCATGATGATTTATTTAATATTTCATATGAATCTCACTAACATATAGAGTAGAAATATACTGTACAACTTGTCCTTTGTGCTGGTTTCTTCTTGTATTTCAGGTGAAGGAGGAAGGACGGTTGCAGGGAGTTTGAACTCCACGTGGATCTACTTCAAACGTAGGACCAACGGGTAAACCTCTCATTCTACTCGATTTTGTTTTTATGAATGTGCATGATCGTGTGAGTCTCTGTTAAATAGTACGCCCCTGCTCTGTGGAGGTTGAATCCCAACCAACCTCTAGGGTGTTAAATCCCCGAAACAGAACTGGCGACTCCGCTGGGGATCACATTTTTGTGATTCTCGTGTTGGGTTGTTTCAGCTGTTTGGTAGGTTACCAACAGTTTTTTCTGTCTTTTACAGTCCAGTTTGCTTTCTTGCAGTCAGTTTGAAGCTTTGATACCTTTCCCAGGCTTGTACTTTTTATTTTTCATTATCTTTCTTTGTATACGCAGTTTTTCTTGCACACAGTCGCGTATACCCGCGCGTTTGTGTAGAAGGAACCGCGTATATGCGGGTTTCCCTCAACACAGACGCGTATACACGCCTGTTGCATAACTGCAAGGTCGCGTATACCTAGGCTGAATTTGAAATTTCAAGATTCTGGTGTTTTTGGTCTTTTCTGGCTGTGGAGGCCTGTGTCTGCGGAGTCTCTGTACTTACTGGAGTGTGACAGAAGTGGTTTTAAGTCTTGGTTCTCTTTCGTTTGTCCGAAAACTGATCTTTTTGGCGAAGTGTTCTTGTTTGTGCTAGCACTCCTGGATTGAGTTCCAAGATCGCTTTCTGAGCGTTCTTGGCTGTTCTGCTTTACCAGAACAGAGAGCTTCTGCTCACTGACTCGTTCCTATCTTTGTGTTGTGCTTTGCATTGCGTTCTTTGCTTTGTTTTCGATTGGTTTTCTTGAGTTTCATAAGTTAGGGTTTTGTTGCATTTTTCGAAGATCTTTTCTTGTTTCTTTGGAGTTTTGTGTTGCAACGAATTTGCACTATTTCTCTTGGCTGTTTGATTGAGTTTTTAGTCTTCCATTGCTCTTATTGATCTTGCTATCATTAGCTTTATAAGGTTTGGGGGCATAGTTGAAGTTTATGCTTGAAATTCGGTCTCGTTTTGGCTTAGATTGGGATAGTTGTTCTTGGTTTTCTTGAAGCTCTTGTTTTATAAAACTAAAAAGCCCAAAAACATTTGTTTTGCTTTTTGTTTTTGCATATCAAAAACTCAAAAAACATTGTTTCTTGTTTTGTTTTTGTTGTTGCCTTTTTCATTTTCGTTTGGCTTCATCTTTTGGGACTTTAGTGAAGTTTCTTGCTTCTAGTTTTTAGCTTGATTTTGAGGAGAGGGTGTCTTTTGATTTATTCTTCTTCTTGTTGAGTATTTTGGTGTCTTATATTGAGAGTTCTTGTTTGCAAGAATTGGCTTTCTGGATATCAAAAGATGAGTTAAAACTGAAGGAGCCTTTTTGGGAAATTTCACCTTGTTTCAAGGGACTTTCTGCATCTTAGAATTTACATGCTAGTGGTCATTTTCATTAGGTGCATTGAATCATTTAGTTAGCTTCTTAATTTTGTGCGTGTGAGTTTGTAATTCGAAAAGAAAAAATACATTTTAGTCTCGTAGAACTTACATAGAAATTGCTCTTCATCGAAAGACAAAGAACTGCATATGCATGTAGTCAGGTTTTTATTAATTTCTTTTGCGTCAGAACATCATTGGTTTCAACTCCATATCCTTGTGACTTAATACAACAGCCCTTAAAATAAGCGATTTAATCTAAAATCAACTAGCAAGTTTTATTAAGTGTCAATCACCAACTATCTAGGTTGTAGGGCCTTGGAATAGGAGAGAGGAGAGTTAACTCTCCAAGGCCGCTCAAACAAACATAGAAGTTTATTAATTGAGCGAAATCCAACTCCGTGAGGTGGACTGGGAAAGCTCTCATCCGAGAGTCAAGCGCGAAGGGAAGTGAAGGTTAAGAAGAGGGATACCCCCCCTCCGATTAGCTGAATCTAACCTCAAGACCGTTCCGCCCAGCTTCTGATACGGATTGGTGTCCATAGTTGCTGTTCCTAGGTTCCACACAGGTGACTGCGGGGGGGAATACCCGTGGTACCTGAGGCAGACGTCGCATCACTTTCAGCAGTACTTCTAGGGGGTGCCCTTGCGAAGCTTGGGTGCTTGAGCCGGCAAAGGCTGTCGTTAGGAGGTCGGCGTAACTGTTTCTGATACCTTCGCTAGTTGTTATGGGCCCTAATCATCCCAGACTGCTTTCGGAAGGTCCTATACTTCGCTTTCCTGTATTTTGGTGTCCGGTCCTCATCACCCGGAGCGGAAATACTTGGAGGCTGTTTGCTTGCTGTTTCTCAGGGTTTTGTTTTTAGTGTGTGCTCTTTGCTCCTAGCTTGCCTAGCTTTTCACTTTTCTTGAGTCTAATATAATAAATTTGTAAAAGTGGCTGATCAAGCGCCTCGACGTTCGAGGAGAGTCCGGGGGTTATCTCCCGAGAGTGCAGAGCCTTCTTCGAGAAGGCGTAAGAGCGATCTAGCAGGTGGTTTTCACCCTGTAGAGTCTGACGCTGTGGAGAGAGATCCTCCACTAAGGTGTGAAGGTTTCATTGCTGATTCCGGTGTCGGTTCCGAGAGGAGCGTTTCGCTCACCTCGAGGGTATTGTTTCCTTAGGAGGAAGATTTTCGGATAGAAGATATACCTGAGCCTGCAGCTACAGGTCCATCTCCTCTTCCTCTTAATCATCCGTTTGTTATAGAGTACATCGGACCGGAGTCTGAGAGACCGCCGGATCTTCCTTATCTTTCTTATCTTTCGATGGCCACGACTGGGAACGCGGCTTCTACCGTGAGTGCTGCGGGCATTCAGACCCCTGCTTCCGCCGAGGCAGGGGGCACTATTGCTCTATCTTCGAGTGCTTCTAGCACTACTATGTTTGGCTCTGGGTTCACCCAAGCATATGCTTCCCAATCTGGTCCCTTCGTTTCAGGGATGTCCATTGCTGGAAATCCCTCTTTTTCCTTTACCGCCGGTGCAGCTGGATCTACGCCCATGTCCAACATGGCTAGTGGATCAGCTTCTTTTCGGGGTTTCCCCTTTGGGACTGGGCATATTCCTAGTCCTAATCCTTCTGGGAGTGCTGCTGTCCAGGACCACATTTTAATCCTTGGGCTCGGGGGTAAGTTCGAGCGGCACATGGGGTGGAATCCTATGTTTGTAACGTCGGGGGCAGGGAATCAGTTCATCGCGAGTCATCCAGGGAATGCTTCTTTCCCTGCATCGAGTGCTTATCAGTCTTTTGCTCCTCTATCTAATGCATGGAACCCCTACCAGGGGCTTACATCTTCAGTCAATACTTCAGCGGGGGGAACTAGTCTGGGTCTTGGTAACTCGGCGTGGGGAGGAGGTTCTTCTCAGTTTTCTACGGGTCCTTTCTGGCAGCCTGGTGCCTCATCAAATCCAGGCTATTCTTTTCAGAATGTGGGAAATCCATCCCATCAAGGATGGAATTCTCAGGCTCCGCCGCGATTACCATTTCTCGCAACGTTAAACTTGCCAGACTTGGCGAAGTTAACTAATGACCCGATTCGCTATAGTCCGGGTTGGCCTCCAGTTCCAACCAAACTTCCTTCAGACATTCCTAAGTTTGAAGGTAAGAATGGTGAAGATCCGGCAGACCACGTCACCACATTCCACTTATGGTGTTCATCCAACTCTCTGATCGACGATTCGATTAGATTGAGATTATTTCAGCACACCTTAACTGGAAATGCCGCGAAGTGGTATATAGAGCTTACTGGGGGTAGTTTCGCCACATTTGGAGAACTGGCTGTCACTTTTCTTAACCATTTCCAGTTGCCTGTCAGATATGAGGCTGGGACCGAACTCCTGGCTAATTTTAAGCGGGATGAGGCAACTCACATTTCTGATCATATTCAGGAATGGAGGAGAAGGAAGAGGCTTATCAAAGCCCATATTCCAGGTGAGTTCCTTCTCGAGTGGTTTTTGAAATCGCTTCAGTCAGATATTTCAAAGGATGTATCCATGTCGGGGGTATATTCCGAGGAGCAGGCCATCTTTAGGGCCCAGCAGTTAGAGTTGATCTATTCTCAGTCTGGCATGCTTTACAAGTATTTGCCTAATGCTCCTCGCTCCAAATTGGATCTATCGAAACCCAAACCTGGTCCGCATGGTGACGGACTTGTCGGATCGGTCGGTAGTAGTGCAGCCAGCCTGCTTTCTCAATTGCAGCAGTTGTCTTTACAATCTGCTTCTTCTGGTCAGGCTGTGCCTGCTGATTCATCACCTTCCCAGTCTTTGTCCATTAATGCTGTCCAGTCTTCTGAGCCCAAAGGAAATCAACAGTCCCATGGGAAGAAGAAGGGACGTAATAACAAGAAGAAGGGCAAGAATGGGAAGGGCAATGCAAATAAGACCAACGAGCGTGTTGGTGAAGGGCAAAAGGAGAAAAAGAAAGTTAAGTTTCCGTGCAAGCTTTGTGCTGGAGATCATCTCACGCACCTTTGCCCGAAAATTCAGGATGCTCAGCGCCTGTTATCTCAGCAGGGTTCTTCTAGTTCCCAGGCTGTGCTAACAAACCCTTTTCCCCAAGGGCAGCAATTAATTGCTGGCGCGAATCAAAATCCTGGGGCTTCCTCTGGAGGTCCTCAGGAAGGGGAAATTTCATCGAATATCTTTATGATGAGTGCTCACGTGGATGTCGCTACGAGATCCCGTGATTATGGCGGAGAGGAATCTTCGAAAGCTAAGGAAGTTTCTGATACTACTGAGCCGCTTCATATCAAAAATGACTGTCCGATGCAGCCACGGATGCACAAAAGCATCTTCTAAGCGGTCAACGGTTAATCCAAATGCGAGGGCTGCCCAGAACTACTCGATTGTAGAAGATCTGGCGCAGAGTCCTTGTGCTATGTCAGCTTTAGAGGTACTCCAGTCTTGTCCGGCTCAGCGCAGTGCTTTGCTCACTGCCATTGGGGCTATTGATCCGAAAAATTCTCTTCTGATTACCTTTGATATGAAAAATTTTAAGAAGAGACTTCCTCATCATATGGCCTTCCATATTAAATCATCGTACCGGAAGACTAATATCTTTCGCACGGTCGTTGATGAGGGTGCTTCTACTTGCGTGATGTCTCTCGCATGCTGGAAGACACTAGGATCTCCCAAAGCTCTTCCATCTAGCACTATTCTTACTGCATTCGATGGCCATTCTCATAGGCCCCATGGTATTGTCCCGGCTTTGCCCATCTGTGTTGGGGGCAAAACCGTTAACATAGAGGTTGAGGTAGTAGATGCGGCCTTGGACTACAACCTTCTGTTGGGGAGGAACTGGATATATGATATGGATGCCATTGCATCTTCACTATTTCGGATAGTATGTTTCCCCCACGAAGGGAGGATAGTTACGGTGGATCAACTGGACTGTCCTCCTGTAGACCTGGATGCGCCTCCTGACTCATCTGTCCCTAAGTTGGATAATACCAAGGCGCCTATCGAGAATTTAGGAGTGGGAATGTATTCTTCCCTGATGGGTTCTTTTGATCTTTCTCCTCCTAAGGTGTCTATTAATGCTATTTCATCCTCCAAGGCTCCCCTTCGAAGAGAGTTCTTTCGAACTCATTATTTTTCGGACCCTTGGACCTTACCTTCCCCAACTGCCACATTGGAGGAAGGGCAAGTGGGTGGAATGGCATTCCCAATTTCTGCAGCTGAGATTGCATATCAGTCTATTGTTGACACTGCAGAATCTGATCCAGCTCCTCTTTCGCCGGAAGAGTTGGATGGTGATGTGGCTCCGGCTTGGACGCTTACTTCTTCTTCTGCCCAGGATTGTCTAGATACCACTCTTCCATATGAAGAGGCCATCCTGGAAGCAATGACAGGTATAGAGAGACCGTGGGATGACTTGCATCATCGGTCTTACTTCCTACCTGACTTGAGCGAAGTCGAAGCTAGTTTTCCAAGTCCTCAGTCTCCTGGACCTGTTCACCGAGTCTTGAGCCCCTTAGCACCAGCACAAGTTTATGCTGAAGGGAACATGGCTGTGATCTCTCCGACTATCCCGGTGAACATCTCCAGGAATCCCAACATTATCGAGAACGTTTTCATTGGAGCTGAATGTTCCCGTGAAGAAGTTCAAATCTATACCGAGCTCTTCAAAGAGTATAGGGATGTTTTTGCTTGGTCTTATGAGGAAATGCATGGCATAGACCCATCTATCGTCCAGCATGAGATCAAGACGTATGAAAACGCTAAGCCGGTCAGGCAAAAACTTCGTCCGGTTAATCCTAGGAAGGCAGCAGCTATCAAAGCTGAAGTTGAAAAGCTGCTTAAGGCGGGATTCTTTTTCCCAGTTCCTCTGACTGAATGGGTTTCAAACCCCGTTCCTGTTGATAAAAAGCAAGGAACAATTCGAGTATGCATCGATTTCAGAGACCTGAATAAGGCGTGTCCTAAAGATAATTACCCCACACCTTTCATTGATCAGATTATTGACGAGTTTGCCGGTAACGAGATTTTCTCCTTCATGGACGGTTTTTCTGGTTATAATCAAATTACTATCCGTCCAGAAGATCAACATAAGACCGCATTTATTTGTCCCTGGGGTACGTTTGCATATAAGAAAATGCCTTTTGGTCTGAAAAATGCTGGAGCTACTTTTCAACGGGCCATGTCTTACGCCTTCCACGACATCAAGAAAATTATTGAGGCATACTTAGATGATCTAGCTGCTCATTCTCGAAAGAGGATGGATCATCCAGGTCACCTCCGGCAAATATTTGAGAGATGTCGTTTTTATAAAATTCGTTTGAATCCGAACAAGTGCGTTTTCGCGGTAACATCCGGTCGGCTGTTGGGATTTATTATGTCTAATGAAGGGATAAGGGTAGATCCCTTCAAGGTTGAGGCAATACTTCGGTTGCCTCCCCCGTCGTCAATCCGTCAACTTCAAAGTCTCCAAGGGAAGTCTAACTTTCTTCGGAGGTTTATCGTTAACTATGCTGAGATTACAAAGGGATATATGAGACTATTGAAGAAAGGAGTTCCTTTTCTTTGGGACGACTATGCTCAACGCTCATTCGATGCCTTGAAAAAGGCATTGACCTCTGCTCCTTTATTGAGTCCACCCGATTATAGCAGAGATTTTCTTTTGTATCTGGCTACAGCAGAATCTACCATTGGTATGGTTCTGGTTCAGGAGGATGATGCTCTGGCCGAGCATGTTATTTACTACCTTAGTCGAGGACTGGTAGGACCTGAAATGCGATACACCCCGATAGAAAAATTAGCCTTAGCAGCGGTCCATGCTGTGCAGCGACTCCGACATTATATTATTCTTAGCAAAACTTATGTCTTGGCAGCTGCCAATCCATTTCAGTTTGTCCTCAGCAGGCGAGTGATTGGGGGCAAATATAATAGATGGATTGTGATATTACAAGAATTTGATCTAGAGTTCATGTCTGCCAAATCCAAGAAGTCATTAGTTTTTGCGGAATTGATCTCCGAGTTGCCTTGTGGAGAGGCGATGATCTATGATGAGTCCTTTCCGGACGAACACTTGTTTCTGATCTCTCCACAAGATCCTTGGTATGGGGACATCATTGTATATCTCCAGACTGCGAAGTTTCCCTCTTCTTTTTCGAAAGATAAGCGTCGTAAGCTGCGTCACTTAGCTAAAAGTTATCTGATTATTGGTGATGCTTTGTACCGTCGAGGGGTTGATTCAATCCTAAGACGCTGCTTAAATTTCGAAGAAGCTGAGGCTGTGCTCAATGATTCTCACGGTGGAGCTTGTGGGGGTCATTTATCAGGGCTTGCTACAGCCCAAAAGATTTTGCGTGCTGGCTACTTCTGGCCTTCAATTTTCAAAGATTGTATTGAATCGGTCAAGAAGTGTCATCCTTGTGAGGTGTATACTCGAAAAATGCGCGCTCATCCAGCTCCGCTTTTTCCAGTCGTTACTGTCGGACCCTTTACAAAGTGGGGTATGGATTATACTACTTGTAACCCGCCTTCGGCAAAAGGTCACAAGTACATTATCGTAGTAGTAGACTACTTCACGAAGTGGGTCGAAGCTATGCCTACTTTTGGGAACGATGGTGAGACTGCAGCTCTTTTCTTCTTCAACCAAGTCATTGCTCGTTTCGGTATACCTAGAGAGATTGTCACTGACCATGGCAGTCACTTTCAGAACAGTATGATGGGTGAGTTGGCTCTTAAATTGGGTTTCCGGCAGGAGCATTCATCTCCATATTATCCTCAGGCCAATGGCCAGGTGGAAGCCGTGAATAAGTCCTTGAAGACAATTATTCAACGGACGATTGATAAACATAGATCCAACTGGCACATTATGCTATATCCTGCACTCTGGGCATACAGGACGTCAGTTAAAACTGCAACTGGCTTTACTCCGTTTCAGTTAGTCCACGGGGTGGAATCCGTATTTCCCATTGAATGCGAGATTCCTTCCCTTAAGCTGGCTGTTGAGCTTCTTCCTGACACTTCTAGTCTGGCAGAGCGGCTTCTTCATCTGGAACATCTTGATGAGCAGCGTCGAGATGCCGCCACGTTGAACGAAGCGCATAAAAACCGAGTCAAAGTCCAATACGATAAGGCGGTTAAGCCTAGGGTCTTTTCCGAAGGTGACCTTGTTTTGGTCTATGCCCAAGAAAAAGATGCCTTGGGGGCAGGAAAGTTTAAGTCGATGTGGTATGGCCCCTATATCGTCAAGAAGGTCCTTAAGAAAGGAGCGTATACCTTGGTTGACTTCGAAGGGAACGAGTTGCCGGAGCCCCGAAATGGGCTCTATTTGAAGAAGTACTATGCCTAGGCTTTGGCCTGGTATTTTGCTTTGTATATAGTAGTTTTTTGTCTTGTACATATCTGTTTTGATTTTCGATTTTTGATGAGATGGTGATGTTTTTGATCTGCTTTGGCAGGTTGTGTTGATGTCATGAGTCATTTTGGTTTCGCCGATGGTGCTAGTAGACACACCCGGAACTTAGCTTTCGCGGCTTGGGTTCTTCACTATCCTTCCGGTCAGCTGATGGTATCAAGAGGGGTCTGCATTGGTCCTGCTTCCAATAACGTAGCAGAATACACTGCAGTCATTCATCTACTCTCGGAGGCAATATCTTTGGGTGTTGATTCGTTGGTAGTTTTCTTGGACTCCCAGCTGGTGGTGTCGCAATTGAACAACACTTATCGGGTACGAGATCCATTTTTATTACGATTGTTCTTGAGGGTACGTTTGTTACAAAGGTCATTTCAATTTTTAACATTCATTCATATTCCTCGAGCTGACAATTGGTTTGCTGACTCATTGGCTAATCAAGCTTTAGATTGGCATATTAATCATTCAATACAATAATTTCTAATCATCAAAATCATCATACATTTGATACATTTATCACATCACATCAAATATCGTTGTATATATATCATCGGTATGTCAAAAAACTTTACAAAATTTTGGATCCATCAATGCCGTACAAAACTTGGGCTTATGCCCCATCATGTTCAGTCTCAAAAAATATACAGTCATCTAATATGTAAAAACTATCTACTCCTGAGGACCCTGCCCAGCATTCCTATAGAACATCACTGCAGTGGCCACACGGCGGAACAGTCTAACCCAGTCCCGGGGTCCTCCTACAACCCGTCTCTGGACGGCTTCTGGCAAGTCCTCCACAGCAGCCAGAGGGATTTGGCGGGTCAGTCCCTCCAAGTTTCTCTGCACGGCCTGGAGCGTCCTGTCAGAATCCGCTGTTTCTGCTTCACCTCTGCGGCGTTTGTGACGTGCTAGGCCCTCAGGACGCACTGGTCCAACATCTGAAACATGATCATTTTTCATTTGTCAGTCATTATGAATCCAAACCAAAAACATGTTTTGTTTTTCATTTTCATACATATTTGAAAAATCCAAAAAATCATATAAGTTAAAATTTTTGAAAAAACTTACCGACTGCTCCCCATGCTGTACCGGGTGGAAGTACTAGATCAGGATCTCCTCGGAAATCCATCCCGGCATAGGGATAGTCATCCACTGCAATGATTTTTTATCTCCACCATAAGAAGAACTCATCGTCCCAGGTGGTTCGGGGTACCTCGCTGCCCCCCAGTCTCTTCATCATGTCTGCCCAACGGGCAATTCTTGGGTCCCGAGGGCTGCTGATAGTTGAGATGACTTTGGGTCTCAAAGTTGGAACTCTCTCGAAGAAGAATGTAGTCAAAATGGTTCCATAGCCAAAATGTTTTGTTTTTGTTTGGCGAATGGAGGTCAGTTGTTGTTTCATGTTCTGTAGCAGGGCAGTGCACCAATCATACACATGAATTAAGCACTCTACAACTATACTCATGTGCGTCCTGGACGCCTGATGTAGTGAGGCAGATCCTGCCACTCTGCCGATGGTGAATAGGAGGATCTTTATGTGCAAGTCCCTGATATCTCTGATTGCAATTTGTGTGCCAACTTTCTTGGAATTTTCTATGCAATAGATTTGGACATAGTCCTCCACGGTTAACCCTCCCAGGGGCTTTCCGTGCAGATCCAATGGGTCTCCCCTCTTGGAGAGTCCAGTGATGAAGTATATATCTTCCACTTCTATGCGTAGTGGCATTTGATCAATGATGAAGCAATCCTGATCCGGTTCCCAATAATTTACCAGCATTTCAAGCAATCTCACATTACTTTTCATATTGGGCATTTTGAAAAATTTGAATAATCCACGGTTTCGGAGGACATTTTGTGCTGTGCGATCTTCCATGACCTCTTGGTCTATTGCACTATGCTCGCGTTCCCTCCAAGAGATAGTCATCCTGAAAAATTTCATTAAAATTTGCATTAGAAACTTCTTTTTGAGTTATGGACCTGCGCATACGCGACTTGTTCTGTGCACAGTCACGTGTATACGCGGCTCCACTTCATTTAACCCGCGTATGCGCAGATACGCATTTTTTAAGAAGGGTTTCTAGGCAAAAATTCACTTTATTTTAATTTTTAAACGAACAAAATGATTAAGCAGGATGAATAAGAAGCCTACCTGAAGTTTCGCTGAATTCCGACGGTCGGTTGTTGCTGATTTGACGAAACAAGTTTTTTGCTCCAGAGCTCTTTTTCCAAATCAGCTATGCAATAATGAACCAATTGAGAGGTAATTTGTGTATTTATGGCTAAAAAATTGAAAATTTTTGCAAAAATTTCCTTATGCTTATTTTTTTCGATCTGTCTTATGCTGTATAACTTGATTGCTTGGAAGTGCCTAGTTTGGTATGTTTTAGGTACATTTTGACGATTTCGAGATTTTTTCTGGTTTTTGGCCCATGTGTTCAGACTCTTCACGGCAGGTATATGATCTTCACTGGCATATAGGTTAGGGAATCACTTTTCGTTGCATCTTGCATTCTAGCCTCCATACTGATCACTTGCCTTAGGGTCGATCCCATCAGGTCATGAGTATTATACCCATTTCACTCGCCGATTTTTAAATCATGACTTGATGGTAGAGCCTTCCTTTACATGGGCTTCCTAGTTAGTTCCTTGCTATCACTTGTTGCCCATGCTGCTTTTTATGTAGGCTCGGGAGTCCTCTGTAGTCCCACCATGTCTTTTGTGTTGAAGCTTCATTCTTCTCCTTCATCACTTATCATTTTTCTGGCTTATACCCTAGAGGCTCCCTGGTGTCGTTAAGTTGTATTACTGCATTGCATATTGGCTACTTGTTTATCCTGGCCTTTAGCCGACTTCATTTGGACTCGATGTTTAAGCCAACTTTTGACCTTGACTTTCTGTACAAGTTAACCATTGCATGCACTTAGCTATCACGACTTGACACCTTTATACCCATGGATGGAACGTTCCTCTGAGTATCACTGACCAGTTTTCGCCACCTTGCATTGAGCATAGGATTGTTCCAATCCCCGGAACTAGTGCATCTGCTTTCTTGATACTCGTTCTATCCATTGTATCATAGCATTCTTTTATTCTTTTTCAGGCTTATTATGAAAAAGACAAAAAAATTAAATATAACAAAAAGAGCGGGAACGGGATGTATCTTCGTTATTTCGATGGCAGTACAGAGTCAGGTTGTCGCCCTTGAACAAAGCACATATACTTATATATATTTCCTTCATTTGGGATGGTTCTAGTTTGACCTAGGTTCAGCCTTTACCATGTTTCACTTGTCGGTTCTCCCCCGGTTGGTTATCTCTTCCAATCATATGGAGAGTTTGTTTTGCCTCCTGCAAGACAGACTTATACAGTGTCACTTTTTACTGCCATGGTCATCACAGAGTCGTGCTTTTGTTCAAGGGAAGTCTAGCCTGAGTCGGCCATTCTGCGGTGTCTCTTGACTCATTATTCAATCGGCCTTCCCGGTCTTGTCAGTATCATGTTCTATCACATCAGATGTTTTGGTCTTCTGCTCGTGCTGGTTTGAGAAGGTCCCCATTGACTTCTTGCCGGCGGGTTTGTCTCCTATCGACTACGACACATTGCTCTGAGAGAAAACCTAGAGCCGCACCTTGGGCCTATTTCCATTATTGATAGGTGACCTCGTGCTCGGCATTTGATCATCATCATGGGTCTTTGACTGAGTGGTTTCCCCTGTGTTCGACGTCAGCACACATTATCACACTTGGGATTCGTGCAGTACCTTGATTTCCATTTGACCCTATCGGTGGATTTCTCGCCTCTGTGTCAACTTTCATTATTGGTTGGTTTAGAGGGTTTCTTCCGTGCGCTAGCTTCATCTTGTGCATGTCGGAAACGTACTTCGGTTTTGGTTCCATCACTCTACTTCGTCCGATTCCTTCCAAATCTTGGCCTGCGGGTTACACTCGCGCTGGACTGATGTGGGATGCCTTAATGCCTTCCTTCCAGCGGATCTTTTCCCATCGACTCCGACTCATTGCTCTGGGAACAAGATCTAGAGTCTTTTTGTCAGTACCTTAGGGTTTGCAGTCATCAGTGGCAGACTCTTCGCTATCGGCAGTGGGGATTCATCATTGCCTCCTGATTGGTAGATTCTTTCAAGTGTTCGACTTCAACTCATTCATTCACACTTGTCAGATTGTACTGGGGCACCTTGACACTCATTATCATTATCGGTGGGTTGTCTCGCGTTGGTTAACGGGAAACATCATTGCCCGGTAATCCAACGATTTCTCACATAGTCGACTTCAGCTCATTTATTCCCAGTGTGTAGAATTGTGCCGTTGTGATCGGTGAAGACCTCGGGTTGTATAAGCATTTCTCGGTTCACTGTTGACAGTCCTTTCAGTTTCTGCCAGTGTTGCCGTCCACCCTTATATGTTGCAGTTCAGCACAGCAGCATCTTATATGTTGGTCCCCGAGTTGCGTGATAGTACCGTTTGATCCACCACTTATGATCCGGTACTTGGAGATTCAGTTACTTGATCAGACATCCAGTTGCACTATCTTTGATCAGCTTTCTATATGTGATACTTGGACATTGATACAGACTTGTCTTTCCGGGCCCTGCTCAGATGATTCACTATGTACTTTCGGTTCAGTTATACTTGTATACATGTTGGATCTATTCAGTACTTTCTATATATATGATGTATTTTTGACTGAGCATGGGTATGCCCGCCTCAGCATGTGTTGACTCTCTGGTTTCTTTCATTGGTTTTTGGCAGGCTGAAATTTGGTGAAGTCCTCTCTTGTCCTTGCGAAGTTCTTTCTATGTGCATAATACATTTCGGCCATCATGTACCCCTTCTGACCTCATATATTAGGGGGCATCTGTTATAACATCATTTCTCACCTTGACATGATTCATGATTGCTTCATGGCTTTTGGGCACCCATTCCTACAGACTTGGACAAATTCACTTAAAAACAGTGTAAAATCCCCCATACGCGACTATGCCCGTGTTTTTTCGCGTGTATACGCGAGTCCAGCTAGACTTTTCCGCGTATGCCATTAAAATGATTAAAAAATATATAAAAAATTCCTAATTTCGCGCTGGGTTGATGGTTACTCAGGTAGTTCAACCACCCCAGCCCGTGGCCAACTGTTTCCAACTGCTGAAACTACTTGGAGGGACTATAAAAAGACCTCGTATGTATGGCCTAAGGGAGAGAGAGAATTATTATTATTATACTCTGTTGGTTCCCTATCCAAGTCTGATTCCCCGTGCCTCCTGCACTTTCCCAGTTCATTTCAGGAAACCCTTGTTTCCTTGAGATACACATCCCTTTATATGTTATCTCGTGTGCACTCATTGGGAAGGAGTCTTAGCGAGGCAAGGGCTGGACGGATCCGGACGACGGTCTGCGAAGGCCTTGGAAGGATCAGGTGATCTCTCCACTTACTTTTGTACGTACTATTTTTATAATACAGAAGTATCATGCTGTTCCCGAAATAAACGTGTTAGTGTATGCTTTAATGTATGAAGAGTATTTGTTATACAAGCATTCATGATGATTTATTTAATATTTTATATGAATCTCACTAACATATAGAGTAGAAATATACTGTACAACTTGTCCTTTGTGCTGGTTTCTTCTTGTATTTCAGGTGAAAGAGGAAGGACGGTTGCAGGGAGTTTGAACTCCACGTGGATCTACTTCAAACGTAGGACCAACGGGTAAACCTCTCATTCTACTCGATTTCGTTTTTATGAATGT